>JARJLE010000010.1:1200000-1800000 GCA_029289555.1 Mycena latifolia | reverse complement strand
CTTGAGTGCTCGGGCGCCCCCGAACCGACTCTTCTTTCGACTGGCGCACTGTCAGGTGCGTCGTCCATCTTCCCTTTCCCTACATGTATTAACTGTGTGCTCTCGCGGCAACGCCCACACCATTTCTCGTTGGGCCATTGCCTACCTTCTCGCCGACTCTGCAGCATTACCGCTCGGCCAGTACAGAACTAGCCCAACGGCAACGACGAGGGAGCGTGGAGGCACTTGGGACGGCATTGGCGTACTTTACTTTGTGTGGTAGCAACCCAATTGAATAATATCATTTTTTAAAGTAATTTGAACGGGGAAGTAGCAGGACATATATGAGCAGAGTGCAGCAGCTCCGAGCATACTGTACGACCCTGTAGGGGAGCAACGGTCACGGTCACTGGAGGGCCGTTGCGTTGCCTTTTTTCTTTCGGGTCACTGTCACGGTGCGAGTCGTTGCTTCAAAGAAATCGTGACATGGTTCGAAAAAAAAATCGGAACATGTTTAGGCCTCAGAAATTACTTTGAATCACAGAAATCCACCGCTGGAGTGTATTAAACAGCAGATATTACCTCTGAATGCCAAAAACACAGTTGATAATGGCAAAATAAATATATTGATTATTCAACATGTTGCTTCTTTGAGCAACAGTCATGCTCACAGTGGGGCCCGTTGCCTGGAAAAGAGGCAACAGCCTTGTCACGGTTATCGAGGTGTTGCTCCCTACAGGGTCGTACAGTAAAGTAAGCAGAACTCGACAGATGTCGGCATAATGAACTCAAAATGGCATACACCATAGGCTCATTTCTCTGTCCCAGTCTGCCCGAATCTGCCATACGCTGGGTGGACACGGGGCAGAGGAGAGCAGACCCCGGCATAGGGGATTCTCACTGTGTTTCATTGCGTAATTTGTGAGGCCGAGGAGCCCGAAAACAAGCTCTTCATTTTCTGACGAGTTATCGGTGCAGATGTACGTCGAGGCGCAAGTGACAATTGGTGTGTTTATTCTTCCTCGCAAATTCCTTTGATAATAATCTGCATCTAGGTAGTTTCTTCTTGAACTATGTCACCGAGAGCGCAGGCTTGAAGAGCCACTGCCGCAGACACCTCAAACTTGCTATCTTACTCGCTCATCATCTTCACTGGTAATTTATTTCGACTTAACTTACCTCATGCATATGCATGCATCCTTATTGATTTCTCTCGTAGTCATGCGGATTGTGATGACCGCTGTGCTCTCCTTCATTGCAGCGCCTGTTATTCTGTTTGTGAACGCAACCATTGACACGGTGCTGGTAATATTAATATCAGTACTGTCAGGCACCGCGGGCATGATTCGGAATAAGCTGTGTCTGTGGCGAACCCCCCGAACTCGGAATCCACCGGGCGTTGGCGAAACTGAGAGTCTGCCAGGTGTTGGCGCTTCTCCGTGATGAAGGCACGGGTCGAATAAACTTGTATCCTATACTTTAAGAGACGAGGAACACAGCCACTGGGATCACATGATAAGTCACATGAAAACTCACGTGGAAAATCATGTGCCCCTCGAGCGAACCCGGGAACTCGGAATCCGCCGGGCATTGGCAAAACTGAGACTCTGCCGGGTGTTAGAACTTCTCCGTGACGAAGGCACGGGTTGAATATACTTGTCCTATACTTTAAGAGACGAGGAACACAGCCACTAAAAGTCACCTGATATATCATGTGCACGTTCCCACGATCTCGGAATCAGCCGTGTCTGCGGCGAACCGGGAAACTCGGAATCCGCCGGACGTTGGCGAGCTTAGAATTCACTGGCGTTGAGGGATCTCCGTGACGAAGGCACGGGTCGAATATACTTGTATACATGAAAAGACAATTGACACAGCTTTTTTTGATAAGTCACCTGATATATCACATGGTTTGGTCCCACGATCTCGGAATAAGCCGTGTCTGCGGCGAACCCCGGGAACTCGGAATCCGCCGGGTGTTGGCGAAACTCAGAATTTGCTGTGTGTTGAAGACTCTGCGCGACGAAGTCGGGCCGAATATACTTGTCCTATATAAGAAAAGAGCTCAGCACCGCCACACGGGAAAGTCACATGAAACACTGCCACTAAGTCACATGAAATGACATGTGACCTCTTCCAGCCCCCTCAAGGCCTCAACACAGATTCATTAATGATAAGCACACTTTGCCTCTGCCCCTCATCTTACTCTCTGCTCCCTCCCATTCCAGGTTGGTTACTCCCTTTCTGCTCTCAATTCCTGTAACCTCTTTGATGATTTCCACAGCTATACCCCTATCTGTCAGCTACATTTCATTCAACTTCCCCCACCGCTTTTCACTGTGCTTATCTCTTCTGTGTGTACCCAAAATTGACTCTTGATATTTGGCCCTACTAATTCCAAATCAGCTGCAGCCTGGCTCTGAATGCAGGTTCTTTCTAATCAGTCTACTGCATTCTCAATGACCATAAACAAAGCACAGGGTCAGTCAGTCGACAATGGTGGACTCGACCTCCGCACAGATGTCTTTGCCCATGGCCAACTATATGTTGCACTTTCTCGATGCACTTTGAGTCAGTGAGTGAAGGTTCTTTTCAAGGATGACAAGTTGACAACAGAATGACAAAAAACATTGTTTATCCAGAGGTGTTGCTTCGCCCGTATGGTTTCCTCCTGAAACAGATTTGTGGTACTGACTTCTGTTACAGGCAGTTTAGGTAGCTGTAGTAGTTGATGGCCAAGTATACGTATAAATTTCTTTTCTCAAAAAAACCCCGCAACTGAGAATTAGCTGCAAACGTGGCGCACCGAAGGCATGGGTCTACTTAAACTTGTTAGAAACAAAGTGGGGTGGCTTAGTCAGCTTGATGTGAGTCACCGGGCACCCCGTGATGTGATGGTCTCTTGGCCTATTGATTCTGTTCTGGATACTACTGTAGTACATAGTGGCTTTACTTGGAGTAGGCGCAGGTTTGGATCGCCGGCCCATGCAATTCGCGAGAACGTCTGCAGCCTGAAATCGGGGGAAGAGCTAAGTTAGAGCAGGGTGCATCTTTCTTTATCTCAGACTTGCTTTTAGTCTGTTAGTTACCACGCCCTGATTACCGTTGGGTCCCTTATTATGTAAGCATCCCTTTTAGGAACTCACGTGTTGTCATCGCGCAATCGAAGCAAAGATGCGTTTTTCTACATGCCCAGCACATTCAGTGGTATAACAATGTCCTCTGAATGCTTTACATGTGCTGATATCAAGAGGTCGTCCACAATGCCTTGAGAGTGCTGCAAAAACAGAAAGTGATGGAGATCAAGCCGCGGCGGACAGATCAAGGGCACGTGGATCCGCCCTGGTCAGGAAGGCGGTGTTATAAAAGTTTTCTGGGTTATGGGCCACGGGCAAAGTTCAGATCTTGATCCTCGGTCTGTTTAGACAGTCTTCGAAGCCGCCAAACGCAGGAGACACGTGAGGACGCGTCTCGATAAATGAGGTCGTGGTGTTTGCTGGTGTTAGTGTGATCGTTCCATAATAAGGCGACCCAACGGCAATCAGGGCGCGGTAACTAACAGACTTCAGAACGAGGAACGAGCGAGGGAGTCTGTCAAGAGAGACTAACTTGCTTTGTTACGGTTAGATTTTCTTTTTTGACAGACCCAAGGCAGTGTTCGCTTGACGCACGACCACATTGACTGTTGCATCCGAGATGAATACCAGCTTGGATACCCCGCGAAATGAAATGGGTAGAATTTCACTGAAGTCTATTCTGATTTAAAGATCTACAGGAAAATCGCCAGGCTAGTGATGCGAGTGACGTTCGTGGTGTCATTTCCGTCGTCCATGCTGTTTGTGAACACCGCCAGGGAATAGGTAAGAATAGCCCGAACGATATCTTAAGCTCGGCATGAAGCATGGGCGCTGTTGCGTGACCACACTAACAATACATCGCCTCAAGGCAACCCCCCGCCTTCACTCCTCCTTATGCCCCGCGAAAACAACTTCAGCGACTCCGATGGGAGGTCATTGACCCCCGACCTAGAAGATGAGGTCGACCCTTTCCCACCTGCGTCGCCTCCACAGAATCTTCCCGATCTGCATACAACTCGTACCCGGGAGTCTGTCTGGTCGACAGCAGCGAAGGCTCGCCCACCTGCCCACCACACTCTCCATCCCAAGGACCACTTTCGCCTTGTTGTTCGCAAGGTGATGGCATTGCATCGAGGTACGACCGTCATGGCCCGCCGCGGGGCGGGAGCTGAGCCGGGCATCGACCCGCGCCGGGCGGACGTGGACGCGGAGTTCGGAGGGATTCAGCAGGAGTGTGTTATCGAGCTCGCGGACTACTCAGCAGTTCGCAGCAGCTTCGGCCGCATGACGAACCGCGAGTTCGTTGAGCTTATGAACGACCCTGCTGCGAGCGTGCGGGAGCCCTGGGTCAAGGTGCGCTGGATAAATATTGGGGGAATGAGCTGGGATGTCATCAAGGCTGTCTCCATAAAATATCGTGAGTGGCTGGTGCGCGGCTATCCCTTCGTCCCTCTCATAATTCCAGACTTGCACCCTCTTGCGCTGGAGGATCTATTCCACGTGCACGCTCGAGCAAGGTCAAAAGCGGATTACTATCCTGGACATTTGTTCCTGCGCATCCTTTGCCACCAGCTGGCTGAAGCGGACGAGTCTCTGGTAGCCTCGGACCCTGTTACGGAGGTCCCGCGCCCTGAACCGTCCGTAGGGAAGGTGGTGAACGACAAAAAGACCCTCCGCGGTTCAGTGCGCAGGCGTCGCCCTACTCTCCGCACACAATCTGAACCACCCCTCGTCGACGCACGCGAGCAACGTCGAATACAGGATGCTGCACTTCACGCGCTAAAGAGCGGCGAGCGGGTGAACGTCAATGTGTCGCCCATGTTTATATTTCTCACTAGGGATGGTCTGTCGGGACATCATTCTCCCTCCACAATTACTGACGCTTTGCTGCAATCCAGGGACCGTGATCACGATCCATTCGACGCCAAGACTTGACATGACGAAACCCATCACAAGCCGCCTGCGCCAGTTTGACACGGGCCTACGCACGTCCGCAGACGCATCGCTGCTGGTGCAGAGCCTGCTCAGCCTTGTCGCAGACATGGCCCTCGAGGTCAGCAGGCTCCCGGTTCAGTCTCATCCAATATTCACCGCGGAATATGTAGGTGGTAGATGCATACAAAGACAAGATCAAGAAGTTCGAGCGCAAGATTTTGCTCAGGCCCACTATCGATACCGTGCTCAACCTGCACATTCTCTCGGCGGACCTCATCCTCCACCGGCGCACGCTGGCGCCGATCAAGACGGTGGTTTATGCGCTACGGCGATACGACGTGGATCGCGCGGCTGCGCTCGTGGATACGTCTGTAGGAGAGAATCAGGGCACGAAAGCCGTAGGTTTCATGTCTCATAAGACGATCACATACCTGGTACGTTTCCTACTTTTAAACATCTAGCATCCTGTCGTGAATTCGGTGTAACAGGCGGATGTACATGACCATATGGAGTATGTCCTGAGCCAGCTGGATTTAATCGCGGGTATTGGGCAGAATCTCGTCGACTATACGTTCAATGTATGTCGATCTCTTTATTCGGAGGGCTGAATTTGACGCCATGCTCTTCTAGATGACCTCGTATGAGATGAATGAAGTCATGTCTGTACCGTCTCTGTGCCTCACCTTTGAATCTTATACAGAGATCAACAGGCGTCGGCTCATGATTGTAACTGTCATTTTCCTCCCCCTCACGCTCCTCACGGGGTACTTTGGGATGAGATTCAGTATGTGGAGCGTCCATGGCCATTCAGATTGGTTGTAAGCACCCTCCTTCGACCATCCCCGAACGGATTTCGCTCACCCATGTGGTCAGATTTTGGGCAATTGCGCTTCCAATCATGTCCGTCGTTATTCCACTGTTCGTAGCCCCCGACATCCAGCGTCTGGTTCATTATGTGCAAAAGCGAGCGCTTGCAAAGAGGGCGGTAGAGGTGAGTCGGCCACGCTCGCATGACGCCGCGTAACTGACGATTATTTTAACAGTCATTCAGAACTTGATGTCGGCGTAGGGAGTAGCTGAGGTCCCTTCATTATACTACCATATCTCCCGGCATTGGTTAATATTGGCCAAGTTAACCTGACATAATTTTCAGTAGGCCACTATGGCCTGTATTTTTTTGGTACGGTTCACATTGGTTGAATCTCTCATCCTTGTAGTCGAATCATGGGGTTAAATAAACATTTTTCTTCTCTCTCGAGCTTTGCCGCGAATAAAATACTCACATCAGTGGCGGTACCACTTCCCTTTTGTTGCGCCCAAGTTACGCCCCTTGCCACGGTGACTCAAGCAAGGACTCAAGCCTACTCAAGCGATAACGTAAAGTGCCATTTTTTTAAAACGCCCATACCATACCATTCCGCGTGTGTAGTTCCTCCCAGACTTGATGGTAACACCATTGAGCCCCACTGTCCCAAGGATGGAAACCTAACGCAACTGCGAAGGTCCCTATAAGTGATATTAGTTCTTCCTTATACGCGTGAAGGCGCATGTCCCCATCCTTCCACCTATCCGACCCAGGATCGGCGCGATCGAACTTGAAGTGCGGGGAAAGTCACTTGAAATATGGGGTAATTTCTTTCGACGATACCCGTTTTTTGGCCGGTCCGTTCGTCTAACCTTCCTGCCGAAATTCGCCCAAGCTGGGCTCATTTCTGCCCAAACCTGCCGCCATCTGCCGGTGACCTAAAAATTTCAATCTATGACGTAGTTTAGTTCTTACTGGTAATTTTATTTCGACTTAATATGAATTCTCTCGTAGTCATGCCGATTGTGCTGACCGCTGTACTCTCCTTCGTTGCGGCGCCTGTTGTTCTGTGAACGCGACCATTGGCACGGTGCTGGTAATATCAATATTAGTACTGTCAGGCACCGCGGGCATGATTTGCCTCATCCTCATCTATGCGACCATAAGTTGCCAGTAAACAGGCTCGTACACTGGCTCCTCTCAGTACGGACTTCTGCTCACGCTGCCCAACAGTCATCTTTGTGGTGGGCACCAGCGGGCTCGGCCACCACACGCGGCGCGCGGCGTCTCTGCCGGTGATAGGTGTCGCAGGTGGCGCCGTCTTTCCGTGAGTTGTAACACACATCCTCTGCACCACTGGATTGCCGACCGATGCTTCACAGTCCGATCCAGGGTGCCATCGCCGACAACTACTCGACGCGCGTGTCGTATGGCGTCCCCCGCTTTCGCCTTTGTTGCGTTCTTCGCTGCATATGTCTGGCTGTCGGGCGACCAACAGATAATGCTCAAACGGAAGGATGACGTTGTTTTCGACGAGGAGAAAAGCGGGGGTTTCTCATACAAAGTCAGCCCGTCGCCTGATATTCATCTCGACCAAGTACGACAAGGAGCAGAAGGGAAGCCTTCTTGCGGAAACGCTTCAGAAGTAATGAACCGTGACGAACTTACCTTTGTGGATTGGGCCGCATGTATTTTTTTGAAAAGAAATGCCCCTTCAGATGCGCTTTGTTGAAAACATGCACGATGCTTAACGTGGAGAAATTTGAATTGAGCTCAACTTAAAAACCCATGGCATGATGAATGAAAAACTGACCGGGTTAGCTTTGGGCACAGACCAAAGCCTCGGACGATTTCTGGCCTCTAGATTTTTCAGCGTTGGAACTTTGCCGCATGACCATCCGGACTTTGGAAGGCAAGGAACACCTGCAACTTTCATTGCTCTACCAGCTCGTCCAAAATTATCTGCGAACGCGTTCTTACATCCCATCCAGCCTCCCGTTGTATTCTGACTACCAAAAGAGTTCAATTGGAGAAGGGAGACACGGCCACGCTAAGATCAATATTTTGCACGGTTAATTCTTGACACACGAGCAGAGCTATATCCAACCGTGTCCTTGCCAGGAGACGCAGGGATCCGGCCAGCGTCGACCAAAATCTCCTTGACGCGCTTGATCGGGAGGCTTCGCCACTTCCTGCCCGTGAACCCTTCGAGCTCCTCGGCGGCGAAAAGCGCATTCAGAATGGCTTCCTCCGTCGCGTCTGCCGCCGCGCGGAAAATCACGTCGAGCGTCTCATTGTTCACTGCTTCAACGCTCTGGTGGATGAATTAGCGGGAGGTCTGGGTTGGGACGGGCAGCACGTACGTAGGTGGACACTGGTTCAAGCCGCTGCTCGTACCGCGGGGGTTGGGGCGGTGTGAGCGGTGCCGCAGTCGAGAAGCAGAGGAAAATATCTTGAGAAGCGCGTGAGTTGTGCCGTTGGTGCGGATGTAGGGGGCGTACCGCCGCTGAAGAATCCGGTGCCTCCCCCGCCTCTGGAAATACCTACGCCTGCTCTGCGAGCTACTGCACTACACTGCTCTTAAAATGAGACGGTGATTAAGATCAATCTTAAATTAGTTACCTGATGAGGGAGAAGAGGCGCATCAGTTGAAATAACCACGATGATGCTGGGACATAAACTCTCATGATGTGGTGGCTGCGCCAGATGTCAGTACTTACCTGCCATCGCCGTCTTTGGGTTGCTTTATCTTGGCATCGTGGGTCGGAAACCACGGTTTGGTGTAACCTTCATCGGCGAGAATCTTTCCAACCTGAACACCGGCGATAGTCAGATCGTATGGATTACCGTGGTTCGCCTTTGAACTTGTCAGCACTCGAACCAGAATGATTGCTCTGCAAACGAACCTGAACGATGGCACCGACGACGAAATTATTGCCATTTGCTGACGGGACGAGACGCGACGAGGTACCTGTGCCTCCCTTGAGCCCGAATGAAACCATGGCGGCGCCACCCCTAGAGCACTTCAATGACGAACATTAGTTAAAATATAAATTACGATACCCAACGTTGCCCTCCCGCAATTTGCCAGTTGTCATGTCGGCCAAGGCTCGAGATACATCGCTGGGTCCAATGGGTTCATGCGCAAGAGGGTGCGTCATGCGATCGTACGTCTCGCCCACCACGGGGAGATTGAGTACAGGAGGCTTGGTCTTGTCCAGCCCTGGGCAAGAATTAAACGGGGATGGCAAAGTAATTATACGACTGACCACCAGAGGCGAAAGCGTAGGCGGAGCCTACCTGGCTTGTGCCGGTAATGGCAACGTAGCTCGTAAGGAGCCCACTCTCGGCGATATAATGAGCCCTGGATGTATAACAAGCTGGTAAGTCTCAATTTCAAAAAGACAATGCGGTATTCGTACCCAGTAAGTTCTCCCGCTCCTTGTAAAATGCCCACTCCGGCGAAGAGTGGTACAGACTCGATATCGGCAGTTCCAACCAGCGTTATGCCTGCGCGCACGATTTTCTTACGCTCTTCCTCATCCGGTCTAGACGCGATTCGTTAGGGACTACTATGAACAAGGGTCGAACTCACGAAGTCACATCGCCTGAGAATTTCTCCGACATCCCGACTGTGATACGAGGGACGTCTGTGATGGCGTTATGAGGTCCTGGTACGAGCAGGTCACCGATTTGGATGCCCACATCCCGAGCTCGAGGACGAGTCGCCGCCATATCAGCAACGCTGGATTGAGGGGGCGGTCGAAGTGCGGGGGGATGGTTACCACCTCCACCTCCCATGATGTAAGGGGACGCGTGGTTAAGCGGATGTGCCACGAGTCCTAGCCGGAAGGTCCCGGCTGCCATAATCATTTCGTAATGATTATGGTCGTGGGTTCAAATCCCACAAACCGTCGGGAGGTTTAGTGGGTATTGCACCGGTTGAGATCCCGGATGCCGAGTCCCACAGTACCGTGACTTGTTCTGTCACGTGTCTGCGCAAATGCATTCCTACCCGGGGTACTGGATCCCTACGTCAATCGTAGTCCAGTGATGGGTGTCACACGCCAATGCTTCTGCAGAGGTGAGGGCACTTGCTAAGGTGCCGAAAGAATTCCAAGCAAAAAGGCACCAGCAAACATTCCCAAAAAAAAAAAAAAAAAAAGAAAGTTGGCAGTATCGAGGCGACTGCGCAAACTGCGCGGCTCCTGCAGCAAGTGGTAGAAATCGGAGATGCCCAGCGACGTTTGTGACCCCCAGATCACTGCGCCACATGACTTGGTCACCATCACATTTCTCACGATTGTCTTTGACCACCACGTTCGCGGGCGTTGAACGAATCATTAGTGGACCGTGGGGATCGAGCTGCTCCAGCTTTCACTTCAAAATCCACGCTCCACCCATCGGATTCGCACGCGGTCAGCTCATGACCCACTTTACCATGGCTGGGCTAACTTCCGTGTGCAGGTTGGGTTGTGGGACGACCAATTTATATGCATGTAGCCGGAGCCGAGGTGAACCCTTGAGGACGGGCTGTCTCGGCAAGGGATGCTCCACCGAGTTTATTCACGTTGAAACTTTAATGTGCCACCTCTCGGAATTCTGGCTTGCGGCATTTCGATTACTATTGTGTTCAACAGGGTTGAAGTCCGACATTTTTTGGTTCCTTCTCTTTCTCAATCACCCCGGAGTCCCTCTGCACTCAATGTTCAATCTACTGTTCGACTATACATTTACAAAAAAATCCAGGGATTTGAGAAGGCGAAGTCCCTACAAAAAAGCATTGCCGGTCCATTAGATTTAGTAATTTTCTTTGTAAAAAACACTCTGTGCCTCTTTCCACTTTCTCTGGCCCTGGGTCACTCTGCTTTGGGAAAGTCCAAGAGAAAGCACGTCTGGTCGGGAAGGAACAAAATTCCGAACTGATCCGATTACACGGACTGCTGAGAGGCTGTCCATGTCAAATGTTGCCATCGCCCGCCCAAGCTTTACCCAAGCCTCAAGCTCACCATCGTAGGCGGTCTACTATTCAAGGAAGAAGAAGTCCTCCATGCGTCCTTCCCCTTTCCGCAGGGACGGGGCCGTCTGATGGACGCGCAGGACGCCGTACATGTGCATCTGGAAGCACGAGGGTGCAGCTTGCTCAGCCTGGCGTGTTTTTCACATCGCTCTCAAGATTTCTCAGATACTCACCATTATGATGCGTTATATGGATTTATTGAGAGGAGAGATATGACTATATGTGCGTAGTGCTACTCTCATGATCAGGCGCACAACGCAGGGAATGCGCTGGTACATTTCCTTCCTTCCTTGGCTTCAGAATATCTCTACTCTATCGGGATACTCCTACTCTTCGTCAGCGTCTAGTTCTGCTCCCACGCTCGTATCAGCCTCTTCTCCCTCTCTTTTTTCCCTGGAGGAAAACAAACTCCTCATTTCGACTTCAATATTACCAGAGCGGCTGGAAACTTAAGGCCTTGAGGGGCTGTCTTCGGATTCTAAGCTTTATTCTCTCCATTGTTGTCTTCCTTCCGGAGATAAATACACAGCCAAGCCGCATGCGGAGGCCCCGCTTGGTGTTGCAGCTGGCGGAACATCTCGGTACTCTGTCACCTGTGGCGTGTCAGGGAGCGGTATGGCGTCCAGAAATATCATGTACTGTACCGTCGATCTGCTCTGCGCGTAGAAGTGGTTAGACTACGAGAGATGTTGCCCAGGGTACCCCGCGGATGATTTGCATGCATTGGCTCAAGTGGTGGGGTTGGGCCGGCCATTGTTCTTGGAGTCTTCGCGACATCGGTGAATATCCTTGAACGTATTGCCCCTAGAAGAAGTTTTCAATAGGGAGATCTAGAAGAGAGGGAAATAAGCACAGTGTTAAAGCTCCTCTAAAAATAAGTGATGGTTCTGACCGTCTAATCCGCAGGAAACATATGGAACGAGCTCAAATGAAAATGAAATGAATCAGGAAACATCAACTGCGGGTAGGCAGGAATCTAAATTTTAAGGGGGCAGCGTCGCTGGGAAAGATCCGGATAAGGAAGGAAGGAAGGAATTACCGGCAAGGTCCCTCGAAGGAATACCATATATGTACGAATCCTGGCCAGGAAAGAATACACCGAAATGGCTTGCAGGCGGAGCACGGAGAAGATCATTGGCGGAAGTGTGACCACCGTGGTAGCATAAACAAACATGAACTTGTTTCATAGTTTCTGCTGAAGTCTCTGGACCGCTACTGGTTTCGAGTTGTT
This sequence comes from Mycena latifolia, assembly GCA_029289555.1. NCBI lineage: Eukaryota > Fungi > Basidiomycota > Agaricomycetes > Agaricales > Mycenaceae > Mycena > Mycena latifolia. The sequence goes on along the minus strand of JARJLE010000010.1, from coordinate 1,787,953 downwards.
GTCCAATTGTGAATTGAATCGTTGCATGGGCCTCAATATTTGAACGGAATGCCATGGGTGATTGAACCCTCAGGTCGGCAAGTTTCGGCAAATCCATGGCGATCTACTAACTTGAGGAATTGCACTCACAGTATGGAACTTGAATCCACAGGACCTTCCATAAAATTTCATAGCCACATAGGGCTACATTGCACATGGAGCGATGTCAAGCAAATTACAAAAGTAGGCCGGATCAATAATGACATCCACTGCAAGGGGGAATTGGCTTTCGAATTTCGGCTATCGGGTCGAAAAGTTTTTTTCAGCCTCCCTGGAGACCCCCCTCCCCCCTATATAGGGCAGGAGTTTCCCACCCCTAGCAGCGGGCCGCGCCTCCGAGTCATGTGCGGGCTCATCGCCACCTCACTGCCACCTGATGGACAGCTTCCCAATCCAGCCGACGATATAACCGCCTTCCTCAGTCAACCCCTGGGACACTCCAGGTGGCCTATAATATGCATTGGCTACAATTACAACAATGTTATAGTCATTCTATGGGTTATCAACTCATTTTGTGCCACCCAGCCTGCCATACTAGAAACTTTTGGGCCTCAGGGAGCCTCCTGACACTCATTCTATGGCCCCTGCACCTCCCCAATGCCTCAGATAGTGTTTTAAGTGTCCCAGGACTTCCGTAGAAATGTATAGTAAAAAGTTTTTTTCAGCCCCCCAGGGGACCCCCCCCCCCCCTCCCCATAGCCGAAATTTTAATGCCGATCCCCCCTTGGTCCACTGTGCCTTGTGAAGTCGAAAAATAACTACGCTCGTTCCACGATGTCCCGGCGGGTCATATTTGGATTCGCGATAAACATCAAAGTCAATTAGGGAGCGAACACACAGAGTTTGTCACGGATCTAGATCTAGAGTCGATGTGGGAAGCCGAAGCCATCGCCAGCCTGTTGACGTAGGACTTCAAGCTTCAAGGGGTAAGCGAGGGGGCCATTCGTGTCAAATGAACACGCGCCTACGATTGGCCAGAGATCAAAAGACCGTCAAAGTCCCTCTATACTTCCCAGCATCTCAGATTGTAGGGCCTGATGCAACTATGTATGTTCAGGCACCGCTTTTCGCGGCTCAGAGCCCATGTATATTTTTACCTCGCAAATCTTTGATTCTAACCCCTCAACCCCTGCCCCTCACTTGCAAGGTTCGACTGCCAAAATTGACGGATTAGAGCCATGCGGAATCAGGACAATGAGTCGAACTTTGTCAAAATAAAAGGTGCTATTTGGATCGTGAGATGTCTGTCTATAGCGGTCTGTTCGGTTGACCGTCGGGATCCTGTGGCTATGATTAGTCCAGGCTGTCTCGCAATCTCAGGTCCGCATGATCGCTTGGTGTCCACTGCGTGGCTCTGCTCGTGCATCAAGAATAAAGTATGGACGTGGAGTCTTAGCAAATACTGGTTCTATTGGTGAGCGTAAGGACTCGTCCACAAGGACATAGGTACAGTTACGGTACTATTCGTCCACTCGCGATGCAACCAAAGTCTGGCATCTCTGTTGACTGTCGATGAAAGGTATTATTGATGCGTGGCGAAGTCCGTTGGCACGTCTAGCGACTCGGGATGGAACAGAAACTGAGTGCATGTGATCATCGATATTCGACCTGTCCCATGTAGTGTACAAGTGGAAAGCCACTCAACATGAGGGAGGCCCTGCATAAACCCACTGCATGTGGTGGGTGTAGTCATCAGTCATCATATGATTTTCGAGGGGTGCCGAAGGAGTTAACGGGCTCAGTTCGGGTACCTCCAGAATATGCACGACTAACGGTTCAACAATCATGATTTGAACTCGCTGGTGAGCCCGGTGAACTCTGGATTATGACGAATTGGGGTGTCAAACGGGGGGGGAGGGTGACTGCTGAGCGCCGAACAATGGTCGGTTAGCCGCTGTTTGGAAGCTCTCCGCTTCAGAGATTAAACTGTTGGTTTCAGGATTAGCTTCACCACTGTGCAAATACGAAATAAACGATTGCTGAGCTTGCCGAATCCAACAATTTCGGCATTCACTTCTGTTAGGGTGGTGATCTCGGTGCGGTTTTTCTTATCTTTTTTGCCTCCGACTTTAAACTCCGCTGATGATCACACCCGAACATCTGGAGCCGAGATTAGGTACCGGGAGACCCTGAGGCCGAGACGCCAGCGTTACATGCCAAAGAAGGCGACCTTGGGAATAATGATAAGATTAGACTCAAACCTATAATCATGAGACGACCTCATGTTCATTAATGCGCTATTTAATATTGGGCTTATGAAGCTCAGTTGAAAATAACTAGAGTTCGAGCATAAGATTGTCCGCCTACTTAAAAACAACTCTCCCATTCAGTAATATGTGAGTTCATGCATAGCTGACGCCATAGCCCGGGGGCCCTGCATTTCCTCGGTCGGTTGGAAGTATATTCATCGTCGGTAGGCTGTTCTAGGCGGCCCGGAGCACCCAGCCGTACCCGTTTATGCCCGTATGTTGAATGTGTCAAACAAAGTTCCGGCAGAAGAACGACGGAGGCTCGCTCGAAAGGCGGCCACGTTCCAGCAGTCGAGTGCGCGCCGCTGACATTCGATCTAGTAACCACCAGGGAATCAGAATTAGACAACAACACGGAATCTGTCCAGTATCCGGCGGTCGTCAGCGCGAATAGCCTTGGAGCGGTGCGGAACGATTCGGGATGCGGCGGGGAAATATTCATGAGGTGCAGACGGGTATCCCAGCAACGATAAGGAGGGAAGCGTAGTCGGGGGATGTGCGGGTGAAATAGGAGGCAGTACGACGGGAGGCCCAGTAGAGAACTGCGGGGATGGCGAGAACGCGCCAAGCGGCGGTTCGAGCACACGGGGCTCGATGACGGGAGATGGAGAGCCTTGTGTGGAGGAAGGGCAGGTGCTCCCGGGCATCTCAAGTGGCTGAGGGAACCTGTCGAAATTCCCGCCAACGGGCCTGCTAGTGCGGAGGAAGACACCGGAGGGCACTCGGATGTTTCTCAGGTAGGCGTAGTCGTCCACCACAGGTAGGCATGAAACGTCGCCGGCCTATTTTACGTGAGAAGGAGAGGCGAAATACACGCGCGAGAGACCATACCGAGAAGTACGCGACGATGTGCCACCGCTTGAGCGTCCCAGCACCCGGCGTCTGGACGGTCACCGAGTATGTTTGCTTCGTGAGGCCGTCGGCTTTGAAGGGACGATCTTTCCGCTTAGGAGGTGCGGGAATTGGTTCGGACGATTCGGACGCCTTCATTGCGCTACGAGAGAGTCAGTATCCACGAGGCGAGCGCGCTAAAGCACAAACCGTCGAGCGGCCTTGGCTTGCTTTTCTGCGAGCGTCGTCTCAATTTTCTCTTCGTAAAATAGGCAGTCCCCGCGCATCCGGCTTTGCGACCTGGACGGAAAAGCAGTTCCCCTGGTTAGCATCAGGAAACCTCATCTCAGACAGGCGCTCACCATCGTCTACCCTCCGTCCATCGTACCAGGCCGTCTTCGGTTTCCGATTCTTCCCAAACAAAGACGTTGCCGCTCCTCAGCTGAGCGCGTTCGTAGGGGACCAGTCGCCGCTTGATAAGGGGCAGGATTTTTAATCGGACGGCCTCGAAAACAAGATGCGCGTCATTGATGTCACGAATATCTGACCGGGGATGAGTACACGGTGGGTTAATCGACGAAAAAGAGGGCCGCGTACGGAGAGCTGCATGCGTAACACAAGACGTAATTTCCGGGCGGCACATGCTCTTGTCCATACACTTGAATATTAGCACGAAATGGGAAGGGATCTCGATTTCGCGAGGAGTTTAAAAGCCATAATCCTATTTTTGGCATCAGGTCCTGGAGCCGATAATCTAGAATCATAAATAGCGAATCAGAATTCGTGTCAGCGGGTGGTGTTCGGAGGGTTGGGAAAGCACACGGTGCGAAAGTTGCGGAGCGGACAGAACGAAGTCAATTGGCTTCCACCCTCAAGCGAGGGGGATGGGAAAGATGGGATGCCAAGAACGGTTGCCAGATGTAGGCTGCAGCTTTGATCCGTTTTTGGTCCTAGAATGAATGACGTTAGCTCTTCAAGCTTTCAGTCGCAGTGCAGTGGGCATCGCTTACCAAGTCATACGTTGGCCAGAATAAGGTTCACGAATGCGGTTCCTGGTAGGATCAGTAATAGCATACCGCAAGGAGAAGCGCACGTCAACAATAGTGCAAACCTGGAGTGCTGACGGATAGGCCTTCCATTCGAATCGAATAATCGACCGGGCACTATGAGTGCATAATAGATCCGATTCTTCAAGATCAGGATTCAGGATCAGTCTGACATGACATCACCGGTATCCGAGGACTTAACCTATCCAGGCAGCAGCGAACAATATTGAAATGGCCTGTCTCAGCACGGGTCCAATCCGAAGAACTTGCCCGAGATGGCCATATTACAAGAACCCTGAAGAAAGGATGAGTTTTTCATGCGACGATGAAGATGGATAGGGATGAATTATTGAAGCTTTTCAGCAAAAACCGGAGACTGGTGGGCGCCTCCTGGTACTAACCACCTGAACAACTGGAGGGCTAAACGGAGATGTCGAGAGGTGGAAAGACGGCCCACTATCTGCGTCTCAGGAGTGTGGAATCTACACTGTGGGAGGCGCTTAAGTTTGAGAACACGTCCAAAGGGACCTAGACTGCCGAGTTTCGACGATCCACAGCCGAAGATAAGATGGCAATCGACCATCACTGATATAGAATTGACCTCCGCGTGCGACCTGGTTAGACCTGGTTTAGAAAAAAATCTCCAACAGACCTGGAGAAGCATAGACGGAGTTCGGCTCCGAAAGACGGCCATCATGACAATGGGCGAGAGAAAAATTGTGCTACTCCGTTGACGGAACCCCTGATGGGCACGGCTGGTCCAGATCTCCGCATACGAAGGTAATCATGCGAGTCTCAGAGAGGGTGGAATGAAACGAAATCCAAGCCTACATTATCAGCTGGAATTGGTGGACGTACATTAGAAGGCGACGCGAAAGGGAAATCCCTAGAATGTGGAACGCGAGCGTCATCCGAGAGTACGATAGAGTGCTGAGAGATAATCTAGCTTTGCGGGAAATCAAAAATAATCAGCGACGTTGACTTGGATTGGACCACCTCACATTGGGAAACTAATCACACGCAGATTGTGTCAAGCAGAGCAGGCTCAGCAGAGAATCATTCTGTGATCCTCGGGTGCAGAGATTCGCCGGAGGAAAGGATTAGGAGAGGCGAGCAGAGTGCCGTAGCTGCGTGCAAGGTACGCGGGGTAAACGCTATTGCCGGGCGCATCTGTCTTCTTCTGTATCGTAAATCTCCAAGGAACAATTATGCGTCGAACAAAATAAGCAACTGGTAGCCAAGTAGGAGGCGACAGAAAACAGATGGTGGAGAAGCTGACGGCCGCTGTCACGGTTTTCGTTCGTTTCTATCTGTTTACCAATGTTGTTTGAAGACCCTAAACCATTCTGATGATGGCCGCCACCAATATCCATGGTGATGAGCGCACTCTTCTCTGCGATGTGTTCGCAAACTCGGTGCAGTTATGGGCACGACCCTCTCCTAGTCGATCCCGACAGCCTAGCGCCACAGCGCTCCAGGCTTCAATGAAGATCATTTTGCCCATGCTCAAGGAAGGTGTCGGAAGACAGCCACCGGGCCTCGAAACGGGAAGGAGTCGTATTCACCATCTCATACCGCTCGTCGACTTCTTCTCTCGGCTGCGAAGAAAAAAACGCCTCTCGAGCCACTCCCGACGGTTGCAAAACTATCTCTGTCCCAGGACGCCCACAACTCCCTCAATTCTGTTACGCGCTTGCGCCTTGTCCTCATCCTGATGCAGCCCTCGCCGTCCTATGGGACATATTTGCCTTAGCACGGCTCTACGGACTCCATCGACGTCCTCACCCGCTCCCTTAGCGTTCTCATTTCCACCCCTCCCCCTGCCGCCCCCGACCACGCCGCCCGCCGCAGAAAAATGATCAAGCTCGTTAATATGCTCGGGGGCCCCATCCCACTCTCGACGGTGTTCCCACCCCCATCGAAGCCGCAGGCTCGGACCTCCCGTCATGAGCGACGACGCTCGCGATCTGTCCCACCACCCGCTTCATGCTCTTCCCCTACGCCCCGCAAGCTGATGCGCACCCCCGCCGCCGGACGAGGTCCCCGTCCTGCCCGCCCTGAGCGTGGACCGCATATCACGGCCTCGCCCTTTGGCGGCGTATGCCCTTGCCCGGAGCACCACACCGAACCCATCCTTTGGCACCGTGTCGACTGCCGGGTCGTGCGGCCGCCAGCGATCCGCGACGCCGTCATACAGCCTGCGAAGACGTGGTCGAAGCTCGAAATACTCTTTCGAGGCATGATGGGGTCCGGGACGGCCGATGCGTACTCTTCGCTGGCGCTTTCGACCTCTTCGCTGTTAGACTACGCTAATATTCTTCTGATTTACCGCTACGAGCTAATTCCAATCGTTCCTTGTACAGACTAAAACCTGTAAACTCCAGTGTAATATCTCTTTGTTGTAGCTATCGCTCCTTTACGAAATGCGAGATCCCGAGCTCAAACCGGATGGTTTGTGCATGAACGAAGGATAATCAATTATTGGGAGAACTGGATAAACGCTACTTTCTCAAACGGTGTCAGCAATAATAGGATTTCGGCATTGGATTTGTACCTGGGCTTACTATCTCCCTCCTCACACAGGCTCTCATGTCATGTCAGGATCGATTCCTGTGCGCTCCTCATTACCTACGCGCATTTTACGGCAGCCTGGCGCATTTCTCCTGTCTTTCTTCTTCTCAGAAGTTTGCCGCTGGCAGGCACGGAGGTCGCGCGTTGAAAAAACGTGGGCTCAGAACTGTGCGCCCTTGCATCCCCACGAATAATTTGAATCGCGCCAACGCCCCTGCCGGCCCCGGTTCATATTAAACATTCTTCATCTTTGCTTCACCAACGTAATAATCGTCATGCAGATTCACAGGCTACCAATTGCGATATGAACAAGTTGGGATTCCGAGGGTACTCGGAACTTAGATCCGAACTGCAAGCGGCCGTCGTCGAGGTCGGGGGTTTGAATTCTTATGGACAATGTACATAAACGTCGTGGGTACGCCGAAACAGGCAAAGGTTCGCCGGCTGAATGGCGTCCGTCGTGCGTAAGTATCTATCCTTGTGCTATGGCGTGAGCAATGGTAAACGAATACATTGGCCGAGGAAAGCGCACGTTAGTCACCAGTATACACTAATATCCGTGCTCTTAGAAGCGGGAAGATTTCTGCTCCAGGCAGGCGTGGTGGAGACCCTAGCGGCCCGTCCAGTTCCACGGCCCGCAGGCGGGAAAGGGGAAGTGCGAGTATATGCCTATCCATCTCCGGTCCCACGTCGGCGTCCGGCATATGTGGGTGAGGTAGGCGTAGCCGGAGCGTCTGTATCTGATTCGAAGGCGCAATCGTTTACAGTGTTTCCAACGCTGACGCTACGTCGCCCTTATATTCCAGGAAGATTTCAATGGATTTCAGACTCGCGAATGGCTCGAGGTTGATGATCGAGGGCCCCGTGATTTGGATGAGCCGGGGACGTAAACGGGCTGTGTCGATACCGACATACCGGGACTTGTGGCTGAAATTGAAGGTGTTCTACGCCGGGAATTGATGGAGCGGAGCCTGTCCACTCAGCACTGTGGCAACGAGGTGTTTTCGTTCAACCGCAGCCGTTTCAGATTCGCGAAGCTGAACCGACACTGGGAGAATTAAGCCAGTGGTGGATAGTGCTCGACCACAATAGGTCCAGGCTATCAATCTCAATCCCGCTAGCAAATTGAGAGCAATGGGTTCGATGTGGACACAGCAGAAAGAGATGTCCCGTACACTTGGAGAGCAGCGCTCCAAAACCTCGACAAAATTCGACAGAGACCGGAAGTTTCCAGCGATGGAAAGATTGGTGAGCATCCCAAGGCGAGGAGGTCTTGTGTCGCGAGGATTGTTTCGCGAGCCGCCTAGTTGCCGGACACGAGGGCTGAGCTCTACAAAAGGAAACTTGGAGACAGCACCCGTGCGGGAGTGTGTCGAGGTGAGCCTCTAGTGATTCAATCCATCCAATGAGTCTCGGTGAGATAGCTAGTACCTCGAAAAGGCGACGACATCGCCGCCGAGTGAGATCCGGCAAGGTGGTTTGGCCATATGAATATCCTGGAGATCCAACAACGATGCGATTGAACAGGTAAATTTGGGTCGCGGCGGTCCAAGAACGGCTGACCAGAGCACACGCTTTCAAGTCTGGAGTTGAAGCAAAGAAATCAATGCAGTAATCGACGAGTTCTTGGACAGCCATCGGATTTCCGATGGAGGCTATTCTTTCGGGTCCTGCAGTATTGGCATTAACCTGATAATCATTGCTAACCATTGCGTACGCAAAAGGATTAGCTTACTCGCTGGGGCGACGGGCGGAATCGAAGGTGGGAGTTGTGGAGAGGAAGGGCTGATGCAATCAAGTTGAGAACGGGTCGAGCACTGCCACTGATGCGCCATCAGGCGCGTTAGTGATGCGGCCTGCTTGAAGCTTCCGTCATCGCGCCAAGGAATGATTTTGCACCACCACTGAAATACCAACTGTAGCGATTGAGATTTTGCCCTAGCCCGGCCGCTGACTGAATATCGAGGCCCTCTGTTCTCCATGAATACAGGAAATTTCAAGAGTTATTCCAAGAGTCGACGAGGACAATAATCCAAGGTTCCCTTTATCCTCTTGACGTTTCAGCTCTTAGTTCAACCGTTGAGAGTTCGATTCAGTACTAAATATATATGAATACTCCATCCATGTGGCCAGGGCCACGGCCATAAACGATCCCAAGTCGAAAGAATCCCCAGATCCGGTTTGCTTCGCACACCCTCGCTTATTCGAGGCGGTTTACCTGCGGAATGTAGATCCCTGCGCAAGGAGCTTGGACTCGGAAACCTGCTCGCGACCTGGACAGCGACTCGAGGCGGCGGAAATTACTTGGGGCCGTCGGGCTGGTTGGACTGCTCAGGCGGTCGAGACTTGTTGAGATACGAGCATCTCGTTAAATTGAAGTACAAGCGACTTGAAAAACATCGCGAAGGTTCAATGGAGCGGTTTTCCTCCTGAGTGGGTGTTCTGAGGCGGTTCAATGCCGTCCATCCAATCCGCTTTGTTCTCAAGCACGGGCCAGCAATGAAATAGGCTCCGGCGTGTATTCGGATAGGATAGTTAATGCTCTACCGCCGGGATCACTGAATCCCTACCATGCGCACGATTGGGCGCAGCATCGGGCGCAGCTCGTTCGCTATTGGGGTGGGCACTAAGATCCCATGTCATACGCCAGCAAATGTAGATGGGAGAGCGCACCAAATGGCTTTTTCCAATCAAACGGGGGCTCCGGGGGAAAGAACTCCTCTTTGAGGGAGCGGATGGTTATCTCGACCTTTGGTTTTTTGTTTGTTGAAGAATGTGGATTATGGGGGCGCGACCGGGGCGCGACGCACCTCAACAAAGGGCTGGGGCACGATGTCGCGCGCGATGATCTCACCCGTGGGGGGGTACCACTGTACGTCGTCGGGATAGCCGTGCCGCACCGAGACCGTGTGCCCTGTGAGGTGGAAACGCGTTAGGGCGGCGCTATCGGAGGCAGCGGGCCCGAGGTCGTAAGTCACATCCTCTGGGCAGGTGGTCTATGATAAACGAAATTTTCATTCAACTCAGCGCATGGAAGAAGAAGAAAAAGAGCGTTGAGAAAGGGCTGACTGATGCTGAGGGATCACCTACAAATCCGTGGCTAAACGGCTATCCGGCTATTCGGTCGTCTATTCGCGCAATGATATTACTTTCGCTTTAAAAAGCAGAACAACGCAATAGTGAAGAAACAGCAACCATTTGCATCATCTGCACGGGGGGGACTGAATTTGTCAGTACTTAGGAGGAGGAAGCGAGGGTCGGTACACCTTGAATGCGAATCTCGCCTTGGTGGCGGGAAGGAGGAAGTGGAGGGATTGACGTCGACGACGATTGTGAATAGGGTGAGGGCCTGGGCAGCGGTCGCTTGCCCGTGAAGGCTGCGCTCTGTTTTGTCGTTGGCGCAGGAGTAGAGAGGTGGACGCCGGTCTGATAGAATGGTTGAAGATACTGCATGGTCGAGAGTCAATGAGCGCTTACATCGTCGTGAATATCTTAGTCCTGGTCTCCATTCTGAGGGGTTATTCCAAGCCCGAGGTTGAACTTCTTCGCATTCGCAGTAATTTAACAGCCAACGGACGGAAAAACCAAAAGCAGAGTCGCTAGACGGTAACCAGAAAAAATCGTGTTGACAAATTCACCTAGAGCCTCGGTGTCGGACGGGGTCAGTAGATTGGGGTTATAATCGCACTTGACGTTGTATATGCAGCCAAAGGAACTGAGACAGCATTATGGAGAGAAAAGGCAAGACGCGTGCACGGTGCCACGGTCACGATATGGTCACGATGGTGGTCAGTGCGCAACGATACCGCCGGCACCGGCGGCGGAGTTTGAAAAAGTCGAACAAAAGTGAGATTGGCACGTCGCCGTCTTTTTTTTTTTTGCTATTTGCCATGTCGGACGACGAGTCCGGCACAAAAGCGACCGGCTTCCGCGTCGGATACGCTGCATCCAACCGCTCTAAATGCAAAGGTCAGCAACCCCGCTCTCTCCGTAGCGCTAAATTCAACACTGCTTTCCATCTATGCAGCCGGCAAGTCTTGCCAAGGTCCGGAGCGCCTCTATGCGACTCGTTTGTGCGTTTCTGACGATTCTGCACATAGATACGGCGATTGAGATGGGCGAGCTGCGCTTAGGCAGCATTAAAGGCAAGAGCCGCAGGGCCGCCGTGTATGTGCTTCTCCCGCGTCCTAGTGCGCCCAACTGAACGCCCGCCCGCAGCACGTGGCGCCACTGGGACTGCGTCTCCGAGAAGTTGCTGTCGCACGCGAAGAAGCTGTACGACGAGGTAAATCAGCTCAAAGGGTTCGAGGACCTCGATGAGGCTGACCAGGCGCGCGTGACGACGGCTTGGGAGGAAGGCCGTGTCGCCGACGAAGACATCCATGAGTCCGCCCCCGGGACGCCTCAGGACGCCGACGACGACGAGGACAAGCAGAAGGAAACGGCGGACGGCGAAGACTATGGGGACGAAGAGGCGAAGCCCCAGGCGGGCGTCACGCCCCAGGTGAGGATAGTCGGGCTCTATTATATCTATCACTCTAACGCATTTACATAGAAAGTGGCAGAGGCGGACGAGGACGCAGGTGACGACGACGAGGAGAAGCCAAATAAGAAATCTACGCCTAAACAGGCCACAGCGTCCCATGCGAAGACCGCGCCTAAGCAGGGTGCAACCAACGCAAAGAAGGTCTGCCCTCTCCTACCTAATACCACGCTGCTCACCGCGTCGTTGTTATCAGGCCGAAGGCGAGGACGTCTCCAAGGAAAAAAAGGACGTCAAGGGTGGGTCCAACGACGAGGATACGCAGGACGAAAAGCCCAAGAAGAAATCGCCCGCTCAGAAGCCTGCGAAGGAGACGAAGGAAAAGGCGAGGCGGTCGCCCAAGAAGAAGAAGGTAGCGCGCTTCCACATGTTTCCCATCCGCCGTGCGCGTCTCACAATATATGGTAGGAGGAGTCCGCCGCCGAAGACAAGGCCGGCGACGAGGGCGACGAGGGGGAGACGGGCAAGAAGCGCAAGGTCAATTGTCTTACTCCACATTCTCCCTCGAGCGAACAGCCGGATTTACACCGTGACAGAAGCCCGCGTCCAAAAGTGCCAACTTGAAGTCGCCCGCGAAGAAGGCGAAGAAGAGCAAGACGACGACCGACAGTGAAGGCGAGGAGGAGATGGACGACGAGTGAGCGCGTTCGTAGAGCACCTTGGAGTGAGCGCTGCCATGGACTGGTGACTCGATTCTTTTTGAGGTGTCGCTTTGCAGCCTTCCGCAATGCGTATTGTTGCTGCGTCGCACATATACCTACCAACAAGTAGCTCTTTTATTTGCGCCTAAATGTATTATTGAATATATATACACATTCGAATAAATATGCACTGACGCTGCTTCTTTTACTAAGTGAGGCACGCGTTTCATTTTTCGAAGCGGAGGTCGGAGACACGGGGGGATTCATATTTCTGCAAGACCGGCGAGCGCACGGTCCAGGAACGTCACCGTGGCGCATCGATGGTGCACCCTCAAGTCCAGGGGCGTCGACCCAACGTAATCGCCCCGCCACTTCCCGAATCCCGGGGGTATTTTGAACAGCACGAACGGGGACGCGGCTGCGGCTCGGCCAGTGAGGTGCGCTTCGAACGGCTGCCGGCACATCCGGCGTCCCGTTCATACATATGTACACAGCGCGCGACAGGTGTTCTGAAGATAGTGTCGAAGCCGTAGAAGAAACCGAGGAAAGCGGGAAGCTTGACAAGTATCCTTTTTGCAGCGCGTCTGCAAAGTCCAGCTGTAGCTGCCAGTCCCGGCGAATAATCAACCGAGTGGCTCTGCAGAGCAAAGTGTCGAAATCCCTATGGACAGTCTTGCTAATTTCCGGAGTCTCAAAAATCCAAGCTCCGCGTGCGCAGATACCAGCGAGATAGTTAACCCTTGAATGCAAAATTTAATTGGCTGTCTTGGACGGTCCTGCTAATTTCTGGAGTCTCAAAAATCCAAATTCCGTGGGCGCAGATACCAGCGAGAGTTAGCTCTTGGATGCAAGATTTAATTGGCTGTCTCCAGGAATGAATGGAAAGAGGAAGGACGGCAATGCTTCGCCAATTGGGACCTTCTCGTCGCCCAGAAGAGTGAATAAAAGAGAGAGAAAATTAATGGTTTCGCGTCGACCTTCCCACGTATCGGAGTAAACCCGAGACTTCGATCTCGAGATTTGTCTTTTATTGGTGTCCTTGCGAGCAAGGGGCTCTTTCCAGCTAGAAGTGACCTAGGATTTTGGGTGCCGAGCGAGTAGCCTCGTCGGTGTGCCGCCCGTTGGTTGGTTTAGACTCTAATAGACACCAAGTCTAGATATTAAGCTACCACCAGACGTTTTGTGGGTCAGAATTATTCACAGCGCATCCGGGGTCCAGTGGTCGACGACAGCCAATGCACGTTTACGCCTTGTACGTGTTGGCGGCAATCGGGCCGCCCAATATCGCAGGAAGCGTCCGAGGTTCAGAACGGCCAGGATGGGTACTGGTTTCAAGCCAATTTCAAGCGCCCCCAGCGGTCTGGCTTGGATTCCAGAGTTGAAAGGGAAGGGCAGTGAGCGAGAAGCAAAACTTGAATCTCCGAGCCAAAAGGGACAAGCGTCGAGGCGTCGAAGAGCAGAAAATTGGCAGCAAGTTGGCAAGTTGGCAGGAGGAGAAGATGATTCCGGTCCCGTCGGCCCTCGCGCCGAATCGCCGCCGATATGTCCGATGACCTTTCAACGCACTGTAGAACCGCGAAATGTGGAGATGTTTGAATTCAGACACATTAATTCACAGTACGGGACTCGAAAGCGGCAAGTGTGCTCTTCTTACATGAGAGCCGAGAAAAAAAAACTGATTGTCTCAGCTCAAGCGCAACCCCCAAAAACCTTGAAATTAATATTGACCCGCAAAAAAAAACTTGAGATTGGGAACGTTCTTATAGATACAGGGCGTAATAGATACAGTGGAATGGCGGGGGTGCATGTGGGTGGGTCGTGTGTCTAGTGTACATGGGGGTGGTGATTCCGGGTGCGTGGCGCGTAAGTGAGAATAGGATGGGGAGAACAAGAGAAAAGAGCGGGCGGAGAGGTAGGGAAAGTAAGAATAGGGAGGGGTATCAGGGTATCACGACACGAAGAGCGCGTCGTCGGCGAACGTGCGGCGCGCGAGGGCTGAGGCGTCCTCGAGTGCCCACGGGTGGAAGAAGCCAAAGTCGGCGGGGGGCGCGTCGAACGTGAGCCCGCTCTCGTCGTCGTCATCGTCGGAGAGCAGCTCGAGTGGGGCGTAGCGCCAGCTGTCCCAGGGCTCCGGGGCAGAGCGCGCGGGCTCGTCGAGCGACAGCGCTTTCATATCCGCGAGGGGTGCGGGCGGAGGGGAGGGCGTGCGCGGCGGCGCGAACTGGAGCGTGGCGATCGCGCACGGCGCTATGCCGTCCTTGAAGCCGAACTGCGCGGGGCGGTCGCAGTCGTACGACGCTTTGAGGACGGACAGAACAAGTTCGGGGTGCAGCTGGCGCTTGGGTCAGTATGGATGATTGGATGGTGGGCGGGCGGACAAGACGCACCTCGGGCACGGCAGCCTGCTTGCTTGGGGGTTCGTGGGACTCGACCTCGGCGGCGTGGGTCTGGGTCTCGATGGTGGTGGAGGGGGCGGGAGAGGGAGAGGGAGAAGGCGCGGGCTCATCTGTGAGGCGCAGAAGAGCCTTGGCGATCGCGGGGGACGCGGCGGACTTGCGACGCGGGCGTGGTGCTGCCGCAGGAGACCTCTTCCGTGCATGGCGCGACTGCGCAGGCGGATTGGTCTTGTACCTGCGCACGTCGGGCACCGTCTCCTCCGACTCCTCGCTCGCCGCGCGCCGGACCGCGCGGGCCTTCTTGCTCTTCCTGGCTACGCCGCTCGCGCTGCCGGGCGCGTAGCGGTAGTTGGGGTACATCCGCGCGTGTTCCGCCTTCTCATCCTGCGCCTGCTGGACGTACGGGAGGCGCGCCGCCTCGCCCATGGAGCGCCAGACGTCCGCCGCGCCGCGGCTCATGACGGTCTGGTCGAGCGCACCAGGACGCGCGGCAGCGCGCTTCTCGGCCTTGACGTACGCGGAGCGGAAGCAGATGAACGCGTTACGCGGCCGGGGAATGTGCGCGGGCTCGGTGTCGCTCGGGGTGGGGGGCGAAGACACAACCGCGTCTGGCTCGGGCTCGGATTTGACGAGCGGCGCGTCGAGTGCGGCGAGGAGGCTCTCGTCGTACGGCTCCCACAGATCGTCATCCTCTGTCGCGTATTGTGAGCCCCGATAATGAATGAGCACCGTTAGAGCAAAACGGACCGTCATGTTGCTCGGGGTTGGTGTGCCGCAGTCTGCGAGACTTGCGGTACGGGATAACGCTGCGGACAACGGGCATTCTGGACAGGGCGAAGCGGTGGTGCAGGCCGTGAAGCGAAAGACCAAGTACTGAATACTGCCATAGTCCTCTGTGAAGCTCAAGTTAAGAGCTCTTTGCTTGCCGATCGCGATTTCCTTTCGCAGTGCCGTGGGATACTTACCCCTCGCTGATAGAACGTCGTGGTAGCCGCGTGTAGGCACCCTCGATATAATCACGGAGATCATGATGAACATACCGAAAGCGGTATTCACCGTCGCCCCGTCGGGCCTCGAGGCAGCTCGTGGGACGCACACAATGTGATCCCTTGCTTCCAACGACTCCTCTCAATGCCCATTGTGCTGGGAGATGCGGCTGCCTGAGATAAAAATGACCGCGAGGGCTTCCAAGGGCTATAATCAAAGCGAAATCAAAGCGCGGAAATTGACGGCGAGCCGCTGGAAGGTGATTTGCTTTGGCTGACGCGCAGCGGCTCACAGCGGTAGTCTGCGGCCCGCTGGATTAGATATATACGCTTGGACTGGGAACGCGCACTTGTGAAAGCTCGAGAGTCGGGAGCCAGTGACAGCTCTGCGCCATGGCGAGTTCCGAGATATGTCTTGCGCAGGTCGGGGACACGACCAAGGCCGTCTTGCTCCAGCATGCTATGTAGCGCTTCGCGAATCGTTTTTCCTCAAGCGGTTCCACTCGCGAGTCGCAGATACACTGGGTAGCGTGAAGACTCGGGCCTGACACAGAGGAGATTGAGAAACATTGCAAGCGGTAAGCCAAAGCAAAACGAGAGTCGCGGAAAATTGGCGCCCTGGAAAGGAGAGGGTTCAGGACTTCGAGGGGAAAGGTCACAAGCGTACGCATCAGCGGGCGCTTCGTCACACAAGATGGCATCAGCGGCGCTTGTGATGGCGCATTGCTTGATGCCATCAGCGGCTTTGCCGGCACCAACCTGCAGTTCTCATCCGATTCTGTTGGGACTTGCTCCCAATGGAACAGGTCGTCGTAAATATAGAAAGGAAATAGCCCCGGGCGAGTTGAGTGCAGCAGGACCCCTGATAATGGCCAAAAGGCTAGCCCCCATCAAGGTCAGATCGTCCAATTTTTGTCCGGACAGGTTTGGGCGAGATTTGGGTTTTTTTGTCCGGCAGGGGTCTAGGCTCTGATGACATAATCGCCCGAAAAAGGCAATTTCGGGCGTCCAAAGGCCAAAAAAACGCTCAAACTCAGTGTCGCGTGTATTTTCGTGCTCTTCTGGCCAGATTGCCTTGCAGATTGCTCGATTTATGTTCGATTGTGGTCGGTTTTGCTTCGAAAGTCTTCATGCGGCACGTTTCGGCTTCGGAAAATCTCGACCAAACCTTCAAATTTTGTCCAGACAGGACCTAGGACTTCCGCCCTGGACCCCCCATTTTTGTCCGGCCAGAACCTAGGTTTCGGACCCAAAATCGTCAAATTTTGTCCGGCACGGGGGCTAGCATTTGGGTGTATTATCAGGGGTCCTAGTGCAGCGCATTGAGCCGGTGATCGGAGGAGGGCAGTAGGTTGCATTTTACTTGACCCGCATATAGATTTTTATTCAATCTGCTTTCCAGACAGTGGGACGCATACATAGTCTCTCGTGGACAGACGCCACAAATGAAGTAGCTCGTACCTCGCATGTTTGTAACGCGTACAATACCTACATTTGTGCACCGTCGCACTCTCCGATTTAATACGCACGAACATCTTGTTCCCCGCCCCATCCACCTGTGCCCCTTCTGTTGCAAAGAATTGTGACTCCAGTTGCAGTGGGAGTTTAAATAATCGCCTCCAACAGACTGGACAAGATTAATTCATTTTTCTTTAACAGGAAATAGCGGCATGCAGTCATTTATCATATTAAGCTTATCGCCACCCTTAATAACCTTACGGCAGTTTACGTGCGGGGAGAGGCTACCTAGTCCAGTGCTTGGATTCCTCTGTCAAATGCAATTCGAGTCTTCGCGATGATCCTGAAAGCCGTAGGTCTTGTAGAATGGAGTCCTTGTTTAATTTAAATAATTCCTCAACGGGTGCCTTCGTTTGGTGCTCGTAGTTTTCTCTGGCAGGGAGCTTTCATCCTGCCACGCTAGCGCCGTCCGTGAGGCGAAACATGAGCGAAACTGCACAGGGATCTGCACGTAATAAATTCTCCGCCCACAGTTTTGATACCTCTCGGCGCTTTAATATCCTTGCATCGCATCTGGCGGAATTTGCCAGAGAATATACCAAAAGTGGAACAGCCAACGAAATGAAATCTCGGGCTGAGACATTCAGGAGAACTAGGAACGAACGAGGGGTAGGCTGTCAAGAGAGACTAGCTGATACAACTGTGAGAATTGGAACACCGATTGGCGCCAACCGTGGGAATTTGCCGGCTCTCCGACTAGTACATACCATGGCCACACAATCACCCCTATAGCTTTGCATGTAATCTTTCTCTACTATCTACCTCATTCAAACGTCTGCCTCAGTCTACTTTCACATAACTCAGGCGCCGAGGCTAGTGTATTCTAGATCTTCTAGATCTCACACTGGCAGCCTGCATGACGTGTAAGCGCTTGCTGCACCGCAGCTATTTTCGCCAGACAAAACATCGGCTCTACAGCAAGTCGGATGATAACAGTACCGAAGACAGCTTGCATTTTTCCGACGTCCCATGGGCCCCGCATTTAGGCGCCTGTACAGCTGTTCTACGGTCACCAGGTGTCTCTCGCTGGCCAAAGTGCAAGCATCCTGTCAAAGAAAAAAACCATTCTACCGCTGATGGACTAGTTGGTCTCACCCCCATCCCTTTCATATCCTTCTTGAACTTCCTCATGCCGCTCGGGCTGTTGGCCTTTGGCCTGGAACTTGCCGGCCAGTAAGTGGAATTCCCAATTTCTCTGGAGCTAAACAACTGGACCGCCAACAAAAGAAATCCCACCGAAAATACGCTCCGAGTCAGCACGGTCCTCCGCCGTTCATATCCTTAAGAAAGCCCAAGCGAGATACTAGTACTGTACATAAGTTGAGTTGGAAACTCAGAGCCGCGCTTTCGGCATCTCCGGCAATGATCGGGAACTGATGCATTAGTAGTATTACAAATATTCCGGCAGCGCATAGTCTGACTCGACTCCTCTGCACAACTAGTCTCTCTCCTCGCTCGTACCTCGTACTGCACAACGGCCACTTCGGAAACTATCGACCACAGAAGTGAGGGTTAAAGACGTCCACTTGCTCTTGAAAGCACCTCAAAAAGCCGTGACATTGGAGGCCTCTCTGAGTTTCAAAGTTCTTACTTGGCGGATCTTCCTCGAGTCGTCAATAATGATGTTCTGGCTTTGGCTTGGCCTGAAAGCCATGGCTTTGGCTTTCCAAAATCCGAGGCCAGGCCACATGGCTTTGGCTTGGCTTTAGCTAGCTTTGGCCTGAAAGCCAGAAAGCCATGGCTTTTGGCGGGGTTTGAGGACAACTCCTGGCTTTGGCCTGACAAAATCCCGGGCCAGGCCAAAGCCAAGTCAGTTATAGGCCGGCCAAAGCCAAGGCCAAGCCAAAAAGCCACGGCTTTTTGGCCCGAGGCCAAAGCCAGAACATCACTAGTCGTCAATCTGGCCTTCCTGCGCTTTTTCTAGTTTGTTAGCGCTCGGACTTTCACTGGCTTGGCATTGGACCATTTCGCACCTTTTGTAGGCAATCGCTCCTGTCAAGTGCGCCCGCAACGCCCAAATTAAAGCTGTCAAATTCGGAGCTACTAGTACAGGACTTGCCGTTCATCCCCCGCAGGTAAGAGGTGATACGCCATTCAATATCGCGTCATCTGGTCCCATTTGTGTGCCCCCTTGTGCCCCCCGTAACTGTTGACATCGTTCTATTTAAATGTTAGCCGGCCATCTATCTGTCGTCTGCTTCCACCTTCTTCCGTCACACGATAAACAGATAACAGGCGCGGCGCGCGCTTGAGCTACGCTTGGAATGGATGGTGGTTAATCTTATGATGATGTGCATGGTTCCTTGTCGATTCCAACTCAGATCGCCTCCAGCAGTTGTATGTCGCGTCGACCCCACGCGATAAGCCGAACAACTCGCGCATTCCAGACCTCCCGTCTCTACGCATCCGGCGTCGCGCACGCTAGTAAAAAAAGGGTCCATCAACTCCACCTGCATTCGGCGGAGAAGCTCCCCCGCTCATACGTATCAACACCCGTGATAAGGAACTATCTGTATATATACGGACGAGGTGATACGGCATACCACCTCTCTTGCTCCCACTGGACCAACGATGTCTACTCTGGACGAGAAGGATTCCTACCCCGCCGAAAAGTCGGTCGACTACGCAGACGTAGTGGCTGAGAAGGTGGGCGACGGATACGACGAAGATGCAGTCAAGATCGACGTCCACACCGGCCTGCGCGATGGGCTGCAGCGCAACATGAAGCAGCGGCATGTGCAGATGATTGCCCTTGCGGGGGTGAGTCCTTCTGCGCATCTCTATGATATGGGCTCAATTTTCCTGGCAAGACGCTCGGGACTGGCCTCTTTCTAGGGTCCGGGAAGGCTATCGCGCATGCGGGCCCCGCGGGTGCACTGTAAGTCGGCACCGTAGCACCGCGCCGCGTTCCTACTGACACGCGCGCAGGCTGGCGTACATGCACGTCGGCACGATATGCTACTGCATGCTGATGTCCCTCGGCGAAATGATGTGCTACATGCCCATCTCTGGCGGCTGTCCGTCCTTCTTTCCTCCTCCTCGTACGGTACTGACCCTCCGGCACGCGCAGATATCCACTTTGCGGAGCGCTTCATTGACCCTGCGATGGGCTTCGCGCTCGGGTGGCTTCAGTGGTACGGCGGCGTCGTTAGTCTGCCGACGGAAATCATCAGTGCGACGCTCATCATCGGGTTCTGGGACACCGGCCCCGACGGTGCGGGCATGCTCAATTCGCACCTTGCGGGGTACCTCACGGTCAGTCCTCCATGTACTCACGTCAATCATCTAGTTGCTAACCTACCGCCCGCAGCTCCTGCTCTTCCTTTGCGCCGCCGTCAATTTCCTCGGCGTGCGGTGGTTCGGCGAGTCCGAGTTTTGCTTCGCGGTCATTAAGATCGCTTTAGTCTTGGGTTGCATCATCGGAGGACTAGGTCGGTCTCCTCCTCCCTGGATCTTCCTACGTGTGCTCTAATGCCCTCCGCAGTGATCGATCTCGGGGGTGGACCGAGCCACGAGCGCATTGGTTTCCGCTACTGGAAGGTAGGCCGCCTTTGCTTCGCTGGCAGATGCCCCGCCGACTCACCGTTTACGCGCAGGAACCGGGCGCGTTCGCGCCCTATCTCGTTGGCGGGAACACCGGCAAGTTCTTGGGGTGGTTCCAAACGCTCTTGCAGGCGGTGCGTCGCCGTGCATATCAAACATCCATCCAGAAAATTAAATTATTCTCTGATAGGCGTACTCGTACCTCGGCATGGAGTCGCTCGCAATGACCGCGGCAGAGGTCGAAAACCCGCGGAAATCGCTCGCAAAGGCCGTGCGCCGCGTCTTCTACCGCATTCTGATGTTCTACGTGCTCGGCATCCTCATCGTCGGTGGGCCGCTCATTCCGTTAGCGAGCAGGTAGATCCTTATTCTAACGGCGCCACTGCCAGGCATGCTCGTCCCATCGGACGACAAGGACCTACTGCAGTCCACTGGCACGGCAGCCTCGTCGCCATTCGTCCTCGCCATGACCCGCGTGGGTGTCAAGGGCCTGCCCTGTATGTGTCTCCGCTTGTGTCTATCGTCCGGCGCCTGACGTCCCTCCAGCCGTGATCAACGCGGGCGTCCTCACCTCCGCATTCTCCGCCGGTAACACGGGCCTCTACGGGTCGTCCCGTCAGATATACGGGCTCGCGCTCCGCGGGCAAGCACCGCGCATCTTTGCGAAGACGACCAAGGTGCGTTTCAAATTCTACCACGCATGTAGCCAGAGCCAACTTACGTTCATTGGCAGGGCGGCCTCCCCATCGTCGCGCTCTCCTTCTCCGCGATCTGGATCCTTCTCTCGTACATGGCGCTCTCAGAGGGCGCATCCACCGTGCTCAACTGGCTCAGCAACCTCACGTCCATCTTAGGCTTCTGCACCTGGGGTACGTGTCGTATCTGCGTTGCAGGCTCGCTGCACGCGCTGACGTTGAGGTTTCGCTCGTCGTAGGGATCATCAGCCTGACGTACATCCGTTTCTACCACGGCCTGAAGGCGCAGGGGATTGACCGCACGAAGTTTGTGTACTGGAATCGCTTCCAGCCGTTCCCCGCGTACTGGGCGCTCTGTTGTGCGTCTCCTTTTATCTTGCCCCATCGTATGAGTATCTGACGCCACCACAGGGAGTGTCTTGATCATCATCTTCAACGGGTGGTCCGTCTTCATCAAGGGCGAGTGGAACGTCTCCGACTTTATCATCGCGTACATCAACCTCCCGATCTTCCTCGTGCTATATGCGGTGTACAAGGTCGTCCGAAGGTCCAAGGCCGTGAAGCCGAGCGAGATGGACTTCCATTCGAATGTGCCGCCCCCGGAAAGTGTCGATTTCAACGAGCCGGAACCGACGACGGTGCGAGGGAAAGTTTGGGCGTGGCTCTTCTAAAGCAAAGCGGGTGTGGCTCCTGTACTGGGGGCGCTGGATGGCGACTCGGAAGGGGTGTGGATATTTGGCCCTGTGTAAAATGACAGCTGCAATGGTTTATGATTTAGATCCGTCACACTACTACACGCCAGTGAGTGAGCGCCCCTTCATCATATCAACACCTCGGCCGTGAACGTCGTATGTACAGTTAGTCTCTGGCTAGTTATACGATCTTGCGACAGCATTGGAACTTCAAGCGATAGTGTCTGTATAGCGTTGATTCATGGGAGTGAGCTTTCTCATTATTTCGTTGGAGTTGAACTTGCTTTGGCCGCTCAGCTGCGTGGCATTCTGGTCAGTTTCGCAGCGGTTCAATTCACCAGCACCTGGCACCAGAGTCCCTTATTTCTTCTTAAGTCCTAAGGCCTGTACTTGAAGTCTAAGCGTCGAAATAAAAAACGTCTCAGGATGCCCAGCTAAATCACAATGAACCGGTTTATTACTCCTTGACCGTATTACATAATTAGACACAATCAGAGTTTGCGAATCACATTGTCTTTTCAACAATCTCCCAAATCCGTGCACAGGGCTCAGCGAATTATGTACACGGATTAACGTAGAAGATAACGTGATCAGTAAGTTGAATCCCGACATATTCCCACGGTTCAAAACAGGATCAAATGGCTGCATTATCAGATCACCCACCAAAAAATACGTAACTCTGGCTGAGTATGCCACTCAAGCTTCGTCAACCACAAATAGGACATATAGGGCCGTCCCAGGCACCACATAGATGACAGTACATTTTGTAAGATTCTTCTTTTTTTGCTCGAAGTTCATTGCGCGACAGGCCTGGCGACTGCGATGGCCGCGAGAGTGAAGGCAAGAACGGTGGAGAGCTTGATGTCGAACATGTAGTGTTGCATGATATAGACTCAGATGGGGACGATTCTGAATTGTCGCTCTGGTTCAAGCGAGAGCGTGGCGTACACCGATCTCTGGGCGCGCTCGTAGGCGTGATCCGTCGACAGCCCGCGCTCTTCAAGGCAATCGCTCATCGTTGTGTGCTGGTACCCTGGACTCTACCTAGCGCAATCGCTCATCCTTTGCGACGGTGTTCTCTTCACGCGTCACGTCATTGACTCGCACGCTCCCTTACGCCCGAGGCGGCCGTCGCGGCACTGTAACGCCCTCGCCCTCCGGGTCCTACGCCGTGCTCCTGGCGCCTGTACGCGCCCGCCGCGCACCTCGCAACATATTCGTCGCCGTATGTCGCGCCGCTACAGGGCTCGCCGTACCAGTCACTACCACTCGCCGTATCAGCAGCCACCGCCGAGCCGCCAGCACACGCCTATGTCGTATTACGCGGGCGGGACGCCGCTGCTTGCGTGAGCGAGCCCAGGGGGCGGGTAGCCGCCGACGAACTACGTGAGCACAGCGCCTGGCGGGTACGCGAGCCCTGCGCCAGGTCATTCTAGGCATTGCTAGCCCCGCAGCGGGATGCGCGAGCCCTGCGGTACTCCAGCCCTTACGTGCCGCCGGTGCAAGGACCCCGTGGACCGTCGTTCCATTACAGCTAGCGCAAGGTTGAGCTTAGAACAGTCGGATCCAGGATATGCGCCGGGTATTCAAATGGCCACGTCGAGCAAGAAAACCGAAAGGTTTGAGATTCGGGGAGATTTTAGTTGACCCTACACGCCATGACCGCGCGTAGTATATATCTCCAGTTGACGCACATTTTACTTAGTCCCGTTCGTGTTCTATAGATCCCCATGGTGCCCCCCACCCGCGAGGGCCGGTCAGGACGCCCTCGATGGCCGTGCGAGCATACATTCAGCGCAACTGGTGGATCTCCGACGGCGTCTGCGGCAGCACCCGCGCGTCAAGGCGATCGATCGTCTGAAGCTCTCGCAGCTTGTAGGCATCTCTTCTTGACGCGATCCTTGCGCGTTCACTTGCTTGCTTTCCCCCGACGACCGTCGGCAAGCGCGGAGCTCTGACTTCGAAGCAGTTCCTTGCGCGAGCGCCAGGCGAAGGAGGACGATATCGAGACTCATAAACACCTTCACTTCTTCGCAGGCAACGTGATCGGGGGATATGAGGGTGATCGGACGAACGAAGATACCCGTCAGTCGGAATGCAACAACAATGAGAATGACACCCCTCGCGGACGGAGCTCCATACACGACGTGGATCTCAGGCTCAATGTCGTAACACTGGAAACTTCAAGATCAAGAATGTCTGCATTGGCGCCAATGTACAATCTACACAATAGCAAGAATGTCTCTGTTAGAACCAGTAAGGAATGCGAGGATGAACGTCCGTCCATTTCCATCGACGTTCCCACCGTGTCTGTGCACAAGAAAGAGTCTCTCAGGCCGATATTTACAAGTTGGACCATAGCGAATGTGCGCCTCAGACATCTGGCACATCGTCGCCGAGGGAAGGCGAGTGGCTCAGATACTGAGGCGGGGGGGACTCCGGTTGCAGCGCAACGGGCTCTCGTTGCTTTGCCAGCCGAAGAAGGAATGGATGGATAGGCTGCCGAGCAGTAGATTCAGAATCTGGGATCTCGATGTCTAATGAAGCCGTCACAGACGACGTCGGTCGTGGGGTCCATCGAGGAGTCGTGCCGCCTAAGAGGAAATATGTCAGTCACTGTGACTCTTCGAAGCGGAGTTGTTGAGGAACGAGTGTGCATACCTGAACGAATCAAGCTTCTCGCTCTCCGTTTCCAGAGAAGCAAACCGACGACAACCAGCGTCGAAACTGCAAGACCTCCCAGCGCACCGCTAATGATGGCCGACAAAACTAGGGAAGAAGGGTACGAAACTTTCGGCGGGACAGACTGAGATGGAGACGGGTCGGGTGGGGCGGAGCTCGAGGCACCTCCCAAAAAGTCTCCGAAAAGGAAATAATCAACGCCGAATGGACTGTCATCGAGAGCCGTAATAACGATGGTGTGATTCCCAGGTGCTAGCGCCGGCGAGATAAAGAGTTCCATGTTCAACGTGGTCGTCCCTGCCTGTGACTGTTGAGGTTGTGTCTGTATTGGGACCGGCGAACCCCCGTCGATGGCTACAGACGCGTTAAAGCTCTCTCCGTTGGCTCCAAAAAAGATTGGGCCGTGTACTGAAATGACACTCCCTGCGATTCGACGTCTGTAAATGGCATGTGGAGGAGGAAGCAGCTGGACACACCTGCGAAAGTGAGAGAAAGTGAAGCTCCCGCTGATCTGCTAGTATGCGCTGTTTGTTTGAAGTACCCGTTCGCATTCACTAGGCTCCAGCCCGACGAGTATCCCACAGTGGGCGCATCGTTGTCATCAATGAACAGCGTCTTTCCCAACGTCGACTCGGAGGTGGATTCGTATAAGAAGTAATCCAGAAATAGGGTAGCAGTCTCGCTTTCGGTCGAGTTTAGGGCGATTGAAAGGGTGTGTGATCCGTCAGCAAGAGGACCAGACGCCCAGAAAGGTTGGTGGGATAACCCAAGGGCAGGTAGGACTGAAGGCGCAGTGTAAGAGCCGAACGACGCCTGGTCGATGTTGAAGTCCATAGTAGCTCCACTTCCCGGGCCCACGGTTCCGAACACACCCACAGATGTTCCTAATAGGTTGCGCTGAGGTACTTGAACAGAACACGGATAATGACCACTCACCCACAAACGTAAATGACACTGTGTGGCCCTGCGTGCTAGCCCCACTCGTTGTCGACAGGTATTCGTTTGAAGACCCCTCACGTCCCCAGTCGCCATTATATTTGACCTGGTCGTCGCGGTCGTCGACAATGACACTCATATCCGTCGAGGGTATGAGATGAGGGGGCAGATCCAGACGATGACTCGGCCTCGGAATCGCAGGATACTATTATAACAAGTCCATCCCTTGTTACTCCCGGTATGTGTCGGAAATCGGGGTAAGCCGAGGTTGCGGTGTATTGTGGATCATTATGGGCGTGCCTTACTTCATGCGCGTGGGATACTCCGCAAAATTCGGCTTACATACCACGCAGAGATCGGCTGACAACCAAACTTAAACAAAGTTACCAAGCAACATGCAGTACTGCCATGGTACCGACCAGGCCGGCACCCAAAGGTACACAGATCCAGGGCCACGCTGCGAATTTCAGGCGGTGAACTCTTGCCGGTTTCTGTATAGTGGATCGGGATCCTTCCCTCCGCGATCACCCATTTTTCACGACGGTACGTACCTCTCGTCCGGGTTGATGTTTCAGGCTCCAGCAGCGTCTCCTAGACCTCGCCAGGCGACCCCCCTAACGCTAACGCGAGGGCTGGAGACCGAGACTGTACGCTGTCCTACTTGCACTCGAGACCACGCCCTTCAACGCCACCATTGGGTCCCTCCAGCGGACCAACGCCGGCGCTGGCGCCCGACTATAGTGCGCGGTGTATTCCTTATCACCCATCTTCGCCCTACTTAGTACGCGCTTCTGACCTCGTTCCCTTTCCGCAGTGTCGTGGTGCTCAGCCGTGCATCATCGCGCTCGGGACCCACGCGCTCATCTCTTCTAAGCAGCTCCTGCATCGCCAATGGCGCCTTCGACGGCACATCGTGCCACTACGGCAACAGCGTCTGCACCGGTGCGCGCGCGTCAGGGCCCTCGTCCGACGCTCGAAACTCTCCAGGCTCCAGGCTCCAGCCGCGGCCCTGTACTCACTCGACTTGTGGTGATATGAGTACTTGCGTCTTCAAGTTCTCGCGCGCGACCCGCGATTATTGACGGCAGACAAAAACCTCCGGGCCCATGTAATTTTACCTTCGATGCCTGGTGGAACGAAGGTAGATTCACTGCAAGCTCCAGCCCTCCGAGATCGGCGCAGACACTGATTCCTGAATCACCGACGGCTTCCGACTTGTTGACGGAATGAGGCCAGACAGGCGCGCATACGCGGAGGCTGATGCCTAGAAGAGGTGCATCCACCCATGTACATATACTTACCCTATGTGATACATACATCGCTCCAACAAATCTTTTCTTCCTTCCTTATCTCCACCCGAATCCCGTTTTGGCAGTCTTTCTCGACGCCGATATATAACTGACTTGGGACTTTCAAGATCGCGCAACTGGAGATGTTCCAAACCCTGCACTGTCTGGTAGGTCCGCTGCGAGCCCAACTCGAAGCTCAACAAACTGATTCACAGTAGGATAAAATAAGAATGGCGGTATGTAGCGCATTCAAAGCCATCTGATGTTTTAGCTGGACCCCGACTACTACCCGGACTAGCGGATTTGCACCACGAACAATTGGATTCCGTCGCAGAATAAATCGACTGTACGCGCATGTCTGTAAATTACTCCTCTATTTCTGGAGGTCCGCAACTAATAGATCGCTGCTCCGTAGTGCACTGCATAGACCATATTCGTCAATCCATAATGTGCCATGGCGTATCGTTCCTATTTTCCACACCAAGATTCCATGATGCTTCTTTTTCGGAATGGAGTTATTGTGTGTAACCGTGTGGCTGCTCGTGTTTTATGAGCTGGAATCGGCGGGGGGAAGCTGAAAATATTTGAAGGGCCTCGGACGGGTCGTCCGAGTCAAGTGTAGAGTCGGTATGAAGCAATCGGCCTCATATATGCCGCTGCGAGCATGCCTCCAACACGTTTGATGTGAGCGCAAAATCAAGACTCATACTGGAATAATTTTGGATGCCTCATCTCGCGGGCACTGACAGATGGTTTACGTCCCCCACTTCTGACCTCGTAGACGGTTCCATGGGACGCTATTAATTTCCTTGATGATTCTACTTCTACATGGCGTATCTTCCATCGTCACGACCAAGTCGCGACTCTCGACAAAATCTCAGGACTCTTGTCGATGACAAGAGAAACGGGAACGGTAGCGTCAAGGTAACGTGACCGCGATTTGGCTGTGGCTGTGTTACCAATGTTCCTCCGAGTTGCTCCGAGTCTGACCAACACCGGCAGCGCCGCGGCAGCTGCAGTGAATGCGGCGACAACTCAGGCGCGTCAGGCTTCCTAGTCAAGCTAGTCAAGGTCAAGCGCTTGTGTAGTATGTCGTGCCCCTCCCCTTCAGCCGTTTCAATCTTGTCAAGCCTTGAGCTTCACTGACTCGGTGCATTCCTCGTCGAGCTCCAGCCAAGCCTCTGCCAGTGGTAAGACCCAAACAGCTTCAAGCTTGGAATATTCTACTACTCGCCGGAGGATGTCTTCGTCATCTTGGCCGCGTCGAGCAAGAACGCTCGAAGATTGAATTGGGACGATCCTCGCACCGCACCCATGCAGTTGCACACAACACATGAAGATACCGTGGGATACGACAAAGTGCATCAAGTCTCAAAGTCTCGTCGTCAAGGGTAAAATCGGCACCACGCTCTTCACTGTGCAAAAACTTTCAAGACTCCAGGCCCGAAACAGCGCGAAATCCGATCCAGGAGATCCGCTGGGCATGCAATTGGCCACATCGAGCAAGAAAACCGAAGGATTCAAGATTCGAGGGGATTTTAGTTGGCCCTACAGCGATCACCCAGCCCATGACCGTGCGTAGTATATATCTCTCTCTCTGTCAGCCGATGCACGGCTTACTTGGTCCCCTTCGTGTCCTATAGATCCGCGAGTGCCGGACTGGACGCCCCACGACGTCAAGCTTCACATACGCGCGCTCGTAGGCCATGCGAGTATGCCTTCTGCGCAACTCGTGGATTACCAACGGCGCCTCTGACATGTCACTGAGGGCCATCGTCCGAAACTTTCCAGCTCTCGCCCACTGGACAGTGAGTAGCTTTCCTTCTGCGCGCAATCCTGTCTCATTGGCGTCCTTGCTTTCCCCCCACCACCGTCGGCACAGAAGGCGCGCAGGGCTCTGACGAAGGAGGTCGCTCCGCGAGTCGAGTCGACGCTTGAGTCTTGATGAACCTGGCTGGGACTCGCACACGGGGGCGGACGCTTCGAGGAGATTACCTCCAGGGAATTCCCCGCCCGTGTATATAATATTCCATGTACCACATACATACCTAATAAATATTTCCTTTCATCGACGCTGCATCCCGTTTGGGCAATCGGGCGTTACAGTAACATCACACGTCACACAATGCCTTCGTCGACAGCCGCGTCGCAAGAGGAACTCAAAGCGCACCGGGTGCCCATCCAGTGGCGTGACGGATGCTCTGCGTGCGTGTACACAAGCCTCCCCGTCTGTATCCTTGCTGAGCCCAGGTTTTCTCTCTCTTTTTTCCCCAAACGAAACGAATCTTCAAAATGAATGCTCGATGCACTTGATCAACACTTGACCCACTTGACGATGATATTGGACTGAATGCTCTGTCTACCCACGGAAATGCACTGCACTTGACGATTTGGAACGCCCTATACTCGGCGGACGAAACGACCTACGCCTGACGAAAATCGCCGACGGAATCCGCATCCGCATACCTACACATACGCGCGGGGTACAGCCTGTTAATACCGCTCAACGTCTGCCGCCGCCAGACGCTCTACATGCCGTGGGAGTGTGACCACGAGCGACACGCGTATGAGAAGTGCGTTCATCTCTTTCTCGCGCCATGCTCTTTTACTGATTCTTATTTACTTTCGCTTGCTGCAGGTGCCAGTACGACGAGTGAGTCCTTCATGTTGTGTCCGTGAAGGAATCTGTGCTGAGGACGGAGCGCAGTTATCTCCGCCGTATGAAGGAGGCGACGCGGCTGAAGCGCGAGGCGGCGGAGGCGGCGGAGGCCGACGCATGACGCATATGCGTGCCGAAGGATCGATTGTAGAGCTGCTGTACACACTCGTGCTCCTGGACGGAGCTGAATTCGACGCGCGTGTTTAGAGAACTCTCTCCGCTGGCCAGATGCTGAGTGTCGTGCACTCCACCCACCCATGGTACAAAGCCTGATCTGGCGAACCGATTCGGACAAGCCCCCGTCGGTGCCTGAGCCCCCGGTACCTGCGAGCAAGAAGCTCGAGGGTCGAGGCTGGACAGACACCTTTCCCGGAAAAGGAAACGATAAGCAGTTTTTTCTCCGGCCCTGCGTATATCTACTGGTGCATACCTGCGCATACGCACAGGCGGCGGCTGCGTCGCGTGAACAGGGAGTTATCCGATTTCGGGCGCGGGCGGACGGCTCGGCGGCGGCGGTGTGTGGGGCGCGTGGCTCGAGCTCGCGGGCGCGGAGGGCTCCCGCGGGCATCTCCCAGAACCGGCTCGCGTCGCTTCTCTTCGCGCGCGGCGGCCTCCTCCCGGCGGAGGCGTGTGCTCAGTCACTGAGGCGCACACGCCGCAGGCGGTCGCGCACACGGCTATATATTCGACGGACACTGGGCCAGGGGCGCGCAGGCGGCAGGCCCGGCGGGGTGCAGAGACGCCAGGCGGGCGCGCCGCCCCGTTCTGCCTCGCCATGGCGACGCAGATGGCCCAGGACCGCGATGGCCTGCCCGAACCGCGGAGGGCTGCAATGCCCTCGCCAATGCAGAATTTGAAAGTCCGAGCGTGGACTGCCGGGACACGGGTATAACCCTGGGTTTCCGACGTACGCGCTGTCCGACGGCGGCGCCGACGGCGAGCCTGCCGATGAGGGATGGGGATGGGCACCACTACCAGCATGGAGATGATCACGAAAGGAGCTCATCCTCGTCTTATATCTCCTCTCTGTTTTTTTTTGGTGGGGCGACGGACTGTGCCTTGGGCCTTGCGCCGTGTCTTGGGCTTTACGCCCCGCCGTCCGCGTACCGCTTGCACACGACCCAACCTTACCGTACTACCTGGTGTACTCGTTGCGGGACGCGACTGTTACACCCTTTTCTATAGAAAAAGGGCCAGCCGGACGCGGCCCCACTGCGTACTTGCAGCTGACTTCAGCTTGACGACGACCTGTTATCTAGAGCGAAACGGTGGCTATTATCGCCTAGGGTTTACACCGACCACTGGCACCGGGGTCAGCCTCCCGCCCCACCACCGGTCAGCCGACCAAATAAACTCTGGACTAAGTGTGGACGATAAGACCATTTAAATCTGCTTCCAATTTAAGAAAAATAAGAATACAAGCGGCGCAGCTATCTTATTTATACACTGCTCCAGCGGGGTAGGGAAACTCGAAGGGTTGGCGGGAAGGGGGACGACTCGTACTCGTGCGGGGTGGTAAATAAGATATGATAGGACATGAGGTATACGTGCAGACATTACTGTACCATTTAAATGGTGGATGGATAGACGGATAGATGTGCGTATCGTACCAGACGCCACGCCCTCTGGAGTAGGATGGATCGTGAGCACGAGCGCGCTCACGACGCCGTCGACGCCTTCTCGTCCACCACCTTCTCGTCGCCCAAGTCGTGCGCGACGCCCGCATGCACCGCGGCGGTTCCCGCGATCTGGTCGGTGGCGTCCGTCCCGTCGAAGATCGCCGCCGTCTCCTCGAGCGTGCGGTTCTTCGTCTCGATGACGTCTGAGTGCGCGCGGAAGCGGAGTCAGCGTGCCGCAGGCGGGAGAGGGAGATAAAGGAGAGGGAGGGAGACGCACAGAAGTAGAGGAACACGCCCTCGAATACGAGCCACACGCAATACACGATGTAGTACTTCCAGTCGATCGTATCTAAAGCTATCGGGTTGACATATTGATTGAAGATGAGCGCAAGCGAGATGGTGAAGTTGAAGATAGTGAAGCCCTTGGCGCGGATGTTGTACGGCAGAATTTCGAGGCAGTACGTCACGATGAGCGGTGTGAAGGCGAGGCTGCACTCCTGTCAGCATTGCGCCACCAGTAGAACGAACGAGAGACTCACTCGTAAGCAGCGTAGTACAAGAAGATGAACGCGATGACCGAGTGCGCGGCGGCCTCGTTCCCGTCGATGCGGAAGCGTGCGGTGCAGATCGTCTGGAACGTGAAGAACACCGTCATGAGGGTCACCGACGTCAGGAACAGCAGGCGCCGCCCGAAGCGCTCGACCATCGAGGACGCCAGCAGCGCCCACGCGAGGTTCCAGATTTGGAGAATCCCATTGATGAGCAACTAGATTTACGCGGGCGGTCAGCGGCCGTAGCAAGGTGTAAAGGGGGGGCGGTACCTGGATGGTGGGGTCGGTGATCCCGACCGAGTCGAGGACCTTGTTGAGGTAGTACGAGACGAGACCGTTCGCGGACCACTGCGAGAAGAAGGCGATCGCGACGATGATGCGTACGCGCTTGCGGTTGCCGGGCGTCGCGAAGAAGGATTTCCACCCGATGTTGGCCGCGACGGTGCGGTCAAACTCGATGGCCGCCTTGATCTCCTCGAACTCGTACTGCACGAGCGGGTCGTTCCTGCGGTCGATCGTCAGAACACAACCACCCGAGCAGCAGACAAGAAGGTACATACTCGTTGCTGTCAGCGTGGTAGTACGCGAGGGTCCTGAGCGCTTCGGCCTCCTTGCCTTTGCTGACCAAGTAACGCGGCGACTCGGGGGCGAACAGGACGAAGATGACCTGGAGGACAGAGGGTATGGCCTGCAGGAGCGAGGGCACCCGCCACGCCCAGGTGTTATTGATCTTGAAAGTGCCGAAGGTTGCCCAAGCAGCGCTAAGTGCAGGCTATCAGAGGACGCCAACATTTGAATGCAAAGTACACTGACACGATGGCGCCGGAGTACCAGAGCGAGTTGTACGTCGAGGTGAGGGGCGCACGATACTTGGGGTACGAAAGCTCGGTCACCAACATCGGGGCGGCATTAGCTGAATACAAGGTTAGGGACGGAGAGTAACAATTGCCCTAAGAGCTCACCAGCGAAGGTAAGGCCAAAACCGATGAGGAAGCTGGAGGTACAAGTGAGCAAGCGGGCCAACATATGTTTGTGTAAAATAATTACCGAGCACCGATGAACATGCCGACGGACTGGGAGGCCGTTTGGACCGCAGTTGCGATGCACATGATCATCGCGCCGAAAAAGACCGTTGGCCGGCGTCCGATACCGTCCGACATGTAGGGCGCGAATGGGTATCCGGCGAGGGCGCCAATATTCTGAGGAGAGTCGATCGGTAAGTTTGCTAGGAAAGTGGGGGAACGAATGGCTTACTTGGATGGCATTGAGCAACCCGAGTTTACCTTTCGTGGGGGTGTGGAAGTATTCCTTCCACTGGGTCAAGGATTGCAGCCCGTTCATCATACTCCCATCGTATCCGTTGGTCGACGAAGTGATGAGCCTTGAAAGGGAGTAAAGTCAGCGAAGAGCCGCCGATACTCTTCGCTCACTCACAGCAAAACGATCCATGCATTGAGAGCGATGAGCCTAGGAGCACACACTCGTCAGCTTGACAGCTCGAATACGCGATAAGCAAAAAAAAAAAAAGGCGCACCGTCTGTTGTTATACCACTTCCGATTCGGGTCCATGAGATGCGTGTATGCATTGGTATTGCTCGTAATCGGTGCAGGTCCGCCGGCCATCGTGAATAGGACTGACTGCTCAAGGATCTGGGGGCGGGGAAGTGTCCGGAACGCCTGGAGATTTCATTTTTGGTTCGCGTT
This sequence comes from Mycena latifolia, assembly GCA_029289555.1. Taxonomy (NCBI): domain Eukaryota; kingdom Fungi; phylum Basidiomycota; class Agaricomycetes; order Agaricales; family Mycenaceae; genus Mycena; species Mycena latifolia. The sequence goes on along the minus strand of JARJLE010000010.1, from coordinate 1,754,763 downwards.
TTTATGGACACCGCTCAGGTGACATAAGTTCTGGAGTTTCTCCTAAGGTACTCCGGAAGCGGTTTTGGGAAGCGCAACGGGACTTCCTGAAGGAGGTAGTCAGTTGACCACTGGCAGCGTGTGAGGCTATTAGCAAAAAACGGAAGAAACTATGATAAGGAGCCGGTTCCTTGCGCCACCGAGATCGTGCATATCGAAAGGCTAATGCGCCATGTATCATGTTTCATGGTATGTGTAATGCGGCGCCCTTGCTATTCTTCCGGTGCATAATTCGTCGATAATTCCCCAAATCCGGGGTAATCATATGTCTTGCGCCCATGGTGTGCGCATCAAAACATCGTGTGACCAAATGTGGCCAATCGTCTTCCGAAGTTTGCCCGTGTATTCAGTTAATTGGCGGGGAGCGGGAGTCACCGATCCATGTTTCTCCGAGAGCGCGCGAGCCCAGATCCCTACGATGGATGTGCTAGATTGAGTCGCGAAAATCGTGTATGTTTTGCCCGGGCACGCAATTTGATAGCTTATATAGCGTCCAACAGTCGAGAATTGGAGAAGAGTGAGAACTTGAGCATATGGTACATTGACCGCCGGCGCCCACGACGCCCAGGGAAAGCCGACAATAGGAATGTAATTGGCACCGCTGACAGAGAATGGCTCTCTATATTAAGGTAAATCAAAACCGTTTGAGCAGCTCCGACGCCGACGCTGTCTCCTGGCTTCGGTCCATTCTATGATCCTCTGCACCCGCCTCCGATTCTGCTGTCGAAGCCAAAGTAGCGCTGATCTCGGCCTTCTTCTTGCGCCCGAACGAAACACCCCAGCTGCTGGCCAAGTTGGCGAGCGTGTTGCTGGCCGTAATGGTCGGCTTCACGGTAGCAGTGCTCGTGCTCGTGCTCTCGGAGACTGAGGTGGGCGCCAATGGCGACGTGCGCGGGACATGGTACGACGAGGTCCGGCGCCGACTGTGTCGAAGAACGTTCGACACACCCTCAGCCATGGAGTCGTCCGGGGAAGGTGTGGATGGGCTTCGGAAGGGGTTTGCATCGGCAGAAGAGGGGGATGACGAGAGTATGAGCTGATCGGCTAGTGCCGTGGTAGGCGGAGCCTTTGCCCCGCTCGGCGATCCAGACGAGGCACTTCCCAAGGCGGGTATGCGGCCCACAGAGAATCGCGATGTAGTGGAGATGCGCGACGCCCGGGAGCCTGGCCTCAAGGGCGAGCTGAGGACGGGGACATGGTGCGGCGCAGAGCCAGTGTATTGAGATGGCGACGGAGGAGGAGGTGAGGTTGGGGGGGTCGGCGCCTTGTCAGGGATAGGTTCTAATTGTGTCTCGGGTGCAGCCTGGGCTAGTAGACGTGACAAAGAAGAGGGGCGGACCGGTGGCGAAGAACCAGACCGTGAACGGACAGGGAAGAGGTGTAGATTGGGTGGATGTGTCGTTAAGAATGTATCCTCTACCTCTGCCTCAGGCGGCCCCGGTGGAAGTGTCGGTGTGCTCTCCGCGAGCGGTGATTGCGGCTGTTGCTCCTTGGAGACTTTCCGCGATGAAACCTTTCGCTTGTTGTGCTGGCTCGGCTGCGTCCAATCTTCGACCTCGAGCATGTAATATTTCACCCCGTCTCCAAGACCATATGGGTTACTGGTCGGGTCCTGAAGTGATTGATGAGTACGGCATTTATTAATTTTCAAAGAACCCACATTATGATCGACAACTCGTTCGGTTATCGAGGTGATCCGGGCAACAATCCATTCGCGCGTTTTGAGCTGCTCTGCAAGGTGGCCCGTAGCTTGAAGGAAGTAGTGCGGGAAGGAAACTGAAACAAAGGGAAAACCTCGGAACTGTGCTTATCGGCAACGAGTGAATGAAGACGTACCATTGAATGCTGCCCACGGCTTGGAGACCGAGTTCCGAGTAGGCAGGAACAAGGCTAGATCCCCCTTGGCGAAATTTCGGAATGAAATCTTGCCCTTCGCGCGTTCGCGATACTCTTTGCACTGCTTCTGCCACTTTCTGATCGTGGACCCCGTCTTCGTGATCGCTTCTAGGAAGTGGTCGTGGTCAAAGGCCCGGAGCGCCTCTAGCGCGGCCGGTGGATCTGAGGGGTCGATCGGGGAGGGCTCGTCCAGATGCCCAATAATACTATGCCGCATCGAAGACGAAAAGCCAGATTCCGCCAGACCCGAGCTAGATCGCGGCCCCGTGCCAGGATGGGACGCCATGAGCTGCGCCGCATTCAGTGCCTTGACATGCGCGCTCCGGAACGCCATCGCGACATCGAGGATCTGTGCGACCAGCCTGCTGCTGTTCTCCAGCCGCTGCTCAAAGTCCGACTGCGACGCGCGCCCCGCCCGTAGATCGTCGCGCAGAACGCGCTCCGCGTGCCTCGCCTCCCGCAGTTCGCGCTCGACGCGCCGCAGCTCCTCCCTGAGCGCGAGCAAGTCCTGCGTCGCCACGTCCTTCTCCGAGCGCGCGCCGTCGAGCAGCCGGATAGTGTGCTCCTGCACGGCCTTGAGCTCGTGGAACTGTCGTTCCAGCACCGCCCGGTCCCCGTCCGCCTCCGCAATATGGTCCCGTATAATCCGATCGTGCTCCGCCGCCTGGGCGCGTAGCAGCCGATCTTTCTCCTGCCCTGCTTCCTTCAGCGCCCGGTCGACACTCTCACTTTCCGCGCGCGCCGCCTGGATCTGCACCTCGAGGTTCTCCCCTCTCGAGCGCGCCTCCTCCAAAATCCGTAGGTTGTTGGCCTGCTCCTCCAGCAGATGCGCGACCTTCTCCGCGTTTCGTTCCTCGAGCGCCTTGACCGCCTCAAAGTCGGCGTGGACCTGCGCGAGCTCCTGCCCCCTTGCGTCCGCGAGCCGGCTCTGCACCGTCGCGTCCGCCAGCGCAACCGCGAGCTCGCGCCGCTGGCTCTCCACGTCGCTCGCCAACTGCGCGTTCCGCTCCTCCATGATCCGGCGTGCGCTCAGCTCGCTGTCGAGCTGCGACCGCACTTGCACCAGCTCGCGCTCCACCCGCTCCGCGCGCTCGCGCTCCGCCGTTGAGGTCGACTCGGCGTCGCGCACACCGCCCTGCAGGCGGTGGATCTGCCCCTGCAGCGCGTGCCGCTCCTCCTGATGCTGCACCTCCTGGTGCGCGCGCGCCTCCTGCGCCTCGTGCAGCTGCTGCGAGAGCTCCTGGAACGCCTGCTCGTCCGCCTCGGTCGCTGCAAACCAACTCAGCATCAATTATGCAGCAAAGAAGAATATGGACTTACACCGCCGGCGGGATAGCGACAGGCGGGACGCGGATAGCACTGAATCACCGATTAATCAGAAGAGCAGCGCGACGATAGATAAGAGGGCACTCACACGAGCGCTCCGCAATGCGATCAAATCCCGATTCGAGGCTGTCCATCTTAACGACGAGCTTGTCGAGCGCGGCACGGCACTCGCGCACGGCCGCCAGCGCAACGAGGTCGTTCGCTGCGCGCGAGGCCGTCTCAAGGTCGTCCAGCACTCGAAGGAGGCCTAGCAGCGTCGGCGTCAGCCGCAGCGCAAAACGGAAGGAAAGAAGGGGAGGGACCCTCACCGTCGACGTCGTCCCGTTCGAGTGAATACGGCGCATCGAGATTGCCCGACGGCGAAAAGTCGATCGTCGGCACCGGGTCGTCCATGCCACGCGTCTCGAACGGGAGCTGCCCGTGCACCTCGCCCCGGTGGACCTGCCGCCGCTTGCGCTCGCTCGCACTGCACGGGACCCCTCAGCCGCCGAGCTCATGTACGTCCAAAGGGAAATACGCACGAAAGCTTCGCCATGACCTCGAGGATGCTCTGTGCGCGCTGGTAAAAGAAGCGCGCTGCGCCAACGATCAGATGAGAACGGCGACCGGTGAGGAAGACTCACAAAACTCCTTGCGGCGCACGATCTCGATAACGGTCGCGCCATACGCATATAGCATGTTGTGCAGGCGCTGGATATGGGAGAAGCTGTTCTTGCCGCGGAAGCTCGACTGCAGGTTCGCGAGCGCGGGCGGGACGCGCACCATGTCGGTGTTCAGCCCGCTGATGGCGCGAAGCGCGCTGATGCACTGCTGCGTGTATGCGTTCTGCGCTGCACACGTGAGTGAATGTGGATGAAGCGCACTACTGGGGCCCGGGGCGCGGTACCTTGACGTTCGTGATGAGCTGCAGCTCCTGCCGCAGGACAAAGTCGTGCTGGCGCAGCTCTGGAGGCAGTACGGTCAGCGGATGAGGAGGCGGCATGGCGGCATCTACCCACCTTGCAGGACACCGTCGGGATCGGGAACGTGCCCTGGGTTGGGTTATTCAGTAATTCGAGAGTTCTGCATCGAGGGCGCACCTTCGAGGACGGCTGCGCCGTGAGATATCTTGTCCAGGGTCTCCTGTGCACGCCGGGAGCACGCCTCTGCATCGTCCAGAAGACTGTGACCACGTTCAATTATGGGCAATTGTGAATCCAAATGACACCTACCTCGTCGCGATGATTGTCGACCGAACGGAGTCTGTGCCCTGCTGCAGCTGCGATACAGCCTGCTCCGTCTGGATAAACCGTGCCCGCAGGTCCTCTGAGGCCGATTAGCATATCCCCGCCACACAGTGAAGAAACGCACCATGCGTCCTTGCACACGTATCCGCCACCTGCTTCATTTTTATGTTCGACACGTAATCGCCGAGCGTGCGCGGCTTGTCGCCCGCCTCGATCGCCTTGCGCACCGCAGGCGACACGAATTCGGTATGTATCCGCACGCGGCTGATGATGTCGAGGTCGGACTCGAGGCCCGCTAGCAGCGCAGCCTGCTTCTCGAGCTCCCTGCGCGCGCCGGCCGCGACGCTCTCGAACGTGTCCACGATGGCGAGGACGTGCAGGTCGAGACTTGTCGACGCTATCCGGAGGGCCTCATGCTGGCAGTGGAGGCTGGCGAGAATGTGGCTGATATGCTCCCTGTGGAGGAGGGCGGTGCGCAGGTAGGATGCGCCGAGCTGGGACGGTCGGAATGGCGGGGTCGCAGCGATGCTGTCTGCGCATGGTGAGACACGGCATGGGCGTCTCCAAAACTCTACGCACCTTCTATTGGCGGCTGCAGGGGCGCCTCGACCCGTAGTTCGCGCAGAACCTCATCTACATTGAGATCGAGGTAGTATTTGTTAAAGACGAATATGGACTATTCTCGCGATAAGAGGGCATTTACAGCAGCGTGGCAGGTACCCACCTGGTTCTGAGACCCAGTTAATTCACGGATGTTGCTGTTAGTGAGTCGGCGGCCATCTGGCAAGTACGCAAGCACACAGTCCTGGTCGATGCCGGTTTCTTGGTGAAGGAAGAGCTCCAAGCTCCCGATTCTGCGGCGGGTGAGGGCAGTAGTCAAGAGTTCCCAGCGATACATACCGTTCAATATCTCTCACACCTGCGTTCACCTGGATAACATTAGCCTTTCGTGTTGACTGAGGAAAAGCCACATACCTGAAACACTTGGCCATCCTCCGCACGGCAGATTTGCAGCATATCTTGCGGCACGCCAGGGGGAGTGTGAGAAGTTGAGGAACAAGGCTAAGCTCAGGCCTGAGTCTTCGCCGAGTCGTCGACCAAGGCAGTCGAGTCACATGGTTGACGCGCGGCACAGAAACGTGGCAAATCAATGCAAATAAAGAGCTGGATCTGCCCGGCCCCGAGGTTCCAAACTCAAGCAGGGATTCAAAGAAATTGAAGGACCCTGTTGCTTCCGAATCTTTTAGGTCGAGCTCAAATCCTATGCATCCTGCCTCCAACTCCGTCTCGCTTCCAACCCGTCCGCATTTGGGTTTTGCCCAATATTGATCCGATCATTCTCGCCTCTTGCTCTCAACCTCCATCTCCGGCTGCCATTCACTCGCACGGGTACTGTTTAACTGCGGATTACCTTGTCGTCTCAGCATTCTGCATTCTGAAATCTGCTTGTACTCTTTGGGACATAGTCTTCAAACACATCGAGGTTTCTGTGCTGTACCTTGCTAATAGCTGTCCAAACTGCGCCGATACACACCCATACTTGGCTTGACAATGGGAATTCGCCCTTCCAACTCGGGGGTATGTATACGGCTCGATTTCTCGCTGCAGCAAGATCCGTATCATTGGCGTCGGGAATTGGCCCACCTCTTCCCTCATCCATCAACCCGCAGTATCAACTCCCTATTGGGTTCCTTGCACAAGACGAGGGAACTTCTCCAGGGATAAATTTTATCCAGTCTACCCCCAAGATCACCCCCCCGTGAAGCATATTCGACGCTGACCCTCGCCCACTGAAATATTCAGAAATGGCAAACTTTCAATGCATATTTAGCGTTTCATACCCGGAGTTTCAACGCCTACATGACACTCGACGGCTGGCTGACATCCGCAGCCAAAGTGGCACTGGCAGCCTGCGCAAGATCCCACAAAAATAAAATTATCGCGTATAAAGCGCCCGCCCGCGTCCAGGCCATCTCAGTATTAAATGCACATCCCCGCACATCTCCTCAGCTTCCTCCTTGTGGCAGCTTCCGTCTCTGCCATCACGCATGTCGTGCACGAGAAACGCGCTGCCCATCCCTCGCTCGCATACGCACGGCGCCTTGACGCGCGCGTCGCCGTCCCGCTCAAGATCGGCCTGAAGCAGCAGAACACCGCCGCGCTCGCCGAGCACCTCACTGCTGTCGCGGATCCGGGCTCGCCGGCTTACGGGAAACACTGGTCCCCAGAACAGGTCGCCGAGGTGTTCGCGCCTGCGGACGAGACGCGCACCGCCGTGGTTGCCTGGCTCGCGTCCTCCGGTGTCGACGCTGAGCGGCTCCGCATGAGCCCCAACCGCGCGTGGATCCATATCGACGGCGCCACCGTGGGCGAAGTGGAGGCCCTGCTCGGCGCGGAATACCACGTCTACACGCACGAATCCGGCGAGGAGCATGCGGGTGAGCCGGCTCCCATCTAATGCATATTCCGCTCGTCCGCACTGTGGAACTTATGAATCGCTTACTCGCAGCATGCGATTCGTACTCGCTCCCCGCCCACATCGCGGAGCACGTCGAAATTATAACGCCCACCGTCCAGTCGAACATAAAGCTCGGATCCCCCCCTGCTCCGCGCGCCCCTTACTCCCTCAAAAAGCGCGCCGCGCCAGCCCTGCCCGCGGGCTGCGATCAAGCTTTCACTCCGGCGTGCATCCGCTCCCTGTACAACATCACGTATATCCCTCAAGCCATCGACAAGAACAGCTTCGGGATCGGTAAGGACTGTGTCTCGATGCGTCGCCGCGCCTCACATTATTTGCAGTGAGCCAAACGCCTGCGACTTACCTCCAATCGGACCTCGACATGTTCTTCGCGAACTTCTCGCCGAGCCTGGTGGGCAAATCGCCCTTGTTCGTTTCAATCGACGGAGGTCCGTCGATTATATCGTACATTCGAGGAAACTGGCTAATCTGGAGACTGAAGGTATCGTGGATGCCGTGAACGGCACCGACGTCGGCGAGGACGGGTGGATCCTGCAATATACTATGACCCTGGTACAGCCGCAGCCCGTCACGATGCTCCAAGTCGGCGATATGCTCACGGGACACCTTCCTCTCCTTCAACGAGTGGCTCGACGCCGTCGACGGGACGTACTGCACTGCCGGCGGCGGAGACGACCTCGCGTTCGACCCGCAGTTCCCCAACCCCACCGTCGTGGGCGGCGTCCAGGAGCACTCGTGCGGGACCGTACAGCCCCCGCGCGTCATCTCCAACTCGCGCGCGGACTTCGAGTACCGCCTCTCGCCGTTCTACGAGGCGCGCCAGTGCGCCGAGTTCGCGAAGCTTGGGCTTATGGGCGTGACGGTGCTCTTCTCTTCAGGGAACTTCGGTGCGGCGGGCACGACGCGCGGGTACTGTCTCGATGATAACGGTTCGTGCTCGCTTGCTTCTAATTAGTTGCTTTGGCGTTCGAGCACCAGCTTGATTTTGATTCAGGCTCCGTCAACTTGAACGCGACGCATTTCAACCCCGGTTGGCCCGGCGCCTGTCCGTGGATCACCTCCGTCGGCGGGACGCAGGTCAAGGCGAACGCCAGTGCCGGTGTCGGGGTCGTCGTGGAGGAAGTGTGGAACCAAGATCTCACGCACGGATTCTTCGAGTCGAGCGGAGGAGGGTTCAGTAATCGCCTCCCGATGCCGGACTACCAAAAGGCGGCGGTCGACTCGTTCTTGGCCCGGCTGAAGAAAACGAACCCGGGGCAGCTGAAGCACTTCAATCCTAAAGGGGTGAGTAGACTTCGGTGTGTCTTTGCTATGCTAATTTTATTTGGTAGCGTGCGTACCCAGACCTCAGCGCCAACGCGTAAGGAAGACAGCGTACTGTCCTATTTGTCTGACGAATTCTTTAGCAACAATTTTGTGGCCGTCGAGAACGGTGTGTTCTCCGTCGACAGCGGGACATCTGGAGCGGCTCCAACTGCCGCGTCCATCATTACGCTAGTCAACGACGCCCGCCTTGCCGCCGGTAAAAGCCCCGTTGGTGCGTGTCTTGAATTGCATCAATCCAGATGTCCGCGGTTCAATTCTTGCCTAATATAGGGTTCATCAATCCTGCCGTGAGTCCCTCAGAATTCTACGTTACCGACGATCTTACCTCCTGCAGATTTACTCTTCGCATTTTGCCGGCGCGTTCAACGATATCGTGTCCGGGACGAGCCAAGGCTGCAAAGGATGTACGTGGAATCCCATTTTTCATTCTTGCTGCAATCCCACTCATAATTCAACCATCACTCGTAGGGCAGGGAGACAGGGGCGGCGGGTTCCAAGCGTAAGTCGCGGCCAGCCGAGCATATTCAGTATAAATTGCTCAGCTTCCTCTCTAGTGTCTCGGGATGGGATGCTGCCACGGGTACGAGTTTTGAATCCTGACATCTATTGGGTGGATGTTCAATTCCGCTGCAGGTCTTGGAACGCCGAATCTGGGCATCTTGATCGAAAAATGGCTGGCACTACCATGAATTTGGCGGTTATCTTCTCAATCGGACGGGAATATACCCTCCTCCACCTCCGGGTGATTACAGTGTGGAATTGTATTTATGAGGTGCTCCGAGTCTACTGTTCGATATTTCAACTACGATTATCCTTTTCTGGTAAGTTTCCGCACCGAAAAACGAGGAACGTCCTGCCTGATTATCTCCGGCCTGCGCAAGAGGATGGCCGTGCGCGGGCTCGAGGCGCTTTGATGTGCGCTTGCGGCGTTACTACGATGAGGGGCAACTTGACGCAAACGTCCACCGCAGACCTCTGGCTCGGGGTGGCAGCCAGGAACGCAATGAGATGTTTGCTCGTCTGGGCTCCCCGAAAGTGTGGGCTCATGGGGTCAAAAACGTCAGTCTCATTTGAGTCTCATATGATGCGCGATTTTCTGCTGTATGTACGGGCCATAGCGCTATGTCACCACCTTCTGTAGATCCTCGACGAGCTCGTCGCAAGTCAAGATCTCAGCATGATCCCCCTCCACCTCCACGACTCGCAGATCCGCGCAACACCAATCCAGCCCTAACGCCCACCACACCTTTTGCGCCTCTGGCGGCACACCTGCCAGGACACCGCGGGACGCCCGGTACAGTGTCACCGGCGCCTTTATCTCTCGCATCCACGCAACCACCCCGCGCACAACCTCCTCGTACCCTCGGCCCTGACCCGTGAGACTCAAGACAAACTCGAAGGCCCGCAGCATGCCCTCGGTCAAATTATCGTACATTTTCGCCATCAGCTCCGACATCTCCTCCGCAGGCATGCGGCCGCTCCACCGCTCCCAGATGCAGTGAGCGAACTTGTGCCACCATGGGTCCTTGTAGTCGCGGAACAGGGCGCAGATGGCGCGCAACCCGCGTTCGTGGTGCGCGAGCAGCGTCTGCGCATCACCGAAGTCCGTCTCTGGCGTGTAGCCTACGTGCGGGGCGAGGCCCAGGAGGGGTGAACTGTCGATGATCGCGAGTTGGATGACCTCGTTCCCGTCCGCCTCGAGCAGCTTCACGATGCGGCACGCCATGAACCCGCTCGCGGAATACCCCCCGACACGATACGGACCTGTTGGCTGTGCCTCCTGCATGCAATCCCACTATCAGCACCCCTTCATATTTCAATAGCGCGAACGTCGAAATTGGCATACCTTGATCTTTCGGTAGTAGAAGTCCGTCTGGGAGACGAAGCTCGTGCGCGGCGTCTCGGAGGTGACCTGGATCGCCCATAAACCGGTGCGGAAGTGTGTCTGCATGTAGACGAATGAGTATATGACGCCGGCAGCGCCTACCAGAAGGGGGGTCAGCAGCCGAGCACAAAGCCTGCAACGCACGCACCGTGGATGAGGATCAGCGGTGGCTCGCCCGCTGTGGGCTCATGCAGGCGCACGATCGTATCGTCCTTGCTGTCGAGAAGCGACGCAGTCACGCGTCTGTCCAATGGGTCAAGATCGCTGGTGTGGGGCAGCACGGCGGCGCAAGTGGCGAGACCATAGATGAATGACGCGAGCTGCGCGACGGTCGGGGACGTGAACACGACGTCGTTCGGCACGGCGTCCACGACCACCTCAGGCAGGTGCCCGCCTAGCGCGCGCACGATTCCCTGCCGGATCCTCGCCGCGAGAAGACTACAGTACATTACTTTGAACGTGGAAACGAGCGCGGCTGTTCCGTGGCCTACCTGTCCGCCCCAGCGTCGAACAGGTTCACGTGGTCGGAGATGCTGGGTCCGACATTAGCACGAACCTGTCCGCGCACGATCTCTAGTGCGTCATCCATCGATACTTCCCCGCGCGCCTGAGGGTCTGCGGATGGCGCCGCATGATTGCCAAAAGCAGCGTACGCCGCATCGATCTGTTGCGCGTAGTCCTCGAGAATCGCCTGCCGACGCAGTGTGCCCTTTGCCGTGATCTGGAATGGCCGCGAGGGCGTTCCGAGCACAATCATCTGATGCGATATGTGTCAGGCGGTCGCAAATGCCAGCACCCACATACATCTTTAAATATCCGCGAATGGCCTGGTGCGAAGGAATTCGCCTGTTTGACGGTGGGCCTATGGTGATTATCGTCGGCCCGTGGATTCAAGAGCAGATTCGTCACACAAATACCAGATGGCCTCCCGGAATAATTCCACGTCCTGCACGTCTTCGGATGGAGCGATGACAACGCCGACATGAGATCGTTCACGACCGAACATGACAGCGGCCTTGATGCGAGGATCCTGAATAAGAATTTGTTCTGTCCACCACGGTCAGCACCTCTGCGAACCGCAGTCTGCGCGCGCACCTATCGGCCCAGGATTGGTCTTCTCGCCGTTCTACACAAATGTAATTAATTATCCATGAGCAAGTTACTCGTCTGAAGATACGCATACTCACAGAGTGCATGATTTGGTCGTCTGACTCCTGATGAGAACATCGCCGTGCATAAGGTATATGTACAATGCCAAACGCACCAATACGCCCATACACCCTGTACAGCGTCGGATTCGTCGGGTGGCGCTGCACGATGTCCTTCGTATCGAACGCAGGGACGCCGTCCACCTCCGTGTTCGGCAGCGCCACACAATTCGTCGGGCATTGCTGCATAGTTTGAATGAAAATCAATTTCGTCTCTCCGGGTCATGCGGCACCTTGATTATTAACTGGAATAACAGACCGGTGGCGTCGCCGTCGAAGGGGACGAGGACCGGCTGCGTTGTTGAGAGAAACTGCGCCGCGGTGTCACGAAGGTGATAATGTGTGCCGCGGTTGCGCCGTACCTGGAAGTACTGCCATCCATCTGTGTGCAGTGCCTCTAAGTAGGACACAGCGGGGGATCAGCACGTGTGATTGAAACGCGCTGAGGAATACTTGCCTGATAACATCTGTGAAATGAGCCCGGCCTCTGTGCTAGATGCCAAACGAAACAAAAATTGGACGGGGATTACTTCGCTGAAGAAATTGTCAAAGTGGATGTGGTACGCACATCCCATACAAAGGGATCAATTTTACGCCATTTCTGTCCAGAGCATCGCCCACGGGCTGGGCCAGCGGACCCCCGCCGAAAAACTGGAGCGAGCGTGAGCAGGAGATTACGTTGCCGCTGGCTGGAAGTACCCACGACGCGGGAGAAATTCTGCAGTTTCTCGATGTTTGCCGGATCTCGTACCCACTCCTATGAAATCGGAATTGGTTTCAATTAGAGTTGTACGAAAAGTAAGGAGCAGCATACCTCGAGGAACACGGGCGGGCAAATTATCGTCGTGCTCTTGGTCGCCAGTGCGGATGCCAGCACTCGTTCCGGCGTCGCAATGACTGCGTTTGTAGGCGGGAATAAGGAGAGGATTATGCCGCAGTGCGCCTAAATAATGTTGGATTGTATCGAAACTGTTTATGTAAGGACGGGAATCTTACGGAGCGTATAATGGCGACGAATGCCATGACGTCTAGTCAGATTGGGTTTACGTAGTGAGAATTAAGCACAGGAGGAACATACGAAACATGGCGCTCCCGTGCATTGATTGAACCCTGGAGCTTAAATCAACCAGGTTTGTTGGTCCGCCGCCTGGAAGGAAATCAATTATTGATGCGCATCGGAGAAAAGCACCCTCGATCTACCAACTCTGATAAACCACTTGTGCGTCAGAGGTACGACCTTGGGGAATGAGGTAGATCCTAAGATTCGTTGGTCGGCGTCTCTGCACTAGCTGCGTCCATACTGACCGGATGAATGTGCAATGATCAGGATGCGCTCATCGTCGATAGCCTGAAGTGGAGGGAGGGCCTCGAGATCCGCGTGCTTATCGCTGGAGATCTCCTCATACGTGGGGATCGGGATTATGTCAATGTGCACATTTTTCGAATGCAGCACGGCATGTACTTTCCGCGCAATGTTCTGCATATGCGAATCTTGGCTGACAAGCAGGTACTTGACACCAGACTCAGTGATCAAGTGCGCGATGGCCATGTCGGAGTTCCGGGTAGACAGTGGAAATACCGTGCATCCTGCGCGCAAGGTGCCAAAGATCAGGGACGCATAGAGGATAGAGCCTGACGAGCAAATATATGTTTGAGTAGAAGACAGAGAGCGTGGGCTAATTATTACCAGTAGCCGCGAGGATTCCCACTACGGGCGGAGGCGTGCAGTCGACGGCGGTACTTCCGAGGCGGCGTCGAATGTGCTGAGCAGTTGCATCAAACATTTTGACGGCCTGATGCCAGGTGATATGTCCATAGCCCCCTGCGGAGGAATCATATCGGAATAACGGGTGATCTGGGTTTACCGTGGCATGAAACTCGAAGAGCTGTAGAAAAGATAGAGACCCGTCTGCGGGAGGGAGCGTGTAAGGGGCCATAGTGGCGACGCAAGAGTACAGGTCCCCTTATATGACGTACGAGCGTGCGAGACTGGGAGATATTCGGCCAGAGATTATTATTATTATTATTCACACCGGGATGACGGAAATTTCGGGGCAGCTGAGCCTGAAGTTAGTTTCGATGCGGTACGTGACCATTTCGGCACACCCGGAACGAACATGTGCTGTATGTAATCCCGGTGTGATTATTACTCGTATATTAAGCAGATGCCTCGTATCAGAGTGCAAATTTCCATTTATCTCCAGCTGACCACGCAAGTGACCCCCCGATCAAAGATCAGCTCGGGCGTCGGGCGCTTCAGTATGTGTGTTTTATTTTCGACCTCGCCGATCAGCGTTCAACGCCCGCGCCCGTTCCTTTCTTTACTACCCCCATCATCCCTCCCCAGTCTCACTGCTTCGTTTGTCCCGTTCCCATCTTGCTCTACTTCCACAACCAAACTAACCTCATCCTCTCATAAGGCATAGATGTGGTCCGTGTTCATCGAAGATTGAAGAAGTCAACATCCGCCGCGTGCAATGGCAAGAGGTATGGTTGAGCAATTTGGTGCGTCCTGTCGTTGCTATCCCTCTTTGACCTAAGCACATATGGATAAGTTCTGATATTTCGGGCTACAGCGGAGGCCTCACAGACGCACTTTTCAATGTGGATCAATGTTCGGCGGGGAGGAGACGGCAACCCGGAAGCTCCCGGCCGTTCGCTGATCAGCCGATCACAACACGAATAAAGGTGGGTCCAATTTAAAAAATTCATTGTGCATGCTTAGGTACCCTTAAAAATTACGACTTGATGCTCAAACCCAAGCCAATGGATCGGCAGCCGGGTCACCAATGGATACAAAGCTCCTACCTCCCTGGCCTCAGGGAGAGTATCGGACTGCGAGGCGCAGCGAGAGAAAAATCAGCCAGGAATCCGATTAGATGGGCGAAAAAAGGTAGTCCGAAATTGGCTTTGTGAGGCCAAATTCGAGGAATTTTCCGGACAGCCTTTGGTGGAGCTTGCCAGGGGCTCGGAGCAGGATTTCGAGCCAATTTCAGTCTTGATAGCACCTGATAGACGTGCATCCTAGGTTAGTTGCGACTTCAATACATGGCAGAGAGCGGTAGGGCAAGTAGCAACCTGAAACAAACCTGAGGAGTGCACTGCGTAAAGGAAGGAAGGTTTCGCCCGAGATTCGGAGGAGGAGGAGTGTGCTACTGCTGAGGTCCCAATAAGGAATAAGCAGGGACTGTACCTACGTACATCGCGTCCATAATGTACGCTACAGTCATCGACGGTCAGATTGCTGCGGTGACATAGCCTATGTTCTGGGAAATATTCGAAAAAACCTTTTTTCAAATATTCGGCCGTAGGCCGGATTACATCCTACTGGGCGGCCTAACATCGTCGATGAATTGGGGATGGATTATGGTTTCAAAAATTCCATCAAGCAAGGCTTTTCGAGCCCGCAGTAGTTTTTTTTTTCTTTTTTCATATTCTTCAGACCTATACTTGGCCCGTGTTCTCGCTGGCCCTTGATAAGCAAAGGCTAGTAAATGCTATCACATTCTGCATAGCTAGTTTCAATTTCCTGGAGACATCCCTTAACAATTGGGATCACACCCATTCACTGGTTTTATTTTATTCTCAACTCCGGAACGTAGCATTCAAACTGTTTATGCTGCTCCGAGATGATGGGCGCGGGTAGCATAAGCCGCGCCGTCGCCGCCGGCACCAGTAGGCCCCGCGCAGTGTAAGACGGGCTCGAGAGCACGGTGCACGAAGGACCAACACCACAAGCCGTAGGCGCACACCGCCCCGCGCATTCGCAGGCGGTCCTGCGCGCACGGCATGCAGCGGGGCGTGCGCCGCGCGCCCGCCGCTCGCCTTTGTCGCCGCACCGGGTCTCGTTTCCCGCGACCATTGCTCGCTATTCAAGCCACAGGTGAATCAATGTCCGAAAAAAAAGAGCATCTGCTGCATGGCACCATCTATCCTACACCCGAGCCGCACTGCAAACTCCTCCTCCTCTCCTCTCTCCTGCATCACCGGGCTGCTCACCTCGTCGTCCTCCACCTTTGCAGAGAGAGGTTAAAGAGCGACGGGCGTACACGTTGCGGGGTCCGATGCACGTACTCGTGCAGGAAGCCCATGAGGGTGGGCACAAAGAAGCATGGTATGCGCGTGTACCACCTCCTGCGCTCTAGCAGCCCGTGTGCATCGCGGCTCGGGCACGCGATCATGCTGCAGTTCCTGAGCGGCGCCTCGGAATTGAGCAGGTGGTCGCTGCACCCGCCGAGCGCGAGCCACTGGCGATCCGTCGCGAAGTGCGGACGTGAGCTGCAGTGCGAATGATGCCAAGTCTGGACTGCACCACGGCGACTTTGGGTCCGTCCGTCCTGCTCGTCACAGCCATCAGTTTTCTTGAGAGCAGAGAGTTTGGCAATGAGGTGCGCGGGAAGCTGAGGTATTCAGCGACGTTGGTCGCTCGCCGCTTTCTCGTCTTGGTCTTTTGCGGGCTGTAGTGGCCTTCTAAAGCACAAGAAGCAGTGAGCCGTCCAGAGATGAGAGGCAGTGGTCCTCTGCTAGTTCCAGGACGGATTCCGACGTCAGTGGTCCATGTAGGAGGGAGAGCAAGAGGGAGAGGGCGGTCATGCCTGAATAGACATGAGTCATGTCCAAATCCGGCGATTATTTGCACTCCGATTCGGCGTGGCATCAGGCGCACACCGGCAAACACCGGTAGCCGGTCCTCGGCGGAATTCGGCTCTTCTCACCTTTAACTCGTGGGCTCGATCTACTCAACCTCGACCGGATTGACGACAATAGCCCACGCGTCCCCACACTGCGAATCCGGCCTGGTCTTCATTTCTGAGTCAGGGCACTTCAAGGGCGTCCACTTGGGCGACGGCGGTGTCCGGGTGTATCACAAGAACAGGATCTCATGTGGCCGACGGACGAGTACAGCACAGCCCTGCTGTCAACGCTGGGCTCCGCCTTGCGCGCCCACCATCTGTGTTGTGATACCATCCCGAAAGCATATATAAAAGCGTCGGCAGATGGAAGGAAAGCTGTGCAGTATTCAAGCAGTATTTTCTCTTTGGAAAATATCCATCGGAATTCTCCCGCGCTCTTCGCTCTTACTAGGCCGCCCGTCAGAATGCACCGCTCTACAGTATATGCTTGGAGGTACTTAAATCGAGGTCGCGGTATCGCGTACGTGCCCCTCGCGCTTTCTTTTTTCCCTGGTCCCATCTTGATATTCTCGTTTCTTAGCCCACAATCTTGTCGGTTTAAGCACGATGGCTATTGAACTTGAAACTTCTTCACACGAACGGAGTCGAATTTTGTCTCTCCTCTGGATTCAGAGTCTGGTCGGGTACCGGATTTTTGTGCATCCTGCTTCTTTGTGCTGAAACATCGATGTTCATAGAACGTTCATTTCGTTTTTGCAAACTCTATGGGCTCATCTGCCATGCCCTTACTCACCTCGCGTCGTCAAATCATGCCATGGATCGCAGCTGCTTGTTGATTGCGAAAAAGAGCCTCAGAAATACGTAGATTTCTATCAAGTTCGTCCCTGGATTTCGACTGTCGATGATGACCTTACTTTTGCTCCCCAGACTCACAAACGCATCTTGGCCGCCCTCCAGTGCAGGGACGCTGCCGACGCAGAGTTCGAGACGCAGGTTATGGCTCTGCTCGCGCCGGTAAAGATGCGGCTGGCGGAGATGAACCAGGTCGTCCAGGTAGGCACCCCCCTTTTATTCCAGTGAATCTATCTCATTTTGCACAGGCCACCCAAGCTCTAGTCGCCCTTCAAGATGTAGGAGCCGCTCCTGATCTCCCGCCAGCCCCCCAAATATTCTATGGTCGAGAACGCGAGCTCTCTGCGCTAGTCCATATGTTCTCGCAGGGGCGCCAAGCGCACGCAGCGCTCTTAGGGCTGGAGGGTGCAGGCAAGTCAGCACTGGCACTCGCGCTCCTCCATCACCCACGGGTCGTACGCAATTTCGGGGCTCGGCGATTCTTCGTTCCCTGCGACACGTCGGCGGGCATCTTGCTCCATTTAGCATCAGCGCTGGGATTGCCGCAAACCCCGAGCCGGGACGCCGTGCTCTCGGCGCTGGCGTCTTCGCCGCGCGACTCCCTCATTGTCCTCGACAATTTTTGTGAGTCTCACTACAGCTATCCCTACTCCACTCTAACGATCTTGCCTAGACTCAGCGCCCGCACGTGAAGACCTGCTCGTCGCCCTCGCCGCAATCCCGCGCGTCTCTCTCATCCTCACGCTCCGCGGCGGGCGGCGCCCCACCGGCCCCGTCTACACAACACCACTCCCTGCGCCGCTTGGCGCCCTCCCCCCGTCCGCCGCACGCGTGATCTTTCAAGCAATCTCCGACCTCCCCGGCGAGGGCGATGCGGGCGCTTCTGCCGGCGCAGTCGACACGCTCGTGCGCCGCGCTGGCTGCCTCCCGCGGAATATTGTCCGACTTGCGCAGCGCGCACAGTACGAGCCGCTGCTCTTCCTGCTCGCGCGCTGTGTCGAAGAGGGAGCTTTGTAGAGCGCGCGCTTCGAGGTATCCTCTCCGTGGGCATCGGATGTGTCATGGATGCGCCCATCTTGGACACCATGCACGCCACCGCGCGTTTCATTAACGGCCACGTGGACGGGCGCCTAACTACTTCAACGCTCTGTGCATCCAGTGGGCTCCTTCTCAGGTGTAAACTTTGCGACCATGGGAACACTTCTGTACGTCGTATTCTCATTAGACATGTACACATAAGATCAGAAGTCATACAAATCTAGAATAAATCCGGTACTCCCGAGATGGGAAATGGCTGTGAAACCCAACAGCCTTTAACGGAAGTCTAGCGAGGCGGTGCAGAGAACCCGGGGAACTGAATGGTTCCGGCTTGACAGGTGTACCGTCTTACTTAGCAGCCTCGATGCTGTGTCGCACTTCGCCTGCGATCGCAATAAAACGCCCATATTCCAGGACTGGTTGAGACTACATGTGCGTCAGCAGTGATATCGCGGATCGCATAACTAGGACACCCACGGGAAACACGAACGAAGATCTGAGAGAGTTGCGGGAAAACACCGATCAAAACTGTGGTTGAAACGATCTACAGATCACTGATTCAACGCCCGAGTTGACACTTCCCGCACGTATATAATTGTATCACTTATGACAGCCAGCGACAAGCTGGCTTCTCCTCTTTCTTCCCGCAGAGCTGGAAGCCCAAACTTTGGCTCCATGATAGCTTCGAGAGGTACGACGGCGCTGCAGACTCATGATTACAGAAAACTGACACGAACGCTAGGTGGTCGGCTATGGCTGATGCTTACTTTAATTCTTTACCGCATCCCTTTCCTCTGTGCGTGCTCTCCATCGTTTTGGGGACCCTACTTGAACCCGGATTAAGTTGTCCAGGCTCGTCTTCAAAAAACCCCGAATCATAATTATAATGATATTGGGAGGAGGGATGCACTGTCCGCCAGTGGACTGATGTCCGCTTCGTGGATCTGGACGTCTGGCGCATCAACCGGAAACGTAGCCTTCTTGAAAACATTCCCCTCCCCAGGAGGGAAAAACGCTACGTCGGCCACGATCTCGATGGCTGCGGTCAACCAATTCACGCTCTGGGTGAATGGGCATCCCATCGGAGCGTCTGGAGATGGGGCAGACGACTGGAAATCAGCGCAAGTGCTCAGTACTGCGCTGAATGCCACGAGCAACACGTTTTCGGTGTTGGCGAAGAACAATGCCAACGCCGGCGCCCCAGCGCCAGGGTTGTTGGCTGCCATCCAAGTCAGTTACAGTGACGGACCAGCCGATACCATCTACTCCGACGCGAGCTGGGCAATTTCTGCCGTTATCCCTTCCGATTTCCCCACCCCTTCCGATACTTCTCGGTTCACGGCCGCCACACTCCTTGCACCATTCGGATCTGGATCCTGGGGGAGCGCTGTAACAGTTTCTCCCCCGGATCCTGACGCTCCGACATTTGCGAACAGTACATGGATCTGGTCCACATCTGACGCTGCTACCAACGCCGCGTCGGGAGATGTCGGATTCCGTACGACCTTCCCCACGCCTAAGGGACGGATCGCACAGTCTGCAACCATCCTCCTCGACGTCGATGATACGTTCACTCTGTATCTTAATGACGAGTATGTTGGATCGCCTGGCTCCGGCTGGACGCATGCTCAGCTGTTCACGATGAACCTCCGCGCTGCATCCAACACGTTTGCGATCATCGCACATAACAATCCTGGGTCCAACGGCCCGACGGATCCTTCGCCTGCCGGTGTCATCGCAACAATTAGGGTTCGATATTTGGATGGAGGCAGCGATCTTGTGCGAACAAATACGAGTTGGTTGAGCGGCACATTCACGTCGGTTTCCGACTTTCTCTCCGCGCCGGACTCTGCGCTGGGCCCGACATATGCCATTGGAACAATGGGCGCACAGCCTTGGGGCCAAATCAGCGATGTTTTCAACGCACTTGCTGCCGCGCAGGTTCCTTCAGGCCCATTCGTCAGCGGGACTACCCCAACGAACGGTAGTAATACGAGCCCGAGTAACACAAACTTACCCACTGGCCCCGACGGGCACGCCCCTCCCATCGCGTTGATCGTCGGGCCTATTATTGGGGGCATCGTCTTGATCGTTGTCGGCATAGCGATATTCTGGTCGCTGCGGAGGCGAAATCGCCAACGAATGGGCAGCCAGTTCTTCGGGGCAGTGAATACCCACACCCACGCTGGTGAGCCGTACCAACGTCTCGCGATGGCGGAGGAGAATTCCCGGGCAGTGACTAGTCAGGGCGTATATGCGGAGCCGTACCAATTTTCACCTCCCATGGAAGTTGACAGCTACGTATACTCTCGACCGTCGCCGGGCATTATACCGCCCACCAAGCTGACGAATGAAAGCTCGATTTGGGCGAGAAATGCTGCTGCCACTTCCAGCACCGCAAATAACAGCAGCTTGGTTGCGCCTAGCAGCGTAGCCCTTGCGTCTGAAGGACGTCCGGAGGGTCCTTCCGGGCAGGTGGCAGCTCAGACACCCGACAGGACGCCCGACCCGCCCCCGGGATATAGTTGAGCGGATGTAATGGTTGAACGACTTAGCGACTCGGAAGGATAATTGTTTTTAAGGGATCTTATAATTGACGAGTGTATTTACTATTTGCTATTTACGACATATTACTACAAGTCTAGGCGCTTAAAGCGGACAGCTCCGAGAGATCCTTGAAGACACGGACTACATGTTTTCGTGTGCGAACGAGCCCAAGATATTATGGATTCTCTTCATGGTATCCGAGTCCGGACTGGTCGTCAACGGCTACATCGTTTCACTACACGGGGTCTATATCACTCGCACAACTCCGCTGCAAAGGTCCATCTAAAAATGCCTTACCGCGGCATCCTTGCCCGGATGCTGCCGTTTTCAAGAAGGGTTGATGGCAGCGGGAGGAGCAGAGCCAGGCGAGGCGCAGATGACTAGTCGAAAACAACGCACAGATGGTGTTGTCAGGGTCTCGGGCTTGGGCTAGCAGCTGAGTTAATTAAAGAACTTCCCCAGTCGAAACGAGACGGTGAAGTTGAACATGCTTAGTTTAATCTAATCTAATCTCGCCAATCACCGGATCTGCTGCCGATGTCACTGTTGACGCGCTTAATTCAAGGGCCACGTGGACGGGCGCTTAACCACTCTCGTTTGCATCTTTGCGTGCACTACTGGGCTCCTACTCGGATCCTTGGAGGCAGTCGTCCAGTAAGTAGAGTCTTGGATTCGGATCTTGTACATGGTCGATGAGAAATCAGACAGATTTCGATAGGTCTCGGCAAGGTCCCTGACGTCCGGGGTCCGCGAACTTCAAACTTCAATGCAACTCGCTTCTTCTGGCAATTCGAGTCTGAATGTTGAATAGTTTTGAAATGCAATAGCCTTTAATACCCACAGGCGATGCAAATTCGACGTTTGTAGCATCTCGCCTAGCGGCGTGGATGCTGTGTCGCAATCACTTGCGATGACATTCGATACCGCCCATCTTTCGGGACCAGTCCAGAGAATGTACGGCAGCGGTGCTATCGCAGGTGAAATAACGACCTGGCGACGCAATACACGCAACGTACAAGCGAAGAGCTTCCAGTTGTGGACTCGGATACAAATCTTGTAAGGAGACCCCCAATCACAAAGCTGTGTGATTGAAGCGAATACAGATCAATGATTGACTCTATAGCTACGACGTCGACAATTCCCGCCCTCGCTTATAAATATATCCCTCATCACAACCAGCGACTAGCTGGCTCCTTCCCCCCCCCCCCCCTGCAGAGCTGGAAACTCAAACTTTCACTCGATGAAAACTTCAGGGGGTAAGACGGCCGTCGAGACTCACGATAGTAGAATGCTGATTCGAGACTACGTCAGGTGGCCAACCGTGGTTCATTCTCACTTTATTTCTTTGCCACATTCCCTTCCTCAGTGCGTGCTCTCTATGGCTTTCGGACGCTCCTTTAATCCGGCTGAAGTTGTCCAGGCCCGTCTTCAAAAAATCCCGAAGCATAATGATGTTGGGAGGAGGGACGCACTGTCCGCCAGTGGACTGATGTCCGCTTCGTGGATCTGGACGTCTGGTGCATCAACCGGAAACGTAGCCTTCTTGAAAACATTCCCCTCCCCAGGAGGGAAAAACGCTACGTCGGCCACGATCTCGATGGCTGCGGTCAACCAATTCACGCTCTGGGTGAATGGGCATCCCATCGGAGCGTCTGGAGATGGGGCAGACGACTGGAAATCAGCGCAAGTGCTCAGTACTGCGCTGAATGCCACGAGCAACACGTTTTCGGTGTTGGCGAAGAACAATGCCAACGCCGGGGCACCGCCGCCAGGGTTGTTGGCTGCCATCCAAGTCAGTTACAAGGATGGCCCAGCCGATATCATCTACTCCGACGCGAGCTGGGCAGTTTCTGCCGTTATCCCTTCCGATTTCCCCACCCCTTCCGATACTTCTCGGTTCACGGCCGCTACACTCCTTGCACCGTTCGGATCTGGATCCTGGGGGAGCGCTGTAACAGTTTCTCCCCCGGATCCTAACGCTCCGACATTTGCGAACAGTACATGGATCTGGTCCACATCTGACGCTGCTACCAACGCCGCGTCGGGAGATGTCGGATTCCGCAAGACCTTCCCCACGCCTAAGGGACGAATCGCACAGTCTGCAACCATCCTACTCACCGTCGATGATACGTTCACTCTGTATCTTAATGACGAGTTTGTTGGATCGCCTGGCTCCGACTTTCGGCATGCTCAGCTGTTCACGATGAACCTCCGCGCTGCATCCAACACGTTTGCGATCATCGCACATAACCTTCCTGGGTATAAGGCCCAGACGGATCCTTCGCCTGCCGGCGTCATCGCAACAATTAGGGTCCAATATTTGGATGGAAGCAGCGATCTTGTGCGAACAGATACAAGTTGGTTGAGCGGCACATTCACGTCGGTTTCCGATTTTCTCTCCGCGGCGGACTCTGCGCTGGGCCCGACATATGCCATCGGAACCATGGGCGCACAGCCATGGGGCCAAATCAACGGTGTTTCCAATGCGCTTGCTGCCGCGCAGGTTCCTTCAGGTCCTTTCGTCAACGGTACCACTGCGCCAGACGGGGGCACAAGCAGCACGGACCCCGGACACGGCGTCCCCATCGCCTTGGTCGTAGGGCCTATTATCGGCGGCCTTCTCTTGATCCTCGCCTGCGTAGCTATATTCTGGTTGCGCCGCAGGCGAAGTCGCCAGCGACACGTGATCTTGAGCGGCCAGTCTTTCGTGGCAGGAACTGCCGAGACCCCCGGCGGCGACTCGTACATGACTTCAGGCGTGCCTTGGCCATCCGCCGCGAGCCGAAATGCGCAGCGCTCTGAGACGGCGGAGGTTGATTCCCGGGGTGCGGCAAGTCATAGCTATGGGGGCGCATATGCGGAGCCGTACCCACTTCCGCCGCCTCTGGGAATTGGCAGCCACTCTCGACACTCGCTCATCATACCGCCATCCAAGCTGACGAACGAAAGCTCCATTTGGGGGCGAAACACTGATGCTGCTTCCGGCGCTGCACATTCCGTTGACAGTGACTTTTTCGCGCCCAGCAACGTAGCTCCCGGATCTAAAGCGCAGCTGGAGGGTCCTCCCGCGCGCGTAGCAGTCGAAACGTCGGAGAAGACTCGCCGGCCAGCGCCTGTCGCTCCCGACCCACCACCGAGCTATAGCGTAGCGGACTCGGCTCAATGAGAGGTCATTGTTTTCACGGGGCCTTATTATCTCCGACTGTATTTAGATATTATTGCAACAGTATATGGGTCTTCAACCGAGTAAATTCTGCCCACAGACGTCAGATTTCGGAACTCCTGTACCAAGCAGAATTCGTCACCGAACCGGGCTACCCAGCCGCAGGCGTCAGCAGTATTGACAATTGTGTCATTTCTCTTTACGTGTCCAGTGTGACATTGGAAGTTGTATGTCAATTTATTTGACTGTGGTTACCTTGCCATACCTCAGGGTTTTCTCAAAGGTCGGTGCACCTTTAGTACATTAGTTGGAATATTTTCAAGAATTTTGAGACATCGTGCGGTGACTTCTGAGCTCAGCGCACCTTTGTTTGTCTGTTGTTTACGAGTCGTGTCACAGGTGACTGATCATATGTCGGGCGTTGCCGCTTAACTCTGATTTCTTACAGTCTTTTTGCTCTACAGCTGCCTTTATTCGTAAATTCGTTTCTCTACAATAATCGGGTGCAAGATCTCGCAGGTAGAGTCCCATTTATCATGAGGCTTTGTGCAAGATATATTGCAAAATCTTGAAAGATGTCGTGCAAAATACGGCCACAATGAAACATCAGTGGTTCACCCGAGATCTTGCAAGATTGTGAAAGATGAAAGATCTTGCAAGATCTCGTACATTTCACTCTTAGCAAGTTTGAGTTCTTGCAAGATCTTGAGAGTTCTCGATCATCTTGGGAAGTCTTGCAAGATATTGCATGATCTCGCAAGATTTTGCGAGATCTCGCATAAAATCATCTCTGCAACAGCATGAAAATGCTTTTGTCCAATAAGTCCTTCATAATTGATGGACTTGAAATTATTGCAGTGAGTCCGTTCGACTTGGGATCGGGCCATTGATTCCGCGGGCATACAGTAATCATCTTTCTTTTCTCATCAGATATAGACCGGACGCAGCTGCTATTGAACTTTGTATGTGTCCCATTTATTCTCAAGACATGAACTGATGTTGTGCCTGAGCATGCGAACCATGACACTAAGATATACCCCTGTATAATTAAGCAAACTGATCCATCGACCCTCAAACTCGGGTAGAGCACAGACCGATGGCTTGGAGACGCACCTACCATCAATCACACCGGTTGAAGTGATTTAGCAGTGACCCCATCCGACTCAGGATTGATATTGGGGCCATTCTCCATGTCAAGGGGTGTGTTTTTGCCTCACTCCACAGGGCTGATTTCCAGCCTCCATTCTGTCCTGTATTTATACACCCCCGGCGCGAACAGATATTGCCTGAAGGCAATTTCAGTTCAGGGTCCGATGACATATCGACGCCGCTGCTTCAAAGCCTTCAATGCATGATCCGCAGATGACTTATGGCGGAAGTTGATGTATCATTACCTCAAGCTGCATTGGGTCTTCCTCCAGGCAACTTGCCCGGGGCCTCAACTATTTCACACAGTCAGATTCCTGTTGAGGCATGGGGTTGCAGTCGAATTCCCGGTGGGAATGTGGGAAGTACAAAAGGTTGAACTGAAAAAGAGAAAGACAGATAATCAGGAGTAATGAAACTGGAGACAATTGCCGGGCCTGCAACCTGCGATAAATCACGGATAGAATGTCGACCTTTGAAAGATACTGAATAGCGCTAGAAAATATCAGCATGATTGAGAGAGGTCTCGATGGACCGTGTATTAACATGCAGCATACTTGAAAGCCTCTTAAACTTGAATTGGTGATCTGAGAGCTCTGGACTCGCGTAGGTTACTGTGGCAGCAAACCGCAGACATAGGGCCTGAAATTTGCCCAGGTGCTTGCTCCAGGAGGCACGTATTCTCATGACGCT
The DNA here is from genome assembly GCA_029289555.1 of Mycena latifolia. Classification (NCBI taxonomy): domain Eukaryota; kingdom Fungi; phylum Basidiomycota; class Agaricomycetes; order Agaricales; family Mycenaceae; genus Mycena; species Mycena latifolia. Next base: position 1,729,305 of record JARJLE010000010.1, on the reverse strand, counting down.
TTAATTGTCACCTAATTCAACTTAAACTTGTATTTTGAAATAAAAATCTCCCTGGACTCGTTCTGCCCTGCGCATGCAATGGCCCCTAAAGCACAAGTAGGCATATTTCAAATCTGGATGAAGACAAACTTCCTGGATAATTTTGAGATTTATGATAGCAGACTAAGCCTCCAGAGCATATCAGCGCAGAAGTGCGTGTCAGACAACCAGCAGATAGTAACATCTAGTCTCTCGTAGACAGATACTTCAATACGAAGCTCGTACCTCGCTTGTTGAAAGTAACATCGTGGAATCAACATAAATCAAGAGGGAGTTTAAGTGTGTGACTTTTTAAGTTTTTGGGGCCCAGAAAAGATTTGTGAAAAACTAAGAGCAAACGTCGGTGGTCTAGGAGGGATGAAAATAGTAATTTAGAACTTTGAAATTGTTCACGGTTGAACATTAGCAGGTGTCCGTTTCCTGCGCAAAAGGAGCACGTGCCTGTTGGAAAAAACAATTGGTTGAAAAGTTGAACTGAGTGTGTTGCAATACAATGGGAGTGGTAAGGAAGGAGTAGGAAAGTTCAACTTGACCGTGGCTGACTCAGAACATTCCTGATTTGAAAGACGTACTTCCGCATCATCCTGACGAGACCCGGACGCCTCGGCCGAATGCCCGGAGCCACGATTTGATCGCCGTTTTCTCCAGTCATCGTCTTAGCGGGCTTCTTGCGCGCGAATTCGCTGCAGCTAATGGCTACGACAACGACGCCTCTCAAGACGGCTGTCGTCCTGGGTGCCTCGTATGGCGGTCACTCGTCTTCGTGAGTCAATCTTGAGCTGGCGTTGGCGTTGTGCAATAGTTTTGGACCACATACACACTTGTCTTGAGCCAAGGGACACGTCTTATTCCCAATCGGGTTTAAATTCAACAGCTTCATTGATATCACGGGAAGTGTTTGATGAACTACGTCGTGCGGGAGTCGTAACTGTTCAATTGCAGTACTTACGTCAGCTCTCCGGTTGCTTGGTATACATCGTGAGATTTGCCGCGCATTCGTTTCTTGCTCCCGACGACCATATAGATGAGTGCCCGGCCTGCTGGGCCACGGGCCATCTCGTCCGAGCCGTCCCCCGCTGCGCTGCAGGCCTCCCTGGCCCCGACACGCCCCCTCGTTATCCGCAAGGCGCCCCAGCGGCCCTCCTCCGCTCCCACCCTCTCCCTCTCAGGCGCATCCTCCAGCTCAACCACTCCCAAGCCCTCAATTCGAGTGGCGATCCCCGCCCTTCAGTCCCAGGAAGACGGTGGTAGCTCCCCGCTCGGCCCCTGCGGCTGGCCCCTTAGCTCCGCCGTCAAGCTCCAGACCCCAGATCGCCCCGAGAAGCTCACCATCCGGCCCGACTCCACCGCAGCCTGCACCGTCCCTCAAAAGCCAGGCGCGCTCTCCGACATCCACTCCCTCCTCGGCGCCCTCGAGCACAGGTGCGTCGCCCACTCCAGCGACGCAAGGGACGACGCCGTCCCCGGCGCCGCGTCTGCCTCCCCCAACTTCCGCTGGGAAGACGACGTCCTCGAGCAGATCTCCCATATCGGCGAGGGGGCCAGCGGCGCTGTCCACAAGGTCAAGGACAAGCGCACAGGCAAGATCATGGCCCGCAAGACCATCACCACCCGTGAAGCCCCCATGAAGCAGCTCCTCCGCGAGCTCTCCATCATCTGGTCCACAGAGCACATCAACATCATCCTCTTCTACGGCGCATATATGTCCCCGTCCTCCAGCGAGGTCAAGATCCTCATGGAGTTTTGCGAGGGCCGCAGCCTCGAGGCTGTCGGCAAGCGCATTAAGGAGCGCAACGCCGTCGTCGGCGAAAAGATCGCCGGCCGCCTCGCCGAGGGCGTGAGTACCACCGCTTGGTTACCCATACAGCTCAAGTAACTCTCTCCCAGGTCCTTCAGGGTCTCGCGTATCTCCACACGAAGCGGACGATCCACCGCGACATCAAGCCGTCCAACATCCTGTTATCGCGCGAGGGCATCGTCAAGCTCTGCGACTTTGGCGTGTCCGGCGAGCTCGTAGAATCAATCGCGGACACCTTTACGGGAACGAGCTGCTATATGGCGGTCTGTGCCACGTTATTGCTCTCCGCCTAATTATTGATTTCTGTCTAGCCTGAGCGGATACACGGCCGGCACTACACCATTCGATCAGATGTCTGGTCAACTGGGATATCCCTCTTGGAGCTCGTCCAAAACCGCTTCCCCTTCCCCAACGACCTCCCGTCGATCGAGCTGGTGATGTACATCGCCGCAGGAGAAGTGCGTGGAACTCTTCTACAAATCCTCTACGGCCGCATTAATCATCCGCTAGCCTCCCCGGCTCGAGGACGAGCCTGGCGTCCGATGGAGTGACGACATGAAGGACTTTATAAAGCAGACGTGAGCAGCTCGCGATGCTTGTGCTAGCCGTCTATTTATGCTCGTGCTTCAGGTTGACGGTTGATCCTCTTACGCGGCCAACACCGAAGGAGATTCTGGCACATCCTTGGGTGGTCGACGCCATGCAGAAAGAGGTCAATATGGCCCGGTGGATTCGGCAAGTCTGGGACTGGCCGAAGACCAGCCGGCGATCGCGAGACAAGTGAGCCTTCTTTCCGTCCTACGCCCTCGCGCCCGTCTAACACTTGTCCCCCTGCAGTACCGGCCTTTCCCGCCACGATTCTTCGTCATCGTCGGGCCCTATAGACTCGCCTCGGTAGACGTGAAGGCGGGAGCAATCCCCTTCTGAATCTCGCTTCCAATTCGGTTTTCTTTGTATCCGCGCAACACTCTTTCGCTTTCATTTCCACCCACATGCAAGAAGGTAAAATATTCCTACTAGTACACATGCATCATATACTACACTCATCTACGCCTACGCGGAATCTTGATTCGACAAGTCCTTTCCGTGTCGTTTCGTTTCGACATATAATACTGCATCACAGCACGTGAGCGTGTCACAACACGTGAGCGCGAAAAAGGGGTTTGCAATGTTTTGATGTAACCGACCGACAACATTAGAATGTCAAACATCTTTCTCTCTTCCCTCCCCCCATCTTCTCCCCTTCGTGCTGTCTCTCCCCGCCCTCAAACACTCTCGCTCCCGCCCGCGTATGTTTCATCCACCCATTTCCACTTCCCTGCATCCATGTACAGGCAATACAAGGCTTCAAGACTCTCGGTCTCCATTCACAAGCTGGAAGACGCGTCTCATTCCTGGGCTACGTCCGTAACGGTAAGGCTTTGCGCTTGAGCATCTCTGGTGCCGGCACTCGTTTTGTCCGCCACCGTAATCGGCCGTGCCCTAGAGAATCCAGATTTTCGTGCACGCGGCCCTTCTTCCGAATAGCCCCCTGCTCGCCGAGTTCCTCTTCGGGTGCACCATGCTCCTCATCACCTTTGTGCGTCCCTCATTCCCTATTCGGGCTTTCCCCTCCAACACCGGCCCACGAAACATAGATCCCGCCTGTGAGCGCGCTTGAACTGGCATGGCGACCCCAACGCTAATGGGGACTGTCTACATACCATCTCGACGACTGGTATGACCACGAAAATTCGACACACTCTGGGAATGGATCAGGCCTGGATTCAGTGAACTAAGTGTGGACCCAGATATTGATTTCAGATTTATCGCATGCATATGAATGTCCGAAAAAAACAAGTATCAACGGTCCCATTTTCTCGGTTCGACTACGTGGAAGAACTTAGGGATAGACGGCGATCATCGCAGAAAGAGGGAATCCTGGTCCGCCGTCAACTCCGTCAAAGTCATGCCGTCCCTTGAGTTCGAACCCCAGACGTTCATAAAAGCGAACCTATCCCGGCATCTCGTCAGTGACAGAAAAGAAGAGAAGATATTATACGAGACATTCGTATCAGTCTGTGTCTCGAGATACACCCCCTGTCGATTCCCAAATGCTCTCTCCAGGCCGTCGCGGACAAGAGCCGACCCAACCCCTGTGCGGAAGTTCAGGCCACAATATCGTATAAACTACGGAGCATTTGCCTTTGCCCTGGCATTCCGGTAGTGTGGCGAGCAATTGCAAGTGGCAGGCGTTGACCAGGGACCCAGGATCGATAAGGGTTTCCGTGGCTTTCGAGTACACGACTAAAAACTGACATTTTCTGCGTAAACCAATGGCTTCTGCGGAAGAATTGTGCGCCTACATATTCCATCCACCACTTCTGAACATTCGCAGGGCACATAGCCAGGTATGGCGCAAAGCAAAGCCTCTGCTGCGCATCACTGGGAGTCTCTTAATTTTCGGGCGTTTACATTCATCGATCAAAAATCTTACCTACAGAACAACGATACACCTGGGGCAAACCAGCCCGACACTAGGCGCGAGCGGTCAATCGCTGAACTTACAGCACGTCCCGAAAGCGAACATACCTCCAATGATACGGTCGCCATCATCCTTGTCTTCAGCAACGTACAGTGTTCCCTCCATTGCAATCGCGCGTACTTGAGCAACGTGGAATGGCACATTGAGGTCTAAATTCCCCCCCGTAGCAGGAACGATGCAATTTTCTGCGCAGGGTTCGTTAATTATTCCATTCACACTGGGCAACAGATGCGTACCGCGTGCAAAACTGGCAGCAGCGACCTCAGCAAGACGAACGATGTCGGTCTCTAGTGAAAGCTGGTGAAAAACTTCATTAGGTCGAACATAGGAGCAACTCACCCGTAGGCGAGGTGATTTGGCGGATGAGGATTTGCATCGGGGTGAGGGAACGGTAGGGCAGAACGCACGGGGCGCGTATTTCAGGGCTACAGGACAATTCTGGCGCCGTAGGAAGAAGAGGGATATGAAAGACGCTAAGAAGAGGATTTGAGCCCCCGCGTCGTTATTATGGAGGGGACGCCGAGGGTGCGTAGTAAATGTGTCTTACAGAAACAGCCGCAGAAAGCAAATGAAAAAGCCGCTGGCTGGACTCTTACGATGGCGGACATAAGTGGCGATCTCATCTCGGAGTTGTCATTGCGTAAGTTTCAACCCCGCAGGGCTAGGACAATCCTGAAGTACATCAGTGCGCGCGAAGGCACAACTTCGACGGGTCGAAGAGGAATAGTGCCTGGATCACATCGAACGTTTCTGGATTCAGTAAATCGCTGGCAGCCTGGCACTGCCAAGTCCGAGGAGCTTGAAGAATTAGACGCCTTTCATTTACGTTCGGAAAAGAACGTTAATGTGAGCTGGCGGTTACAGCATGTAAAGTAGCGATTTTTGCGGGGAATGCGAGTACTCTTGCCAAACTCTTGCGGGCTTGTCTGCCGTAACCTGAAGATCCTAGCAAGAGCCAGTCGAGTTTGCTTCGGGGCGTCTTGGTTGGAGCTTCTCGTGAACTGCCGGCGGAACTTGAGTGGAACACGAGATAGTTCGATGGGACTCTATGGCAATGCGAAGCGCTATCGTACGATTTCGGGCCCAACCGCAATTGATCCGATCAAACTCGATGTAGCGCTCCGACCAAGGCCACCCGACAAGCTCGACAAGAATTGGCGTTTTAGAACCTTCTGGACGTGCGGTTTCAATTTGTAAATACAGGTCATGTCTAGCCCCGGCTCCTTTGCATTATTCCTCCCGCTGCCACCATGGTCTTGTTGAAGGCCCCTGGCACTCTCCGTATCGTCGCGGGCAAGATGTTCGACAGCCACACTCGCACGTTCTGGGAAAATCAGCTTATAACGGTTGTCAAAGACTCTGGAATTATCATCGACGTCCGGGCGCTCACAGCGGACACCGTTTCGCAGCTGGATTACGCCGATCCAGACCTGATCGATTTGAGAAAACTGACTGTTCTGCCGGGATTCGTGGATGCTCACGTTCACTGTATGTCATCACATTCTCCGATTCGCTTGCTGTTCTAAATGTATCTCTTAGTTTTCCTGCATCCCTACACGGAAAAATCTTGGGATGACCAGCTGAATACGGAAAGTCTCACCGAGCGCGTCATCCGAGCGACAGTCCACGCAAAACGCACTTTGATGGCGGGATTCACTACTGTTAGGTACTGTAGCTCACGCATTCTCGAGAAGGATATGCTCTGAAACGACCACGCGCATACACAGAGATCTTGGGACGGAAGGTGCTCAAGATGCAGATATCGCGCTCCGGAAGTGTATTTCTGGCACCAAACCATTGATTCCTGGCCCGCGTTATTTCACGGCAAATCGCGCGATTGTCGCCACTGGGACATATGGCAAGTGTCAAGTTGCACTTGGTGTCATATTAATTGCTCACTTCGACGTTGGTAGGCCCAAAAAGCTCGTTGTTTCCTCATCAAGAAGGCGTCGACGGGATCCAAGGCTGCCAGGTTGCAGATGGTACGGACGAGTGTATCAAGGCCGTTCGACGCCAGGTCGGGGCTGGAGCAGATTGGATCAAGGTATGCAAATGTTCGGAGTATCACCCGTTTTAATTTCTGACTACGATACCCTGGTCATAGGTTTACGCCGGTGAGTTCCCTATATTTTCGATCTCGCTTACCCAGCTGATATTTTATCGAACAGAATACGCCGCTCGATCTCGCATAGAAGACGTCGCACCTATAATCGGGAATCAATTCCAGACGCTCTTCCGCGACGCTGAATTCGAGGCTATGGTCAGCGAGGCACATCGATTGGGAGCGAAGGTTGCTGTCCACAGTCTCAATTCGGCCTCTTTGTTGAAACTTCTGGACCTCGGCGTCGACTCCGTCGAACACGGTTGGGCGATGCCCGTCCCGCTCCCCAGGAATTACACCAAAACGACGTGGGTCCCTACGCTGTCCATGTTTTACATCGCCCGCGGCCACCTGTGGAATCGAGCCCGAGATGCGTTCCAAACTGCTCTGGCTCACGGTGTGGACAATTTCGCCTGCGGGGGCGACACAGGCACTTTCGCGCATGGGGACAACGCGCTTGAATTGGTGTTGATGGTCAAGTTGGGTGCCGACGTATGCGCGGTGCTGAACTGGGCGACCCTTGGCGGGTGGAAATGCGTCCGATCCCTGGCATGGGAGGGTAAGGACGGCGAGGCGCGCATCGCTCGCATCCCTGAATGTGCAGAAGACGCCAGAGTAGTCGGCGACAACGATGTTCCGTTCGGAGCGATACGCAGGGGATACACCGCCGATATCATTGCCACGACGGGGGATATCACTACCGCGGGCGGGTTCGAACAGGCGGTCAACAAAGACAGTATCACTTTTGTTATGAAAGGCGGAAGGATCTACAAATACAATGGTCTGGAAGTATCTATCTAATCGTTCCGCACTTTGTCTTCGCACCCTCCAGTACGACTTATTGTCTATATTTTTTCTTGTCTTTGAAAATAATGTGGCATCCGACGCATTGAATGTTGCACGTAATATTCCACATGCCCGGCGCCTTCGCCCCGGGAAGGACGGGGGGTCTTTGGATCGATCGTTCATTTAAAAAATTGCTCAAATGGCCTGAGCCTGGGTAACCCCTTTCCATTGGAGGAGTCTTCGCGTTCCTGGACCGCCACTATTACTGAGGATGAGCGAAATGAACGGTGACGGAAGAACACAAATGGAATGGGCGCAGATTTGATTATCTGTCCGTTGTATATTTTTGTAAAGCTGCGTGCCTCAAGAATGCAGTAATCCACGTTGGAACATGATTACGTTCATCGGCATCGATAGCTGATTAATTGAGGCCCAACGTCGCCACAACGAGACGCGGTCCACGCAACAGTAACGGACAGAGCCTACCCGAAATCGCATAAGGGCGGATGAAATTGCAAAGTGGGCCTTTTTCAATCCCGCTCCGCAATGGTTGTCTATGCCCTGGCGACCTTTCTGGCCATTCTCTACGGTGCCTACAAGTTTGGAAAGCAGTGTCGCTCCCTCAGCCTGCCGCCTGGGCCCCTCAAACTTCCGGTCATTGGCAATATATTATCGATCCCGTCTGAGCGGCAGTGGGTAACATATTCGAAATGGTGTGAAGAGAATGGTGCGTCTCAATAGCTTGGCATCGAACGAAGGCAAATGGATTCTTTTACCTCTAGAAACGGATTTACTTCATCTCGATGCCGCCGGCACTTCTATCTTGATTCTCCACACCGCTGCAGCAGCTACAGATCTCCTTGAAAAGCGAGGAGCAATATATTCAAGCAGGTATGCATGAATCGTCTCCTTCAAGGATTTCCAGAGCTCAGAAAAATACACAGAGTGTGCACGACAATGTTCCATGAGTTGATGGGATGGGACTTCAATTTTGGCTCCATGCGATACGGTGTGTATTTCCCTCGTTCACCATACATTTATTCAAGTCTCCTGATGCTTTCACAAGGGGATCAGTGGTACGTACGCCATTCATCATCCAGAGTTGCTGTGGGTCGCTAATGAATACAAGGCGCGCGTGCCGCCGTCTCTTCACCGACCGGTTCAACACGAATGCAGCCCGGTCTTTCCGACCCCAGGAAATTCGCGCGACTCATGAGCTCCTTCGGCGCCTCCTTGATCGTCCAATGGACTTCGTGGATCACTTACGCCAGTAAGCGCACTCGTTTGCACCCAGTGCGTTTATCCCTAATATATCACACTGTAGCATGGCGGGCTCTCTCATCATCTCTATCGCGTATGGGATCGATGTCCTTCCCGCCGGTGATCCGTACATAGAGATCGCGGAGCGCTGCAATAATGAACTTGCCATTGCTGGGACCCCTGGAGCTTTCCTGGTCGATTTTATTCCGCTCCTGAAACACATTCCTAGCTGGCTTCCAGGCAAGTAATATAAATTTCAAACGCCGCTATATATTCAACTGACCAAGATGAATGTTCGCGATCAGGCATGGCGTTCAAGCGGCAAGCGAGGGAATGGCGAAAGGACACAATAAAAATGGTAGAAATGCCATTTGCAGCCGTGAAATCCGCCAAAGTGTGCCGCTTTCCGCACCATCAATTCGATGCTAACGTCATACAGGCAGCCGGCGTAGAACGACCGTCGTTTGTCTCCGACTGTTTAGATAAGATCAACCAGGATGAAGACATCGCATCCCAGGAGGATTTAATCAAGCGAACTGCTGCCACCATGTACACAGGTAAATATTCGCTCCTCGCAGAAAAACCATTCGTAATAAATTCAACAGCCGGAGCGGATACGGTATGAGATCTTCAATAATTACGGAATAATCAAATCAGCCATAAATCGCGTTCGATAGACGGTGGGGACGCTCAGCTCCTTCTTTCTCGGAATGCTTGTCAACCCCCGGGCAGTGCGAAGAGCCCAAGAAGAAATTGACGCCGTGCTACGGAATGGTTCATTGCCCACGTTCGAGGACGAGCCGTTCCTCCCTTATGTATCAGCAATCGTCAAAGAGTCGTTGCGCTGGAACAACGCGCTGCCGCTGGGTACTCTGCGCAAACGGTTCGCGGTCTGATGCTCACGGTGCGAAATGCAGGTGTTATGCACGTGATTGAAGTTGAAGACGTGTATAAGGGGTACCGCATCCCCGCAAATACGATCGTGATGCCCAATGTGTGGTATGTCGGCACAACATCATCTTATTTGCTTGATTACATTTCGGTAGGGCGATGCTGCACGACGAGGTCCGATATTTATTTGATTTTGCTGCGCGACCAACGCTAATTATGTATTGTGTTGCGAAGACGGACTATCCCGATCCATTCAACTTCGAGCCCGAGAGATTCCTCAAGGACGGGAAGCTTGATCCTGGTGTACGCGACCCTGTCACTTTGGCGTTTGGATTCGGCCGGCGGTGCGGAAATTCTGTTCAGCTCCGTACTGTGTTGTTGATGTGCATGAATCAGGATCTGCCCAGGGTTGCATTTCGCGTACTCTTCCGTGTGGATTGCCGTCGCGTCGATCCTTACGTGTTTTGACATTTCTCCCGCGGTGGATGAGTCGGGCGCAACGATCCCGGTGTCCTGCGAGTACTCGGGTGGGATGCTAAGGTCCGCAAATATTACCTCCGGCAGAGAGCGCGACTAACAACATGTAGCTCCCCTCCATTGTTCAGGTGCACGATCCAGCCGAGATCCCCTAAAGCAGCTGCGTATATTCGAAATATGACAGATATGTAGCTCCCGATATGGTACCACCTACAGTTGGGTATCATTGTGATGGTGTACGCGACCATTGGCAATAAGTCCTAGTTTACTGAGCTGTGTTTATTCGCGTGTTGGAAGCTGTCATGTAGACCTACAAGTACATTGGGTCAGGTGCGCCAACCATGTGGTCGTGTTTGGCTGATGACGCGACGCGTCAAGCTGCACGTGATGCAGTCTTCTCGCTTCACGCCACCTCCGAGCCAAGCATTGAAGATCCAGCTCGGACTCCAAGATCTGTAAGCCATGCCTCTATCGTACCTCGACCTTGTGTACCTCTGCGGCAACGTGCGAGTCCACTCAGGTCCTTCCCCGATCACCTCAGAGTTGGATTCGGAGGAGCTGCTACCTTTCCACCTCTCCCCCAGCCCCATCATTGGCCTACTGCGCCCAAAAATTGTCGAACTACTGCGTAATGAGGATATCCAGAGCTGGGCGCTCTCCCTCGACGCGAAGAGAATTAGCTTCGGCGTGGCAATCGACACGCACACCAAGCGTACCGTGCTGATGAAGGAGATGTGCGAGCGTTGGCGCGACACGGGACACTTCGCGGACATTATCGGGCCCAAGAAGTGGCGCGCGGAGATGTACGCAGTATACAAGGACCCGTTCGGCTTGCACGACCGCCCCGGCGGTCACGGCGGTGCACACGACAGGGACCCTGAGCGCCTAAATTCCGCTTTCGAGATGGAGCGCGCGGCATGCGCGCTATTCGGGGTCGTCACATACTGCGTGCACATGTCTATGTACCAACAGAGCGCAGGCGCAGAACCGAAGAGCCTGCGCATCTGGGTGCCCGTGCGCGCGCGCACAAAGTCGACGTACGTGCCGTGAGCCGTGAGCCTTCCCTCGCGCCGTCTAACCGTTGCATATGGCCCGGGTACCTCGACAACACGGTCGCCGGGGGCATCCCCAGCGGGATGCCCGCATTCGAGGCGCTGGTGAAGGAATGTATGGAGGAGGCGAGTCTCAGCGAGGACCTCGTCCGCGCGCACACCCGCTCCGTCAGCTGCATCAGCTACTTCTACCGGTACCCATCCGTGCTACCGTCGGCTGATACTGACCCTAAATTTGTCTCATGCAGGACTGCACGGCGGTGGCTCCAGCCGGAAGTCCAGTGCGTGAAACCTTACAGCTTTCCCCCGCTTGAGTTGATTGAATAATACGTAGGTATCCCTACGACCTAGATATTCCCTCTGGTGCCGATCCTGCAGCATTCGAGCCCAAGCCGCTTGATGGCGAAGTCGAGTCGTTCGCCGTGAGTTTCCGAAGTACCAAATGCCACTCATCATCCATCATACTAACTGCTGTACGCAGTTCATGAAAAAAGACCAGATCGACGTGGCAATGCGTGCCGGTCGTTTCAAAGCCAACTGTGCCGTCGGCAAGCGATTGATGTGCTCTATAGCTGCGTTTGTTCTTTCTCTATGCTCCTGCGCTTCTTGATCCCATAACGATGAGCTGACGCCCTCACAGCCCTCGTTGACCTCTTCATCCGCCTCGGCTATATCACACCCGACAACGAGCCCGATTTCTTCCAGATCATGACTGCGCTGCACACGACGTTTGACTACGAGCGCTGGGCTGTAGGTGCATCCGCCGCGGCCAGAGAGCGTGGTAAATCGGTCCCTAAATGAAGCTTTTCATGTGCACTGCAAGTGCGGCAGTCTCCGCCGCCGATCTTCCGTTCAACCCCCCTTGCTCGTGGCACAGGCCTGATCCCCGTCACGGAGTGTTCGCTTCTCATTATCATTATGCGCTGTCCTTCGCCTCCCGCGCACAAACCCCACGATGCCCCTCCTTAGGATCGCGTACACCCTGCTCCACGACTTTGACATCTTCGCTTGGAATAGAACAAGTATCTTTCAGCTTTGCACTCGGCTTGCTTATATTGTTGGAGCGGGTTTCGATGCCACAGGACGTGGCATCGATGAGCGGTGCCCAACTCACCGGGATTACTATTGGCCGGGATAGCTGGTCGTTTAAAGGCAGGGCTGATGATTATGTGAGGATGACAGGCACGGAGATGTACGGTGATTGAAGGCCGCTGTATCGTGACCACTCGAACAACCTTCACCGGGGGAAGCTCGACCTCCTCCGCAAGCGCTGGGCAGTACGTTATGGGAATGGAACCCCGCTCCATCGTACGATTCGAACGACGGACATGTACTTGAGCAACCTTCCCCGGGGTGAAAGCACAGGAATTAAGAAGAGGTGGAGCGAGGGTCGGGAAAGAAGTGGAAGGGCATGCATCCCAATGCGTAAAGCGCGGGCACGATACGCAGAGGGGTGGTCGAGGGGACGTACACCAGTTTGCATTTAAAAAATCTGTAATTACCGCCGTAAAGGGTGGTCGAGGGAACGACGGCCAAACGATGGCGAGGTTGGAACCTAGGCAAAGCAATCAATTCCCAATCCGGCTTGATCATGCCGCGGCTGCCGAACCAAGCACCGGCACGGCGATCTGAAGGCTGGACACGAGTCACACGACGCTCCATCCCGAGCCACGGGCGAACACAACCGCCAGATGATGCAAGATGAAGAGATTTCATTGGTAAACAACATATTTGTACAACTGTACAGCAACCAATCTTCGTGTTTAACGATCAGCGCAGCGATCTGGCTGAAAATTTATACCACGGAGCCAGGCGACTACGGTTGTAATTGCCTCCCCTTCTAAAATTTGGAAAGCCCGTAAGATGTGGTGAGCCTCAGTCTGATGCGCGCCGATGGCTAATCGAGCGCAGTAGATACCGCCAACCTCCGTGGGTGTAACGAATATGTCCGAGCGAGACGCGATCCGTCTGTGCCACGACTCGTTCAGCTGATTCAATTCAGCTTCCTGCACATTGGGTACGACGATGCGGAAAACGCTGAGCCCCAACGACGGCGGGGCCACCAGCGAAAGGATGGGGGACTTCACAAGGGTGGACGCGAATAGGGTATTCAGTGCGACATCCTACGGGTGTCTCAGCTTGGCGTGCGCATTTATAAGGAGGAACTAGGGCTCACATTCCGAATATGCGCCTGGAAACCTTTGATTCCATAGCTGCGGAGAACAAACCAGACCTTCAGAGCGCGAAAATGGGACCCAAGACCGATTTTCCAGTGCCTCATTTCAATCATCGTGCTGTCTACGAAGGAAGGTGAGTGTATTGGTGTGACTGAATAGTTCAGAGCTCACCAGAATCTTCCGCTGCTGGCCGCAGGTATGCCGGTGTAACGTCCAAAGCATCCGTTATATATCTTTTATTCCGTACCCAGAGCGTCGATGCATCCCAGTTGACAAGCCCCCACTGCAATACGATAAGTGATGCGCGACGTTCAAATATGGATACCAGCTGACCTTGTGGAAGTTGGTGCAAAACGAATCTGCATGCTTGTTGATCGCCTCCAGCTGACAGAGCTCCCGGAATTCTGGGCAGGCAAGGGCCACTCCAGCCCATGCGGCATCAATATGCATCCAGAGAAAGTGGTCGCGCGCTACGACGTGGGTTCATTGGCCGGCTTGATCATTATTATCGAATACTCACCAACTTCCCCAAGCTCGTCGATCCGGTCCACAGTGCCCGTCGATGTCGTGCCCAAAGTCGCCACTTCACGGAAGGACGTTAATAAACAAGTGGGGGAACGGATGGGGAAAGTGCGTACGGAGGAAGAACGGGCTTCGCCCGCTTGCCAAGTCCTTCTGAATAGCGTTCCTAACAGTTGTTCCACGTAACGCAAAGTTGTCCGCCATTTCAACGTTTAGGACCCGAACCTGAACGCCGAGAATACGTCCACTTTTCAAGCCGATCGAGTGTGTTTCAGTTGAGACGTAAAGAATAAGACTGCAAGAGTCGGTCTGGGGAAATTTTTCCAAATATCGTGCGCGCGCTGCGACTATGGCGACTAGAACAGAATCAGAGGCGGTTGCCTAAGCAGGTTAGTGATTCGGTTTTGTTGAGACATCGGTTGGCACTCACCTGAAGAACGCCTCCGCCAGAACTCGAGTGCAGGAATTCCTCCGAAAGACCAAACATTTTGGCCGCCCAGTCCATAACAATCACTTCAAGTTCGGTGCATGCAGGACTGCAGATCCAATTGAATCCGGGATTGAAAAGGCTCCCAGCATAAATATCCCCTGGTAAAAGACAGTAAGAAGGTGAAACAGTGAAGTCAACGCCCTTCACCAATGATACTCTGCCAGGTACACGCGACTGGAAAATAACCGAAGAAGGCGGGATGCTGCCAATTTGTCAAACCTGCTCGGGTGGAGCAGAAATAGTCAGAGTACCGCCCGACTAACGGTATAACTTTGACCTCACCTGGGATAATAAACTTGTGATAGTCGTCTGCGATGTCCTGAAAGTCCTCTCCAGTCTCGGGGGCCGTCGAAGGGAGCGATTTAATAAGATAGCCTGGATTGACCTGGGCAACTACTGGACGGCTTTCCAGGCTCTCATAGTAATCGCAAATCCCTGTGGAATCGGTTGGAATAGTATGCGTAAGAGATCCGAGGCAGCAACTCACGATCAATCGCCTGATGTGCGTATTTGCGGAACCTAATGGCGCGGGGTTTCAGTAGGTGAGGGTTACGGCGTGCTGGGCGACGTACTTGGGGATGTCCATGAGTATTCCTTGTGGAGTAGCGGCACTGAAGGGCTTAAATATTCCGAGCACGAATCCATATAAAGTGGAGTCATACCCTGTATTTGACGACCTGGAATTCGAGGCCAGAAAACTTTCCGCGAGGAATTCATATCGATACCAGGTCCTCATAAACGCGAAATCGATGTAAGGCACCACCTCGTCTCGCAAAATTACGCGAATACGGGTCGTAAATAACGTTAGTCTCTCACAGACGGACGCTACAAACGAATGAAGCTCGTGCCTCGCTTTTTTGTACTGTACATTACGCCTCCCGGCCTTCTCTCGCAGATTTAAAGACAAAAATACGGCCGTTTTCTGACGGGTTGAAATGGGTTATGTAGATGTCTTCTGCGCAATGTTAAGACTTATCCGTGCATAACATTCATTGGAATATGTTTCGAGTTGAAAAAAATGTCTCTTGGATATTTCCGACAGGTATGGGCGTATTTGCGCGTATTACGGACGGTTCGAATTGCGCCTGTCGAATCTGTGTTCGGGTCGTGTGTGCCTTACGACATGAGGATCCTTACAGAATTTTAATTTCGACAGAATGCTCATTACGTCACAGCCTTCTGTTTGACCGCTGCTTCCATAGCTCCGAATGGCGCATCTGGAATCTTTGTTGTGCATTGCGAACGGGGGTTCCCACAAGAAATTGCTAATTTCGGCAGTGCATTCTTCAATGCTCATTACGTCGCAGTGCCATTTTGTTCGACCGCTACTTCTATCCGAATTGCGCGCGTGCTTTGCGAACGCGGATTCCGGGGGCAAATTGTAATTAATTTGGACAGTGCGTTCTCAGAATCGTTTTCCAATGTACCCTCGGCTAATCTTTTGTTGGCGATGGCCCGATCGCATGTTCGTCCCACAAGACCGCCGAACACCCGCGGAAAGTTCGGATAATCAATCTAACGCTCGTCCTTTCTACTTTATCGGCCCAATAAATTCACATGCCGAATTGCGTATCACTAACGTCTTCGAATCCACTGTGTAGAGCTTGCTACGTGGAATCCGTCCTCACTTTCACCAAACCTATGTCGCTCGATCTCCAAATTGACGCTCTACTCGCCGCTGTTGTTTCCAACACACCCCATTCCTCCCTTTCCTCCATCTTGACACACATGGGCATCCACGCCGTGCGGGTCACATGGATAGATCTAAGTGGCACTGTGCGATTCTACGTCTTGACGGCGTCCCATTTTATACGCATCCTGGCCTCGCAGCAGTCTTCGGCTGGAATTTCCGTTCCACAAGGCACTCTAGGGCTCATATTCGACGCTACTTCTCCGGGATTTGGACCTATGGGCGAATATCTGTATGCGTTCGATCTCCGCACCATCCGCCATTGTGGATACGCGCCGGGGCAGCTTTCGATAATGGGCTGGTTTCAGAATAAACCGTCTCCCCGTACGGATTCCGGAATCACCCAAAATGTTGCCGTCGATGTGTGCTCAAGAAACACGCTGAAAAAAGTTTTATGGTGTGCTCGATGTCCCTTCTCATCGGTTGATATTGATAGCCATATTTCCAGCACCGCCAGATCTACAGGCATCGAGTTTCTCGTCGGGTTTGAAATCGAATTCATCCTTCTTCGAACGACGGAACCTGTGGTGCCTGTGAATCACCATGGATGGTCCAGCGCGCTAGCAACGCTCCTAGGATCAACGGAGAGTGTCGTTCTCGAAGAAATCGTGCGAATTCTTCAGGCAGATGGTATCGAGGTTCAAATGTATCATTCGGAGTGCGCTCCGGGTCAGGTGAGATCCCTTGAATTGCTGTGGACCATCAACGTTTACTGACGCGGTTCAGTTTGAAATTGTCACTGGCCCTTTGCCGCCTCTGGAGTCTGTAGATGCTCTGATCGCCACTCGCCAAACAATTTACAACGTCGGTGAGCCGCGAAAATTTCAAGTTCAGCTCGTTTTATATTTACCATATTTCCAGCAAGCAAGCATGGGCTGACCGCAACTCTCGCTCCACAGGTGTTTGACGATCACGGTAAATGTCTTTTGCTGCTGGAAACTGGAGGCCTGAACTCATCGAGGATGCTCGACAGCTGGCACTGGCGCACACGTCCACATATCTGTCCAGTCCGTTTCATCGGCCGTGGATCCAGCGGAGATGACCCCCCACGAACAATCATTTCTCTCTGCGATACTTTCCCATTTACCCGCCCTGGCATTTTTAGCTCTCCCCACGCCCGACTCCTATAAGCGCGTAGGGGATGGTCTTTTCAGCGGAGGTACTTGGATTTGTTGGGGACAGGATAATCGCGAGGCGCCGCTTCGCCTGTGTAATGCATATGTGCCCCAGGCGCGCAACATCGAATTCAAACTGATGGATGGGACAGCCAACCCGTATCTTGTTCTCGCCGGCGTCTTGGGTGCTGGTTATCACGGAATCCGAACGGGGGCAATCCTCGATATGAAAGGATGCGGCGGACTGGACGTCGGCGAGCGCGCCTTGGAAAGCGCAGCTGAACTTGATGATTTTGAAAGAAAGCGCCTCGGGATCACGACTCGCATCCCTCATACCTTGGATGCAGCCCGTGCTCATTTCGCACAAGATGCGGTCGTTACAGCAATCTTCGGGGACGACTTGGCCAAGAATTATATGGCGGTTAATACAGTGAGTTGTGGAAATGGTACCTGTTTCGCTACTGACCCTTTGGCTCCGACACAGTTTTTGGCAAGCTCGCTTCACGCCAAAGGCGGTCTGTCGGTGATGCTTGAGAACTACTGAAAATCGTGTTCCTTTCTACTAGCTGTCGACATCTATGTATAAACACCCTGATGAACGTCTGAACTTGTCCCGAGAATATGTTGTTTTGTCTCGTTTTCGAAACTAAGGGCCGCTCTCAGAGCGCGACCTCCCGTCCGGAGGTAACAGAGATGACCACACCCCACAGAGGGATATCCCGCATAGGACGAAAAACACCAAATTACCGGCGAGAAGCTGGTAGGAGACCGAGGCTGAGAACAATGATGCCGCGAATGACGGCGCGATGCTGCGGAGTGTAGAGGATACCATCTGCGCGAGCCCGTTGACACCGCCAAGGCTGTTTTGTGTAGGGGCGGAATCGATTATGAACATTTGGGTGCAGGCTGAATGATACAGAGATTTCAGACAGTCATCTAAGCGGCCACTCGTGAATACGTACCAAATGTCGGAAAAATAACGAAGCTCGAACTCAGCTGGAGAACCATGATGGTGATGACAGTGGCGTCGACCTTGCCTGCACTGCGAGCGAACAAGTTCAAGAACGGGTATGCGAGGAACGAGAAGCCAAGACAGCAAAACGTGGTGATAAAGATACCGCGCGGGCCAAAGCGCCTGATTGCCTTTGCGGAGAGAAGCGTCTGCGCAAAGATGTTCAACAACCCGCAGGTACTCATAATGCGCCCGATGTAGAGCGGACTAAGGGAACATCAAATTTGAGTAAAATGTGCAGGAACAGAAGCTCGCCTGAGGCCTAGTCCCCCCTTGACGATTGGTGTGGCATACACCAACGGAATTAAAACCTTGGGGAAAAGATACACAGGCAATACTAATCGGGACGTAACACACACCTCGTATGACATCTGGCAGAAACACAAGAATCCGTGGTTCAGCAGTGTGATCAGAACAGGACGAATGAAGAGGTCGCGGAGGGGGAGTACGTCGCCCGTCATTAGATTTGTGGGCGGCGGAACACGGAGTAGCGGTTCGGTCTCGGTGGCCCTCTGAGCCTCTGTGTGGAGTGCGAGGGCCGATGGTAGCGTCTACCAGAATACGCGATGAGTATATCACTAACGACAAGGTCGTGCTTACCTCCTTGAGTCCGAAAAACCCGAATAGGAACGCGCCGAAAGCTAGGGCACCAGCAGTAGCGCAGGGCAGAAGGTAAGGAAATTCGTCGAAAATCCGGGGCTTCCCTATCGTGTCTGGATACCGAATAGCTGGATTCGCAAGCGTCCCACCGAGAAATGGCCTTGCGCCATCGCTCAGTTCGGATTCTGTCCAACAAAATAAAAACCAACCCCAATGTCGCACCTACAGTCCACATGAAAGGAAGCAGCGAATACATTTCTACAATGTTTGTGGAGTCCGAGATCTGAGATTCTTTGTCAGATTATACGATTTCGGAGAGCATGGATATTCTACCTCCGCCATGGCGCTTTTCGAAACGCCTACCCGAGGTCAGCTTATACAATATATATCTTACAATCGAATTACCTATATTTCCATTGAATGCGCCTTGGAGACAGCGGAAGAGGACGAGGGAGCAGAAGTTTTTCGAGCATCCAAAGCCCAACATAGATACAGCAAGCCCTAGAGGACCAAGAAGTAAGACTGGCCGGCGTCCATAGCGGTCCGACGCGCGACCAAAATGCACAACAGTCAAGCACTCGGCCAGGAAGAAAATAGATTCCTGTCAGGATGCTCGATATCCTTCATTTAGAGAACATTATGAACGTACAATGATTCCAGCATAGTGCCCAGATTTTGTCTCATCGCCACCTGTGATCCCAGTATCCCGCACGAACTGAATGATGAATGGATAGATTACCAAGGCTAGGACGATGTCAGCATTGCGCCAATGATCCGCGACTCCTTTCCCTACCAGTAACAGGCTCGGAAAACTGGATGAATAAGAGAATGAAGAGTTGTAATTTGGGAAGAGGTTTGGGTCTCGTGGGAGTTGAACTTGCCGAGACACCTTGGTCTTCACGGTGACTTTCCGTATCATCCGACATGAGCAGAAGACTTCTAAACAGAGGCTATGGGGACCTGAAGACCGGAAAAATTGGCGGGAGAGCTCGACAAATGCTCACGACGGAAGAATTCCTGCGCGATCTGACCCGTCGGAATCGGCCAGCGGTGCCCGTGGCCATAGCGGATGACTCAGGCCGACGCGGAGCATCCTTTCAGGAAACGTATGGAGGTTCTTGTTACCTAATTCAAAACCTTCGCTGTGAAGAGTCCAGTAGCTTTGACAGCTCGAAAATGGAGGCACGAATGGCTGGTAGTCGTAAAGCTTTCAGCGGTTCCTCGCGGCGTCGACTTAGAAGGGTGTAGGAGGTACACCTTTCGTGGATGTAAGACGGAGGCGGATACAGGCACATCGAAGTGGGAAGCGAGGGGCATAGGTCGGAGGTGCTTGCCACATCTCGGTACACTGGGCGCTAGAAATTAAGATATTCTTCGCGCGGCGCGGCCGACGTCGAAAGCTTGATTCATCACTGGTAGCATGTTAACTCACGATTCCGAACGAGCTTACTGGTCCAGGCTCTTCAAGTTCATCCGACACGATGTTCTGCGGGGAAAGCCGTTTAGCAGACACCGACTCGCAGCCGGATGAACAGCGAAGAATATAAGCAGAATCTCTATAACCGAGAAAGTAATTTTGCGAACCTCGTTGAATGCTTCAACACCCTTGTTCTTCTGGAGGTTGATCGAGTTCTAGCGATGCTTATTGAGCGTGATGACGATGGAGGCGATTGCCTTTTCCTTGTCGAAGACGCCGTCGGACCGGGTGAGGGAGCTGCGCTTATGCATGGGAATGGCGGTTCCCCGGGCAGCGGGCTTGGACGGGGACTGAGTATTTCTTGACGAGGTCCCGCCGCAACAGAGATGGAGCAAGACCGCAAGAAGGAGCGAAGTCTTGTTGAACATGGTGACTGAGTGTGAAGGAGAGTGTAGCTCAAGAGAGGCTGGTGAATGAAATCCAACTGGAGAGTATCGGCGTAAGTCCGCTGCCTTTATATCGATTCAAACCGGCTACACGTCCTCGCAGGATGACCCGAATCGACATGGGACCCGTCAAGATAAGGAGGGACCGTATGTCTTCATAGCAACGCCAGCAAGTTGAGAGCATGTCCGTTTGATGGGCATGTTGAAGAGGCTAAAATAGAAGTTCACAGCCGTAAATCATGTTCTCGACAAGAGTCCACAAGTTGGTGCACATTGAATTGCCGATGATATATGGCATCCGGTAAGTAGATTCTACGGGCGGCTCCGATGCCTGAAAATGAACCCTGGCGCAGCAGCAAAAACTCGGAGTTTTCCGAAGACCGAGAATTCCCAGCGGAGATCAAGCGGAGCACTGGCATAAAAATGATAGAAGTAAATACAAAAATGAAGCAAAGACGAAAAGGAAAATAAATTCCGCAAGTCGTTCCTGGCATTGATGATACCTCGCTCTCACGAACCCCGGAAAATAGCTAGCGCCTCAGCACGGTCGACTTCCCAATCCTCATCCAGATAGAACTCGCCCGCCAACGGGGCGCGTCCCTCATCGCTCACGTCCGAGTCTGATTCCGAGTCTGTGGTGGAACCCGCCTGTGAGTTGAACACATAGTCGGAGTCGTCGGAATCATCTGAGTCGGGGTCGGTGGCCAAGACTGCCGTGATCCACGCCGCCTCTGTGGTGTCGTCTTCCTCGTCACTGTCCTGCTGTATCTCTCCATCGCAGGGTAGATCTGGGGGAATGACCTCCCAGGGAGACATCAAAGTCTGATCAAGCGTCCGGAACGCGTGCAATTCTGGGAACCCGTTCAGGAAGGGGGTAAAAGTGTCGCGCGTGGGGAAACACAAGAGGTCGAGCGAGTGGATTCGCTGGTGCGTTAGGGGCGGCTCGACCTCGCATAGGATTCGCGGCATGGCGAGGTGTTCCAGCGCAGGGCATCTGTCTAGCAGGCTTTGGATATGAACGGACGGCTCCGTGGGAGCGACGAGAAAGTCAGGAAGCCAAAGGAATGTGAGGGTGCGGCCGCAAATATTGAGGAACGCCTCCGCGTCGTGGATGCGGGAGAGACCGTTGCTGCCCTGTAGCCAAAACCGTCGCAAGGCGGGCATTGTCCATTGCGGCGGCGAGAACATCGAATCGGCCGAGAGGCGGACACGCAGGGCCTCCAGCTTCTCGAAGAGGAGTTTCGGGTCCGTGGCGTCGTAGGTTATTGGCAGGGAGAGGGCCAGCGACCGGAGATTCGCGGAAAGTTGGACCAGAGTTGGCAATATGAGGGAATACTCCACTTGGTTGTTGTATTCCAGTGAAGTGATGGTATCACTGACCCTGGGGAGCACAGTTAGAGGGGTGGGGATCAGAAAGGGTGGTTTGAATCCAAAATGCGAGAGACGAGGACAAAGCTGAAAGATTCGCGCGGTTTCCTGGTCGTGCAAGGTGGCGTACCCGTGGGGGACAAAACAGCTTATGTCGATGTTCCGTACAAGGGCGCCGAGGCCGTCCCGCTCCTCGAGAGCGCGGATGAACGCAGGCAACTGGCCGATTCGTCGCAATGTTACGCTTTCGTACAAGAGTTCGGAACCAATCTGATGCCAAAGTTTGGAAACCCCGGCGATAGAAAGCTTCATGCGCAAGTCGACCGACCAGATGGACTGAGGGAAGGGCGGAAGCGAGGTGTCACCCCTTAGTGCCCATGCCGACGGAAGGGCGCAGCGCAAGATGATCAGAAAGATTTCGTGTGACAGGCGGTCGATGTGGCATGTAAAGTACTGAGTGGCCAGATGAGCGCCCATGCCGGTGAACTGGGGATAGGAGACTCACCGCCAGCCTTTCATTTCTCAGCGCCAGCTGCTGTAAAAGGTCGCGGTTCACGTCTTCCAGGCGAGTATTTTCCGCCTTGAGACGCTCCATCTCCGCCTCTGTTTTGAGTAGCTGCTCCTGCGATGTGTCAAGGTGGATAGGGGTGCCACTATTCGTTGCCCGACCTGCGATTGATGAATCGAGCTGCACACATTGCCTGCACTTTCATCGAGAGCTTCCAAGTCGCCCACGGCATCGGAATCCTGCATAGCGAAAGGATTGGGCATCGTGCCACTTTGGTTGTCGGAGCTGGTTGTGAGCAAGCAAGAAAGCGGCTGCCTGTCACGCGAACCGTAACGGCCTGCGCCCCATGAGTGATGCGATCAGTCGGCACGCCCGGAGCGATTCAGCTGCTTGTAGAAAGGAGGCAGTCCGGGGTCATTTTCTTATCCAAATCGTACAAAACCGGGTGCGCTCGAACCGCGGGAAGAAGGAGCTTCCGACAGCACCACTCTCGCACTCCAACACTACGTTTCTATTTTAGCCCTGTCGGCACGGACATGGCAAGCCCGTTTTCGAACAAGTAACCCAAGTGGGGAGGGAGCCTTGAGACCGGGGAATTTGGAGGTGGTACCATAAATTGGGACTGTTGGAGAACGCCGATGAAAGGCTTCAAGATGCACCCGTTTTTAGCAAAATCGGGGAGAATTGTTTCGAGAGCCTGAGGAGACGCATCAAGTTGTTCGTTCAAATGGGCGTGCCGTACCTGGGCCGAGATTGGCTAAAATTGAAACCCGGTGTTCGAGCGTAAGAGTGGTACGACCAGAAGCATCTTTGTAAGACAGCTCGAACGCACCTATTTTCGTTTGATTTGGTTGAGAAATGAGCCCGGAATGGGCTGGCGTAGTTGGGACATCAAATTTGCTCTTCTTTGCCAAAAACTGCTTACTGCCAGCCTTTATGCAAGCAGCTGTCAAGGGGAGGAGATGGTACATGGCCTCCAAATTCTTTGAAGCGGGACGGGAGCAAGTGCCCGCGGTTTCCAAGCGTTTCCCGTTCAAATTACGTGGACGATGCCGATCGGCCGACTTATGGGTTGCCAGTCAGCCGAGACCAAATTTAAATACCGGCATGGAGATTTCAAACCTGGCATGTCCAGGCCCGTAATGCTAACGTTTGGCCCGCAAGCATCATGCCCAGCTTTGACTCACAGTATACAGAATCTAGGGGTCTTGAAATCAGTGTTCGCCCGAAGGGCTAAGCCTTAAAGGTTTAAGCCCTTAATTAAGGCCTTAAATAAGGCCTTAAGGATTTTCGGCCAAATTTTAAGGCCTTGGTAAGGCCTTAAGCACTATATTATGTAATTTTCCCTCTGCCATCTGCGCGTCGCTTGATGTCTCTGAAGGATTATTTCTGGCGTGGGGAGCTGCAAAACTCGACCGTGTATCGCACCTACTGCTAATCTTGCGTGTCCCACCAGCTGGACAGCGTTGGAGCGACCACGACCGGCCTTGCGGAAGGCTCTCAGGACACTCACTGGTGGAGGTTGTGGAGGACAATGGCGCCATCAAAGTTGACTCTGACGAGGAGTTTCGGCCATAGTTTACTGGGATTTCGATGGTGCCTAGGGGCGTGGGAAAATATATATTTAAGGCCTTAAACAACCCTTATATTTAAGGCCTTGCCCTTATTAAGGCCTTAAGGATTCTCAAACCTTGATTTAAGGCCTTATGGGCGGACACTGCTTGAAATTCCGGCACAGAGGAGTTATGCCGGGGGCTGATGCAACCACACGGCACGCGAATTTACCCTGCACACCGCTGCACACTTTACCGTGATTCAAAATGCTACGCAGGTTCGGGTTCAGTAGGTTCTTTAAACGCTGAACTTGATTGAGGCGTTCAGAAGGCTGCACTTCAGACCTGAACGTCGATTCGCCATTCAAAGGCGGGAACTCGGGCATCTCGGAGACCCCAAATTCAGCCCTAAATATTATTTGGGATAGATAGACCTCACCAACTTCCCGGGAGCTGTTGGCTAGCATGCACATAGTCTGTGAAGTAAGTCATGCGCTAAAATAGTCGATTGATACATCTCCGTTCGGCTCGGTTCAGGTCCGGATTACGAACAAGCGAGCTTCTATCGTTTGGAGCATCTGTTTATAAGAGACTAGATCCCGACCCGTCCAGCACTACGGGCCTGAACAGTGTAGGTAACAACTTGGATCTGAACACTGGGCATTGAGGGCGAGAAGTAGCATGATATCAGCAAGGACAGCAAAACCTACATGATGTCCGACATCCAGCACGTTGAGGACATTAAGTACCGTTAAAATCGGATCCATCCGAACAGCTAGGGGACCGAAAAGCTTAACGGCCTTGCCGCGCATATCAGAAGGTCACGCCAGCAAAACTTTGTGATGCTCGTCGGCCGCGATGAAGCCCCGGATGTTGTGCTCCTCGAAACGGCGGGATCGAATTCAACAGCTTCAGGTCGACAGGCGGTCCGCATTGAACATCTGAAGCATCCAAAATGCGGGCACTGTGAGAACTTCTGGGGTTAATTTAGAACTGTGGTAATGCTGTTGAAGCTAGCCTCTTCAACAGATGAAGCTCGCTTGTTGAAAGCATACTTAAATTAACACTGCGCATGATTGAACTTGAAGCACGAGAATTGAGTAAACAGAAGAGGATACTGAACTCAAGAGACGTCCGTAGATTTCGTCCAGAGAACGGATATTGAATAAACCCGGGCGAACTGCGCGCCCGATCGCACTTAGTCCATCAATCTCCGCCTTAAGTCAAGGCTCGCTCGAGAACTGGCTTTAGCTTGGCCAAGATTTCGCTTTGCCACGTAGCACGGAGCTCTATGTATATATTTATGGCTCGTTTGCATCGTAGTGGACCTATATACAGGACCACGCACCCCTGCTTCTCCTCGGGTCCTCTTTCCGCTCGCCTCACTATGCCACCTCACCATATCGTCGCGATGCTCCTGCCTGCGTGGGGCCACACCGCCAGCTACATCTACCTCGCAACCCGTATGTTGCAGAAGGATCCTACCGTCGTCATTACGATTGTGCAGCACCATCTATTCGGTGCGTAGGCCTTAATTTACGGTCAACTGTGGTGTTCATCCAATTTCCCTTTCATAGTCTCCCGAATGAATGCTGAACTGAAGACGTGCGAGTATGATAGCACGAGGCTGCGTATTATCGGGGTAGGCACAAAAGAGTTCGTCCTTTTTGAATCAAGAGCCATCATAGCTCATTGCTTATGCTACGATTTTATAGTGCGAGTGCTCCGGATGAGGAGATGTTTGACCAGCTGTACGACGGCTGGGTGAAAATTATCCCTCAACTCGCAGTGGGCAGCGAAGAATGGCCTAAACCACATTCTCTCCATGTATATCTAAATTTCCATCCCATGCGCTCGCAGTTCCACAGCTAATTCTTCCACAGATGGACTTTTTCAGTGGCGGAGTTGTGATCGAACGCACCAAGCAAATCATGGGCACAGACTGCAAATTCCTTGCCTGGTTCTCGATGCCGCTTGCACCCTTGCCAGCCTACTCGCACAAGTACGATTTCGTCGCGATTGCGCAGGAAATCTACTCGGACGAGAGGCGGAGGCAAGCTAGGTCATTCGACGAAATACTGCAACAGGTAGTTGGCTTCCGTCCCTCATCGACGCACTCTCCCTGTGCCGTGGATTTTAACGCGTCATTGACAGGTTGTGCTGGCCTGGAACGGAAGGGATCATCTCTCTGGGCTCGTCTTGAAGCATCCAGGCATCCCCGACATGTACGATCATGAGCGGGTCGGGCATGGTGCCGGCCCCTGGACACCCGACGTGGTGCAGAAACTCGTATACGCCCAGAAATTGGCCAAGGTCGTCGACGGGTACATCGTTCCGACTAGCACTTGCCTCGAGCCGGTGGCAGTGCCGGAGTGCAGAGAATTTTTCCAGAAACACGGCCAAGAGTTGTTCACGGTCGGGCCGCAGGTGCACGAACTCTGCTGGACCAACGCTTCTCCAGTTCCACCCGCGACCGAGATCGTAAGGTCGTTCTTGGAGAGTTCGGAGTGCCAATACGGCGCTAAATCGGTGCTCTACATTTCTTTCGGGTACGCATGAATTCTCTCGCGATAAGCCGCTTACCGGGTTCCTCGCAGCTCGATATTTTTCCCGATCGCCACACCAGAGCTTATTACAGCGCTTTTGAACACACTGCTGGCGCTCGAGAAGCCCTTCCCATTTATTTTCGCGCTCGGAAGTGGAATGGCCTCTCTCCCCAAAGATGTCATCGAGCGCGTAAACTCGAGCGGGAAGGGGCTCATCTGCAATTTCTGGGTCGAGCAGCGCGCGATCGTCCAGCACGTCGCAGTGGGATGGTTCCTTACACACGGCGGCTACAAGTGTGTATTGCCTTTCGTAATTCCAGGTTCGAACCATGACCCCGCGCGTTTTCCCCCCTTTTCCGCAGCTCTGTTTCCGAAGCGCTTTCCCAAGGTGTCCCGCTCATCATCTGGCCTGTTGACGCAGAGCAGCCAATCAATGCTGCACTTCTGTCTGCTGGGCCGAATCCCGTGGCGATCGAGCTTATGCAGGTGCGGGGCCGGAAATCGGATGTCCCAATGACTGCTCCTGACGCCATCTTCGGCACCCCCAGATTCGTGCCGGACCGCAGCGCGGACCGCAGCGCGGACCCTCTTTCCGCGGCGGGCAAACGATCACAGGGACTGTGGAGGACGCGTCAGCAGAGTTCGGCGCGGTATTCGAGGCTGTGCGGGGAGCGAGAGGCGCTGTTTTAAGATCAAACGCGGCTCAGATGGCGAGTGCACTAAGGGAGGCACGAGAGGGAGAGGGTTCTGAAGTGCTCGTCCAGTTGACAAGGTTCTAGGATCGGGCGGTGGTGAAATTTGAGTGGAGTTTCTTGCCGTAAAGTTATTCCAAGGAACATCTTTTTACGCCGAGTCAGACTAAAAACTTCATGTTTTGCTTCGAGAGGCGTCGAAGTACACGCGCATGTTGCCAGCATCTTCGCTCACTGTGTCGGCGGCGGCATCCAAATCTAAGTCTGAGTCGTCTGAATCCACGGACCCCGTCATCGTCCGCCTCCACATCCAACACGTAGTCGTCTGCATCGTCCGACTCCAGATCGGTGTCTAACACTGCTGTGATCCACACCAATTCGGGACGACTGTCTTGATCGCCAAATTCACTTTGGGCCTCGTCCTCCCAGGGCAGACCTGGGGGATTGACCTCCCAGGGCAATGTCAAGGTGCGATCGAGCGCCTGGACCGAGTGTAATGTAGCGAAGCCGTACAGAAAGGCGGGGAAAGTGTCACAGTGTCGCGTGTGGGAAAGCAGATGTCGAGTGAGTGGATCCGCTGGTGCGTGAGGGGAGGCTCTACTTCGCATAGGAGTCGCAGAACGGCGAGCTAATCCAGCGCAAGGCATCTATCTGGTAGTAGCCCCTGAATAGAAACTGGGACCGCCGGCGGATGTGCGAAAGTGAACGCAAGGAGCCAGAGGAATGAGAGGGTGCCGCCGCACGAATCGAGGGGCACCTCCGCATCGCGGAGGCTGTGGATGTGGTTCGTATAGTCGCCGTTCTGGAGCCAGAGCCGCCGCAAGGTGGGCATGATCCCATTCGGCAGAGCGGCCACAGAGCCAAACACGAGGCGCACCCGTAGGGCCGCGAGTCTTTCGAAATAAGTGCTTGGGTGCGTGGCGTCGGTGGTTGGGAGGGTGAGTGTCAGCAACTGAAGCCTCGCGGAAAGTTGGACCACCGTTGGGAATATGAGCACTCGGTCATTGTATTCGAGGGACGTGATATTGTCACTGATCCTGGGCAGCGCAGTCGTATGGGCCGGGATGACTTCAATCCATAATGTGAGATCAAGGGCAAAGCTGGAATATCCGCCTAGCTTCCTCGTCGTGTAACCCGACGTGCCCATGAGGGACGAAACAATTTACGCTGAAATTTTGGACGAGAGTATCGAGCCCATCTCTTGCTTCAAGGGTCAACGAAAGAAGGCAATTGGCCAATCCGTCGCAGTGCTATGCTTTCATATAGGAGTCCAAGACCAATCTGGTGCCAAGTTTTGGACACTCGGAGGATAGTGAGCTTCATGCGCAGGTCCATAGACCAGGCTGACTGAGGAAATGGAGAGAATGACGTGTCCCCACCCTTCAGGGCCCATGCTGGGGGAAGGGCATAGCGAAAGATAATGAGCAATATTTCATGCGGCAGGGGGGCGACGTGGCATGGGAGGTACTGAGGCGCCAGATGAGCCCTCATTCCGTGGCACGAGGCACATAGATAGAAATGATCTCACCGCCTGGAGCTTTTCATTTCTCAGAGCCAACTGGTGCACAAGTTCGCGGTTCACGGATTCCAGACGGCGATTTTCCGATTTGAAACGCACCAGCTCTGACTGTGCGTTGAGGGGATGCTCCTAATTATCCGGGTGCATCAAAGCGGCATATACATGCGCTTTCCATGCTCTAACCTGCATCTGCTGGATCCAGCCGTAAACCTTGCCTGCATTTGCGGTGAACGGTTCTGACTCGTCGTCCGCGTGGTCGGAGTCCGTGCGTGTTCGAAGGAAAGTTGGCATTGGGATACCAGATGTTTAAGGAACTTACCACAGAGGGAGCAGGCACAAGGAAAGGACCAGGCATTTAGCGGCGTCGCTAAGCGATTTAAAAAAAAGACTGTGTGTCGGCGCCTGTGACCTGTGACGATGTGATTATCTGGAACTTGCCGGGACAAGCCGAGACCTGCATCTGGACTTGAATATGTGCTCCCTCGGGTGTGTACATGTAAATGCATATTTTATTTTTCTCGAATTCGTGTTCATGTTCGATGGTGAGCGAAATGCTGCTAATTTTTAATATTCCTGACCGCGTGAGCTCAGGCTGTAGCCTGTCAGATGTTGAAAATGCTGAGCTACGCCTGACAGTCCCCACTCCCCCACCTTTTGCGTCTCAATGGTCAAGCCGTACTTCTGGTCCCTTTAAATTCTATACAGTCTTGCATCCAATTCAGGAATTTTCATTTGAACACCGGCCCACGCGACGACTGTTGAAAGTCTTTATTCGTGGATTTTGAGAAATCTCGTTCGCGTGAATGATAATTAGCTATCGCCTGACAGTCACACAACCTGGAGGTATGTAGCCACGGCTATCGCACTTTGACCTAGTTTTGAGGCATGGTGGCAAACCAACAATATATTTTCGAAGTCATCGCATCGAACCATTTGTATTTTGAGCTACTAGCATGATAAGTCCACGGGAATATTGGTTATCCTAACCTGGGTTGGATATCGAGGGGGTAAAGTGACAGCGCCGTGTAACCGGTTCCTGTTGTTGCGCTCATCTCACCACCAACGGACTTGGAACGGACTTGCTCTCGGTCTTCATGGGATCTGAGCCAAAACGGGATTGTCAATGCAACTGATCATTTCACCCTAAACCTGGAGGATGTGTTTACAGGAGGCAAAGTTTACACAAGAACCCGTCCTCCGCGTCCAAGCGGAGACTGCGTCAAGTTCTTTGATGAGCCACAGAAGCGAGATCGCAATGCTGCCGGGACGCCAACGACATTGCTTGAAGAGAAACACGCCTGCTGATTACATACGTGAAACGGGGGACTCAAGCATGCATAACTGCTTCCTTGGTGAATCACTCCGTATAGGGCATCATTTTAGCAAAGAACCTCCACCATGAAACAGGCCACTGTTCTAGTACAAATGGAGCATGGGTAATTGGCAAATCCCACAGATGGTGTAGAAGAAGTATGGATGGGAAAGAAGATGGACACACGGACTCGCTGCATAGGGAAATCTCCTTTAAGAGACTGCTCCGAGTCGTCGAAGAAGGCGTAGTGCTGCCGCGAGCTGAATTTGATCTGAAGGCGTGGACCGGGACTTGTACTGTTTTGGGTTCGGCCGTTACAATGGATTATCCGGTGATATCACCATCTGCTGCGATTTGATCCCGGTCCATTCAATTCAGGACAACAGGAGGGAAAGAGATAATATTAGAACAAGTTAGTCGCGACTTAGCACCCAGAAGTTATGATGGGTGTATTCCCCGGAAAATAGCCAACGCCTCGTCGTGGCTGAACTCCCGATTCTCCTCCAGGTAGAACTCGACAGCCATTGATGCATCATCCTCGTGGTCGCTCACTGTGATGCAGGAGCAAGAAGTATCCGAGTCCGAGTCGGAGCTTGAGCCCGAGTCCGGGTCGGTGTCGTCTCCGTCTGAATCATCCACGCATTCTTCGATAAAAACGGCCTCGCTGGGGTCAATCGCTAGAGCTGCAGTAATCCAAACGGACTGAGTAGGCTCATCGTCCTTGACGCCGTCGCCAATTAGCCACAGTGCCTCGATGTGGTGCGGGATGTCCGGGGGAATGTCCCACAACAATCGCATGCTTCGATCGAGCGACCGTACGGTGCACAATGCGGGAAGTCTCTTGAAGGCGCCTTTGTAAAAAGAAGAAGATTTTTTTCGGGGCCCCTCGAACATATCCAAAGACTTGATCTTTTTGTGTGTCAGTGGCGTCCGCCGGCGCCCGTGCACGCGGACGCTGGTGGCCAAATGTTCCAATACGGGGCACCGATCTAATACCCCCTGGATCGTGGGATCAGTCTCCGAAGATGGGATGAAGTCTGCGACCCAGAGGAACTTGATGGTGTGGCCGTGGACACTGAGGAACGCCTCCGCTGTCTGAATAGACTTGGAGTCGGTCGAGAGGTTCAGGAGCCAGAGACGCTGTAGGACGGGCATTAGCCATGTCGGCCGGGATGTCGCAGAATTGTGTAAATGGAGGTGCAGGTATTCCAACTGGCTAAATACGATTGTGGGATGACTGGCGTGGTGGATGGATGGAAGGGGGAGTGCTAGAAAGCGGAGGCTCCCGCAAAGCTGGACCAGCGTCGGGAGTATGAGAGAATATTCAACGTTATTGCTGTATTCGAGGGAGGTGATGTTAGTGCCGCCGAGCGCTGGAAGCAGTGCCGGAGCGCCGGGGATGAGAAAAGAGGGCTTGAATCCGAAATGTGAGAGACGCGGGCAAAGCAGGAGGATCTTCTGGGTTTCCTGCATATATAACGCGTGGTATCCGTGGGGAACGAAGCAGGTAACATGCAGATCGCGTACTAGAGCACCGAGGGTCTGACACGCCTCGAGAGCACAGACGAAGGCAGGCATCTGCCCGATCCGTCGTAACGTGACGCTCCTGTACAAAAGTTCGAGACCAATCTGGTGCCATGTTTTGCAGACTCTGATAATAACGAGTTTGATGCGCAAGTCGGTCGACCAAATGGATTGGGGAAATGGCGGAAACGATGGTTCACCGGTTAAGACCCATGGGGGCGGAAGGGCATGGCGGAATACCATTATCAAAACTTCCTGAGGCAGGCGGGTGAAGTGGCACAGTGGGAGGAGGCACTAAATGAATTGTCAAATGGCCGCCCGCCGAGCTTTCCCGAAGGAGTGACCTCACCTTCAGCTTCTCATTAATCAGTGCCACCTTCTTC
Source organism: Mycena latifolia (assembly GCA_029289555.1). NCBI lineage: Eukaryota > Fungi > Basidiomycota > Agaricomycetes > Agaricales > Mycenaceae > Mycena > Mycena latifolia. Next base: position 1,697,503 of record JARJLE010000010.1, on the reverse strand, counting down.
TCGCTCAGCGCCAGCTTATGCGAAAGGACCCGGTTCGCGTGTTCCAGACGGCTGTTTTCAGTCTTGACGCGCGCCAGTTCCGCTTGCGTTTTCCGTTGATTTTCCTGCCGAGATGAAATCAGAGGCAGGATAGAAGACCGGCCGACTCTGTGGCCTGACCTGCATACTTTCTAGCTGGCCATGCATTTTGTCGAAGGATTCTGGGCTGAAAGGGGCGAGAGTATCGTGCTCGGCATCGTTCGGCAAGCCTGGAGAAACCGGATGATCGAATCGGCTGGCGGACCGGCGGCTCCAGTTTTGGCCGCGACAATTCCGAACGAGTGGGCGCCGACTACATCGGCACAGACCTTGCTTGCGGCATGGAAGATGGACGCCCAGCAGAATATATCTACCTTGTTTTAGTTGTTCACGTCCGAGTCTGGCATGTCATGCAATATATAATATATTCCTGGAGCCGTCTCCTTCTCTGTTAGTGACCGTTCAAAGTTGAAAACGGAGAACAAAAGTAAGAGGGTTGGGGCACGGGCAGCTCACACTGCATTTCGAGAGCTTCGAGTTCAAACAGGTTGTGCCATTAATAGTGCCTCGATGATTCACTACCATTCTCACTACGGGGAGCAGAAATTCTTTGGACCTTAAATATTCTCCAACCGAAGTCAGCTCAAAGATAGGGTCGAAAAAGAAGTACCGCGTTCAGTTCACCGTGAAACTAGGATTAAGGGGGTGATGCCTCCGGTATGTGGAGGTTCGAATTGAGAATCGGAAAGATTCGGTGATCGGATCAAAACGGGTGGGCAATTTTGAGGTTCCAGATACAAGGTAATACGCGCCTCGCGATTGAGTCTCGGCCTGCAGCGCAACGTACACCCTTCCCCCCTGACATCGGACACGACAACTGGGGCCACCCCATCTACCCCGACTCCGTCATCGACGACGACGAATACGACTACGGCGTCGACGACTTCCCAGAGCCCCGTAAGTATGAGGCGAACGAGACGCTGCGCCGCGCACGCGCTGTCGAGGAGGAGCGCAACGGCCACCTGTACAGCAAGGTTGTTGACGCGCTGACTGGGATCACATCGGGCGCTGGGCACGCGCAGGCCCCATCGCGACCTACATCATCCAGGCCGCCAACGGTCCACTGGCCGAAGGGGATGCGCGTCGATTGGCGCACACTCCCGAGCACGACGACGGCCGAGCCCCACGCGCCTGACGTTGCCGCGTGGTTCACATTCAATGGTCTCGCGCCCGGTGATCGAAATCGTTCCTAATTCTACCCATTTCGTTCTGCCAATGGCGTTCGACACGCAACACAAGATCGAACATTTACATCTATCAAGCGGGTTCATGTTACTTTTAAAAGCCGACGCTTACAACCGCATCCCCGTCCGGGATTCCATCAAACAGAAACAGCAGTGGGTAGGCAATGTGCAAGACGGCTACCATACTAGGTAGCATATACGGGAAACGGTATGTACACCCGACAAAGAACACACAAACAGACACTGGCTTGACACTAGAATGAACATTTATCTGCGCGGTGAACTCATCGTTAATTCACAGCCAACATTGAAATAATCCTGAACAATCTTGAGCTTACTTACAGGTTACACGAGCTACTGGCACGAACACATCAACGGGTCGCACTTTGAATTCGAAATACGAATAGAGTTCTGGCAAAGCAAACGGCTTGACCGTCAGGATCTTAAGACACAAGAAACAGAAACAAGTTAGGTAGGTGGCAAAGTGCACAAAACGGCGCCATACATGTGTGGGAAATGGTACACCCGACGGGAAAGACAGAGAGAGACAAAAGAGACAGAAAGAAAGATAGCGAGCATTGTACTAGCAAATCGAAAATCCTCGACGGGGAATAGTCGACAGGCACCGTTTTGGCTCGTGGGCTCCACCAGGGGACACAGAACGTACGTTCATTGCAGCGAAACGAATGCATGGTACCCGTCCCCGGTGCACGCCAGAACGCTCTAGATCGCTCATCGCACACGCGATAGGCGCCCCACAAGTTCCGCATATCTCGATGACGAGGAGCAGGATACGATTTTCACGAATCAGACACCGACGCGCAGGCTGCGTGTGTGCGCCTACCCCACGTTGCCCCACAGGTTTAACATCTGCGTCGCGGGCTGGGTGTGGAACGGCCCGCGCGGGTCGCGGTCGTGCATCGGGAAGGACAGGTGGCGCCCGTGCCCGTGCTGCGGCGGCCCATGGCTCGGGCCCTGCGTCAGGAACGCATGCCCCGCGGGGGACACGGGAGAGGTCGCGTAGTACACCCCCAGCTGGTCCTGCGGCAGGCCCGCGCCCCCGCCCCCGACGCCACCGATGTCCCCAGCGTACTGCGGCGCGAGTCCCGCGCTCCCACTCGGCGCAAACCCCTGGTACTGCTGGTGCTGGGGGTGGGCGTGCCAATGCTGCTGCACTCCCATCCCGCCTCCCATCCCACCCACGCTCCCACCCGCGCCCGCGCCCGCGCCGCCCGGAAACATAAACCCATGCTCATCGCGCGAGGCCGACCAGATCGACCGCGCCTGCGTCGAGCGCGACCCAAACAGCAACGACTCCCCCTCGCCCAAGGCGGCTCCGACGTGCAGCGGTTTCGTAATCGGTGCCTTGGGCATAGAAAAGCTGTGGAGCAGGTCGAGCGCCGTCGTCGCTGGTACCTGCGTCCCGGGTGTAATGGGCTGCTGCGGCGGCGGCGCATGGAACGGCAGCGCGGCCGCAGGCGTAGTAGGCGCACCCCGTGAGGGCGGACCAATCGGACCAATCGGGGGCAGACGGACGGGGGTCTTGGGGCTCGTACGCGCAGTCGGGATGATGGGCGAGACGGCCACGGGCGCCTCCCTACAATCAAATCCATCAGCACAAACGCATTGGAGGACGGGGGCATAGCATACCTCAAGTCCCACACAATCTCGTCCTCGTCGTCGCTTCCCAGCGGCTCGCTACCCTCCTGATTCAGAAACGAGAACGCGTCGTGTAGGATGTCGTCGTCCGTGCGTGAAGTCTTCTCCGTCATCGCGTCCTCCTCGAGCCCGTGCATCGCGAGCCGCAAGTCGCGGATGGATGCGAGCTTCTCTGCGGCCGCGGGGGCGGGGGCCGCTGGGGTTGCGTGCGGGACGAAACCCACGCTGACACCGCCGACGAGAGCAGCTGGGACGACCGCTTCCACACCCTTGACGACAAATTGCCCGCCGTACAGCGCCAGCGGCGAGCCCTGTCAAGACAGACGCGCGTCAGGATCCTCCGTCAGAAACACGCTAAGAACGACGCACCTCGAGTCCCACAATCCGCCGCCCATCCCTCAGCAAATCAGCAATGCGCATCAGCTGTTCCACGTTCGGATGCACCTCCTCCCCGCCCACTGTGCGACGATCCCGCTTGTCCGTGTCCGCATCTGTGTCTGCGACCTCGTCCCCCTTCGCCGCGACGTTGTCCCCGCCCATGAATCCGCGCAATGGCAGCCACCCGCGCATGTCCAGATCCTCCTCCAGCTCGAGCTCGAACTCCACGCTGCCGCCCTTTTCGCCGCCCTCGGCCCCCTCGGAAAGCGCGGGCAGCTGCGCAAGGGGGAAAGTCCGCACGAGCCTGCGTAGGAACTCGGCGTACGTCCCCCAGAAGCGCTCGAGCTGCGCGCGCAGCTCCGCCTCTTCCTCTTCTTCCTCCTCCCCCGCGTTCCACCCCATGGCTTCCCTTGCTTTGTTGTTTCCCGCAGCGAGGACCCACCCCCAATTCCCCAATACCCACTTACTCCCCACCCTAAGCGCGGGCAGCGCTCGCCTCAGCTCCGCGCTAATCCGCTCCGCGAGCGCGCCCCCCTGCGCCTGCGCACGGGCGGTATCCACCTCGACGAGCTCGCGCACCCCCGCGCCGAGCAGCGCCGTGTGCAGCGCAAGCAGATGCGCGAGCTGCGCCGCCTGCAGCGCGCGCAGCGGCCGCCTCGCCGCTCCAGGCACGGTGGTGGGTGGTGCGGGCGCAGATGGCGCGGACGTGTGTCTGCTGCGCCGGCGGCCCTTATCCTTCTCCTTCTCCCGCTCCCCTTCCTTCTCTTTAGCATCAGCCGCGGTCCCCGGCGCAGCTGCGGGCGCGAGCATGCGCCCGACCCACACTGCGCCCTGCGCGAGGACGCCGACACGCACGATGAACTCCTCGGGGAGGGCACGCGCCGAGACAAGGCGCGCGAAGGCGCGTGCGACGCGCGCGGAGAGGGCGAGGGTTTGCTGCGGGGGTGCGCTGGGAGGACGGTGGTTAGCATATGTGCCAAGCAGTAGAAGGAGGGAGAGGATAGATGAGAACGAAGGAAGCGGGGAGGTGGAGGAGGGGACAGGAAGGGGGAGTGCGAGTCGAGGAATTTGAAGGAGCAGGAGCACAAGAACAAAGGGAGAAGATACAGCAAGGAGCACGGAAACGAGGAAGGCCGACGACGCAAAGGAAGTGGATATGGGACGATCGGCAAGGACACGTGGGCGGGGAAAGGAGCCGAGGGAGTAAAGGAAGATGGGACACGAGAGGTCGGAAGGAGGGGCAAAAAGATTGGGCGAGGAAGAGGACTGCGATGACGCAGCACGGGGATGGATAATGGAGGTAGAGAGAGGAGGATGGAGGAGGGGGCGATGCGATGCGAATGTAGAGGAAGGAACAAGGGCGGTGTAGAGTGGACGATATAGGAAAATGGAATGCAAGAGTATGGACGGAGGGATGAGGAAAGCACGGCGCGCCGGGGACATGAAGGGAAGGAGATGAAAGGGCGGTGAGTCGAGTATCAAGGAATACACAATGCGAGGACAAAAAAAAATTGGAAGACGGGCGCTGGGACGGGAAGCGGATTGGAAGGGGACGCGGGTGAGAGTAAGAAAATATAAGGGGGTGGAGAGAATGGGAAAGGGTAGCAAGCAAACCAAAGGGAGATGAGCTCAAGGCGCGGGGTCCAAGCAGAGAGTAAAGAAAGAAAACGAAACTCACCTTCCCTCGTGCCACAGCGCATGGAGCAGCACCACATCGCGCTTGAAGCGCTCAATCCGCACGCGCGGCGGCTCGCGCTCGTCCTCGTCCTTGTCGTCCGCGGCCCCCTCCGTCGCAGCGCCGGGCTTCGCGAACGGCGGCCGCACATGCGGGTTCGCCAGCACGCGCGCAAGCACGCCCGCGAGGTTCTCTCGCGCAGTCTCGAACGGCGCGCGCACGCACAGCGCCCGGAGGTACCACGCGACCGCGGCGAGCGTGTCGCTCTCGTATCTGCACAAGACATTCATTCAATATAAAAGCAGATGAAGGCGACGAAAGGCATACGTACCCGGCCAAGATCGCCAGCTGATGCGCCGCGTTGCCCTCGCCCGGCGCGAGCGCGTGCGCGGCGAGGTACAGCGCGCGCGGGCGCGTATAGTTCGGGCGCGGCTCATAGAGCCGCTTCTTCTCCCCGCTGACGTTGGCGGCGGTTTTCGGCAAGGAGGGCGGGGCCTTGTACTGCTCGCGGTAGCGCGCGATGTCGCCGAGACAGACGAGCGCCTTGCTGAGGATGCTGCGCGCTTGCACTGCATCTATTTTCACCCCGGCGTCTCCCTCTCTCCCATCAGCGGTGCCAGCGGGCACAGCGGCAGAAGGAAACCCAAAGTGATTCATCCGATCCTGCGGCGCACCCTCGTCTTCCCCCCCAGCACCGCCCACGAGCTCGGGGGGGAGGGACACAGAGGACGGCAGAGACACGCCGAATGCGCGCTGCACGCGCAGGACGAGCGCGCGCCAGAAGCGCTCCTCGTCGGCAAGGAACTGCCGGAAGCGCTGAAGGAGCTTGCGCGTCTCGACTACGCCGCTGCTGCCTCCACCCTTGTTATTCCCGTTGGTCGGATTGTTTCCATTGCTGTTATTGTGGTTATTGCTGTGTGCTGCCCGTGAAAGCCTCTGCTTATACAGCGCGATGAACGCATACGACGTCTGCATCCACAGATGCGTCCCCGCGTCGCGCGCCTCGCGCGTGCCCGGGTGGAGGAGCAGTAAATTCAGGTAGCGCCGGCGCAGACTACATCGACAATCCATATATTAGCACCCAACGAGAGGCAGGAGGAAGAGATGCACTTTTTCCTCTGAAAATCTGCATCTCGGTAGTTGCCCCACACATCGCGCGCGAGCAGCGCCTTGAGTTCTGCTTGGATGCCCCGTGCCTCGCTATCCGTGCCACTCAGCATCAGTACTCTACCTCTGGGGGAGCGGGACGTACCGGGCGACGACGGCAGCGGCCGGGTGGTCGGACATTGCGCTCGCTCGGCTACGCAGTCGCTCGGAGGCGGTGGGCCATGAAGGCGGGAACGGACAGCAAGCACACGTAAACAGAATGACATCCGCTTCGGCATCTCGGCTGCCCGGCATTTGCCGCGTTTGAGACATTTCTGGCAAGCTTTCGCTAGAATTTCGGCTGTTCAAGTTCAATTGATCCTAAAATCAAATGGAAGAAATCGTATAATGGACGTGACCATGAGGAAGGGTGAAAGAATAAGACCTGCAGTTGACACTACTAGTAGTTCAACTTAAATACACTTTTCAAGTTCAACCAACTTAAACCTGTTCAAGGTGCTGCAAGATGCTCCCAAAATTTACATATAACTTTTCTTGGAAAATCACTTGTCTTTCAGGCAACCACTATGAATGCTCTTCCCACTTGAAGAAAATTGCTAATACTCGCTGAAGAGGAGAAACACAAATCACTTTAGCGGTATTCAACCGGAGCCTGTATGTTCTCGACGGGCGAGAATCCAGGTAGTGGAGATGGCAGTCTAGTCTCACAGTGACCTAGATAGACACTTCAACACATGATGTAGGAAGTTTGTTCCTTCAATGTGCTGAAATAACAGTCCCCCTTACAGTGGCGGAACGACATGAGTGGAGGTGTTTGCACTCATTTCTTATGCCAGGGGTCCAAATACACTTTTAATATATGGTACACCTGTACTTATCGAGGTACTGCCTCGTTGGTAAATGGCCACCCATACCAGATCGCAGCATAGGGCGTGATGCAAGCATGGTCGACCGAAATTTCAAACGGGTCGAAATGCTGGTTCCCCGGGCAGACACAGCATAGCCTCTCAAGGATTCAACTCCCCCCAGAAGGTGATACCGAGCCTCGAATATTTGCGTAGGAACCTGTTCAACAATAAGCACCAGAGCCTGATCATTCCAGAGCTCAATAGAACCAACATTCTCTTCGCAAACAACATCTATGAGAGGCATTGATTCAAAACCTAGATGTCTAAGAATTCTCCCCAGGATCTGTGGTTGGGGATCTTGGACTCATCTCCTGTGGAAACCAGTCCCCGAATTCAAGTTGATGCGGGGTTCAAAAATTGGGTTGCAACTTGAACTGACATCGCAAGACACGGGCCGATTCTATCAGCGAAATTGCGCGGACAATTGCCCGGACTTCCGTGATTCGCCGAGACCCTATTCGCAGATCTTCTCTGTGCATCAATCACCATCGGGTGCCGCAGCGGTGACATCCCATCTGGGATGCGTGGGACCGCACATTCATATTATTATACTTGATAGCATGCAGCGCTCTCCTCGGTAGCATCCGATATCAACACAAGATACAAGTAGGACGTATAGATCTTTAATCCCCACACGACGGGAGTCCTCCCAGAGAATTTACGTACATCCGCCGGGCCCGCTTCTCTGACTACATTGACTCGGATTTGATCGGGTAGTATGATCACATCCAATGCATTGTACGAGGATATGTATGATGCCCTTCCACTTCGTTATCGGCTTTCGCATAGACTCCATTTCTCCCTGCTAAAAGACCCTCTCTCCCAGAAAAAGAGTTGAACACCTTCGTGCTAACCCATTAATTTGTGGAGGGGCTGATGTCCCTTCATTACCATGATCTTTCATGTCTGATGTGATCTAAAATAACCATCTACAATCCGTAGTGAACTGTGTAGTTGGGGTCATATGCTTGTACTTTCTCTGTTGAGGTTGCTCATTTTTAGTAAACGGATTGTGTCTTTCCGAATGCTGTTACTGACCATCTTAGATGCGGTGATTCTGAGGGAAGATTCTTTTTCTGATTATCCCACGGGACTTACTTAAAGGGAGGATTCTGCGAATCGCAAGCTGCATCATTGCGAAGATGCCCCCTCAGCCCACTGTTGCTCAGATTCGCTTCACCAACATAATAATGGCAACATTGTCAAATGCTTGGATGCTGCTGTTACCACTTTGGACATGATCTCTCAGAGCATCAAGACACCCTTCTTGGCACCCATTTCAAACACAGTGCAGTCTCTCTTGACATCTGTGCAGGTAAATTGCAATGAATCAACCTCTCAAGAAATACTTACCCAGCCTCACCAGACCATCAAGAAAAACAAAGATGATTGTACACTAATGATGGAGCAGATACATGAGCTTCTCTATGTGATTATTCAGCTTCATATTGTCTCAGATTTCAGTGGTGAAATGTCCCCAAATTTGTTGAATGGCTTGGGGAGATTCACTGAGTAACATATTTCTTCTCAAACACTACTATGAACATTTATGACACAGCATCCCAGGACCATCCACCAATTTTGTAGAGGCCCAGCAGGAGAAAAATAGGATCAAGGGGTTCTTCCGCCAAGGTCATTACAGAAGGGCTGTCAGCTGGGACTACAACAGGCACTCGAGATGTTCAAGGTAATTCATTGTTTGTTGCTTTTAGTCACATTCTCTCAAGCACAGATACCACATAGATTCAAGGTCTTAATGTGTTAAAAGATGTGATAGACATGCAAGAATATGCACAGAAGACACACTAGGAGGTCCTTGAGTTGATTTCAGTTCTTTCGGATGGAACAAGTTCTAGCAGTGTATCCAATGTGAGTATTCAAGTTTTACCCTACCACAAATAGCTCTTTGCCTGTAGATCAGCAGAGGTCATTCTAGTGCCAAAACCAGGTATGCTTCTATTGACCGATTCATTGAGGATTCTGACCACCTCTAGCTCAAACACCTTTTCCTTGTTGCCAGCCAACCCCCAGATATTTCATGGCTGTGAATCTGAGGTTTCAGCCATCATCTAGCAAGGAGGTTCCTAGGATCACGATTTTGGTAGCAGGGGGGATAGGGAAGAAAAACCTAACAAGAGCTATTCTTTATCGCCCAGGGTCCCAGACATTGCTGTAAGATTTGATCACTACAGGGTCTATGTTGCTTGTGACATTGCATCAAGTAGTGTTCATCTTGCTGTCCTTCTTGCTGCCCATATAGGACTCAAACCAGCTCAAGACCTCACTTGACCTGTCATCCATCATTTTGCTAACAGTCCACCATCCTTGTTGATTTTGGATAACCTGGAGACAATCTCGGAGCCACGAGGGATGTGTGATGGAGTTGAAAAGCTCTTATCCTTGCTTGTAGATGTCGGTCACCTGGCTTTGATTGTAAGCACAAAACAGATATCCATCCCTTACATACATTGACCAAGTGCATGCATTTAGATCACGATGTGTGGTGCTGAATGGCCTGCCAATGTCCATTGGACACATCCATTTGTAGAACCATTGAAGCCCTTAAGCCATGATGCTGCCCATAAAACATTCATTGACAGGGGAGAGGGGGAGGCGGGGAGGATTGTGCACGCGCACTAGGATGCAAGAAGTGATCTTGGTTATGGGAAGCTCACACTGCATGATGACGAAAACTTGCTAGGGCCAATGATGCTGAACACCAGGGAAAGAGCCCGGAACAAGAGTATTGTGTCTTGAATCTTGATCCTTGCAGCGGCATCATACTTTCCAGTGCTGAGGTTTGAGGAGCAGCAGAAGCTTCAGAAGTCTTAAAGGTGGGTTTGAGACAAATCTATTCCAGCGCTGCTTGGATGGCTGCCGAGCCTTGAGGAGAACTTGAGGCAATGAGGAACTTGGCACAAGCACTGGCAATTGCACTAAGCTATCAACGACATGAAGAGGATCTTGATGCACTTGCAGAAGGTCCGTTATTGAAGGAGTGGGTGCGGGGTCTTTGCCTTACGAGAGGATGGGAGATGGAGGGGGGAGATGATGGGAGGAAGCAAAGAACGAGCAACCACGGTGTTGTTTGGCCCACAACAATCACGCTATCGCAGTGCCACCTACATCATCACATGCGAACAAAGGCACGCAAAACAGCGAAAATACAAAGGAGAGGCAACAGATTTTGAGCGGAGGTTGAAAGTCTTATGCAAATGTGTCTGGGTGAACTTATTTTTTGTGCTACATGCATTACTGATGCTTTGCATCCAGGTCAAAATAATTTGCACTTGGCGCATATTCAGGATCAAACCCTGTTTGTTCATTTCCGGTGCAACTCGCTGTGATGCGGACTGCGGTGCTTTAAACTGCCAGATGGTGGGGAGATCCGGGCTATGTTTAAATGCTCGTCCTCTAGGGGGAATTTGTTCTGTCGCGGTAGACAAGTACGTAGGGAGGTTTAAATATTATTGGTGGGGATATCCGTACAAGGATTCGAACAGTTAGTTCAAAATCCTACTAGCTAGGGTGGTCCGAGCGAACTCCGATGCCTAGTTAGCCTTCTCGGGTTAACGGAGGTTGAATCTGTTCCACACTTCCTTGGGGAGGAGTTTCGGAAGGCGATGCGGGGTCCAATTCGTCAAGTCCGAGGTGAAATATGGATTTGGGGGCTTCCTGGACCACGAACCACAGTCGTCCGAAGTATCTTTGAGTCGTAGATCGTAAGACCGGGGGATTTATGTGTTCGCGATAACGTTCCGGCAATTCCTCCTCCCTTTACCCCTCTTTGTGCCTCTACGGAGTTTCCTCTCTCTACTTCTCACCCGTCCGCTTGCTGAAGGCGACTTCCTGCGGGCTCTGCACCGCCAACTTCCTTAGCTAGTAGCTACACACGAACTCCGAAGACCTCGTTGTGCTGTTTGAGAGATTTCACTGCCCTACTTGCGTAGGGGAGGAATAAACGGTTCGATTTTCTCCGGCGCTGAACTTTTTATGCCGAAATATAAACTCCGTTCGCTGTCTGACGGCGGCGGGGGAGTACCGGGGTCGCTTTACTGTGTAATTCGACTCCGGGTGACCTCTAGGTGATGTTCGGGGTGGATATTTAGCTACTCCTAAGCTGGCTAAGGCTTAGAAGGTGAGGATGTGGGCCGAAACTGAGATGATATTTTGGTAGGCTAGCTGCAGTATTTATACCCCAGCCCAAGGCTGTGCCGGAGTTGTTCCTTTGTGTCCCATACCTGTTCGCTCGCACGCTCCTCCGCCCCGGAGTTCGCTTATGACTCATTCTAGAACTCCATGAACCCTTACCCGCACCATCTTTGGTCAGGCACCGATTCCGCAACCCGGACTTGTTGGCCTAGTCTCGGACACTCCATGTCCGGTCCTAACTCGCCTCCTATCCGGCTTCCGCCTGCGACGGCTCGATAGTGTAGTGGAAATGCACTCCGTATCCTTTCACCCCAGTGTTTGACTTACGGAGAGTCCGGAGTTCGATCCTCCGTCGAGCCCTTTTCCCGTGTTACCCACCTTTTTGATTACCCGGAGTCCTCGTTCCATCCTTTCGGGCCGTTTGGTATTCGCGACTCGATGGCGTACAGTCAACTCCCTCCTAACCCATATCCCTTATAACCCATAAACCTCTCTAACCCATACTTTTTCGAATCCACCATGTCTGTTCTCAATTAAAACCACTTAAAACCCATAACATTCCACTACCCCATAACCCATATGATTTTTGGGATTCATAACCCATATGTTACCCAAAATTCTTGAGGAGACAGTCCGGCATCTGTTCGGCCATCGTTATTTGGTCGAATTATGGCTGATGCGCCCAAGCTGCACCACACCTATGTTCCATGACTCTTGAAGTCCTCCACAAAGGTCGTGCTTCACTCAAAGAAAACTTCAAAAAGCGAAGGGATGAGCTTGCACAACGTCTAAAGAAAGAAGAAAAAATCTCGGAGGCGGATGAGGCTTGGCTCGACAATGATGCCAATCATGTCAATGAAGATGTGCTGATTGACACCCTTAAAAATGCATCTGATTATGAGTGCGGCCTCTCCCACCTTGATTTGAAGCAGAAGGGATTGGTTCAGAAGCTTCAGGAGCTGCAGGAGGCATGGCTGATGACTCAAGGAAGCGAAAAAGTGTGTGTTCTTTGTTTCTTCTGCCGTTCTTTGAGAGTGATGGTGGACACACCTATTACCGACTATTTCGTTTGTACATAGCTTTACATCCCTATCTAATTTTTTTTCAGCATTTTTTTCTTGACCTCCCTTAGAACCCATAAGCTCTAATAACCCATACCCTGAGGTGTCCACCGAGGGGTATGGGTTAAGAGGGAGTTGACTGTACATAGGAATGCGGAGTGCGTTACCATTACGCCATCAAGCCGTAGGAGTCGAACGACCAGTCAAGATCATCACCGTAAAAAAGAATGGTTTCCGTCGGAATGGCTCAGCGGAGAATCGAACTCCGAACTCTCTGTAAAGCATACTGCGAACTTCATAGGAATGCGGAGTGCGATACCATTACGCCACTGAACCGTTCAAGACTAAGCCCTATCTTTTACTCGAGGGACAAAAAGAAAGTAAAGGCCCGTCGGAGATTCGAACTCCGGTCCCTCTATTATTTCAGTTTCCCGCCAGCTACGCGAACGGAGTGCGTTACCACTACGCCACCGGACCATGTGTGCAAGCAATACGAAGGTCCGGCAAGAGGCACACGAAAAAAGGAATGGAAAAGAGGGATGGCTCGACGGAGGATTGAACTCCAGACTTCCTGCAAAAGAGGTGCTTGTGCAAGAACCATGGCAGGATGCGTTACAGTTACAGTCAACTCCCTCTTAACCCATACCCCTCGGTGGACACCTCAGGGTATGGGTTATTAGAGCTTATGGGTTCTAAGGGAGGTCAAGAAAAAAATGCTGAAAAAAAATTAGATAGGGATGTAAAGCTATGTACAAACGAAATAGTCGGTAATAGGTGTGTCCACCATCACTCTCAAAGAACGGCAGAAGAAACAAAGAACACACACTTTTTCGCTTCCTTGAGTCATCAGCCATGCCTCCTGCAGCTCCTGAAGCTTCTGAACCAATCCCTTCTGCTTCAAATCAAGGTGGGAGAGGCCGCACTCATAATCAGATGCATTTTTAAGGGTGTCAATCAGCACATCTTCATTGACATGATTGGCATCATTGTCGAGCCAAGCCTCATCCGCCTCCGAGATTTTTTCTTCTTTCTTTAGACGTTGTGCAAGCTCATCCCTTCGCTTTTTGAAGTTTTCTTTGAGTGAAGCACGACCTTTGTGGAGGACTTCAAGAGTCATGGAACATAGGTGTGGTGCAGCTTGGGCGCATCAGCCATAATTCGACCAAATAACGATGGCCGAACAGATGCCGGACTGTCTCCTCAAGAATTTTGGGTAACATATGGGTTATGAATCCCAAAAATCATATGGGTTATGGGGTAGTGGAATGTTATGGGTTTTAAGTGGTTTTAATTGAGAACAGACATGGTGGATTCGAAAAAGTATGGGTTAGAGAGGTTTATGGGTTATAAGGGATATGGGTTAGGAGGGAGTTGACTGTAGTTCACAGTATGCTTTACAGAGAGTTCGGAGTTCGATTCTCTGCTGAGCCATTATGAAGAAAACCCTTCTTTTTCATGGCGATAGTTTGGCTGGTCGTTCGATTCCTATGGCTCAGTGGCGCAATGGTAACACACTCCACGATGATCTAATGGGTTTTCATATCGATTGACGGAAAGTCCGGAGTTCGATTCTCTGTCGAGCCCTTCCGACGGAAACCATTCTTTTTACGGTGATGATCTTGACTGGTTGTTCGACTCCTACGGCTTGATGGTGTAATGGTAACGTGCTCCGTGTACCTAACGTTCTCATATCGGCTGATGGAAGGTTCGGAGTTCGATTCTCCGTCAAGCCATGACTTTTTACTCCGGTCTGTGGTCACGTCGGAGCCATCATGGCTTGGTAGCGTAATGGTAACACGCTCCGTGTACCTAACCTTCTCATATCGGCTGACGGAGGGTTTGGAGTTCGATTCTCCATCAAGCCATAAATTTTTACTCGGAGTCGGTCCTTTGTAGTCTTGAGTTCGATCCTCGAATGGCCTGTTGGCGTAATGGTAACGCATTCCGTGCACCTTAGCATTCGTATATCGGTTAACGGAAGGTTCGGAGTTTGATTCTCCGTCAAGCCACTAGTTGGGTCCGGATATCATTTTTAGTCGAAGGCTTAAGGCGTTGTTCTCGGAGTTCGGTGTTTTGAGGTCACATCGGGAGCTATCACAATGTGATGGCTCACATCGCGCTCATCTGAGCGTCTGGCTGTGTAATGAAGATGTTGATAAACTTCTCTCTCTGGCTGATAATATGCCACTTGCAATTGATCTCATGGCCCATTTGGTGGACTGTGAAGGCTTTTCAAGTTTGTTCCACTGCTGGGAGACAGAGAAAACTTCTCTTCTTTCGGAAGGCCATGACAAATTTGGATTTGTCCATTTCACTATCTCTCCAAAGTCCTTGCCTGGCATCCCTGCCCCATTCACATGATCGGTTAAGCCTGCTCTCAATTCTGCCTGATGGGATTTCAGACACAGAACTCTTGCAAAGCAAAGTCCCAATTGAAAATATCCTTTCTTGCAAAGCAGCTCTGCTTTCCACCTCTCTGGCCTATACAGTGCCTTAAAATATTGGTTCCAATCCAGGAATATATGCAGAAAATGCATCCTCCAATGACAGTTCTGGTCCTGCCTCTTCTCAAACATTTTCAAGAACTTCTATCAAACTTTTCAAACATCCAGGGCCTCCAGGCAAAGGGTTTACATCCAGATAATCCTGATCTAGCAAATATGATCTATGGCACCTGTCCTTTTGATACATTTAGCAACCAGATTGGGCATGGACATAAGTAATTGATATACCACATTCCCCATGTTCTGCCTCAACCCAGGGACTATCAACTGCCCCAACGAGTGCATCAAGCTTTAGAATATTTGCCATATGTCAAAAATTCAGACCTTACAGCTAGTTGCGGAACTTAGGGCGCGGCCCAATTTTTTTTTTTTTTTGATGTTTCGGATATTTCAGCTCTACTGAGCTCAGTTCTTCACTGATTCCCTTGAAACTATGATCAATAGATTTGCCTTGCGATTCCGGAGGGAGTGACGTTCGAAAGTATGTTAGAAGCGTGGGAATTGCCTTTTTCAGCAAAATTTGAGGCATCTTCTCCTATCAGCTCTAGCATTAAATATACTGATCTGATTGACTTAATTTTTGGATATATCATACTTACATGCATTATCTAGGATGTGTCATGCCCAGATCGTCAAAATACCTCATTATTCAAAAGCCTTACAGTATTCAATTTCAATCAGTTTTAAGTTTCATGCCAGATGTGAACAAAACATTTTAATCCTTATATGGGCATGACACATCCTAGGTAATACATGTAAGTATGATATATCCAAAAACTAAGTCAATCGGATCTGTATATTTAATGCTAGAGCTGATAGGAGAAGATGCCTCAAATTTTGCCGAAAAAGGCAATTCCCATGCTTCTAACATATTTTCGAACGTCAATCCCTCCAGAATCACAAGGCAAATCCATTGATCATATTTTCAAGGGAATCGGTGAAGAACTGAGCTCAGTAGAGCTGAAATATCCGAAACATCTATAAAATAAAATGAGCCGCACCCTAAGTTCCGCAACTGGCTGTAAATGTGGGCAATGTGTTGATTTTCCTTCAAAACATGCTATAAGTCACTAGGCAGAATCTATCGTGTCATATAGGATATCAGAATACTTTCAGGCTGTCAGTGATATTCCTAGGCCCATGAACTTCCTTCAGGTAGGAATAGCATTGTCAATTTCAACTGGAAACACCAACAGACAGACTGGTTCCCACTATCTTCAGTAGTGGGTTTTTGTGGTGGTTCTGAATGTCATTTTCCCAAAATTTTTGGCACAGTTTCAGTCACTTGTTGTGGCAGTCAAAATATTTGCATCTCTTTGTCTTTCTTTCCTTTACTGGTGCACCATCACTGATGCCTTCCTCTTTTAGGCTTCATTACCACGCTCCTTAATGTCGCATCATCCCTTGATCTGCTCTCTTCCCTACTTGTGATCGCTCCCGGTTGATACACATGCACTGACCTCCTCATGGTCTCATCATCAATGGCATTGCTATTTGATTGGTATCCAGTCCTTCACCTTCACCAACATCCCTCGCACACTCATTTTTTGTATACTTTTCCTGGTCTCACTTCCCATCTACTTGCATCTCGGAATTGTGCCCATCTATTCACAGTGTCCCCTGGAACATATGGACCCTTTTTGTGCTCTATCTTGTGCTCTATTTCTATGCCATCCCCTTACATTGTAACACCTGGACTCAACTGGGCTGCATATTTCCATGAGTCCCTCTTGAATTCTAATTTCTGGCTATTGGCATGGGGATACATTTGATGTCTGGGCCTTCCTCTCCATGCGTTGTGAGCCTGTTAAATCCCAAAGTCGAGAGTCGAAGGAATGATCCGATGACGGAAGGTTCCGGTGCCGGAGTATGGGCGGAGCGGAAGTTCGGATCAATCGCAAACACCACAGGAAGGTAAGGGTGTGCGTACTACCTAGACCGGCGAGAGTAGAAGTCGTTCCGGTGAAAGCCAGAACTTCAGAGG
Source organism: Mycena latifolia (assembly GCA_029289555.1). Classification (NCBI taxonomy): domain Eukaryota; kingdom Fungi; phylum Basidiomycota; class Agaricomycetes; order Agaricales; family Mycenaceae; genus Mycena; species Mycena latifolia. The sequence goes on along the minus strand of JARJLE010000010.1, from coordinate 1,680,813 downwards.
ATGGAAGATAAGGCAGGGTTCAGGACAAGACGAATAGTCAAGAACGTTAATAATCAAACTGAAGTTACATGCAAGCATACGGAGTATTTATACTAAGTCATAATTATGTACGGCCGTAAAATCCATTTCCTACTTAAGTAATCATAAACGGTCGAAGCCGCAAGTCAAGGTTGCAGAGCGGTGAAGTCCACTCGAGAAGTAAGTAAAATTAGAACAAGAGAAAAACGGGAAACGCTCAGTAATCCTTCATTGCGTAAAAACCCGGTTTTCGACGGCCTCCGGAAATCCGGAGGCCGGAACTTTCCGTTTTGATCGGAAAATCTCGGAAGCATCGGAGGACGCCTGATGAGCGAGACGTACGGATATAACAGAGCCATCACATTGTGATAGCTCCCAATGTGACCTCAAAACACCGAAACTCCGAGAACCGACGTAGCTGGCAAACTTACAGCTTGGCATCCAACAATAAGATTAAAAAGCCATCATATCCAGACCATGGCTTGACAGAGAATTGAACTCCGAACTTTCCATCAAACGAAACACATATATAGGAATTCGGAATGTGTTACCACTACGCCACTGAGCTGTGCCTTGAGGACAACAAAAGAAATATTTTAGACGCAATGGCTTGACGGAGAATCAAACTCCAAACTTTCCGTTGAATGATATACAAATGCTGTATAAGGACACAGAGCACATTATAATTATGCCACCGAGCCATTCAAGAGTTGAACTCCGAAAATGACCACCAAGCAGCAACACTGAGTTTAAAATTATTACCCAGACCTGAACTGGCTCGACAGAGAATCGAACTCCGAACCTCCCATAAGCAATACCGTGAACTACATAGGGATATGGAGTGCATTACCATTACGCCACCAAGCCATTCAACATGTTGCTTCTTTTATCTCATCACCGATTTGGCAGATAAAACGCAAGGCCTGGCGGAGATTTGAACTCTGGACCCTCCATTATTCAGTTTCCCACCAGCTACGCGAGCGGAATGTGTTACTGCTATGCCACCGGACCATGGATATTCCCACTTCAAGCTGTTCAAGGATCGGCACAAAAAGGAGGGGAATGGCTCAACGAAGGATCGAACTCCGGACTTCCTGCAAGAAGCGCTTGTGCAAGAACCAAGACAGGATGCATTACAATTACATCATCAAGTCGTGAATGCATACAGCCTGGAAGGATGGAACAGGAACTCCGGGTAATCAAAAAGTGGATAGCACAAGAGAAGGGCTCGACGGAATCAAACTCCGGATCTCTCCATAAATCAAACACTGGGGTGAAATGATATGGAGTGTGTTTACCACTACACTATTGAGCCGTTTCAGGTGGAAGCCGGATCAGAGGAGAGCTAAGATCGGAAATGGAGTGTCTGGGACTAGGGCCAATGAATCCGGACCATGGAATCGGTATCTGGCCAGGAACAGTGCAGATATAGGTTCACAGAGTCCGAAATGAGTCACAGGCAAACTCCGGGCAGAGGAGCATGTGAGCAAACAGATTTGGGACAAGGGAACAACTCCGACACAGCATTAGGCTGGGGGTATAAATACTACGGCTAGTCTACCAAAATATTATCTCAGTTTCAGTCCACATTCTCAACTTCTAAGCCTTAGCTGGCTTAGGAGTAAGCTAAAACTGCCCAAACATCACCAAAAGGTCACCCGGAGTCGAGTTAAACAGTAAATCGACCTCTGGCACTCCCTTGCCATCATTAGACAGCGAACAGAGTTTCATTTTGGCATAAGTTCAGCATCAATTATCGAACCTTCTATTCCTCCCCTACGTTAATAGGGCAGTGAAATCTCTCAAGCAGCACAACAAGTCTTTGGAGTTCATGTGTAGCTGCTAGCTAAGGAAGTTGGCAGTGCAGAGCCCACGGAAGTCGCCTTCAGCAAGCTAACGGGTTGGGAAGTAGAGAGAGGAAACTCCATAGAGGCACAAAGAGGGGCAGAAGGAGGAGAAACTTGCGGGAACGGTACCGTGGACACATAACTCCCCCGGTCTTACAATCTACGACTCAAATATACTTTGGATGGCCGTGGTTCATGGTCCAAGAAGCCCTTAAAACCCATATTTCACCTCAGACTTAGTGAATTGGACCCGCATCACCTTCCGGAGTTCCTCCTCCAAGGAAGTATAGAACAGATTCAACCTCCGTTAACACGAGAAGGCTAACTAGGCTTCGGAGTTCGCTCAGTTCAGCCTAGCTAGTAGGATCTTGAATGAATTGTTCAAATCCTTGTATGGATATCCCCACCAATATTATTTAAAACCTCCCTACGTACTTGTCTACCGCGACAGAACAAATTCCCCCTAGAGGACGAGCATTTAAACATAGCCTGGATCTCCCCACCATCTGGCAGTTTGAAGCACCACAGTCTGCATCACAGCATCTGTGCCTTTCATTTATTTCATTTGTGTTTCCGTTCTGGCAGACAGTTCAGACCTCCCATCCTTCATTCTTGGTGATGTTGGCTATGTAAGGCTCATGGGTCCCGGTTATCCATCTCTCTCATTTACGCACTTATTCCCTGCCAGAAACATCCACACCATCTTTCAGTCTGTTCCCTCAATGCACATATGTCCTCACCTCTCTTTAGCCTCTCAAGTCCGCCCGAACCACCGACTTGATCCTTCCGTATTGCATAGGCTCTGTCTTCTCTCACCTCTCTCATTAATATGCTTCACCTTCAACAACTCCATCTCAACTTTGACTCAGTGGTTGTGAAAGGCCCGTTAAGCTCTTTGACTTAAGATCACACAGAAGAACCAGCACAATGTGTATTGTGCAGTACTTTAAGTGTGTTACAGGGTAAAAGAGGTAAGGGCTAAGGGCCTCAGGTGATCTATCTGCCCTTTATATACTAGAGGCAGCGGCAGCCGTCTCAAACAAGTAATTACAACTAAAAATAGAGTAATATATTCGCCAGTATCCCGATTGGGATACTGGATCCTTACAGGTTGCCTCCCTGTTGCCTCCAGCTCTGTTTTTGTCAGCTTCCAATCTCAGTGTGCTGTAGACGTCTCCGTGATGGGTAGATGAATCCAGCTCTTCTTGAATAGTCATATATTTCTGCTGCACTTCAAAACTCATTGAAAATGCAAGGGATACAGTGAAGGAGAATGACAGTGAAGGATAGGAAAAATAAAAACAGAGAGTTTCGTCAAAGTCTTGTCACTTATCAGAGGGTAAAAGATAGATAGCGGGCCCTGCCGTGCAGCACAGAAAGAATGTGAGCCCAGAAGTATACAAAGTGTGAGGGACTTTCGTAGACCTCGTATACTTATCGATATTTTCAGTCTCTGCTCGAATCAAACTCAGGCCACACCCGGCATACTCCTACGTTCGAGCTCCGCTCCTGCCAAAGCTCATCATACCTGAGATCAAGCGTGCCGTTGGCATCACTTGACACCCGCCTTCGAGGAGTTAGGGCAAGCACAACACGCCCTAACTCCGGGTATCAGCAGTGTAGTCCCGCTCCAACAGGCTAGGGTTAGGGTTGATATCAAATAGAAAGCATGAACAAGGCTTTAGAGTGCGGACCTGAGATGCCCCGGTTCGGGGGACCCCCCGAGCGCAGCGAGGGAGGGGAGGGGCATTGAATGGTCTGTCCCCTTCACTCACATGAAGCCTGAAGGAAATAGTAAGTAGCTGCCGTAGTTGCCGGCCTTGATCCGAGGGCAGTAAGGTCTCCAAGGTATATCAAAACTGTGTTAGGTATATGAAGTATACGAAGTATACCAAAGTATACCGTATATGTTGGTATACTTCTTTATTCACATATGTTCTCGCGCAGCGGGCTACCCTGATTATTTGTTGCTTACATTGACAACAATCAAGCATCAAGCTGGTGATTACTCAAATATGGGGAAGTCTGTTGAAAACGAATGATGTAGCATTATCCAAGTAGATCTTGATATGAGGGGAATGTGTTGGCAGCACAAAATGGTTTCCAAACATGCCTTTATCTTGCCAGGTGAAAGACATTCGGGGTGTGACTTACTGTCTAGAGAAGCTGGGTGATGCATGTCACTGGAGGGGGATGGATACGACAGCTTGGACAGTTACATTCTTGGCGCATACTCTCACACAGACAAAACCTGGGAATCCATAAAGCTCTCCAGCTTCTTGGAGCACTATATCTGGTAGATGGTGATCATAATACAACAATGAGCCTTTTTACTCTCGAGGCATTTACCCAGATGGATGTCCATCGCAGCAGAGCAGAGTGTATGCTTCTACTGGGAGATGATGGACATACCGAGTCGGCTGCATAGCAGAATCTCCTTTAAGTGATTTCTCCGAGTCATCGCAGAACGGGCGAATACTTGAAACGCGTGGACACGGACTTGCACCGTTCTGGGTTACGCTTAATCATCCGGCGATAGCCCCACAAATCCCGAGTCTTACTTTTGGCTCGACGGATCGAATGTGAACACTGAACGTTGTGGATTCTATAGCATGCACTCCACTGCAGCTATCCGCTGGCATTTGATCCCCGTCGATTTAATTCAGCACAGCAGGAGGAAAGGGATAATTTTAGCGAGCAAGTTTCTCGCGGGTGGGTTAACGGTTGAGGCCCGGCGCGGCCCATAGCCAACGCTTCGTCGTACTTGAGCTTCCGATTCTCCTCTAGGTAAAACTCTCCCGCGACTGATACGTAACTCACGGTGATGCAGAAAAGAGCATCCGAGTCCTCTGTCCGATCGATTCATCCACGGAACCTTCGTTCGTCGAACCCCTCTGTATCCAATATTGTCGACGCCGCCAGCCAGAGAGAACTGATGGTGCAAACGTAGACGCCGAGGAGTGCCTCCGCTGCCAATATTCTGTGCATAGTGACTATGCACAGTCGACCGACTGGTTGACGTGAAGCAACGGTGCCGTAAGCATGGCATCAACCATCCTAGGGAAGCGGGTGGGAGGGAAAGCGCTCGCGAGCAAAGTGCAGGAAATAGCCCGACTGGTGTCGAGAGTTTGAGAGAATTCTCAACGTTACTGTTGAATTCCAGGAAGGTGATATTAGTGCAGCCGGGAAGCAGTTGCGGAGCGCTAGGGGGATTTGAATTCAAAGTGTGAGAGATGGAGGCAAAGCTGGAGGATTTTCTTCGCCTCCTGATGATGCAATGGGTAGTATCCGTAGGGAACGAAACGGCCAAAGTGCTCCCGAACGATAACGCCGAGTCCCTCCTGCGCCTCGAGAGCGCTCAGGAAGTCAGGTTTTGCCCGATCTGTCGCATCGTGACACCTCCGTATAGAAATTCCAGTACGATTGTTCAGTCCTTAGGTTTAAGGTTGTGGAGGAGATCAAATTTCCGGGCCGGGGTGGCCTTGGGATCTGGATCCGTGGTGTTCGAGTATAAAGCATATAGTGCGTACAGGAAACGCTGGTGTGGATGCTCCTGGTATCTCTGGTGCAGTGGTAAAAAACGCACGGGAAACGCCGTCACGCTGACGATAACGCCTGTCACGTGTGGGTTGCGTGTGGGCGCACCGGGTTCTGAGTCGTACTTACGTTTACACAAAAAAACAACGGTAAAAACATACCGGGGAACTTTTTTGCGTTTATAAGCCTGAGCAGCGACACCGTCAGAGAACGAGGGTGCTATTGTTTTCTCCGCGATCTTTGTCTCGACACGGAACCTTCCGAGGGGCGCAACTTGGGCGCAACCAAGTTCTCACCAAAAGCTCTCATTCTGAAGCTCTGTATGAAGGTCCGATAAGGTCCCTCAAACCTTACTTTGTAGTGAGTGTCCAATGTTTCTTTCAATTAGATTATTCATGAGATCTTCAAGGATCTCGAATGTCAATTTATGGGAAAGCTGTGATGGAAAATCACAAATGATGCACATCTTGCAAGATCTTCGAAGATCTTTAAAGATCTCGCGAGTTTGTGAAAAATGCATTGATTCTCGTTATTTATTGAGGATTCTTGCAAGATCTCAGGGAAATGGCATGGTGAACTGTAAAAATGTCAGTTTCGTCCGATAAGGTCCCTCAAAGCTCTGATCAGCAGTGATCAACCTCTGCACCCTGCACATGTTTTCCTTCAGGATTTTCGGCCCGTGCCCCCTCTCCATCAACTCTACCTCTCTATCTCTGATCAACTTCTGTCCCCTGAGTCGGGCCCTGACCACATTTTCCTGTCCGGACCCGCAAGCACTGCTATCACTTCCCTAAATCCATCGGCTCGTGGAACACACTGGTACCGTGACTCGCTCACCTTATCAAGATGGCACCACCCGACTGGGAGCTACCTTTCGGCCCAAGTTATATTTCTGTGCTCAAGTTCCAGGCCCACGTCCACTTTTCCCATTTGTCATTATAAACCGTGAATATTTAGCTCAAGGCCCATCGTGAACCCTACCTCCAACTCTCCCCAGGGCCACATTCAATTAAATAAATATCTTCCATGGTGCTTCCCAACAGGCCGCTCCGGGCCACTTTGTGTCCATCAGCGGTCTGGTGAAATATTGGAGACACTACCTTATAAATATGACACCGGCCCCGACATGATCTGAGACCCACAAAATCGATACTCAATTTTTAGTACTAAGATTTGCTACCGCCAAGAAAAAAAAGCTGATCTCATAAGAGCCCGAAGCAAGTGGTGGAAGAAGATATGGAGTTCTCTTTATTACTGTATCCGGGCACCGGGACAACTATTTTTGTATTATCGATCTACGTCCGTCCCTATGGGGCAGCACTCATAAGTATTCCGCAAGGCCTGATGATAGCATTGTGGCCAAGTGCCGGAAAGAACACATCTATACTCGAAGGACAGCACCATACGGCCTATCCGAATTCTCCCGGAATTATGTTTACTTCCACCGGCTCAAACCTCGTGGTACAAGTGAATTTGTTAGGGCATGTATTATAGCTTCGAGCCTGGATGTTCATACAGGGAAATCTCCTTTAATTTTAGGCTCGCGCCATTATCATGGTGATCCGAACTGATCCCGGACGATGCACAAGTTCCTAGTTATAAATGCACTGTAGAGATCTTACTAAAGATTGGTGTTCATTTGCATCCGAACTCGGATAGACGGCTGATTCGGGATGAGATACTCCACGGCAAGGATACAAGAACCCTTCTCTGCGGACGGTTAAATTCATTGTGCCAATACTTAGGCACTCAACGAGGTTTCGAGATTTGTGGCAGTTCTAATTATCGCAATCTTATCGGCAGCGCGAACGTTACGGTGTCTTATATCGCCTGTGTATATGAATACTCCTTCAGCTTCATGACGGTCCTATGACCTCTCCGTACAAGGAATTTATCTGCATTCAGATGGGGACTTATTCAATTGTCTTCGAACTTCGAACTTCCTCAACTATTTAAGGGTGCGGATTTGCCGATCCGATCAACACGGATCTCAGGCTGACTCATCGTCTCGATGCCCTACAGCTTGCCTACACGCTCAGTCGAAGGGTTCCGTTTCGCCCACGCCTGTACTCTCAGCACCCTCCAGTGGAACCATTCCCCATCTCCAACGGCGTAAGCGTCACGCTTACTCAGGGCCTGGGTCTTGGGGATCGCACGCCGACGGGGACACTGGCAATGTCTGGCATCATCGACATAACATCCGAACAGCGGTAATCCAAGTGTGCAGTGACTTCGATCTCAAAATTAACTTGATGACTCATTGCCAAACATGTCTTCCCTACCACTGATCGATTCGAAGCCTAAAGCATGTCAAGTGCAAGTTAAAGTGGAGACCGCAATCTCAATATTGTGTTTGGGGGAGAACGCGCGAACTGCTTATTTTATCTATTCAATTGTCTCTCAATGGGCTCATAATTCCCAGCAGAAGTCCTCACACTCCTGCGCTAAATTAGGCCCCTCACTCAAATGCAGCCTTTCCCCAGTCGACACAAATTGACTCTCGGTCTTATTGATCGAACGGTTAAACAGGACGATGTATCGCTAGAAGCTCCGTCCTTACTCCCGTCCACGGGGGTCTCTATGCTGGGCGGCTCTCTCGGACATTGAATAGATTGTCTGTATGTGCGGTTGACCGTCTATCTTTACGTTGGAGGTTCCCTCTCGACACCCGAGGACATGGAAGAGGAGAAACAGGCGGACATCTCGCTGGACCTGCTTTACGGTACATGTCTGCCAATTTTCCGTTCGTTGCTACCCGACCTCATGACAGGATTCTCACTCTGGGCGCGATGTCCCCGGCGCATGATGGGCTCTTCACCGGTCACCCTCGTGCCATCCGATCCGAGACATATGCTCCACTAAGTCCCCGACAGTTGAACCGAAAATGGCCTAGGCAGAGATGCGGCGAGACGACGATTTCGGACTAGCCGAGAAGAACATGGCCGGACCGGTCGCGCCCTGGATAGTCGGAGGTAAATACTGTTTCCGATTGCTATGATTTCTTTTCAACCGCCAGCTTACCTGGCATCGCAGGAACTAACGGATGTGACTTGCGAGCTCAAGCAGCAGGACGCACTTGAGACAAACAACTCGGAGGGTTCTCGAATTATTGAAATGCGACGTATTCCCATTTCCGTTCTTATGAACACCTAGACTTGAAGGAGAAAGAAGGAAGAAAACGGAAGCAAAGTGCAAAACGGTGCCCACTTTGTGAAGTTAGCCCCAACGATCCCACCCCGTGCTTACCCGATTCAGATGTTTCCGCAGCGTATTATCTATCCTTCAAGGGGATCGCTCGTATTCCTGGCAAACTAACGATCCTTCCCGTAGTAACGGGGTACGAAGTAGCTCTTACTTCGCTCTGTCAGTACTAACCGCACGATTCCGCAGAGGATCAGTTCCCGCTTTCGTTGCTGTTATGATAATCTGGATGCGGATAATAAACGGCCTTCGAGCCGTATTTAAGTCTCGGTTACGTGAGATCATCGGATTCTTCATCGCGACGCCATCACCGCACCCGAGCAAAGCTACAGGCAGCCGTGCCTTTCGGACTGTGTCGAGTGTTGCGTCAGGCTCAGGATGGGGTCTTCGCAGAGACTGACGCTCCAGTGCTTTTGGTCAAGTGCTAATGCCACGCGTCTGCATCAGCGACGAGAAGATAATGATGACTAGTCTGGGACAAGATCTACTGCAAAGGCAGTGCTTTGGACTAAATTTGCCTGGACTACATCAACGATGCTCCTCCCGTGGGTTTCTAGCGCGTTCATGTCTTCTGCATCAAAACTTTCGGCGGGCGGGGACGGCAATCCATCATTTTGCAGCGTCTATGGTGAGAATTGTATCCGGAGAGGCTCTTGGACTCCCGCGTCGACCGCGACTAACTGAAACACCGAGGGTTTCTATACAAACGTGGATAGTATCCCGCTTTAATTCTGTCAAAATCATCGGATCTCCGGACCACACGCGAAAAGTAGTACGCTCTTTCGCTGGCGACCATCGGAGTCTGGATCAGGATCTGCAGGCCCTACCTCAGGGAAGGAGCTAACGCCCTTGATCGTGAGCTAATGCTGGCGAGATGGACCCAGGTGATCACTCAAAGGTGTGTGTAATACTTTGTTGTTTGCATCATGGAGATTTTCCGCTTTATAAACCCCACGCAATGAGGTTGGTTCACGCCGCTCCGTCATCCCGCGTACATGGCATTTAATCTGCGTTACGTCGACTACCCTGCGTCCCCCGATCGAGAGTTCCCTTGCGATTTATGCGCCCTCTCTTTTGACCGCCAGCATGACCTGAAGCGCCACATTGAAACCCACAGCGGCGAGAAGCCGTATCTTTGTGACCGTGGATGCGGGAAGGCCTTCACGAGGAAAGATGCCTTGAAGAGACATCAGGTATAAGATCCCCAGGTTGATTTGTGTTCCCTGCGCTCAGACTATCTATTTACTAGACATCCTTTCCTTTTTGTCCACCTGTGCGAGGTCCTCCGCCGGGCGTTTCCGGAATGGTCCCACATCCACCGGCGCACACCCACCCGCAATCCACGGGCGTTTCCCAGCCGGCATACCACGCTGGGACACATCCTTCGTCGAAATACGGCGTAGGACTTCCCGCGCCAGCATCATATAACACTGGGCGTTCTCCAGGGCCACAATACGCATCGCACTATCCCACACCCGCAACCCATCCGTCATCGAAATACGGCCCCACTCCCGCCCCATATAGTACAGGTTATCCTCCAGCACCACCCAACGTATCGCACCATGGCAGTAGCAATTCTCTGGCTTCGCATTATCCTTCGGGCCTTCCATCCCCCGTAAAATACGAGGCCTATGGCACCGGCCTGCCCCCAGTCTCCCACTATTCCCAGCCATTTTTACCACAGCCCTCCTCCGGCGGTGACTATCCCGCATCCCCGTACAGGCCTTTTCCATGCGACGTCTGCGCACTCTCCTTTGACCGGCATCACGACCTAAAGCGCCACAAGGGAACCCATGTCGGCGAACGCCCGTACACGTGTAACGGTGGATGCGAGAAAACATTCACACGAAAGGACGCGTTGAAGCGACACCAGGTAATTCTTTGTCTCGTACCCTCTTCCCTGACTTCTGATTATTTGTTCCTCGTAGCTTTCCAAAGAGTGCGGACGATTTGACTCGTAACTGGTTTATGGGTCGACGGATTAATGCAGATTTGTGTCCTGGAGACCACTTGTATTTCAACGGACGACGTGTATGAATATCACACTTTGTACTAGAACTTCCGAATGCCCAGAATTATATTAATATTGTAGTACTAGCAAGATTCTTGTCGTGGGACCATCCCGAACATTACAGATTAAAACATCTGCTTTAATCCATACCTACTGTGAAAAATACCTATGCGCGGCTCCCGTCTGTCACAACACTTGGGCATACATCTGGCTAGCAGAGAATTTCCCATCCACCCGGCATTGGTGCCCCATCTGCTCCATCAGTAACAATGTTACCATTATCCCACTCCTCAAAATACACCAGTCTCCTACCCAGCCGCGTTTCGAGGTTCATCATTCTCAGTAGTGGTATTTTAAGCGGATACAGAGAAATGACTTACAGTCGGTTTTTTCCGGTAAGTCATTTCGTTGTATCCGCTTAAAATACCACTACTGAGAATGATGAACCTCGAAACGCGGCTGGGTAGGAGACTGAAAATACACACCATTTCCTACCGACCGGAAAACGCTCTTGAAGCAAAGGTCGTCAATTTCCCAATCAATTCCACGCTGAAAGCTACAAGCATGCTAAGCATGCTAAGCATGTACAAACCCAAGCGAACTTGCGTTATTCCCAGACCTTCAACGCACATGGCTGGACACTCCAAATGTGCGGTTCAACTTGAAAGCCGTGACATACTTCGATCTGATGTTGCACTTGTGGAAACTTGAGGCGAAAAATATTCGTGATTAGTCTCGTAGACAAACACTTCAACTTGAAGCTCGTACCTCGCTTGTTGAAATTCGTGATGTCCTTGTGTTCTTGAAATATCCCATCAAGCCTACGTCATGCGTGCGGTCAAGAGTATACAAAGCGCGTGTGTGCTCGCTGGACACCGCCACTTCGAATCTAATACTGCCTACCTACCATTCATTGACTTACAAGCGCGACTGAGCCAGCGGCGCAGATGGACCGGTGCTGGTATTCAATTATTCTCTGAGGACTTCCCATCTCACGACATTCGGAACTGCCGCGCCCTCTATTTCATTTGTTGTTAAGTTGATTTCGGACACTATGACCGTGCCACTAGCCGAGGGGGATTTGATTATCTCCCGCCTTTTCCTGCTATGGTTTTCGCCTACAACGGAAGTAATTGCATGTATGCAGGTGCGTTACTACGGCAATTCGCAGGCCAATTAAATTTTAATCTCATGCGGCCATGGCGCGTCGAACCGTAGAAGATTCGCGGCGTTACTGAAGAATCAACGAGATCCTCGCTGGTGTCTCGTTGTGGCGTGAGTACGGCAAACTGAATCCAGTTACATAACCCGTGCGACACTGGGTGCTTCGGATGCGCGCGAAGATTGAACTCACTGCAGGTCTGTCTCAGGGACTAAAAATGACAAGTGGAGATGGACCCACGGACCTAAAGAGGATTTATTCATTTTTCCAAGTCTAAGGGCATCGTCAAATATTTGGAACGCACGGCCGGTGCAAATAACAACTCAGGGAGCTCGAGGCGAACCTCGGAGGGCACAGAAGTCTCCCAGACGTAGTTAAGTTAGCTGCACAGCTGTCTAAGTACTGGTCGTCATTTCATCAAGTATACAAAGCACAGTATGCAAAGCTGTCATTGGCTAAACCTAGTAATATCGAGACTCCCTTAGAACTCGAGACTTGTAGCATTCGAGAAGAGCTCCCCTCTGTCGGTGGCGTGTATGACTATAGGTAGTGACACGACCAGCAAGTATTTTGAGGCCGGGTTTTTCCGAGTTAAACGGATCTGCCAATAGACCAGGCCAGTTTTGGAAAGTGTAGATCCACGTGCGCTTTAAATCAATTTGCTGTCTTGGGCCTGCGATCCTACTTAACCCCGACAATGGGTCAGACGACCAGTAGTTAGCTAATCGAAGGCCTCCTCTTATTTGAGTTCGAGGGTCCAATCACAGAGTGCTTCTGACTGTTTCTGCTGACTAGCCGCAATTTCGCAAGTGTTTATCTAAGTCAAGAGTCGCTAGAGGGAAGGATCTGGATAGTTATGATTTGTGTAGTTATGATCTGTGGCCCAGTGCGCCGACCCTTCATCGCTCGATAGAGAAAAACCTGAGTCAATATTATTGAAAAAGGGTGCTAGTGGGGGAGAGACCGACAACCGTAGCTTGCAACGGGCTTGATGTTAAAAGACAAGTCCTGAGAGCTGACCAGCGTCAGCGAGCACGGCCCGATTTCGAGAAGGACGCTCGGGTGTCCACATAACGGGTGTTGCGACTGCTGTGAAATTCCGGTACCAGTCTGCCCGTAATTCCGCACCATAAAGTATAGTCCCATCTGTCAGTAGTTTATCTGACAAAATGTACCGACGAGCAAGTATTTAGGCCGAGTTTCGCCAAGTTGAGCGATGTATACAAATGTCTGAAAAGAATCCAGTCCAGCTTAGGCCAGATCCACGGGCTTTAAATAAGACTGGTGTGCAAGCGAAGAAGCTCAACGAACAATGGGTCATAGGAAGTTAAGCGTTGCTACAGGGAAGAATCCAGTTGTCACAGTTTGCACACCTGTCATAGCCAGACAGAGACACAGCGGTTATTATTGGAGATCCTGTCGAGAAAGACCGCCCCTTCTGTAGCGTACGGAGGGATGGATGTTGGACGGCAAGTCCTGAGCGCTGGGCGAGGTCCCTGGACATACTTTCTTTTTAGCGCTTTCTGAAGGATGTTTAGCTGTTGGTGCCATTTCTGACAACAGGTACCGACTTGTAGTATTTCCAGGTCGGGTTTCGCCGAGCGATGTAATACAAATTTCCGAGAGGAATTTAGGCCAACTTTGGAAGGTGCATATCCACGCGGGCTTTAAATAATATTGGTATGAATGCGAAGATCCCAACTTGATGTGAGGCGGCGAGTCCCGGGTTCGAAGCGAGTCGTAAACACTGTGGCGGGACATTGTCAGAGAGCTGGTTGACCCGAGGTAAATTACCTGGGGATATCGAAGATCGGTGTTATGTGAAGGATGTCTGTTTTTCTGCGAAACGCTGCAAAGCTCGGGCTGGCCCCCGAAGTCACAAGCGTTTGGACGAGCACTGCGATGAAGTAGAATCCAGGGAGGCCAGTGATACTGATGACACCATCCGCCAGGAGGGTTCCTGATATAGAGGTATCGACGAGCAAGTATCTCCGCCGATTTTACCAAAGCCGATTGATGTATACGATTTGCCAGTGCAATCCAGGTGCCGAAAGGCCAAACCACGTGTGAAAGCAGGATGATTCTGAGCTGAGCCGTCAGCCGAGAAGACATGAATATAAACCCCATTCGCGTCCAGGCCCTTCCGGCGTAATGTTCGTCGACAGGACCCTGTGGTTAAAATAACACCTTTCCCTTCTTGACGACGATGCCTTTCCTTCCTTCGGACGAGAACAGACGACAAGTCCTGAGGGATAGGTGAGTCATTCGTCTGTACAACTATTCGCGTAACTGAATATGTCGCCTCATTGAGGTATCGTAGCAGCGTTCACAAGAGTTGCAGTAGGATCTAGACAGGCCAGAGATACGGAACGTTTGATCACGGCCTGATTTCGAGGTAGCTTCGGAAGCGTCTGCCCAAGCCGCGGATTTCCAACAGGTAGAATCCAGGGAGGCCAGAGACGGGGAGGTTCTGAGCGCCCACGCTTCTTCCCATCCGATCCACCGACATTCGACCAACGATCCGTCGGGAAAAGCCTTTCCCGAGACGAAAGTTGCAGCAGCGGCAGAGCCCGAGACTATCCAGCGACCTGGAGTACCAAATTTTCCGCTGTGGCGAAAGTCGGGAGAACCCAGGCCGACCGCAATTTACAAAGGTTGATTCAAGACCTGCCGTGCGCAGATCCAAGGAGGCCAGCGGTCGAGTCCCAAGGATTATCTTAGCCCGCCCGGGTTCTTAAAAGACGAACGCAACTCCAGTCTCCACCAACTGGCGCGGCCCTTCTTACTCCAAATTTTGTAGATCTGAAGCTCACGGGAAAGTCGCGTTGGCAACGAGTGGAATACAGGCAAGCCCATCGATACCACTGCTGGACCCGAGACGCCACCGTCAATAAAGGAGCCATGGCCAGTCGAAATAAGAAAGAAAAACCAAAAGAAACGCTCGCCTTACGTAACCACTCAATTACCAAATCCGTCCTTCCTGAAGGCAGGGGCTTCGTCGCGTCCTCACTCAATCCTACCAAGTCAGAAATCGCATCCATCTCTTTTATTTTACGCAGTAGCCGTACCGTACTCTACCGTACCGTACCCATATCGTAACGTATGTACATACACAAACCCGACGAGAGGACCGACCACGCGCTGCCTAGCGGAAGAACGACAGACAGTAAGGAACGTCGTGCCGCCGCCCGCGGGTCGTCGTCCTCCGTAGGTATAGGTATAGCGTACGTATTAGCTATGCAGTACGAATAAAGCACGGGGCTCTGCAAATAAGAATGCCTCGCGGCGAAGAAACGGAGTGTAATGGTTTGTATGATGATGGATGTATGTATGTAGCTAGTAGTAATAGACACTGGCGAGGGGACGGATGGAGACGGAGAGGAAAACGATAACGATGCGAGGCAGGTATATGGTCGGGTCGTGCAATAATGGGCGTCGCGGCGGCAAGCGAAGGGTGCGGGGTCGGTGTCGGTGTGATAGATGTCGTGAAGGAGAGGCCGGCCAAGGAGGGGTGGAAAGACAGAATACAGGCACGGCGGTCTATGCGGGTCGTAGAAAAAGGGGAAGGGGAGGGACACCAGACGCCTAAGCCGCCGTCCGGCTCGGATTCCTCGCAAGCGTCGCACCCACGCGCTGCGCCTGGATCGAGCTGAAGCGCTGCAGCTCCTCGGGCTTCATCGAGATCTTCTGCCCGAACCCGACCTTGCGCGCCGCACGCTTGATGAAGCTGACACGGTTCGAGTACAGGCTCTCGTGGATCGACGCCGCGCGCGACTGTGTGCGTACGATCGGCACGCCGTCGCCCTGGGTCTCCGGTGCCGCCGCCTGCTGTTTGAGACGGCGCTCGCGCAGGTACTTGATCACGGTCGCCTTCATCGCAAACTTGATCCAGTCGAGCGGGACAAACCACACGATGTTCTGCACACAGGGCAAACGCATCAGCATGCGGTCCTCATCATACGTGGATGAAACACATACCCAGACCCATACGATCCCGATCCACCCGCCGCTGATGCCATGGATCTTGGTGAAGCCCCAGTCGGCGTACGCCGCGATGATACTCGAGATGAGCTGCGCAACGCAGAAGGCGCCGAGCAGCGCCGTCGACGGGCGCTCCATGAAGAAGAAGCCGTGCGACCGGGTGACGAAGATGAGCGCCTGCGAGATGATCGCGACCTGCAGGTATACCACCATGTGCAGCTGCGCGTCGTTGTGCTGCACCGGGAACGAGTCGAGCGAGACGCCAAATTTGTCCTGGAAGAACGATGTCTCCAGGATGATGATGACGAAGCTCACACTGTGGCGGATCAGCATGTGGAACACTCACGATAGGGAAATAGAAGACTCACGTCGAGAGGGTAAGGTACAGCCCATACGCGACGGCATAGCTGAAGATCTCCGCGAGGTCCCAACTGTCGGGCGTGTTGCTGGGCAGCACGCGGTCCACAGAGAGCGTCATGATCGTGCCGTCGTTGAGGAGTGCGATGATCAGGATCATGAACGGCGGGAAGTCAAACTTGTAGGCGAACGCGAGGATGGCAAAGCACACGACGATACGGATCGTCACTGCGCACGCGTAGATCGAGTAGTTGCGCATACGCTGGAAGATGACACGGGAGCCGCGGATGGCGTGGACGATGGTGGAGAGACCGGGCTCGGTGAGGACGATGTCGGCGGCGCCACGGGCAGCGTCGGTGGCACCCTCGACGGCGATACCGACGTTGGCGCGGGACAGAGCGGGCGCGTCGTTAGCACCATCACCTGCATCATCATTAGCTGCTACCCAATAGCCCTAAAGAAATAACCCACCAGTCATAGCACACAAGTGTCCAAGTCCCTGCAGCCGCTTGACGATCTCGTACTTGTGCTCGGGGAACACACTGCATAGCATCGTCAGCGCCTCTTCACCCTACGATATGTGAGAACGTACCCAGCAAAGCCATCAGCATCCATGATCATCTCATCCAAGCTCGCGTGCTTGCTGCCGGGCGCGGGGCCGTCCTTGAGCACCTTGGCAGGGTACATGTGGTCACCCAGGCCGAGACGACGTCCAGTCTCCTTCGCGATCGCGAGCTGAGGGGACAAGCGAGCGTCAGCAACCATCGGCGAAGGACGGGAAAAACAGCCGACTTGATCACCAGTAACCATCTTAACCTTAACACCAAGCGCAAGCGCATCGTCAATCGTTTGCTTCGTGTCGTCGCGCGGCGGATCGAAGATTGCAAGCAGCCCAATCAGCTCGAACCTGCGTGTCCATCGTCAGCGCATGCAGACCTTAGAGTAGGACTCGAAACGCACCCATTGCCCTCGGCCTCGAAGTCATCACCATCAACCTCCTCGTACGCAACGGCGAGCGCGCGCAGACCACGGGTGGCGTAGCCCTCGACGTCGTGTTCGAGTTTCGCCTCGAGCTCCTCCGTGCGGTTGCGCGAGCACAGCTCAATGATGCTGCCCGTCATGCCCTTGGTCACGCGCTTGAGCTTGCCTGCGGGAGAATGTGAGTACGAGCGCCATGGTAGATTGACCGAACTCACCAGTAGACTCCTCACGATACGTAATCTCCGTGCGCTTGTCCGTGGGGTTGAACGGCTTGAAGTCGAGGAGCTTGATCCCAGCGCGGGCGCGCGCGGGGTCGCCGCACGCCTGCACCACCGAGGTGTCGATTGCGTCCTGGTTCTCCGTGCGCGAGGCGTAGGCGGCGAGGAGGATCACGTCGTCCGCGGAGAAGGAGCTGGGGAGGGGTGAGTAAAGGTGACGGCAAGCAGACGGCAAGGAGAGGAAGAGGGACGAGCGGAGGAAGACGAGGAGGGCGAGGAGACGAAGGAAGGATAAGGAAATAGAGATAAGACACCCACCTGTAAGTCAAGATCGTCTCCCGGTCAATGGTAAGCTTGTTCGTCGTGAGCGTCCCCGTCTTGTCCGAGCACAGGATCGTGACGCCCGCAAGCTCCTCGATCGCAGTGATACGGGTGACAATTGCCTGCAGAGTAACTCATCGTCAGCATCCGGCAGCTTATCGATTAGACAAAGAGAGAGGTGCTTGAAGTCAAGCCGAAGGGAGGAGGGAGTGAGGACCGACACGAACCTTGTGCTTAGCCAACTGCTGCGCGCCGACGGCCAGGGTAACACTGAGCACCGTCGGCATCGCAATGGGGATCCCACCGATGAGGAGCACAAGGATGTTGTCGAGACCTGCGCGCGAGTTATCAGCAACTTGCTTTTTCTTCAAAAAATCGGAGAGCGCAAAGAGGAGCGGGGAGCGGCACGTAGGGTGTATGCGCCACACAAGGTAGATAGAGAGATAGATGAAAAGAGAAACGCACCGCGTCTGTACGAGTACCGGAACCCAGCATAGAGCACCAAAATCTCCGCAATCACGAAAATCCCAATCGCGACGAGGCAGAAGGACCCAATCTGCGCGAGAATCTTCTGCAAGTGCCCTGTGGTGTCGTCGTCCTAGCGAAATTAATCGTGTGAGCATCAGCATGGCGTTATCGAGGTGAGAATGGGCATTGTGTGATCAAGCATCTCAAAGTGAGAAGATGTGGAGAAAAAATGCCGAAGGAGGAATTCCCAAGACGACGACGGGAAAATAATGGCGGATGGGGCGTGTGACAGCAATCGAATGAATGGAGATTGAGGGGAGCTTGGCGAGCGGGACTGGAGACGCGGATACGTGGAGAGGGAGGAAGCGCCAAGCAGACGGAAGTGCAAGTGGAGAAGCGGCGGAGAGGGGGTCGAGAGTACGGCCAAGCGAGCGGACGGAAGGGAAGAAACGCGTATTGGAGGGAAACAGAAGGGAGGAGGAGAGACGAGAAACTGGACGTAAGGGATAGGGGGCAACAAAGATGACGAAGGGAAGAAAGCCGAGGGGGAGAATGAGGACGCGGATAGAAAGGACAACGAGAGCAAGAATAAGAAACAAGATAGAAACACTAACCTGACCGACGAGCGACGCAGCGCGACCGAAGAAGGTGTTGGCACCAGTGGAGATGACGACACCCTCTGCCTCGCCCTGCTTGCACGTCGAGCCGCTGTTGCGAGGTTGAGAATTTGAGAAAAAGTCGCAAAAGAGAATACGCACGAGAAACACTGGTCCCCAAGCTTCTTGCTCTGCGGCAGCGACTCGCCCGTGAGCGCGGCCTGGTCGATGCTCACGTTGATCGCCTCCGTAAGACGGCAGTCCGCGGGGACGATGTCGCCGATCTTGAAGCTGACCATGTCACCAGGGACCAAGCCGGCGGACTCGATCTCGGACCACGAGCCGCTGCGCTTGACCTTTGCCTTGGGGGCGAGCGAGTCCATGAGGGCCTTGACGGCGTTACCGGCGCCACGCTCCTCGTAGAAGCCGATGGCGGAGTTGATGAAGAGGAGGAGGACGATGCCGACGAAATCTTGCCAGTCGGGCGCGCGGCCCTCGCCGTTGGAGAGCGCGATCGCGACGAGGGCGGCGGCCTCCATGACCCACGAGAGGGGGTTCCACATGAACGAAAGGAACTGCGAACGCGACACTCGTCAGCACGACAAGAACGAAATAAGTGCGGACAGGGGACCGACCTGCAAAAACGGATTCTGGTCCTCCTGCTCGAGTTTATTGGGCCCAAAGAGCCCCAGACGCCGTTCCGCCTCTTCCGGCGACAGACCATTCTCGTCACACTGCAGCAGCTTGAAGACGTCGTCGATCACGATGGTCTCGAGGTCGACCTTCTCCTTGTCGTAGAGATCCTCCGCGGTGAGCTCGATGGTGGCCATGTCGACCGCGGCATGGGTTGCCTTGGCCTCGTCGTGGGTGAACTCCTTGTACTCGCGCTTCTTCTTCTCGGGGGGAGTCGCCTCCCCACCGACCTTGGACTCTTCTACATCGGGGGCAGCAGCGGGGGAGGACGCGGGAGGGGGGGAGGCGTCGCCGCCGGGGACCTTTTCTGTGTCGGCCATCGAGGGGGTGAGGGAGGAGAGAGAGGACGGCAGCCGTGGCCCGATTCCCTTTTATTTTCCGCCCCATCACCAACCACACAACACCTGCAAACACACCCCGATCAGCCGGCTAAGCCTTGACGCTCCCCGCCGCAATCCCTGCCGCTGTTTCGCGCTGCTTCCTCAGTCATTCCTTACGATTCATTAGTTTGTTGCCGGTATTGAGGTTGTGGGAGCTACTGGGGTGCGCGCTGGGGCTAGACCGTCCTTTTGTTGGCCAAGACCGCAGTGTGATATGACGTCTGGGATGTAACAACAGCCAATCACATCACCATCGCATCAAACAGATAGATTTCAGAAGCTCTAATAGAATTCACCTGCTCGTCGTCGACTCCCCTCGATGTCTTGCACGAACCTATTACATTTGACGACTTCCCCGTCGACCCTGGTCGCTGTGTTTCGCGTTTCAGAATTTTCTTGGCCCCTCGCTGCATACCACACGAATAAATATCCGTGCGCGATCGGCTCGGCTCTGGGGGTAAGCGCGCTGACGACGCCGGACTCTTCTTTCTCCGCCCCTCGCCGTGTCCAAAAAATATATCGTCGCTGCCCAGCGCTTCGAAGTCCTTGCTTCTTGCCTTCTCTCATAACGGTATGGTTCGTCGAGTGGGAGAGTCCCCATAACCCAGCAAACCCCTCTCAAGCGACCTCCTTTGAGCTTGCATTATGATATACCACTCACCGCATGCATACATTCCAGGCGCGCGAATCGCCATTGGCCCGCCCCTCGGTCGGCCGACATACTATGTATTACACCTATCTATAAATAGAAATATCACAATAAAGCGGTCCTCCCGAGCGGCAGGCAGCGGCACGGACAGGAAAGATTGCGGCGATAAGATATATCCCCGCTCTTCCGAGCGATGATAAATCCCGGATGAGGAGAGCATCCGTTTAGCCTCAGGCTTTCCTTGACTTCCGGTGAGCGTCGTGGTCGATGATAAAGCACCTCGGCGTCGGACGTCGACGTCGGACCTACTTCATCGAGCTCCTGAAGCCCCAAGCCACTCAATCCCCGCACCAGCTTTTAATACGCCCACCATATCTAAATCTGACGAGGCACGCGACCATCCTATTCTCGCCGTCCTGCCTTCTGCGCTAAATGCTAAGAACGTTCCGTCCGTCTATGCCCGCACCCCAAATCTCCTCTCGAAGCACCCTAATCCAATCCTCTTGTCAAGCTTGCTGTAAACTACGCGTTTAACCCTTCCGCAGGCACCCGCATCTACACGCCAAACTGGCTCTCAACCCGACGTATCAGTTTCATATGCGTCAGTCGCGACTCGTCCATTTTCGTCCTCGGTATTTTTTACCACTCCGAGTCCAAGCTCAGCCTGGACGAACGAACACACGTCATTCGTCTCCTTTGGCCAACTACTACGTCCACCAGCCGCCCTTCTGCCCACCGGCGCTAGAACTACCAGCTGAACGCCAACTACGCCCCCGCATCTGTCCACGCCAAATTCTCTCAACACCTGCTGGCCGATATCAGTCTCATATACGTCAGTTGCGATTCATTTTCGTCATCGACAATTAACCCCGACGAACGAACACACATCACTCCTCTGCCTCGGACAAGCTGTTGCGGCGTAAAATAACCTTCCTTCCTTCCTTCCTGCGTCCAGTCGCATAAGTCGCCCACACTATAGACTGAATTTACTCTGAACGAATCCCATACGTCATCGTTGGCAGCTACCGAATCAATCCCCACGTCGAATTCAAACCTAGCACCCTCGACACGTCGGAACATAATGAATACAGACAGTATCACCCCGCGCCCAAAATACTCACTACCCTACGCCATGCCCAAATTTATCCTGGACGTCTCAGACGGTGCCGGTTCCGTGATGTCGACGCGCCCGACGGAGACTGAGCACGCGTCGCGTAAGTATCTGACAGCTATTATTGAATCTAGAGGCCGGCCGTCGCGTCCGCCTTCCGAATCCCCTTGCACAACCCAATATTAATTATGCTAACGTGCAGTGCACATTCCCGGCACCCCGTCCATCCCCGCACCCGCGTCCCAGTCCAATGCAAGCGCAAATGAACGATGACGCACTCATTCAGATGTCTATCAACAATGTATAGGACTGCCCCACCGCGTCCGGGTCTCCCCGCTCCCGCCGCAGCTAAAAATACTACTTCACTTCGTTCCTTCCTTCCGTGTAATTCCGGAGGCTCACCCAGGTCTGAAGTCATTCTAGCCGCACGGGCCGCACCAAATTCACATCATCCGTACATGTATTCCTGCCACATCTGAATGCGCACGCATGCAACCGCTACTGTACTCATCCACCGCTGTGCGTCTCGTCCAATATTAATATTGAATGCCGATTCAGAAGATTGAACGCCGAACATCCATCCCAGCCCACCCGTCCGTCCCCGCCCGCCTGTGAGCGCCGCCGCACCACCCGCTGAATGTACCTATAGGCCTGCTGACAATGATATCAATATGATAAACGTCGACGGGTGGGCGTAGGTGGGCGTTGCCTCTATAACGCCGCGGACCGTGATTGAATCTATCGATGACGCCCGCTACTGAGTACTATTTCGAGACTCCGTCCCGTGACTTCCCGAATCGCCACGCCGCCACACCCGATTCTCCCCGCGCCACACCCTCCCGGTCACAACCGAAGTATTTCTGGACTCTCCGCATTTCCAGCGATAAATCCGCCGACGCACGCGACCATCCTATTCTCGCCGTCGTTCCACCTTTCCGCGTCGTGTCGGACTCCTGCGCTTAATGCTTCGAGCGAGCATTCCGTCCGTCTATGCCCGCACCCCACATCCCCTCTTCAAAGCACACTGATTACAATCCCCCTGACAAGACTCCTGGATATTACTGTAAAGTTGAAACTACGCGTCGACCCTCCCGCAGACACCCGCATCTGTACGCACCAAATTGGCTTTCAACATCTGCTTGGCATATGTATCTATCATACGTGTCCGCCGCGCTTGGGAGGCGAATCATTTTTGTCCTCGGTATTTTTACTCCAAACACCCTGAGTTGCTCGTTCTCAGGAGAGCCAGAATTGTCGAACCGCCCGGGTGGACGTCGTGGATTGACCTCCTTAGCCCCGCAATATAACCATCGAGTTTTCGAACCCTTCTTTGCGGTTCGTGAACGCCTCGCACTATGTGGCGAGGGACGGCGAGCCATCATCCACCGGATGGCGACTCGCCAGTCGCCTTTTTCTTTTTATGAATCAAATTTATTCACCTTTGTGCCAGAGGCATATGGTAGAGATATAAGTATCTGAATGTAGCTATCAAAGGTAGGTAAGTAGGTAGATGCAATAGATATCGTGCAGACTCGAGGCTGTGCAGAAAGCGCCGAGGCGATCTGCTAAGCGGGTAAACCGCAGGTATATGTAGTGGCCGAAGCCGCCGGGGGGGAGGGGGATATAAAGCAAGATGGGAAATGCAGATGGAGACATAGAGAGAGTTGAGAGCGTCCCGGGCGTCATCAGGAGCGGGGCGTTCCAACTTTTTGAAGTCGCCATAAACGGCTTGGAAGCGGCCTGGCACGTCGGATGTACGCAAAGAGATCGGGGAGGAGATTGCGTTCAGTGAGCAGGTGCTTCGAGGAACGGGCTAATCGGCTGGTGGCGTGGAGTTGTCGACAAGCAGCGGCGTGCCAGCGACTCGTCAGTCGACTTTTTGAGTGATCCACCAGGTATTGCAGAGGACCTGGTGCTTCTTTGGATTTTCCACGTCAAGGAGTTTGCTGGCGGGGGCGATCACTTTTTAGAGCTCGTCATCGAACAATTCGAGGTGCGGTCGGTTATGCATTGTCATTGAAGCTCGTGTCTCTTAGAAATTACTTGGAGAAAGCTCTCAACAGTCAAACATTGTCGATTAGCCAGGCTAACGTTTAGGTCCATCCGGGCGATGCGCACATGTCAAAGGAAAACAGCCCAATGTGTAATCTTATCAGTGTCGTTGTTTGGGGACAAGACAAGGTCACGTGCATTTGGTTGAAATTTATCGCTTGTTATCTCAAAAACGCGAAGGGGGTGCGTGCCTTATCCTCCATTCCGTATATATCTCATGAGTTGAGCAGACCTGGGCCTGGTGTCACGGTACGTATAAATTAATAAATAAATATTGGTGCAAGCGCCGTATGTTGAACTCCGCCAGTGGAGGCATCCGGGACGCGCACCCCGACCGGGCTGTACAACGACGGCCTCGTGTTTGGGCCTCAA
Source organism: Mycena latifolia (assembly GCA_029289555.1). Classification (NCBI taxonomy): domain Eukaryota; kingdom Fungi; phylum Basidiomycota; class Agaricomycetes; order Agaricales; family Mycenaceae; genus Mycena; species Mycena latifolia. The sequence goes on along the minus strand of JARJLE010000010.1, from coordinate 1,656,858 downwards.
CAATAACGGAGTCAGTGTTCGCCTCTGTCTAAAATTGCATTCCTGACACCCCATCTTCAACAGACTACATGGACATATAACGAGGTGTGTGCACCCCACGCACGCTATTCCGAATATGACTTCTCCCCTGCTGAAATTGAATTAGTGTCCTTAGGGCGTCATCGGGTCCGGGCTGGCCGCGCTCGCCGTCGCGACGGGCAATCATACGCTCTTCCAGCAGGCAGAGATAACCTTCCACGCGATGATCCAGTGGCTGGGTTATATGAACTAGTAAGAAATAGACTCGTGACCAGTCTGCCTACGAGGAGCAAAAAAATGAGGCGAGCTCTTTGCTGCCTACGGCAAAGTGCTTGCCACACTTTTTGCCATTTCGTAGGCAGGCTGGTAACGAGTCTGAGTAAGAAAGTCCTTTTCTGTTATGTACATCTTCAAAGACTCGGAGCGTCTAGTGAAAGTCTGAAGGAGTCCCGGGCTCATGCTAAGGAGAGGGAATACTCGATCCTCATTCGTGAAAACTGGCCAGCCCAGGTCATGTGGTTCATAGCTTTGTCGCGCGGGCTGTTGAAGAAAGAGATGGGAAAGAGACTTTGGATTAAATTATTGTTTGGCTCAACAATAACAAGACCACGTGCACGTTAACGAAACAGCAGCTTGAATAGACGCATTACGTGCTTTTTTTGGCCCGTTAGACGTCCGGTAGGCTCCCGTTCTCGTAGGTCTTCCAGCTGTCATCGTGCACGTCTTGCTCGAAATGTATCATGATTCCTACAAGGTTTCCACGATAAGCACAATTTTTTGGCATCCAATTCGACAAGATTTATTTACCGTCTTGTGGTGTAGTCGGTGAGTCGAACTCCGTATCTTGAGCTATCGCTGCGGAGTTTCGGTCGCGAGACCGCATGGAAAATCGGATTGTGTCCCGGGGTCCCATATCGTTGACTACGTCCGTAACCCATCTGCCTCGGGTATTGCTGAATTCCTTGATGATCAATCGGGGATCGGTCTGTGACCGGAGATTGAGAATCCTAGATAATGTGCCCTAATTAGTAGGGATGGACATCGGTGATTGGGTGAACTCACAATCTGCAGCAGAGGACGCTTGAGATTTGGATGCTCATGGAGGCATTGAGGGCTTGGATAAACTTGTCTTTCTGACTGCGCAGCTGAAGGAGGTATAACTGACATTGAGCTGCGAACTCACATGAAGAAGATGACATTAAGCCTGAATATCTGTCAGTCAGGAAAGGCGAGGGCTAATCAAGCTCACATATTCAAAGATGTGATGGCAAAAAAGTACAACAGCCCGCCCCGGACAACTCGATTCATCAAAGAGGATGAGCCTCCGGTCCGGTTTTCTTCGATCACTCTGTAAACGGTCATGGCGGTCATAATCATGTCAAGTGTCCTGCTTTCATGAGTCCTGAGTTGGGGATTTAACAGTATTTCCTCACATCGGTGCCGCGTAGAAGGCAATAATGAATTTCGGACCGGCAATGGATGGCCTTCCCGTCACTTCAGCAGGCGGTTGAATTTCAATCGACCCAGCTCTGCAAACATCACACATACCGATGCATGGGCCAGGCCATGAAGGAAGCCTTGTGTCTAGAAAATGGTGGTCAACAAAGGCAGTAGAATTAATTTGAGGTACTGACAATCAAAGGCAAGAATCGGGACGGCAATCATAACGCCGAGAAAGCCAGCAATGAGCGCAACAAGAAATACTCCGATCTTCCGGTCACATCCGTAGATCGCGTATATACTGCACAGTAGGCCTTGTTCAATGGATCGGCAGATAGAATAAAGACAAAGGCTAACCGTATGGCAAGGACTAATACCAACAAATCGTTGAGCAGCTGGGTGTTAGGGTAAGGATTAATCTCACCCGACTCGATGGCAAGATCAATGAAAACGGCTATGCCGGGAAGGATTCGGACGTGTCGAGCACATGAACTATGTGGGATTCAGCTTCATTGTAACATTCGTGGGTCACCGACTCACGATTCGCTCCAGGTAGCAAAAAACCCTGTTGCGAGAAGACTCGTCAGGTGCCTCGATGATATGAATCCCGCATCGGATACGTACAGACATCCGTGACTAAATTCATAGAACGATTAGCGCTTTCAAATAATCGCGCTGAAAGGTAACTTACCTACGAGCACCAACAGCGTGTAGTATCGCACCACAAGGTATAACACTTTTATAGCGCTCCAGCCTCCTTCCCATTTCCAGATGGATCTCCACTAATAAATAAGCCGTGGAAATTTCAGCACACTCAAGCGCAGGATCTAAGCCACACACCTCCTGGGGAAGACAAGAGAGCCAGTCCCAGATCAGGATCGATGTAGTGCCTGAGAAATTTTCCTTGAGAATCGTCGCGGCGTCATACGAACGAGAGGTGTACAAGCAATGTAAATCTGGAAGTAACTCAGCCCAGGCAAAAATCCGGGAAAGTGTCGACCATACCTGCGAAGCATTTACAACATGCAGGAATTGAGCGACACCGGCATCGGTCGACATGAGAGTAGAGTAGACGACACGGAAGGTAAAGAAGCGCACGTTTATTTAAGTTGTGGTGCGCCACCCAATCTCCGTTGTCGCCGGAGATTTAATGAAAGAAGAATATAGAAACCCAAACATAGCTGAGGGCCGGGGCTGGGCCGGAAAGTGCCCGACGTAAGGTGTCGAACGGCCAGACTAGATTTTAGACTTCGTTAGGAAACAGTATGCTACCAGTTTGTGCCGACCTTGCCTTGAAACATTCGCATGGTGATGTTTGACTCACCTCTTTTTTTCTATAAACGCTTCAACCAAGCTCCAAATTATAGATCTCGGCAACACACATGCTAGCTCGATTAAGCGCCCTGGCTCCAATATGGCTTTGACCACCGATGGGTAAATTTTGGGTAAATTGTTAGCTCAGTATACGGAATTTTGGACAGCTGACTCCCTCAGGTCTGGTCAACGAGCACCTAAGAGCCATCGCACTGCTTGCGGGGCCCGGGTACTAGCGTAGGCGCCTAGTCAGCACCTAGAATGACATTATTTAGCCAGCTGCATTGCAGCTGCCAACGTGTGCTCGAGATCCGAATGTGCCGATCCTCCCTTCTTCCTCTTCCCCTCCACTCTCGATGTAGCATGCCGGCAATTTCTTGCGGAGGCGTCTCGTACATCACGGGTGCGGCGTCCGGTGCGTCCCGAATTCTTTGTCTTGCGACCGAAATATCTTTGATTTCAATCTGGCCTTAGGCATCGGCTGTGCGCTGGCAAGTATGCTCGTTGGCCAAGGGTAGGTGAGGTCTCCTCTTACGCATGCCGGAATCGCGGAACACCCATGGCTTCCTCCGTTCGATCCGGATACCGCAGGATCACAACGTTTGGCCACGCCAGACCCCTCGACAGCAGATATTAACGACTGTAAGTGGTACACCGCCGCGCTGGCGCTCCAGACATTTCAGCGGCAGTTTTTCCCGTCGAGAGCGATGCCTCTCACTGGGGGCATCCACCGACGCATTCATAGCCACATGTGTTACACGCGTGTTGCTGGTATGCGGATATGCCCCTTCTGGAGGTATTCTGATGTGACAAAGGCAGGCTTTGTTCGTGGCGGGCGCGGAACAAAGCCCCCCTTTGTCACATCAAAACACCCCCAGAAGGGGCATTGACACCTGCGAGAAACATGCGTGTAACACATGTACTATGACATGTGTCGGTGGTTGCCCGCAGTGTCTCTACACTGCTGCCAAGGCCGGGATCATCAATTCGATGCGTTCAGCCGCCCCAGTATTATGCGGCGAAGGATATTACCGTTAACGCCGGTGAGCGTTTTGTTCTTTGCCACGAGTATCTCGCTTACAAGCTTCGTTTTTGAAATTTCTCCCAATTTAGTTGATGTAGGTAGTAAGATATGTTTAATGGCCGTCGGTCTTCCTCAGTGTCTGCAGATATATCAATTACCCCTGATGTCTTATCCATCCCAGTGGAACAGAGATACGCCAGTCTCGATCGAGGGGTATTTTGTGATTTTCGTTGAACAATCTTTTTGCGAGTAACCGCTCGGAAATTACAGTTTTGCAATGGGAACTTTGGCACTTCAAAGCTAAAGCTATGCCTCGACAAGTAGGGAATTTTCTCGAAGATATGCTCAGTGAATCCAACTTGAATAGTCTGTTTGGTGTCCGCGAATTGAAAGGAGGCGCATCGCCACAGTCTCCGGTTGAACAAAGACAATTGCTTCTGGCAGTAAAGCTTCCGCATTAGAAAGTCTTGAAAAAAGTTCCGGGGACAGTATTCAACGGGATCCCTCACACGATTCTCAACTTCAAATATTTTGCCTTGTCGCTGTGTACGGTACACTGTTTCCTAGTACTATCGCCGAAAAAAAAATCACAATTGCGATCCAGACGCCGGCGGACGCCATCCATTGTTCCATTTTTCTTGAGCTAAATCCACGAGTCGAGACCTGTGAATCCATCATGAAGTGCTGTGGGAAAATGCCCCCCACCATTTGAAATTCCTCGCTCCAACCCTGATTTGAACCGTGGGAATTCAGGACAGCATGGCTGGCCAACGTTCGAAATATATGTGCCCCGCCTCATTGCAATATAGCTTCGAAGCGCATCCCAGCCCACCCGTCCGTCCCCGCCCGCCTGTGAGCGCTGCCGCACCACCCGCTGAAGGTACCTATAGGCCTGCTGACAATGATGTCGATATGATAAACGTCGACGGGTGGGCGTATACGTAGGTGGGCGTTGCCTCTATAACGCCGCAGCCCGTGGTTGAATCTATCGATGACGCCCGCCAGTAAGTATTTCGAGACTCCGTCCCGTGACTTCCCGAATCGCCGCGCGCTGCCACACCCGATTCTCCCCGCGCCACACCCGCCCGGTCACAACCAGAGTATTTCTGAACTCTCCGCACTTCCAGACGCGCTGGCGCCCTACCGATAAATCCGACGAGGCGCGCGACCATCCTACTCTCGCCGTCGTTCCACCTCCCGCGTCGTGTCGGACTCCTGCGCTTAATGCTTCGAGCGAGCATTCCGTCCATCTATGCCCGCACCCCCACATCCCCTCTTCAAAGCGCCCTGATTACAATCTTCTTGTCAAAATTCCTGGATATCACTGTAAAGTTGAAACTACGCGCCAACTCCTCCCGCAGACACCCGCATCTGTACACACCAAATTGGCTCTCAACACCCGTTTGGCCGATGTATCTATCATACGTGTCCGCCGCACTTGGGAGGTGATTCATTTTTGTCCTTGGTATTTTTCCTCCAAACACCTTGAGTTGCTTGTTCTCAGGAGAGCCAGAATTGTCGAACCGCCCTGGTGGACGTCGTGGATTGACCTCCTTGGCCCCGCAATATAACCATCGAGTTTTCGAACCCTTCTTTGCAGGTCGTCAACGCCTCGAACTATGTGACGAGGGACGGCGAGCCATCATCCACTGGATGGCGACTCGCCCGTCGACTTTTCTTTCTTTCTTTCTTTTTTTTTGAATCAAGTTTATTCTCCTTTGTGCCAGAGGCATATGGTAGAGATATAAGTATCTGAATGTAGCTATCAAAGGTAGGTGAGTAAGTAGGTGCAATAGATATCGTGCAGACTCGAGGCTGTGCAGAAAGCGGCGAGGCGATCTGCTAAGCGGGTAAACCGCAGGTATATGTAGTGGCCGAAGCCGCCGGGGGGGGGGATATAAAGCAAGATGGGAAATGCAGATGGAGACATAGAGAGAGAAAATGGAATATATGAACTGAAAGAAATCTACCGTGCGTCATCCGGAGCGGGGCGTTCTAGCTTTTTGAAGTCGCCGTAAACGGCTTGGAAGCGGCCTGGCACGTTGGGTTCAGTGAGCAGGTGCTTCGAGGAACGGGCTACTCGGCTGGTGGCGTGGAGTTGTCGACGAGCAGCGGCGTGCCAACGACTCGCCAGTCGACTTTTTGAGTGATCCCCGCAGCGCGAGCGCTGTATTCTGATCCCCCAGGTATTGCAGAGGACCTGGTGCTTTTTTTGATTGTCCACGTCAAGGAGTTTGTTGCCGGGGGCGATCACTTTTTAGAGCTCGTCATCGAACAATTCGAGGTGCGCTCGGTTAGTGAAACTCATGTATTATTCTCTTAGAAGTTACTTGGAGAAAGCTCTCAACAGTCAAACATTGTCGATTAGTCAGGCTAACGTTTGGTCCATCCGGGCGATGCGCACGTGTTAATGGAAAACAGCCCAGCGTGTAATCTTATCAGTGTCGTTAATATTTGGGGACAAGACAAGGTCACGTGCATTTGGTTGAAATTTATCGCTTGCTCTATTCTAGGTCTATTACACCTGATTTTGATAGTGAGAAACTCATGGAAAGCACAATTTATCTTCAAGACGCGAAGAAGGTGCGTGTCTTATCCTCCATTCCGTATATATCATGAGTTGAGCAGACCTGGGCCTGGTGTCACGGGACGTATAAATAAATAAATAAATATTGGTGCAAGCGCCGTACGTTGAACTACGCTAGTGGAGGCATCCGGGCTGCGCACTTCGAACGGGCTGTACCACGACGGCCTCGTGTTTAGGAGCTGCCTCAACAATAACGGAGTCAGTGTTCGCCTCTGTCCAAAATTGCATTCCTGACACAACCCATCTTCAACAGACTACATGGACATATAACCCGGTGTGTCTACCTCATGCACGCTATTTCGAATAGGACTTCTCCCCTGCTGAATTTGAATTAGTGTCCTTAGGGCGTCATCGGGTCCGGGCTGGCCGCGCTCGCCGTCGCGACGGGCAACCCCACACACACTCTTCCAGCAGGCAGAGATAACCTTCCATGCGACGATCCAGCGGCTGGGTTATATGAACTAGTAAGGAAGTCCTCTTCTGTTATGTACGTCGTCAAAGACTCGGAGCGTCTAGTGAAAGTCTGAAGGAGTCCCGGGCTCATGCTAAGGATACTATTTTTGACCCCGTACTTGGCCACCTAATCATTCATGCCTCAGTATCGACCTGTCGCGTCGTTCCACATGGGCAAGACAACGTCAGATGAAAGGCAGAAATCTGAAGAAGAGTTTAAGCCTACTCCCACCCAAATATATGAAGATTTGTCCTGGCAGTGAATTTCTTTCGGATGGCGGTTCAACATGGCCAAATACCAGGGTAGTTGGCCACCTCCCCAAATCAAGCTTTGAAGCTGGAACTCAGTGACCGGAGCCATCGGGAATCGCACCTAGGGCATATATTCATAATTAGGACATATATTAGTGTTCATGCGGCCCATATGCGGGGTGTAAATAACTGCTCCTCCGACAGGGAAAAAGCCCGAACTCAGGCCGCTCAAGCAATGCCGTGTCCAGCAGAAGATGCAATTTTGCTGGGCCCCAAATTGGGCTTCAAACAGCATAAAGGAAAGGTATGCAACATATTTGCATTACTAACTTCGTACCGAGGTGCTTGGAGCACATCAAAAAAATCCCATTGTTGACACGATCAAAATTGTGTTGTTTGCGGCAAAGCACTGCACTGAGAAAGGAGCTGGGCAGATAAAATTCGAAGTACCTCCTTAATTGAAGTATTAGATTCCAAAAGCCCTCGTGCCAAGTTCCAGATGGGTAGCCCCACAGTGTCGTCTTATATAATGTCGGCCAACATGAGCAGCTCAAAAAAGCAGCTGTACCTTCAGGGGAGGATAGCAAAGGAATTCCTGAACTAGCCGCAGCACGGATGGTGGCAGATGATCCGCTAAGATCAGGGGAACAGAATGAGCCTACAAAGTCCCGGAATGGCCAAGAATTGGTCGAAAGGGAGCTGAGAGAAGAAAACCGAGCCGCGTCGGCAATAAGAAAATGATGTTCACACGTTTCGGAGCCCGATCCGACATGTCGTAACTTTCCATCAACTCATCACTCCGCCTCCAAATTCGGTTCAGGCATTCGTTATGGGACCTACTATCATCCCTCATTATGCTAGGTTATGAATGTCAAGGCTCGGAATGCTAGCTACCAAATGGCCAACTAGGGGGGGTGGCCAACTACGGGGTCCAAAATAGTAGGGAATACTCGATCCTCATTCGTGAAAACTGGCCAGCCCAGGTCATATGGTTCATAGCTTCGTCGCGCGCGCCGTTAAAGAAAGAGATGGGAAAGAGACTTCGGATTAAATTATTGTTTGGCTCAACAATAACAAGACCACGCCGTGCACGTTAACGAAACGGCAGCTTATATTAGTTTTAGGGTGTATAAAGGTGAAGGTACCTCGGAATCCCCGAGTGGCGAACTATACTGAAATAGACGCACTATATGCTTTTTTTGGCTTATTAGACGTCCGGTAGGCTCCCGTTCTCGCAGGTCTTCCAGTTGTCATCGTGCACGTCTTGCTCGAAATGTATCACTCCTACAAGTTTCTCACGATAAGCACAATTTTTTGGCATCCAATTCGGCAAGATTTATTTACCGTCTTGTGGTGTAATCGGTGAGTCGGACTCCGTATCTCGAGCTATCGCTGGGGAGTTTCGGTCGCGAGACCGCATAGAAAATCGAATTATGTCCAAGGGTCCCATATCGTTGACTACGTCCGTAACCCATCTGCCTCGGGTATTGCTGAATTTCTTGATCAATCGGGGATCGGTCTGTGATCGGAGATTGAGAATCCTACATAATGTGCCCTAATTAGTGGGGATGGATATCGGCGATTGGGTGAGCTCACAATCTGCAGCAGAGGACGCTTGAGATTTGGATGCTCATGGAGGCATTGAGGGCTTGGATAAACTTGTCTTTCTGACTGCGCAGCTCAAGTAGGTATAACTGACATTGAGCTGCGAACTCACATGAAGAAGATGACATTAAGCCTGAATATCTGTCAGTCAGGAAAGGCGAGGGCTAATCAAGCTCACATATTCAAAGATGTGATGGCAAAAAAGTACAACAGCCCGCCCCGGACAACTCGATTCATCAAAGAGGATGAGCCTCCGGTCCGGTTTTCTTCGATCACTCTGTAAACGGTCATGGCGGTCATAATCATGTCAAGTGTCCTGCTTTCATGAGTCCTGAGTTGGGATCCAGTATTATTTCCTCACACCGGTGCCGCGTAGAAGGCAATAATGAACTTCGGACCGGCAATGGATGGCTTTCCCGTCACTTCAACACGGGGTTGAATTTCAATTGACCCAGCTCTGCAAACATCACGCATACCGATGCATGGGCCAGGCCATGAAGGAAGCCTTGTGTCTAGAAAATGGTGGTCAGCAAAGGCAGTAGAATTAATTTGAGGTACTGACAATCAAAGGCAAGAATCGGGACGGCAATCATAACGCCGAGAAAGCCAGCAATGAGCGCAACAAGAAATACTCCGATCTTCCGGTCACATCCGTAGATCGCGTATATACTGCACAGTAGGCCTTGTTCAATGGATCGGCAGATAGAATAAAGACAAAGGCTAACCGTATGGCAAGGACTAATACCAACAAATCGTTGAGCAGCTGGGTGTTAGGGTAAGGATTAATCTCACCCGACTCGATGGCAAGATCAATGAAAACGGCTATGCCGGGAAGGATTCGGACGTGTCGAGCACATGAACTATGTGGGATTCAGCTTCATTGTAACATTCGTGGGTCACCGACTCACGATTCGCTCCAGGTAGCAAAAAACCCTGTTGCGAGAAGACTCGTCAGGTGCCTCGATGATATGAATCCCGCATCGGATACGTACAGACATCCGTGACTAAATTCATAGAACGATTAGCGCTTTCAAATAATCGCGCTGAAAGGTAACTTACCTACGAGCACCAACAGCGTGTAGTATCGCACCACAAGGTATAACACTTTTATAGCGCTCCAGCCTCCTTCCCATTTCCAGATGGATCTCCACTAATAAATAAGCCGTGGAAATTTCAGCACACTCAAGCGCAGGATCTAAGCCACACACCTCCTGGGGAAGACAAGAGAGCCAGTCCCAGATCAGGATCGATGTAGTGCCTGAGAAATTTTCCTTGAGAATCGTCGCGGCGTCATACGAACGAGAGGTGTACAAGCAATGTAAATCTGGAAGTAACTCAGCCCAGGCAAAAATCCGGGAAAGCGTCGACCATACCTGCGAGGCATTTACAACATGCAGAAATTGAGCGACACTGGCATCGGTCGACATGAGAGTAGACGACAAGGTAAAGAAGCGCACGTTTATTTAAGTTGTGCGCACTGGGACAAAACGTCACCCAATCTCCGCATCAGACTTTTGACAGATTGCTAGTCTCCCGTAGTCAGACTCCACACAGTTTTATGACAGTCGATAAAACTATAGTATGGAGTTGGTATGGAGTCTGATTCCGTTGACATCGCGCGACCCCTAATTGAAGTCAGACGCGACGCGCTCAATCGGACCGCGCCCTAGGGGCCGCGGGAATGCCCGGAATAGCACGTCACGCTGCACGTGTAGTCACGCATCAATCACTCAGAACCGGGGTCCGCCAAACCGAATGCCAACGGATTCAGACTAACAGATTGCTTGTCATCCTTGTTTGACCTTGTGCAAGGCCAAACAAGGCCAACAAGGTAGAAAGATCGCAAGGTCGCAAATGTAGACGATATTTTCTGTCAAAATTTCCCCCAAAAAAGTGTTTTTTCAAGAATTGTCCTGGACCTCATTCGCAATTTCCTTGGGGATGTTTTTGATATTTTTGCTTGTCGGACCTTGTGAGCTTGTTCACAGCTCACAAGGCCAACAAGGTCGCAAGATTTTTGTCAAAAGGCTGATGTGTTGTCGCCGGAGATTTAATGAAAGAAGAATATAGAAACCCAAACATAGCTGAGGGCCGGGGCTGGGCCGGAAAGTGCCCGACGTAAGGTGTCGAACGGCCAGACTAGATTTTAGACTTCGTTAGGAAACAGTATGCTACCAGTTTGCGCCGACTTTGCTTTGAAACATTCGCATGGTGATGTTTGACTCACCTCTTTTTTCTATAAACGCTTCAACCAAGCTCCAAATTATAGATCTCGGCAACACACATGCTAATTCGATTAAGTGCCCTGGCTCCAATATGGCTCTGACCACCGATGGGGTAAATTTTGGGTAAATTGCTAGCAGGGCTACTTCGAATTGTTCAGTATACGGAATTTCGGGCAGCTGACTCCCTCAGGTCTGGACAACGAGCACCTAAGAGCCATCGCACTGCCTGCGGGGTCCAGATATAGGCGCCTAGTCAACGCCTAGAATGTCATTATTCAGCCAGTTACATTGCAGCTGCCAACGTGCGCTCGAGATCCGAATGTGCCGGTCCCTCCCTTCTTCCTCTTCCCCTCCACCCTCGATGTAGCGTGCCTTGCGGAGAAGTCTCGTACATATGCATCACCGGTGTGGCGTCTGGTGCGTCGCAATTTCTTTGTCTTGTCACCGAAATATCTCTGATTTCAATCTGGCCTTAGGCATCGGCCGTGCGCTGGCAAGTGTGCTCGTTGGTCAAGGGTAGGTGAGGTCTCCTCTTATGAATGCCGGAATCGCCGAACACCCATGGCTTCCTCCGTTCGATCCGGATACCGCAGGATCACGACGTTTGGTCAAGCCAGACCCCTCGACAGCAGATATTAACCTGACTGTCAGCTGTACACCGCCGCGCCGGCGCTCCAGACATTTCAGCGGCAGGATGCCCCCGGGGTTTCGCGGTAAGTTGATCCTGACTGCGTCGATGTTCGGGTACTTCCCGTCGAGGGCGATGCCTCTCTACGCTGCTGCCAAGGCCGGGATCATCAATTTGATGCGTTCAGCCGCCCAGTATTATGCGGCGAAGAATATTACCGTTAACGCCGGTGAGCGTTTTGTTCTTTGCCACGAGTATCTCGCTTACAAGCTTCGTTTTTGAAATTTCTCCCAATTTAGTTGATGTAGGTAGTAAGATATGTTTAATGGCCGTCGGTCTTCCTCAGTGTCTGCAGATATATCAATTACCCCTGATGTCTTATCCATCCCAGTGGAACAGAGATACGCCAGTCTCGATCGAGGGGTATTTTGTGATTTTCATTGAACAATCTTTTTGCGAGTAACCGCTCGGAAATTACAGTTTTGCAATGGGAACTTTGGCACTTCAAAGCTAAAGCTATGCCTCGACAAGTAGGGAATTTTCTCGAAGATATGCTCAGTGAATCCAACTTGAATAGTCTGTTTGGTGTCCGCGAATTGAAAGGAGGCGCATAGCTACAGTCTCCGGTTGAACAAAGACATTTGCTTCTGGCAGTAGGGCTTCCGCGCTAGAAAGCCTTGAAAAATGTTCCGGGGACAGCATTCAACGGGATCCCTCACAGTATTCTCAACTTCAAATATTTTGCCTTGTCGCTGTGTACGGTACACCCCGTTGTTCCAATTGTTTTGAGCGAAATCCACGAGTCGAGACCTCCTGTGAATCCATCGTGAAATGCTGTGGGAAAATCCCACCCACCATTTGAAATTCCTCGCTCCTGATTTGAACCGTGGGAATTCAGGACAGTCTGGCCAGCGTTCGAAATATATGTGCCCCGCCTCATTGCAATATAGCTTCGAAGCGTAAGAGGTTCTGTGCCTAAACCTAAACCGAAACCAGTCCACTTTTCTTTTTTGGGCGAGAGGCCCCTGAATTTCATGTTTGAATTTACTCGCCCCCCTGCATACGATTACGGTAGGCGAGAGCTACGCGGTTCGATTTCAGGCGAACCACGGGCTCAAGCCAGCGTGGGTTCGAACCCGATCAGTGCCAACCTTTTTTCACTTATGTAGTGCATATTCGCTGCAACCTTCAGACACTTTTACAAGCCGAAAACCGTCTTAATAAACCACTGCGGCCACTAGGATTGGTAAATCCGCAAATTTAGCCCTCGCTCGGGCCTTTCGCGGGAGCTACGCGGTTCAGACGAACTGTAGACTTGAATTTCAAGCTGCCCACGCAATGTAACGAGCCTATGGATACATGAAGGGTTTGAGGGACGACACGATTGCTGTCTCTTCGTGTTTGATCCGTTGTCATCTTGCATTTTCTCGCCGGCTTTCAACCACCTCTCGGGGATCTCGGGGTTGAGCAAGTGAATTGTACTTTGTCATTTCTGAGTTAGGAGCTGGCCTCCTGGTATTCTGTGATTATAATAAATGAAGCGGCGGACTCTAGAGATGTTGCTTTCCGAGTCAACAGGAACCTGAATCATCTCCCAAGAACTACTAAACTGGTGTGCTTTCCTCTCTGTCGTAGGCCCTTGTCTGTGCTACCAGACAGGCACTATAACAATTGGGGCTCGTACTGCGCACCTCAATATATTTAAAAATTGTATCTCCATTCAAGTTGACAACTGTGACTGTACCACTTCGATGTCGATAGAATTTCTGTTATGCAATGACTCATTCAGACAAATATTTCCTATAATCCTTTGAGGAAGCAATCAGACATTGAAAAATCTAGATATGACATTCAAGGTACTCCGGTAAGAATTTGTTCCAGAAATCACCTTTCCATCACTTAGTATGCCAATGTACGCGACGAGTCGGACAACAACAAGACCAGATATTGAGACACCGTTGTTCAAATTGAAATACGTACACTGTTCAGCAGCTATGGCGATACGAGCCACGGTAAAGCTGTTGCTCAAACACTGCAAACCTTGGATATCTGCACTAGGATTTGAAGAGAATGTTATTCAACATCTTTCCTTAACCGTCATCTATCCTTAACCATAAGAGATACGCTCAGGCATAGTACTGCCAAGAAATTCACTGGTAAACTACTCCAAGCACTCTGCACCTGTCGACGATTGATTGCTTTGAATTTCAAAATTCATCCTGCACTGCCAGCCAGCACTGGTGGTCAGATAGGTCAGAACGAGTTGAAAAACTTGAAGCTGAATACCAAACTGTTTAACATGTCGTGTGCTGTCCAGTACCCAATGTCAAGTGCGGCTGTCATCATGCAAGTTCCACTGGATATTTCCCTTGGATCGGGTATACAGCAATTTGTATGCAAATCACAACCACTCACGTTCCGGAAAACTTTTGCCTGGCTTTGTCTTGACTTTGCCTCGCTTGATGTTCTGGTTTATATGTGATCCGGTAGTTATTCTACAGTGCTTGTGGTCGAAACATGAAGCCCTTGAGGCTCGCGCTCACCCCAAGAAAAAGTAATGTTGAAAAAGGTGTGGCTTGAACGTTATGGTCCTTTAAAAGTTTTGAACCGCGTAGCTCTCACAAGGGGCTCGAAACAATGTTGAAATTAATAAGGAATAGCCCTAATAGCTCATCCAAAAGATTTCCGGTGTGTAACAGTGTTGGGAGGTGACAGGGAACACCCGCCATGTAAGTGAAAAAAGGTTGCAAGGGCCGGGTTCGAACTCACGCCGAGCTCCAACTGCGTGGTTCGTTTGGAAACGAACCGCGTAGCTCTCGCCTACCGTAATACGATTCTTTGCTGCTCTCCCATAAATTGGAAGCTCTCATTCAATTCAAGACATCAAGAATAAACTACCAGCTTGCCCTTGCGATGCCACGAATTTATCCCATAGATTTTTCAGCGAGGAAGTTAAGACGTTGGGATTGAACCATACCGCCCAAAAAACAAAAAATTGAACGACTTCAATCCTCCGCACTTTGCCTCATGAATGGGTGCCCTCTTGAAGCAAAACATGAAGTTTTTAGTTTGACTCGGCGTAAAAAGTGTTCCTTGGAATATGTAGCTCTACGGCAAGAAACTCCATTCACATTTCACCACAGCGCTCGATCCTAGAACCTTGTCAACTGGGCGAGCACCTCAGAACCCTCTCCCTCTCGTGCCTCCCTCAGCGCACTCGCTATCTGAGCTGCGTTTGATCTTAAAACAGCACCTCTCGCACCCCGCACAGCCTCAAATACCGCGCCGAACTCTGCTGACGCATCCTCCACAGTCCCTGTGATCGTTTGCCCGCTGCGGAGAGAGGGCCCGCGCTGCGGTCCGGCACGAATCTGGGTGTTCCGAGGATGGCGTCAGGAGTAGTCATTGGACATCCAATTTCCGGCCTCGCACCTGCATAAGCTCGATCGCCACGGGATTCGGCCCAGCAGACAGAAGTGCAGCATTGATTGGCTGCTCTACGTCAACAGGCCAGATGATGAGCGGGACACCTTGGGAAAGCGCTTCGGAAACGGAGCTGCGGGGAAAGGGGAACAAACGCGCGGGGGTCATGGTTTGAACATGGAATTACGAAAGGCAGCACACACTTGTAGCCGCCGTGTGTGAGGAACCATCCCACTGCGGCATTCTGGAGGATCGCACGCTGCTCGACCCAAAAATCGCAGATGAGCCCCTTCCCGCTCGAGTTTACGCGCTCGATGACATCCTTGGGAAGAGATGCCATTCGACTTCCGAGCGCGAAAATAAACGGGAAGGGTTTCTCGAGCGTCAGCAGCATGTTGAGAAGCGCTGTAATAAGCTCTGGTGTGGCGGTCGGGAAAAATATCGAGCTGCGAGGAACCCGGTAAGCGGTTTATCGCAAGAAAATGCATGCGTACCCGAAAGAAATGTAGAGCATCGATTTAGCGCCGTATTGGCGCTCCGATCTCTCCAAGAACGACCTTACGATCTCGGTCGTGGGTGGAACTGGAGAAGCATTGGTCCAGCAGAGTTCGTGCACCTGCGGCCCGACCGTAAACAACTCTTGGCCGCGTTTCTGGTAAAATTCTCTGCACTCCGGCACTGCCACCGGCTCGAGGCAGGTGCTAGTCGGAACGATGTACCCATCGACGACCTTGGCCAATTTCTGGGCGTATACAAGTTTCTGCACTACCTCGGGTGTCCAGGGACCGGCACCATGCCCGACCCGCTCATGGTCGTACATGTCGGGGATGCCCGGATGCTTCAAGACGAGCCCGGAGAGATGATCCCTTCCGTTGCAGGCCACCACAACCTGTCAAAGACGCGTCAAAATACACGGCACAGGGACAGCCCGTAGATGAGGGACGGAAGCCCACCTGTTGCAGTATTTCGTCGAATGACCTAGCTTGCCTCCGCCCCTCGTCCAAGTAGATTTCCTGCGCAATTGCGGCAAAATCGTACTTGTGCGAGTAGGCTGGCAAGGGCGCAAGCGGCATCGAGAACCAGGTAAGGATTTTGCAGTCTGGGCCCATGATTTGCTTGGTGTGTTCGATCACAACTCCGCCACTGAAAAAGTCCATCTGAGGAAGGATTAGTGTGGAACTGTGAGCGCGTAGGATGGAAATTTCGATGTACATGGAGAGAATGTGGTATGGGCCATTCTTCGCTTCCCACTGCGAGTCGAGGGATAATTTCCTTCCAGCCGTCGTACAGCTGGTCAAACAACTCCTCATCCGTAACGTTCGCGCTATAAAATCGAAGCACAAGCATTGAGATGTGAATGGCCCATGATTCATAAAGGACGACCCTTTTGTGCCTACCCCAATAATACGCAGCCTGGTGCTATCATACTCGCACGTCTTCAGCTCAGCATTCATTCGGGAGACTAATTAAGGGCAATCGGATGAACACCATAATTGGCCGTACATTAAGCCCTACGCACCCAATAGATAGTGCTGCACAATCGTAATGACGACGGTAGGATCCTTCTGCAACATACGGGTTGCGAGGTAGATGTAGCTGGCGGTGTGGCCCCACGCAGGCAGGAGCATCGCGGCGATATGGCGAAGTGCCATGGTGAGGTGATCGGAAGAAGGCCCGAGGAGAAGCAGGGGTTCGTGGTCCAGTGTATAAGTCCACTACGATGCGAACGAGTCATATATATATAGTTTCTTGCTACGTGGCAAAGCGAAATCTTGGGCCAAGCTAAAGCCAGATCTCGGGCGAACCTTGACTTAAGGCGGAGATTGAGATTGATGGGCAAAGGGATTTTGACGCTGCACTGACGTTTGACGCATGCAGCGTCAGTCTGCGTCAGTTCAATGTTGCGCCACATGTTGAACTTACCTTGACCGCTATCCTTGGTCTCCCATAGTCTATAGCCATCTAATATGGTGATCAATACATCTTAGTGCATCGAGATACTTCCCGATAGTCAATGTTGAGGACGTCAAAAACATGAAATACAACTCCGTGCAGCGTCAGTCAACGTCAGTCAACTTCAACCAAACAGCGACGTAGACTCACGCGTAACTTGCCTTTTCCGTTGTTTTCTGTGCTGAGTTTTTGGAGAAGACATATAAGTTCAGTAAAAGCTAGTGTCAGTCAGTCTCCAGGAAATTCTTTCAGTAAAGCAAAGTGTTTGCCTGAAATTTCAGTCAAGATCAGCTTTTTGATTTTTGACTTTGGCATCTGCAGAGTGATGGCCGCCCCCCGCCGCTTTCCCTGTCTTTCCTTGTGGCCATTTTTATTTCAACACAATGGCCAAGGCTTTACTTCAGAAACTATATAGGTCCCAGACGTTTCCAAGTTTCACCTCAAAGGGAAACAATCCCAAAAGGGTCGGCAGCTGCCGGCATCCGCCATCGAAACTTCCGAGATTTGATCGGAGTTGTACCAATCGACTATTTTTAGCACACAATTGCAACTTACTATCAGTTGGCCACCCTACTTAGTTGGCCACTTGACTCCTATAAGACCAGGGCTTCATAATTATGACTGGGCATAATGTATAAACACTCCAACGAATGTTCAGACCAAATTTCAGCCGAAAGTGATGGGTTGATCGGGAGCTACGGCATCGCGGATCGGGATCCGAAGCGCGGGGACATCAATTTCTTATTAATCAGCTCTCATTTGCCATCGCCATTTCTCCACCATTTCTTCCTCGATCCACGACTTTGGGGGCTCGTTCGGATCCCCCGATGCTGGCCTTCCATCTGAAAAGATACTGGACGGCAACTGACTGAACTATCACTCTTAATACACCCGGGAAAAGTACGACTTCATTTGTAGGCCAGTCATGCTGGCACCGTCGCGGTCCACGACATCGCCATGCCATCGGTCTGGAACCTTACACAGGACTTCTTAATATACAATCATTCATTCCGAGACCCTTTTCAAGATTTTATCCAATGACCTCTGATTGCTCTGGAGGCCATTGTCCAAAATCACCAAATTTCAGCCGTGCTGATAGTCAGATTTTTTGGAGGAGATGTCAGCAACTTGGAATGGAGTTGGGCATCCAGGTACGTCCAAATACTTCCCATTAAGTAGCCTGAATCGTAATTTGGCCCATCGTGGCCTGTTTCTGAGTAGCAGAACACTCATTCATCCCGCGACCCTAATTTAATTTTCGAGGTTTCCCGTCGATCGCAAGCATGTATTCTGCCCATTTCTATACCTCATATCTACACCATAACTGTTTTAAATAGTGAATATAACCTGTATATATGATTCTGGGTGCAGGCCACTGCCATTTGAGAGCTCAATACGTCACTTGGCGGGGTGGCCAACTAACCTGTTGTTTGGCTATGTTGGACTGCCGGTCAAAATAAATTCCTTACGCACTCAAATCTTCGAGTATTTCGGTGCTGGCGGACTCGAACTCTTCGTAGGATGAATGCCCTCATTCTGATATAGTTTGGCTCGCATCGGCACCGGTATAACACCAGGGCTGCGGCATAAATGCTTAAGTGGCCAACTAACTGGTCTCAAATAGTACTTCACAGACCATGTGCATGCTAACTAATAATTCCTGGGAAGTTGGTGAGGTCTAACTATCCCAAAAAATAATATTTGGGGCGGAATTTGGGGTCACCCGCCCGGCCCTGCCAGTGCTGCCGCACCACCCGGTGAATGTATCTGTGCCTGCTGACAATGATATAGATATAATAAACGTCGACGAACGCCGCTGTTGAATCTGCATTATCGATGACGCCCGCCGGTATTTCTAGACTCGGAGTCGTCCCGCGACCTCCCGACTCGTGTATTCGCCGCACTGCGCACCCATCATGTACATGTGCTACGTATTCCTGGACCGATCCCAACGGAAGTATTCCGAACTCTCCGCATTTCCAGACGCGCACGCGCCCTTGAATTCCAAATACTTATCAGAGTTTAATTCAACAACCACCCGGCGTGGAAGTATGGAACAAATATACTTCAATTTCCTCGCGGGAACCCTCGTTTCTGATCCGTTCACCCGCCCACTCGCCGAAGTATCCCGGGCAATAGAGTATTCCTGAATCTACCACGCAACTTCTGCCCCGTGTCTGGCTTCATACCCATCCATATTCCTCCACCTCGACTCCCGAGTCGTCCCGCCCCGCCCCGTTCCTCTCCCCCTTATGGGGAGGCTCATTTCCAGGCCCCCAGGCCTTAGATGACCATGACGCGAAAGCTCACTGGATATTTGGTATTCCTACATTCCGCGCCAAATAAAGAGGCGTGCAGTACTGGCTGGCAAGATTTGTGTACTTGGTTTCACCCTCTCTGCGTCTTTATCAGGCATCCATCCATTCCTTAGCCTTGAGGCCATCCCGAGCCTGCAAATTCCGGAAAGTAGCAGTTGCGCCGGGATAGTAGGGCTGTTCACAGTAGCCCTTTTTGGCTCCTTTTTGCGTTCCTTTTTGGTTCCTTTTTAGTTCCTTTTTGCCATTTCCCCGCCCTTTGAGCAAAAAGGAGCAAAAAAGGAGCACAAAAAGGAGTGCAAAGGGGCTACTGTGAACACCTAAGGAAGCAGATTTGGGCAAAAAGGGAGCAAAAAGGTCCTTTTTGCGTCTGCGGCATGCTCACGGCAGGGTTCGGCCGGCTGTTTAACTTGAGAGCCCGATTGTGTGCGCCCGTTAGCATATATCGATATCAATGATTTTACTGCCTCAGCCGTCGATGCCACATGTCGGGTAGCCTACGCACTGTCCTACTCGAGCTCGATGAGCTCCATACCCACTACCACTATATTCTGCAGGAACGGCTCCGACGTCGCGCCATGGATCTTACGTCGGTGTCAAGTGACACCGACTTTTCGGCATTGAACCCTCGGGCTTGGGCTTACGAGGAGACATATAAGTATGGGAAAGAATCAGTAGTAGTTGAGGGAGTAGTAGATAGGACTTTGAACAACTGTGGTGGAACCATCGGTGGAACAGAGTGAAATGATCGGAGTTTGAATTTCATCAAAGAGGAGTGAAAAGAGGACTGTGAAAAGGAACGCTAAAAGGGTGACTTTGGGAAAATGGACCCATGTGGCTCATTTTTGAAAAAGGGCTCTTTTTGGCTTCCTTTTGGCCTTCCTCTTTCATTCCTCTTTCAAAAAGGAGAAAAAAAGGAACAGAAAAAGGACACAAAAAGGAGCGAAAAAGGGCTACTGTGAACAGCCCTAGTAACTATGGGAGAGGGTAACTCAAGGGACCACATTTGAAGTTTGACATGTCGCGCGGCCAGAGGCTTTCCGAGTCAGGATGGAGTTTCTGCAGGTGCACTCAACACATTACGGCGTGGATGCTGATCGAGAAGATCAAGTAGTACATTGGCCTTCGGAGGCGCGGCGGTTTGCAGCTCCATGTTTTCGTGTAGGTTGGAGGCTAATCCCAGTCTCATCCTGAGAAAGAGGCCCGATTGAGAATTCGGTTTTGGCTCCAAAGTTGGAGCTTGGAGAATACAGAATGGACGCTCCGAGGTTTAAGACCGCTGGGAATTCACATTTATAACGGAGCACTGACGGAGCACAACCGGCAAGACGTGGGTCGATGAGGACAATGACATGAAGGAGATGCCATTGATCGCTTGGCGCGTGCCGAATGATGGCATCACTCATCGCGCTCACACCTTGCTCACACCCAATTCCCAGCCAAAGTGGCACGATGTCCAATCCTTTCGCTGTGCAGGATTCCGATGCCGTAGGTGACTCGGAAGCGCTCGATGCAAATGCAGGCAATATGTGTAGCTCGATCCATCAATTACAGGTCAGGCAACGAACAGTACTGGCATCTCTATCCACCTTGACACATCGCGGCGGTCACCAGGAGCAGCTACTCAAAACAGAGGCAGAGCTGGAGCGTCTAAAGATGGAAAATACTCACCTGGAAGACGTGAACCGCAGACTTTTACACCAGCTGGCGCTGAGAAATGAAAGGCTGGCGGTGAGTCTCCTATCCCAGTTCATCGGCATGGATGCTCAACTGGCCACTCAGTACTTTACATGCCACATCGACCGCCTGCCGCACGAAATCTTTCTGATCATCTTGCGCTCCGCCCTTCCGTCGGCATGGGTTCTAAGGGGTGACACCTCGCTTCCGCCATTCCCTCAGTCCATCTGGTCGGTCGACTTGCGCATGAAGCTTTCTATCGCCGGGGTTTCCAAACTTTGGCATCAGATTGGTTCTGAACTCTTGTACGAAAGCGTAACCTTGCGACGGATTGGCCAGTTGCCTGCGTTCGTCCGCGCTCTCGAGGAGCGGAACGGGCTCGGCGCCCTTGTACGGAACATTGACATAAGCTGTTTTGTCCCCCACGGGTACGCCGCCTTGCACGACCAGGAAACCGCGCGAATTTTTGAGCTTTGTCCTCGCCTCTCGCATTTTGGATTCAAACCCCCCTTTCAGATCCCTGCCTCTCTAACTGTGCTCCCCAGGGTCAGTGATACTATCACGTCCCTCGAATACAACAACCAAGTGGAGTATTCCCTCATATTACCAACTCTGGTCGAACTTTCCGCGAGTCTCCGGTCGCTGGCCCTCTCCCTGCCAATAACCTACGACGCCACGGGCCCGAAAATCTTCTTCGAGAAGCTCGAGGCTCTGCGTGTCCGCCTCTCGGCCGATTCCATGGCCTCGCCGCCGCAGTGGACAATGCCCGCCTTGCGACGGCTCTGGCTACAGGGCAGCCACGGTCTCTCCCGCATCCAGAACGTTCGCGACGCGGAGGCGTTCCTCAATATTTGCGGCCGCACCCTCGCATTCCTGTGGCTTCCTCACTTCCTTGTTGCTCGCACAGAGCCACCCGTTCATATCCAAAGTCTGCTAGATAGATGCCCTGCGCTGAAGCACCTCGCCATGCCGCGAATCCTATGTGAGGTCGAGCCGCCCCTAACGCACCAGCGAATCCACTTGCTCGACCTCTTGTGTTTCCCCACGCGTGACACTTTTACCCCCTTCCTGCACGGGTTCCCAGCATTACGCGCGCTCAGGACGCTCGATCAGACTTTGACGTTCCCCTGGGATGTTATCCCCCCAGATCTCCCGTGCGATGGAGATGCACAACTGGAAAGTGACGAAGAAGACGGCACCCCCGAGGCGGCGTGGATCACGGCAGTGTTGGCCACCGACCCCGACGCGGACGATTCCGACGACTCCGACTATGTGTTCAATTCGCAGGCTGGTTCTAACACAGACTCGGAATCAGACTCTGAAGTGAGCGAGGAGGGACGCGCCCTGTTGGCGGGCGAGTTCTATCTGGATGAGGATTGGGAAGTCGACCGTGCTGAGGCGCTAGCCATTTTCCGGGGTTCGTGAAAGCGAGGCATCAGTCACATTCGATGAATGCCAGGAACTTGCGGGATTTATTTTCCTTTTCGTCTTGGTTTCACTCTTGTATTTACTTTTATCATTTTTATGCCAGTGCTTCCGCGTCTCCGCTTGGTCTCTCAGTTCGGGAAACTCCGAGGATCTGCTGCCGCGCTCATACAGGACTCATTTCGGATGTATTTCAAACTCTCAGATATCGGAGCCGCCCGTATAATCTACATCCCGGACGCTGCGTATCATCGGCAATTCAATGTGTACCAACTTGTGGAGAACATGATTTAAGGCTGTGAACATCTATTTTTAAACTTGTTCAACATGACCATCAAACAGACATGCTCGCAACTTGCTGGCGTTGCTATGAAGACATACGGTTCCTCCTTATCTTGACGGGCACCATGTCGATCCCGGTCATCCTGAGAGGACGTGTAGCTGGTTTGGATCGACATAAAGGCAGCGCACTCGCACCGATACTCTCCAGTTGGATTTCATTCACCAGCCTCTCTTGAGCTACACTCTCCTTCAGACTCCGTCACCATGTTCAACAAGACTTCGCTCCTTCTTGCCGTCTCCCTCGCCATCTCTGTTGCGGCGGGACCTGCCCCGTCCGAGCCTGCTACCCGGGGGACCGCCATTCCTATGCGCAAGCGCAGCTCCCTCACCCGATCCGACGGTGTCTTCGACAAGGACAAGGCCATCGCCTCGACCGTCATCACGCTCAACAAGCACCGCCAGAACTTGATCAACCTTCAGAAGAACAAGGGTGTTGAAGCATTCAACGAGGTTCGCACAGTGCTCATTTCACTGGATCTTTCTGATATTCTTCGCTGTTCAGGGCGCGGAGATCAAGGCTCTCGCCACAATTCCCATTGACGTCGAGGCCCGCATGCAGCAGCGCGCTGTGAAGCGCCAGTCCGAGAAGCTCACTGACGAGGACGAGGACGAGTGGGCCGGCAAAATCTCCGTTGGCACCCCTGCCCAGTCGTTCTTGATCGACTTTGACAGTGCGTATCTGTCTCAACCACACAACGAATAGTTTGCTGATTCGAATATCATAGCCGGCTCGTCCGACCTCTGGATTCCTTCGTCGGCTTGCACGAGCTCCACTTGCTCTTCCAAGTCCAAGTACAAGGCCACCTCTTCGTCCACTTCTTCGAAAAAATCTGGGTCATTCTTAGTCTCTCTAGACAGACGCTTCATTGGTTCTAACTTTTTCGCGTGCCTCCAGGTCATTTTCCATACAGTATGGGGACGGTAGCACAGTCAGTGGCCCTATCTACTCGGAGACTGGTGAGCGCCGTTCATTTTCCATCCCTAACATGGTTACTCATTCTGTGGCGCTCCAGTCACCGTTGCGAAAATCAAAGCCACCAAGCAGCACTTCAGCCCTGTGACCACCCTCTCCTCGAGCTTCAAGGACGATCCCATTGACGGGTGAGTACATCGCGTGCCTCAAGTTACCTAAGATTTTAACTTGTTGGTAGGATTCTCGGAATGGCCTTCCCGGCCATCTCCAACCTCAACGCCAACCCCTTCTTCGTCAACGCCAACAAGGCGGGTACCGTCGATGCGAACCAGTTCGGGTTCTACCTCGCGAGCAGTGGATCTGAGCTGTACCTCGGCGGCACCAACGAGGATCTATACACCGGCGAGATCGAGTTCAACAGCGTCGATTCGTCTTCCGGCTTCTGGCAGGCGACCGGGGCGAAGGCCAAGGTCGGCTCCACCAGCGCGGTGACCGGGTTCCAGACCATCATTGACTCTGGGACGACCCTCATGTACGGTCCCCCCGCCTCCGTCAAGAAGCTCTTTGCGAAGGTTACCGGCTCCAAAGTCTACGACTCGACCAACGGTGCGTTTCGTCTGTGAATTTTTGGGATTGAATGCTCACAATAATTGCAGGCTACTACTCGTACCCGTGCGCCTCGCCGCCGACGATCTCTTTCAACTGGGGCGGCAAGGACTGGACGATCTCGGCCGCGAACCTGAACCTCGGGCAGACGGAGACCGGCTCGAAGGACTGCGTCGCCTCGCTCGCGGCGCAGGACCTCGGCCTCGGCACGGACGTCTGGCTGCTCGGTGACGCGTTCATGAAGAACGTCTACACCGTGTTCGACTTTGACCAGGAGGCTGTCGGGTTTGCGGAGCTGGCATAGATACCTAGATGTGGCATATATACCACCCCACTGTAGCATTATTATCTCAATTGGATTAGCTCTCTCTCCTTCTAACCCTTTCTGCCGCGATAATGATGCGAAGTAGCTCTGGTCTTGTCGCTCAGAGCTCTGATAGCTTAGCGATATATCGTAACAGTTGAAGTCCTTGCTGCCCGCCATTCGGTCTTGATTTCGCCGTTCCCGGACCGCAAACCCCTTAATGTCCGCCTTTCAAACATACGTAGTCGTTATATAGCCCAACCCGGTGTCGATTCAGATGGACATTGGGGTGAACTGCAGAGTCAGGCTAACATGGATCAGACGTATAGATGTGTACTCCGAGTCGCTCCTGTTTTGCTTTAATCATGTTTCAGGTTGACCCAGATCAAGCTAAGTGTTCGGGATACGTCAATACTAACCCAATTCTGCGTCTGAAGTACGCTTCTTATTTTGTACATTAGCTCAACGGTTGTAACTACTGTATTGGTCCGACTGGGTCTTCAGGTGACGGGTGACGGCGATGTCGATTCTCTGGCCAAATACACCTATAGGCTGGAATCGAGCCTGTCTACTGTCGGTAGACATCGACAGTTTCATAGACAGACAGTCACCAGTCTAATACTCCACATTTTCGTTCCGGCATCCGCCGGGCGTCCATATAGGGGAATTGATGGTGATTGCCGAGAAATGAACGTGAAGGCGAATTGCTACATCGATTATGAGTAACTCGGCTCTGTACTTGCCTCAGTGCCTCATCTACGTGGACTCATCTTTTCGTCAGATACCCGACCCTCATCACGCTGGTGAAACCTCACCTCGTTCCAGTCAGTCATCTCGAACTTAGCGACCTATTTCCGCTTCTCTTATTCATCGCAATTTGTTCAGCTACCCGAAATCATGCACAATACTCCGATTCCATCTGCATTCTTTCAGCGGCAGATAATATTTCTTACCGGTGGAACTGGGAGCCTCGGTGGATGTCTTCTTTTCAAGCTCGCACTGAAAGTGGACACGTTGAAGATATACGTCCTCGTTCGGGGATCAGCTGCACAGGCGATGGCTCGGTGGACCACAATCATGCCCGTGCAAATATACCGCATCTTGGCGACCAAAAAGGTCCATCTCGTAGTCGGAGACACCACAAAGGAACATTGTGGAATCGAACCCACACTCCTCGCCGAGATGGCCGACCGTGTCACTCTTGTGATCCACGCCGCCGCCAACATCAGCTTGAAGGATCCACTGAGGAAGAGCGTCTGCGATAACTGCGTACCAGCTCTTGATCTCGCTCAATTGGCGTCGAAATTCAAGAATCTCTCCAGATTCGTTTACATATCCAGCGCGTATGCGAATTCATTCCTGCCGGATGGAGTCGTCGAGGAAAAGATTTATCCGGCGGGCGACGCGGAGAAGCAGCTTTCGGAGATTTTGGAGACAGGATCCGTTTCGCACAGCGTCCCCCCCTTCATGTGGCCGTACTCGTTTGCCAAACATCTCACGGAGCGCCTGCTGCTCTCGAGGTACCCCCGACTACCCTTGCTCATCGTTCGGCCAACCATTATCGCTGCTGCAGTTTCTCAACCGTACCCGTATTATGGTCCGTCCGGCTCCTGCCCCATGTCAACATATACGCGCAGCTACATGGAAGCCCCAGACTCCGGCGTCTTCCATGTTTCCCCTCGACATCCCACAGGTTCTAACATTCTTGACGAGATCCCGGTTGATTTGGCCGCGAATCTCATTCTCCTCCACGTCATGTATGGCACCACGGGCATCGTGCACGCTGGGGCGCAAAGCTACGTCCACCGATCCCTATCGCAGCTGCACGACACTATTCGCGCCCACCTCCCTTCCGGACGCGGTTCAGCAGCATCCCCGTTTCGTTATGTGACCGACAAGCGCGTCGAGGAGGGTCGCTACGCGCGATTTTGGGCCGTGTTGGGCAGAGATTGGTATTTCTCCAATGCGACGTCAAAGGCGTTTGAGAACCTCAGAGGACCACTGAGCATCGTCCTGGAGGAACATGATGCTACCGAATTTATGGCGAACAGAGCGAGGATCATCGCTGAAGATATCACCCGATGCAGATCCAAATTGTAAACGGATTCCGAGGAATGTTTGTGGATCCATTTAAATTCGTATCATCAATCCAGCTTTCTCTTTAGTTCCGCGAGCTTGAAGGTGGCGGGAGCGGCCACATGGTATTGCGTGGCTTGCATTCTTTCCACTAGGTGCGACAACCCCGAATGAAGCATTTAATACGTAGTGATACATACACCTCCTTCAAAGAATCGACGAATTCCAATAACTACAGTGGACTAGAGAAGGTATTACTCGCCTCAATGCAGCTTAGCTTCCTGGTTGTGCGGGCTCCGCACGAGAAAACACGGGGCGATGGTTGAACCCTCGCGTAGTACCACCCCTCGGAAGAAATGTCGACTGTATCCGGACGAGAATAACAGTCAACATCCCAGAGACAAGTATATGCGCGAGTGATATGTACTTACTTGGACTCTTCTACGAGACCGCTCAAGCACTTCTGCTCCTGCAAAGCGCAGGAGAGGCGCTCCTGCAAAGTGCAAGAGAGGCCCCCAAGAGCGTGGGTCCCACGAGTCACTTGGAACGCGGGCCGTCGGCGGAGAAATTGTGTCGGAGCGCGAAGGAGGGGGCCGAGGTTCGAGGGGACGTCATGGTCGAGCACGCCGACGAGATGACGCAGTCTCGCGAAGGCACGCCGCCGTGGTCCCGTCCATACCCCCGTCCATACCCCACGACGGCGCGCAGGCTGGAGACATCGACGACGACGTCACGACCTCGCGCCGCTCGATGGACGCTGGGAGCTGCGCACGCTGTGCTAGGCGCGAATTTGCGCCTGCAGAACGTGCGCGGCTCTGACGACTGCCACCGCGTCGCGTTTTGAGCCTCTCTAGCTCGCACATCAACAGCAGCGGGGCGCAGGCTGCGGCAGGCAGCGAAAGCAGCGCGGTCCGCACGGCCGAGTGGCAGGTGCGCGTTGAGGAAGGCTACCACGGAGGTCACGCTGCCGCAATCCCTGCCGATGATGAGCAGCGCCGTAGCACACGGCGGCACGAGTGCGCTCAGTTCAGGGCACGCGCGGTGATGATGATGCGGCTCGGCGCTGGAAGACGTCAGGCCGCGCTCCTGGCGAGTCGAGTGGCGCGTGGGTGTCGACATGGAGGAGCAGGAGAAAGAGCCGAATCAGCGGCGCTTGCCAGTGCGCCGTGATGCCATCAAGTCGCGTTCGCGTCGAGCCTCAGACGAACAGCTCTGTAAGCGCAGCGGTAGTACCAAATTAGATGGTAATTACCCGGTGGATGGTGGAGTGCGGTCACCCAATTCGGGTGACCGAGTCGATCCAAATATGCCGATTCCGCGGACTAGGATGAAAAAGTCTCCAAGTTCAAACGCGGCGGTAATCGAGGAAGCACAGTCCTGAAGACGCTACAATAGAGATCTGATTTGGTGTACTTGCCGTTGACTGGAGAAGTGCCGGCCCATGGTTCAACTTCAACATTTCAACCTAGGTTCAGTTCAATTCGGGCATCTCGGGCTTCTCACCATTATTTAGGTGCAGCACAGTCTTGTCTAATTTACCTACATTACTTGAGGTTAGCAATACTTTGACAGATTTCCACCTGTGTTGAGCGCACTAGCTATGCAGTCAACTTCATCCTTACCTTGATCAACACCTCAGAAATGGCTTCCGCCTTCGTTATGCAGGACTTCTGGGAACGCATCATCGACTGCCACCGCCAATCCCTCCCGGGCTGAAAGCCTGCAGCCTCGTCTGCCGTTTCTTGGTCTCCCGCGCGCAGTACCACATTTTGCACACCGTCAAGCCCACTAATGTGAGTCAGACTAATCGTTTGCGGGACATCCTAGCTTCTTCATCCCACCTCACTCAATACATCGGCGAGATCCGCCTCACGGGCTGTGGTACAGAAACTCTCTCCCCGCTCGTGCAGATTCCCTGGTCCCATCTGGACACCGGAGTACACACCCGCCCCGGATCTCGAGAATCTCCACCGTCGTGGGACTTCCGCCGCCCCATCGAGTCGCCTTCCCAGCGACAAGTGGCACGCAGACCATCTGCTCAGCATTTTACGCACTGCTCGGCGGGCCTCGAGCGCATCGAGTTCCTCAACTGCAGAAGGTTTGAATGGCCCAAAAAATTGTGAGTGGGTTCCGTAGAACCCTCACATATGTTTCAATGTGTTGCAGTTTATAAACTCATTGAAGTCTTTGTGTTCCGACTAATGCCGGGCTGCCGCCTGGCGACCGTGGTCTCGGCATTCATGGCACAAATGCACGCCGCTAATCACAGGTTGATCCGTGGATCACACGGTACACTGGGTCGCGATAAGAGTCCGTTCGGCTGCCAGATGCGCATGTGCATCTGCATCTGAGCCAGCGGCAAATTTCCTTATATAGTAGTCGTGGGAACATGCCGTCTGGTCACATCAGAATTATAACACTGGTCTGATTGACGCGCCGGCGTCGTTTCAAGTGTCGTCCTCGCTGTGCACTGCCGTCGCCGACCTTCGAACAAATCCAAAACTGTTAAAAATGGTATTCTCAATGGAGGACTGCAAATTAGCTTGTTTAAGCATTTGTCTCTATGTTGGACGAAGATTAGCCAACCCTTTTTCGCGGTGATAAGAGTGGGCGGGACCCCGACAACAGTCCCGACGAATCCCGACACATTGTCGGCACGGTGCCCGAGAAAATGCTTGCCTGTTGATGTGACAATGCCTTGGAGACTGATTTGTTCCCACGAGTACTATATAAGGAAATCTGCAGTTGCTCAGATGCAGATGCACATGCGCATCTGGCAGCCGAACGGACTCTAAACCTCGTCCGACGGGCTCAAGACGGGCTTGTCTCAGTGTACATGTCATTTTTACTGTGCGGCGTCAACGCGCGGTTCGGAGACATCGCGCCGTCAATGTGTCACTCACTATAAAACAACCCACATCAGAGCCTGCATGGATCAGTCGTATAGGCGCGCACTCACTCTTGCTACGCTATAATTATCCGGTTTCAAGTTGAGGGCCAGATCAGGCTAATACGTTTTGCTCGGCCGGGGACTCTACGTCAATACTAACCCGAAGTCTGCGTCTACGCTTAATATTCGCCGCGGCCGGCCTATCCGAAAGCACACCAATCGGTCCCAAGGCATTGGAATCTTTTCTCTATCTTGAAATGTCGGAAGGCGCCATCCGTAAGTGGTGCTAGACCGGTGGCCGTCTGTCCATGAAAGCTGTCTATCGAGCTTGCTCTCATAGACAGGCTGGACTCGAGCTAAAGTGGTGCGCGTGTAGCCCAATAGTCGCTTGCAACTCGGCTCCACACTGATTTCAGCGGGATTAATTTCCCTCACTTCAGCCGCCAGATAGTGTACGACCCTCATCACGTTGGTGAAGCCCCCCACCTCGCTTTTCCTCACTTCAGTCAGTCATGATACTTATTTCCCCATCTCTTGTTCACCTTAATTCGTTCAGTTTCCAGCGGCCATGTCCGATACT
Source organism: Mycena latifolia (assembly GCA_029289555.1). Classification (NCBI taxonomy): domain Eukaryota; kingdom Fungi; phylum Basidiomycota; class Agaricomycetes; order Agaricales; family Mycenaceae; genus Mycena; species Mycena latifolia. The sequence goes on along the minus strand of JARJLE010000010.1, from coordinate 1,626,808 downwards.
CAGAGTCCATCGGGATTCTTTCAGCGGCAGACAATATTTCTCACCGGTGGCACGGGGAGCCTCGGTGGATGTCTTCTTTTCAAGCTCGCACTGAAAGTGGACACGTTGAAGATATACGTCCTCGTTCGGGGGTCAGCTGCACAGGCAATGGCTCGGTGGGCGAAAACCATGCCCTCGCAAATAGACCACATTTTGGCGACCAAAAAGGTCCACCTCGTAGTCGGAGACACCACAAAGAAACATTGTGGAATCGAACCCGCACTCCTCGCCGAGATGGCCGACCGTGTCACTCTTGTGATCCACGCCGCCGCCAACATCAGCTTGAAGGATCCGCTGAGGAAGAGCGTCTGCGATCACTGCGTACCGGCTCTTGATCTCGCTCAATTGGCGTCGGAATTCAAGAATCTCTCTAGATTCGTCTATATATCCAGCGCGTATGCGAATTCATTCCTGCCGGATGGAGTCGTCGAGGAAAAGATTTATCCAGCGGGCGACGCGGAGAAGCAGCTTTCGGAGATTTTGGAGACAGGATCCGTTGCACACAGCGGACCCCCCTTCTTATGGCCATACTCATTTGCCAAACATCTCACGGAGCGCCTGCTTCTTTCGAGGTACCCCCGACTACCCCTGCTCATCGTTCGGCCAACCATTATAGCCCCTGCAATTTCTCAACCATACCCGTATTATGGTCCATCCGGCTCCTGCCCCATGTCAACATATATGCGCAGCTACATGGAAGCCCCAGACTCCGGCGTCTTCCATGTTTCCCCTCGACATCCCACAGGTTCCAACATTCTAGACGAGATCCCGGTTGATTTGGTGGCGAATCTCATTTTCCTCCACGTCATGTGTGGCACCACGGGCATCGTGCACGCTGGGGCGCAAAGCTACGTCCACCGATCCCTATCGCAGCAGCACGACACTATTCGCGACCACCTCCCTTCCGGACGCGGTTCGGCAGCCACCCCGTTTCGGTATGTGACCGACAGGCGCGTCGAGGAGGGTCGCTACGCGCGATTTTGGGCGATAATGGGCAGAGATTGGCATTTCTCCAATGCGGCGTCAAAGGCGTTTGCAAACCTCAAAGGACCACTGAGCATCGTCCTGGAGGACCATGACGCTACCGAATTTATGGAGAATAGAGCGAGGATCATCGCTGAAGATATCACCCGACGCAAATCCAAATTGTAAACGGATTCCGGGGAGTGTGTGGACCCATTTAATTGATATCTTTATCCAACTTTCGCTTCTAGTTTGTTGGACAGGCAGGCAACGAGAATATTGATTTTGCGATACGACTTTCTGAGTTGGGATGAGTTGGAATTTCAACTCGGAAACGGCTTGCGTAGGCGGAGTTGATCAGGGTGGCCTCAACGGCGGCAAGACCTCCCGCCCCGCACTGGACTCGCCTCGAACTTGAATTTTTATTCAATCTAGGCTTTCGCGAAACCCTGAACGCAGTCAATAATACCGACAGCACGACTTCTTACGCGCCGACATGCTTGGGCAACATAACGCAAAGGTGAGCTGAACCACTAGCGTCCGCCTTGCTGCTACTTGAAGCATCTGTTGATAACAGACTCCATATTTAAACTTTACTTGCCCACCGCCTCCGCCTCCGCCCTCGCCTCCAGGATCACGTCCCTCAACCTCCTGCACGCTTCCTCCGCCTTGCCCTCCTCAATAAGACTGAAGCTCACGCGGACGAAAGGCGTCGCGCCCCCGCCCGGCATGAACGCTGTTCCGGGCACCGCGAGCACGCCCCGCGCAACCGCCTTCTCTGTTACGAGCGCGTGCGCGTCGGCGGGGCGGCCGTCGGGGTGCACCAACAGCTACGAGCGAAGTGCCAGTGTCAAAAAGCGGAAATGCGCAAAGAGGGGAGAGGGGGTGATTGCCGCACCTTGATGTAGAGGAACATTCCCGCGACGGGCGTCGTCCACTCCGCGAGTCCGGTAAGGTGTGCGCGCGCGACGCGCTCAAAGACGTCGCGCCGCGCGCGGTAGGACGCCGCGACAGATGCACAGTGTGCTAAAAAGCCCTCGGGGCCCCAGCGCGAAAGGAGAGCGTACGCCATGAGCTGTGTTAGCGTTGCCGGCTGCAAGCTGTATATGCAGCACCGAATCAGCACTGCGTCCACACCCCAACTCGGAGCTTGATTATGGCGCACTTGGTGTTGGACGTGATGAGGTTCACGGCGGTGGCGAGGCGCGGGGGCGCGGTCATGTAGCCGAGGCGCATGCCGCTGCTGAGCACCTTGCTGAACGAGTCGAACCGCACGACGCGCCCCATTTCGTTATTTACCTCGGGTTCGAGCGCAAAGTAGCTGCGCGCCTGCTGCCCCGCGGGGCCGTAGTACAGGAACGCGTACGCGTCGTCCTCAAGTACGAGGAAATTATATTTCTTCGCGAGCTGCAGCCTGCACAGCAATTTGTTTCTGAGTTTTCTGCGCCTAGAGATCGGATCAGGGGAACTTACACGGCAACTTTGCGGGGCTCCGGAATGGAGGCGCCGGTGGGGTTGCTGCCGGATGGGATGGTGTAGAGGAGCTTCGGGCGCCGCTTACCAGGGTGGTCCGTCTCCCAGTTGGCCAAGATGGATTCGAGATTCGCGGGGTTGAGGCCTTGCCCATCGGCGTTGACCTCTGAAAGAGGTTCGGGATTTAAAATTCTGAATCCGGGATGTTAGAAACACGCATCGTACCAATGAGAGAGCAAGGGAGGGCCGCGAGGAAGCCGAGGGTGCCGCTAGAAAGAAAGTTGAAATCAAATGAATTATCAAGAGAGAAAGGCAGCCGACGCGTAGACGGGGGTCTCGACGAGAACAGAGTCTCCGTCATCTATCAGCGCCTCGCACGCCTAAGTGTATGCCTACGCGTCAGTTAGCCTTTGATGAACCCGGGTATTTACACGCCTTGTACATGAGGTCCTGGCTTCCCGCACCCACGGTGACGCTCCAGGTGTCATCCCGTACGCGTTTGTGCACATGCGTCTGGAATTGCTCAAGCCACTGAATTTCTGTGTCAGCGCCTGTCGGCCGTTAAAGATGGGAGAACGCGCATCGAGGAACCGCGGCACGCCTGCAGTGTTGCCGTATCTGCATCAAAACGCGATTAACGACACTACAGAGGCGAAGTCAGGAACGAACTGCAAGGCTTCGCTCAGATCGCCGCCTTCCAGGGTTAGAGTGAAAGGGTCGTCGCTCCCAGTCGGTTTAGGCATTCCCTCAAGGGTGGGTCTCAGCTTCATCGTGAGGGTTTCGAACGGGAATGTCGATGGATTCGGTTTCCCTTCGAGACCGTCAAGCTAGCACGATGCTCCTAGCGAGCAAACACACCAGCCAATAACGATATCATCCCCGGGATATTTTCAAGCGGGAAAAGGCCGCGAACTGGGGAGAGCTAGAGACTCAGTGACAGTCGTGCGACCGAGCAGGGGGTCTCACTTCCGCAAGCCTTCCATAGTTGCGATTTTTGAGATAAAAACGGGGCGATGTCGAGGGTGGTCGTGGACGACATGGAAGAGGGAAGCAAAGATTGTCCGGGCTGACTCATTTCACATCTTTTTGCCGCCGGTCAACTGCAGTGATCGGAGTCCGTTTGGGAGTTGGAAAGTCCGGGGATTTCGAGCCGGCGGATGTGATCGGCAGACCTATGACATAACTAAAATGCGTCGGAGTTTCGATATTGATCAGCTGAGGCCGTTGGCTAACATCTGCAAGCAAATCCGACGCGTCCGTAGTTGGCGCCTTGCGAGGCAACGTAGACGAAGATGGCATCCTATAAATGAGTTAATGACCGTCGAGAATTTCTGATGAAAAATGTATGTAAGTACATACGTTGATGTCTGTAACTTTGACGTGTGTATTCCATAAAAAAACTTATGGTAAACCTGGGTGCCACCCTCATTATTAGGTTTGCCTGGGGGAGCTACATATGAGTCGGAAACAAGTGGTAGTTGGTATATCCTCGGTGCCGACAGCATGTTATGCATAAATTCTCCGCACGCGTTCCGTCACGTGTCACGGTGTCTGCTGCACGGCGGGAAACAGTGGAGGGATCGAAGGAAACTCGTCTCCCTCTCTATGAGCTGTGGGCACGAGGGACATCAAGCGCAGGAGTAAAAAATACGATACGATTAGAGTGCCCCTGTTCGACGGTATCAATTATTTAAAAGTCCGCTGCGCCTGCCGACAGTGCCGCCGGGCCTGATGCCGGACTTTGGTGCCGGACTTTCCAACCTCAAACCTGGAGTGATCGAAACGATAAGCGATATCCCGATCGGGCGATCGGGCCACTCAGCCGACTGGTGGTTGAAGTGTTGAAAATTTTCAGACTCGCTGAACAGACGAACGGGGTTGCGGACAAAATAGTAATGAGAAATAAGAGACTAGGGAGCGCCGACTCCGTCCGCAAATACCTTGCTTGCAACGATTCAGGACCCGCCTCCCTAATATTTCGGGTGGGCTTGTGGCTTTGCGCGCTGTGCCAGTGGTTGGGCACCGTCTGAGGGAATAGGAAGTAAATATGAGTCAAAGATGAGTCCGGCTTTACAAACATTTGAGGTCTGGACCGACTCTAGGCGTCGGGTGATTTAGGATCACCGGATGCGAAAAGTGAGCCAATTATGAGGGTGGAGAGACCTTGACAAGCAAGGTAATATCTGCTCATAATAGAAACAAGGTAGCGCAAAATATATTTGTTCCATGATTTCAGGGGTTCAAACGACATGTCGTAGGACTGGATTGTCCAAAAATGCCCAACCTATCATGATGAGCACTGTCACAACGCCCCCTCAATCAATCCTCCATTTTTCATGCTCTCGAGGGCGGGGATCGGCCGCTCGGCCTGTACGGAGATACGTGCTCCATGGCGGCGGGCCTTCAGATGAGCGTAATCCGAAACCGCGGAGTGTGCTGTTCAAGCCCGAGAGTGAAAGCAGACCTTGAAAACGAATTTAAAAAATCACCGGTGACACGGTTGTCCTATTTGGGTGGACACCGTATGAAATTTTGAATTAAACATGAACAAGATGCGTACCCAAGCTACCACCGACATTTGCTCCCACTTGACTCGCACCTGGTGGTCGGTGCTCTTCGCAATGTGGTCGTACAAGAAGTTGAGCAGAAGATCTATGACGCAATATCGGGGGATAATGAGTCTAGGCGCCCATGCGGAAAGCACACTCGAGGCCCACCAGATTCTTCGCGCTTCATGCCGACGATGGAGCGGGTCATCTGCTTGTTCACATAGAGCGCTTCTTCACCCGTCACGGGGTGGCGATGCACGACGGGGTGGACTGTCTCGATTGGATGGCGGCGGACGACTCCGCCCTGCTTCGAGCGCATGCTGTCGAAGGCCGTGTGCGTGGCCTTCAGTGTGCGCAGGAAGTCGGCCATGAGCGGAGACAGACTGCGCAGGTTCAAGACTTGGGAGGAGTAGAGCGTGTCCCCGCCTGTCTCCGGCAGCGAGAGCAGCCAAAACGCAGTGAGGCCCGCGGGCTGCAGTTCAAAGGAGCAGTCTGTCCGGCCCCAGGTCAGATATAACTCCCCATATAAAATCTATTTTACCAGAGTGCCACACGGTCGTAGTGATACTATCCGCAGTGTTGAACCGTGAGTTAGCGTCCCTAGCACAGAATACCTGCATATTAAGAAAACTGTCGGGACTCACTTGTAGACAAGATGGATTTCGGAGTAGCCTTCAGGATGCCCGGCCAAAGGATGGATGTGCAGCGGCCCAAAGTGAGTTCCAAAGTCGGTGTAGAACTTGGGGCCGCGATCGATGCAATCCTACCGGTCGCGGAATACAATGACCCCACGACGGGCGACCTATGTGCGTGTGATCTTCAGTGAAGACACAGGAACATGCGGTGCATTCAGGCTTACCTCGAGCGCAAGCTGGTCTTTCTGGTCGGAGCTCAGCTCCGCGAGGTTGCACCCGATCCAAACAGGGGTGTCATCTCCACGACGTCCGCGTTGTTGAGGAACGAGCGGGGATTCGGATGGCCCAGCGCGCGTGATCCGGCGTCAATGTGCTTGAAGGGTGCCAGCGGGGGATATTTCTGCGTTGTCCAAGTCTGCATCAGGTGCGCGTAGCGGTACGGCTCCTCCGCGGGGTTTACGGAGTCCTTGGTGTCTCCATTGATCGAAGAGCCGGGGTCGGTGGTCGTGGTGGTTGTATTCGCGGACATTGTAGAAAGGACCGAGAGAGTTGGGGGCGGCCAAGCTTTTATGGTCGAAGGCGGAACCGTAATTCACAGAATCATAAATATCTGCAACGCTAGAGGCCAAGTGCATTTAGTCTCATCCATTTGCCTTGACCAAGAGCGATGTTGAACTGGGCAATTTAATGGACGCTCGCAAGTTATCTTGGAACGATTCTACAGAGAAAATGTTGTGAGCGCCATCTCAACTGCTTTCAAACATGAAAACTGCACATGTAAAAAGACTTCAAGTACGATGCCAGAGTCTTATCCCAGGGCGAGCACGGTGGGACCATAGAGAATCCAGCGGAGTGGATATCCAATAACGACGTCCAGAATAATTCCGTGCATATTTCATGCTTTTGCCATTTAATCTGCTGACGCAGACGAGTGTATTGCGCTTCGTGGCTGCGAGCCAGGGTTAGACATTTCTTCATGTGTCGAGCATAAATTTAAACTAAAAAAATACTCACAGCTCGGCGAATCCCCAATAAAGGGCCTCAATTGCGGCCTGCTTCGTCGAAGTAAATGGGTTTCGTGGGAAGATGGAGGACCGTCCTTCACAAGGATTGTTAATGCAGGTGGAGACGATGGATACGTATATCCGCGTCGCGAAGAGTCCCAAGTCACTGACACCTAGAGAGCACGTAGAGTGGCCTTTCATAGAAGACTGTTTGCACGTTCCTCGCTCCAATGGCGTTTTCGAGATTGGTCCCGTCTATTTTCAGGTTTGTGGGATCTGGACGGCATGAAGAGGTAGCGCGATTTCAGCATTTCAGAGGCATGTCTTAGCCTTTTTGAGCAGGTGCGAGTTGCGTGCGAGGCAAGGCTATTCAGCAGGAGAAGAGTAAGAGGCCGAAGAGGCAGGGTCGAGAAGGTAATAAGCAAAGACGAAACGCGTAATCAGACACGTGGCGGTGCTATGACAGACATCTTCAACTTGCATAAATTCAGTTTGGTTGTCGTCCGGATTTTTTACACTAGGGTCGTTCATAGTTGCCCTTTTTGCTCCCTTTTTGCTTCCTTTTTCACTCCCTTTTTCTGTCCTTTTTGTGTTTCTGCTCTGTTTTCCTCCGGTTTTTTTTCCCTTTTCAACTGAGCTACGTAAAAAGGGCCCAAAAGGGAAGAAAGCAACTTTCTAGGTGCAAAACAACATGAAAACCATAAAAAAGGGAGCAAAAAGGGGCCCGGAAAAGGGCAACCGTAAAACCCCCCGCATCCAGCTCCCTTTTTCATCCCTTTTTGCTCCCTTTTTGCACTCTTTTTCTTCTTAGATGTAGGTTTGTCCCTCGTAGGACACCTTGAAAGTTACTGGTGCCTAACATTCAGTGTAAGACACATCTGAGGCTATGGGACAGCCTGCTGGTTTGATGCTTGAGAAAGGAAGATTGAACTGAAAAAAGGGCGCGAAAAGGAGCCAAAAAGGACGCAAAAAGGGAACCGTGAACGACCCCACTGCTGGTCTGGCCGGTTGAAAATTTTCGAGCTTTGTAAAGTCGCTTCCGTGCCATCGATTAGTAGAATATTCTATCGAAGTTACTCTTATCTTGGAAGAACGGAGGGAACGCGTCGGATGTACATAAGTTCATCCGCGACTCGGAAATCAGGTGATCGTGTTGGTGTGACTATCTGTGACATCGCCTCTATCTCCCGCGTTGCAGCCAGAGCACAACCTGCGTTCTGTGGCCTCTTCTTTCTCTCCTCTTACCTCTAGTCCTTCTGCCATTCGCCAAATCTCGTCTCTGTATTTTCGGTTTCGGAGGCGTAAAGTGAAGCTGAAGGATAGCCTCCGGACCGCAACAAGTTGTCATTGGTCAACAAAGTACGTTTAGTTATGAACTCTTTTGAATTCAGGTTAACCTGGATATAAAGGCATCTGCATTTCGCCCGTTTTCTCGGAGGTGCAGCTCATGGCTCAAGAATCAGCTCTCCCACAAGAGCTAGTCGACCACATTATCGACCACTTGTAAAATGACCTACAGTCTTTGCAAGCCTGCGCTGTTGTTTCCTTAAGTTTTTTATCGTCTAGTCGTGCCCACCTCTTTTCGCACCTCAGGATAGGCCCCCTCGACCAAGAGCACTCCATCGCTGAGCTCCACGCGATCCTCGCGAAATCTCCAGTCCTCGCCGAGCGGGTCGAGTCTCTTCACCTCTGGGATGACATTATGCGCAGCCAGAGCTGGCTGAAAGGATATATGGAGCTCACACCGGGCTTAGTGCACTTGTCCCGCATCCTCCCGTCGCTGCAACGCTTTTGCATCACGATCAACGCGGGCTTCGTTCACTGGGCCAACATTTCCGAGGCCCTGCGTATGTCGACGTATCACACCGTCGCCCTCCCAACGCTTACCTGCGTCGAGTTTACTGGCCTCTACGGCCTGCCCTTCACGCTGCTCGCGAACTGCCCCGCACTCAAGTCAGTGACGCTCAAGTGGGTCACCTTCGATGAGCGCGACAACCTCGACTTCGCGGCGACCATCACCGCGTGCGCGGGATCGCCCCTGACACAACTGGAGCACCTCTCCATCGACCTCGACACACGCGTGCTGGACCTTCTCTCGCGGTGGATCCTCCACTCGCAATCCCCACTCGACATCAGCAGCCTCAAGTCCCTCGCGTGCACCCTCGACCGTGGATCGGACAACTTGACAGTGCAGCGTCTTCTCGACGTCTGCGCGCACCCTCGAGCGCCTCCAGCTCAAGAACGGTAAGGCCCTCTCCTGTGTGCAAACAAGTGTGCTGACCGCCCCGATGTAGTCCGCGACCCGATCGACATCAGCGAGCTCCCGCGGCTGCACACCCTACGCCTCCATGCTCCTGACGCTCAGTGGCTCTCGTTCCCGTTCCCGCCGCGCTCGGTGGCCCTTGTTGTCGCCATCGCCTCTGACGTCGAGATGGACCAGCTTCGCCGTCGGTGGGCAGCCGAGTTGTTTGCGAGTGTTACATTCATTCTGGGCACACATGAGGAGCGCGAGCGGGATCTCGTCGATGTCTCGGCAGCATTTGCACACAGGATGCCTTCGTTGGCGGAGCAAGGCTTGCTGCGCGTTCTTCGCCCCCGGTAAGTGTCCTATGGGCTCGTCGTCTTGTGTTCTGATTGGTTGGTAGACGTCTTGAAGAGACGTAGAGTGGAGCTGGAATAATCTCAAGTCCGAGTCGTCCACGCCGTGGGCCCCAGAATCTCATCTTTTCTCCATCTCGTCACCCAGTCATTCAGCCAACTTCCCATCATGTCGAGCTTTCGAATATATTTCAGCACTGCGTAATACCTCATCCTTACGCTTAATTGACCTGGCTTGCTGACTTTTGGTTAGATCTTATAGATTTCTTTGCCACATCCGTTGCCTTTAGTACGAAGAACTCCAAGGGATGTCGACTCGGTGCCTGGGTGCCTTAATTGATGATCGATTGATGGACGATTCCCGCCCATGCGTTGCCCGCCCATCTTATCGCAGTTTTCCACTCCACCCGATATGAGCTATTATCCGCGGGAGGATCCTCCGCCGTGTTTCAAAGAGCCCTCATGACTCTCCCTCCTTGTTTTCCCCGCCCATGTCTCTGCTGCGCGACGTCCTGAAGCGCGGCAAACCGCCCCCAAACACCAACGAGGGCGGAAGTCTCCCGCTCTCCTCGAAGCGCAACATCAAGAGCTATGCCTCGTCGATCAAGTCCTCCGGTGGCGCATCGATGCGCTCGCTCGCCGAGTCGATGTTCAGCTTCTACTCAGTCGTTACAGGCTCTGGGCCGCGTGTGCCCAAGCGGCGGCGCGCGGACTTTTCACGGCTCGGTGCGTCGTCCGCTAAGTACCTTTCGTTTCCCGAGCTGGCGCTGAGTTTTGGACTGCAGGTGTACCGGAATGGTACTCGAGCGATCCTCCGCCCGCGCCAGCAATGCCGGGGACGGCGCCACCGTCCAATCTGCCTCCGTACACGATGGCGCACTCGACGGTGATGCACGCCACGGACGCAGGCGTCGAGCCGTGGCTGTCGCTGGTGCTATACAGTCATGCGCCCGTGACATCGCCAATGCCGATGTACCACAATGCAGGCGTGTTCCCCCATTGATGCGCCGGCACCGGGTCTGATTCCGAGCCACAGCGAAGATTGTGGGGGAGGTACGCATGGTGCTCGCGAAGCCCACAAACTTCAGCACCATCGACGTTTGGGTACGCTGTCGTGCTATTATTTCGAGGCGCCTGATGCGAGGTTTCTGCATAGTTTGTCTCGAAATCCGACAGCGTCGTTGATACGCTCAAGCCGGCGATCTTCACTATGACCGCATGCCTGTGGAACCGCAAGCAAGGCGACCCGAGGGCAACGGAGGCGGGCGGTGCGCCGTTCAAAGGGAAGTTCCCCGCCGGGAGCTATGTGTTTCCCTTCCAGTTCCCCGAGCTACCGTCAGATACGCTGGTGAAGCACCCCGACGAGGAAAAGAGGAAGGTGTGGGGCTCCCCATTTTTCCTTACAATGTACTTACGAGGGACCTGTAGAATAAGGCGCGCGTCCCGCTGCCTCGTGAGTCCCCAGCCCCAGCCCCTTGTGCGATTGAGCTGACGCCCGCACAGCGACGTACTTCCTCGCCATGCTCGGTGGGTTCTCCGGGAACATCAAACACACCGTCGGCGTCAACGTGACGCGCGAGGGCCTCGGCACGATCGACGAGGAGTTCGGCATAGACGTGCAGTACCTCCCCCTGGCCCGCGTGCTTCCCCGCCTCAAGACGCCGACTCCGTACCTCCCCACGCGGGAGGACTGGCCGTTCGCGCGGGAGGTGGTCGGCGGGTGGACGCTCACGCCCTTCGGCGGGCGTGGGCGCCTTGGCGAGGAGATCGTCGAGATCGAGGGCATTGTGCGTCTCCTCCCTCCTGGGCGCGCCATCTCCTCATCATTCCTCGTGCAGCTCGGGATCCAGGAGCCGGGTGTGTACACCGCGGGCCAGACGCTTGAGTTCTCGCTCATGCTCTGGTCTTCAAACCCCCTCGCGCTCGAGGCGCTCGCGCAGCCCGGCGCGATCGCGGTGGGGTACTACCAGTCGGATATCTTCTCGCTGGACGCGCTGCATCCGCGCAACTCGGCGCGTAAGAACCGCAAGCTCACGCGGCTCGCGGAGGGGCGCGTGTGGCTGACGGACGTGGGGCGGCCGGCGGAGGATGTGCCCGCGCCGGCGTGTAAGCTCGTGGAGCTTCCTGAGCCGAGCGGCGGCCCCAAGTCTCCTGGGGGCACGGGCTCAGGCGCGCCGGCATCGTTCCGCGTGAAGGGTGCACCGGCGTCGTCACGCATGCAGGAGGTATTCGTCCCGGACGCGGAGGAGGAACCGACCACGGACGACGCGCCGACGTTCACGAGTGACACCGCCGCCTCGACTGCCGTCGGGCCCGGCGAGGAGCGGGCGCCATCGCCGGTGCCGTCGCTCGAAGGGCTCGACGACCTTCCCGACTCCGAGCGCGTCGTACGCCTTGACGGCGAGGTGCGCGTCCCCGCGTGCACCCACCCGAGCTTCCGCTACACCAGCATGGCGCGCGAGGTACGCCCCTCCATCCATTCACTCGCTTGGCGCAGCTGACGCAGTCTGGATGTAGTACGTCCTGCACCTGCTCATCACGCACCCACAGTACGCGCACATCTCGCCGAGTGGTACGGGCATCCTCGCAGAGGTGCCGGTGTGGTATGTGCTGAATCGCTTCGGGCACCTATCTGCGGCCGAGGCGCAGGCGCAGCAGACGGAGGCGCAACGGGCGGCCCTGCCTGTGAAGGGGGATGAGCTCGTGGTGGGCGATGGGGCGATGCGCCTGCTGGCGAAGGTGGGGCATGTCACGACGCAAAAGCGGCCAACGAGCGGCGTGCAGCGTGTCGCTGCTTTTTAAGTGGATGGTATAAAGATAATCGGAATACCGTTACTGTAATGTTTGGTGTAGTTCACGCAGAAGACCCGCAAGCTTGTGCGGCTTCCCAATGTACACCTAATTCTTTTCCCGATAAATTGAGGGCGAAATGCTGTAGTACGGAGAATTCAATCGCGCGACCACCGCAAAGCTTTTCCGGTGCGCGTTCGTTCCAATACAAGCGAGCCTGTCGTCTGAATAATAAGGACCACTACCTGTACAAGTAAACGAATTCTACAATGCATTAGTTCCCATCTACTTCCACAATTACAGCACCATCCCAAGCTTCAGCCCCTCACACGGTCAACCACACGCTGGCCTTGCCCTTCGGCGGATAGAAAACGACGATCATGCTCTGCAGGTGGATGGTGGTCATCCTGTTCCCGTTCTTAATCTTGCTCACGCCAAAGACCTCCCCGGCCTGGGAGTTATTGAGCTCCGCAGTGACGACGGGGGAGTCTCCCGAGAAATCTACGGCGCCGATGTGTAAGTGCAACGAGCATTAAACGACATGTATCGGACGCACCGTGCGGAGTAATGGAGGCATGCCCGCTAAAGAAGGAGCGGAAAAACGCGACGTCCATGGTGACCTGAACGCGCGGGTTAGTGGGCATATCCAGGGAGTCATTTGACACGTACGTTGAAGCGCATGCGCTGTACGTCGTACTTCTCGAGGCGCAGCGCTTCCTTGATGCGGTCGCCGAACTCTTTCTTGTTGAGCGAGCAGGTACCCATAGCGGCTGTGGCTGCCTTCGGCTTGGGCTTGGTCTTTTTCGCGAGTGTCGTCGTTTCGGGCTGGTACTCGCCGTCGCTGTCGCGCTGGACGCGCCAGGAGGATTAGCACGCCGTCAGGATGAGATTGGAGAAAAAATGATTACTTTGCGCTTGAGAGTGGTGGTGTTCACGACGTTGGACATGGAGTTCACGGTTGCTTGCAGCGGGGGTGAGGGTAGAAGGAAGCGAGGGAGAAAATAAACACGCTTTTATACACCGTAACGCTGCACGTGGATGTGATGTCACGCGTTCCTCTGTGCGACCCGCCCTCGCTTTCGGATAATTCCCGCTATCTTATAGTGAGTATTTGTGGTCAGTAAGCTCCAAAGCCACTGTTTCGCAAGAAAATAAGCTAATGGAAAGAAAGCCCTGGGATTAATGATAGAACCCATAGCGTGGCTCCCGAAAGGCTGCCGGAGGCCGGGAGGCGTCTAGATCTGGGGGCAGAGTGCGGGGAGAAGTTGACCACGGTTGAGTCAACCTTACTCTTCGGCGCAACCTGACCTCAGAATCTAATGCAGAGCGCCTCAGTTTGCGGGCCCCCGGGCCCCATCCTCCTCTTGGCCCTTGATATACCATGATAAATAGTGCTGTGCATTGCCGCACCATCCCGCTGCCTTACGAGGCGTTCGCCAGGGGTGTACTGCGGGACCGACATGGGAGCCTGGGACCACTTCAAATCTTAGTGCCGATGGATGCAAAAAAAACGGACGTACCTGGTTTGCACTGCAAGAGGAATCCGTGGGAAGGATAAGATGGACGTACCGATGCTCGTAGCGTGCACTCGTCCGCGTTTCGGATAAGAAGAGAATTCAGACTGAGTTCATTATCCCAAACGCTCCAAAAAAAAAAACAAGGACGTGGGATTTGAAGTATCCGCTGAGATCATCCCAAAGCCAAGATCCGCAGGGAACCCCCCCCCCCCCGGCAAAGTCAAGGCTAACCTCGCCATAGACAGTACCTCGGACTCCCTCTCTTGCTTCTCTTCAGAGGAGGTCGGTTGCCAACTTGCCTAGCGGTCAAGACTCGGAAAAGACTCATGAATGGAGCGGTAGCGCGAAAGTATTCCGGGGTCGGTTGCTATCCAGTGGTTCATCTGGGCCGCATGCGAAGGGAAATATGCTCGCTTCACTGTTGTCAAAGCAAGTTAGAATGTCGGGCATTGACGAGCAAAACGGTTGGGGTGTGGCCAAGTGTGCGGTGTAAAGACGTGCTACCGGACCGGCCCGAGTGCCGGTTTCACAGGCATGATGCCGTCGAAGTTACCAGATCGTCGTACGGCTCGCATCCAGCGCAACTGGACCCCTTCTACTCACTGAATCCCTACTTATCTTCCAACCGTCTGTCCGCAATTACAGCTGTTTCCGAATATGTTGACACTGTATGATTTTTTTTCTGCCCGCTCAACTTTTGATCGAATGCTAAGGATTGCCGGTTTAGGTTAGCCGAACACAGCCGAAGAGCGCCAAGCCGAGCAGGCGGCTACTTGATTTTGAATGAAATATTCATCTCACCATGCGCCGAGGATGTATGAGCCATGCCAAGTGCTATGCTCAGTAATAGTAATGCACTCAAGGGAGGCACTGAATATCCAGACTGCAATAATGAGATTCAGGCAGTATTCAGGCAGTGTGAGGCAATCACGGCACTGACATTGATCCGAGCTAAAACAGGCAATCCTTAGCCCTCCATCAAAACCAGATGAGTGTGAAAAAAAATCACACAGTGTCAACATATTCGGAAACAGCTGTAATTCGTCACTCACTTGCTCAAAATTCCAATTCCTCAACAATTTCTCTACCAAACTCGGAGCCAGAAATATAGACTCGAACCACACTCAGACCGGGTGCATCCTCAGTTTTTCTACCAGGCGATCTGCTCGAAAAGCAATTGCTGTGTTACTTTAGGCTCCGGATGGAGACTGTCAGAAACGATGCTGCCGACGTCGATATCACCTGGCACCCGGATCCCGGATATTAGAACATCGGCCCGAAAATGAAGCTAGGGCTCACCACGCTTTGTTTTATGACTCTCTCCATGAGTCATGATCAATGCGGGGCACCAAGCGGCGAGCAAGTATACTTCGGCATTCATGATGAGTCAACTTAGTTCTTAAAGCATCGGCGCTCGACCTTCTTCCTTCCCTCCCGACCTCACTTCAAATTGACATCTCACAATGGCCGCCAAACCGATTAGCAATGTCGCTGTCGTCCTGGGAACCATGACAATCGGCGCGCCGGGTTCGTCTCCCTGTTCCATTTGCCAGTAATATTGGTTGAATATTGGTGCTGATTCTTGGCAGACGACCACGGTATGGTCCGTATCACCACCCACGAAGGAGTCGCCGAGCTCCTCGACGTCTTCCAGAAACACGGCCACTGTCAAGTCGACACCGCCCGGATTTATGGCGGCGGGACGACTGAAGAGTATCTCGAGGCGGTCGACTGGCAGCAGCGCGGGCTCAAGATGGAGACCCCACGAAGGGGAAGAACCTGGGCTTCTTCTTTTCCGAGGAACTATCTCACTCGCCTGCCGACCTGCGCAAGGCCCTCAACGACAGCCTCGAGGCCCTCAAAACCGACAAATTGTCCATCCTCTACCTCCACGCCCCCGACCGAAGCACCCCCTTCGAGGACACGCTCCGCGAGGTAAACAATATCTACGCCGAGGCCGTGTTCGAGCGCTTCGGCCTCTCCAATTTCATGTCGTGGGAGGTCGCGCAGATCTGCGAGATTTGCAAGCGCAACGGATGGGTCATGCCGACCGTCTACGAGGGCCTGTACAACATCCTCCAGCGGCAGATCGAGGCCGAGCTCATTCCCTGCCTGCGCGCCTATGGCATCAGCTTATACGTCTACAATCCGCTCGCGGGCGGCTTCCTCACCTCGCACTATAAGCGCGACCAGACCGTCTGAGACGTGCGCTTCGACCCAATGCGTACATGGGGACGATACTCCAAGGGCGCTACTGGAACGACGCCAACTTCACGGCGCTCGAGCTCCTGCGCCCCGTGCTTGCACCGCACGGCATCGCCGAGAGCGCCGCGGCGCTGCGCTGGCTCGCGCATCACTCGGTACTCAAGAAAAAGTGCGGCGACGCGATCATCGTAGGAGCGGGCAGCGTGGCGCACCTCGAGCAGAATTTGCAGGCGTTGGACGAGGGCCCCCTGCCTGAAGACGTGGTCACCTCCCTAGATGCGGGCTGGGAGCACACCCGCGCGCTGCCGAGCAGGTACTACCATTAGTTATCCCTTTTGTGTTTTTACACTGTTTGAATTATCTTGTATCCCGGAATAAAACATGCGTATCACCTTGATGTTTTACCAATCTACGGCGACGTACGGGCCAATCATAAAATTCAACTCCCTTTCACCTCCCAGCGCAGAATCCGCTTTCCCGTCCTGCACTGGCTCAGATCCACGAGTCCTGAAGACACAAAGTACCTCGGACGTGGCGTACAGTGCACACCCATATGAAGTGCGTTACAGCCACTAAAAAATCCGACTATATCTTATTTTTTGTGCATCGTAG
Source organism: Mycena latifolia (assembly GCA_029289555.1). Classification (NCBI taxonomy): domain Eukaryota; kingdom Fungi; phylum Basidiomycota; class Agaricomycetes; order Agaricales; family Mycenaceae; genus Mycena; species Mycena latifolia. The sequence goes on along the minus strand of JARJLE010000010.1, from coordinate 1,610,423 downwards.
AGTTTGACTACGGGAGACGAGAGCACATGTAACTTGTAAGAAATATCTATGCATCCCACAGCGGAATTAAATTAGGAGAGGGTCAAAATCAGCTGGGATAACCCAATTTTTAACCGATGCCTTCAGGATTTGTCTATGAACAGACGTTAAACGTTGATTGAATGCCGAGCTGGGAAATTCGTGTGGAAATTGCCGAGCGAGGTTCAAGTTACGACGCACATCAGTCATTGTCAACCTTCGCAAGGCTCGGAAGTTGTCCTTAGAATATCCTGCACGAGTCGCGGGAGAAGAAGCTCAAGTGGTCGAAATGGTACAGTGCTTGTCTTGGCCAATATAAAGCGCAAACGATTTCAGTACTTGGATTATCTTTTCAACAAGCGAGCGGTACCAACTTCTCCCTGTCTACGAGAAACTCTGTCCGAGAATCTACATAGCAGTTCAGACTATGACAAAACTGGTTTTAGTTAGAAAGCTCGAGGGCAGGGTAAAAGACCATATAAATGTGAAGATGTATCATGATTCGTGATATTATAACAATGTAACTGGAATAAGTATTATAGGAACATTCCTATTTTATCGCCGAGTGCTGGTCAAACCGCCGTGGAAATCATACGCCCCGGAGCCTCCAATCGAGCGCGCGCTTGCGCTGCGAGCCTCCAGTCCAACCCCTCGGTTATGACTTTCAACCCAGGGCTCTTCCGATTGAAGCTGCGGCCGATAGACCGGCGGCGCGGCGGCGCGGCCATTTTTGACACGACTGCCCCGGTCGGCGTACCCCCGTCCCTGTGCCCCCACGAGCCCCGGCGCTGTGCGAGTTCCGCCAACGGCTCCAAGGACGCGCGCATGGAAGTCGAGAGCTGTGTTGCGAGCGGGGACTGGGCGAGCTGCAGCAGCTCGGCGGGCGTGTATGATTTTGGCGCTGGAAGGACAAAAGATGTGAGCGGCATTCAATCGGGAGCTTCGAAGAGCTTACGAGGACTGATGGATTCAATGGAGCGACTCGATGACGCAGAGTTTGTACGTCGGTGGACCGGGACATAGACGCCTACGCCTGGGGACGAAGCCCGCGAGGATGATGTGGAAGCGGGAGAGGTGCCAGACATCGGAGACGACATGAAGCTATTAGATTGAGGTGCAAGTAGAGTAAGACAGGCGTAAAACCTCGGGGAAGTTGTGAGGCGCGGTGAGTTTCTGTAGCATGAACAGCCTAGAATTTATACCTACAGCTGCGCCATTTGAGGCCAGATGAGGATGCTAAATTGGGCGAGGAGAGCTAATCGCGCGGTCCAGGACATATGCCGTCCATCTGGCACCTCACTGTCAGTACCACGACAGCGAGGATCGCTCAGCGGACGTGTCGACCTGTTGGTTACGGTTACTTTGTCATTTATCAGGTAGGCTGCCGTGGTTGATCCCGCACAGTTGCACCAGCCCAGTCGTACGCGATGCTTGCCATTCGAGAGTCGATCGAATTCAGTCTAATGTGCTGCGGCGCTGTTATGGTTACCAGGCTTCTAATGCTTGGAGTGTCCACGTTATCGTGTCTGGACCGGATGCTAAACGCTACCGGATTGATCAAGTCAAACAACCATTGCAAGCGGCCGATTAGATTAATTGGGAGACCCTGCAATATAACAATGAAAGCAATAGTGAGGGCATCTTTACGCACTTGAAAAGAATATTGCTGACACTGTTAGAACGCTGTGAAATGGAGGGAAGATGGATTCTCGTAGGCCTCGGGTTGGGGACAGGGATTCACAGTAGGAGGCTTACCATAACTCCGCCGCTATCATCTTGTACTTTGACAGTCGAGTTACTATTCACTGGATGGGACATGTCGCAAATGACATGAATCCATCTACATCCGCGCAATATCGGCGAAGACTGCATTCTCCGAAAGCCAACCTTAACCCGTGAATACCCAGTAGTTGATTGAGGTGGACTATATAATTGAGATGGGCTAGGGATTAGCCGACACCGTAAATCATTGGCAGAGAGGACTTCAAGTTGACGACCATGCTTGGAAACAACCCGGCGCCAGGAGATTGCAAGGAGCCAAGTTTGTGAAACATGGTCAATGGCACTCAGAGAGGCAGATGCGTCGGAGTTGTGCTGTGCACGCTTGGAAACATTCCCTGTCTCAAGCTTCATAAGATGCTCGAAGAATCTGGAGTTTGTCAGTGACAAGTATCCAGTTGAAGGGGGCTGCATGGTGTATCGGTAACCATCGCTCCTAATCTCTGAGTAAATCGGAGATTGCCGGGCCTCGCTAAGATCGAGGGTTCGAACCCCGGCTAAGCCGTCACTAGGAGGGTTCTAGTGGGTATTACCTAATTTAGGTCGAGTCCCACACTGTTCGGCATCTGCCGTTCGTGCGTAAATGCATTCCCGCCTTTGGAGGAGGGTCACATGTCCCCTACCAGCTTTGCGGACCAGCGGGGCTAACCAATTGTTAGTTGCCAATGGTCATAACAAACGCACCTCCAAAAAAAAAAAAAAAAAAAAAAAAAAAGTATCCAGTTGAAAGCGACCAAATTCCTACCACGATGCGGCGCCAGGATTGTAGCATATGCGGGATATGAGTCTGATGCCCATAATCTCCGCTATGGACGGCATAAATACAATGCCATCCCGTGAAACGTCTATCCTGAACATGAAGAGGAGCCCAGTAATAGGCAGGAATAGCTGGGCTTGCGATAAATGCTGTGCTGTGTGTCTTGTGCCCAATTTTACATGGTATGTCGGTCGCAGCTGGTTCAGGGGCAGGCGAACGCACCGTGTCTAATGAGGGCAGTGCTCAGACTGAGGTATAGGATAATTTCTCAGAAGGATTTTGGCCGGGCTTGCAGTGGAATTCGGGAAGACCTTAAATTTCCTCGAGCATTTGCTTGCGAATATAATCCTGCTGCTCAGACACTGACATGAACCTGCGACCGGCTTGTTGCGCGCATACGCCACCATGCTGGGACCTGTTTCGGAGGCGAAAAACCCGGGAGCAGGTTGTAAGCCTCGGATATTTGGCATTCCAGAGCTGCTTCCGTCGCATGGGGTTGTTTTCATCTGATAAAATCGGGGAAAAGCCTTGCTAAAAGGAACAGGGGAGAGGAATAAGCCAGTAGCAGTTTGTAAGCCTCACGGAGACCTCAGAGTCAGAATATTCACAAACAGAAACTTGTTTCTGATTGTGCACTGTCTACCAAAAATGTCGCGAATCGGCTTATATAATCACAGTCTTTGTCATCTGAAATGACGCGTCGCTCGTCACAGAGTCGCTCCTTTAGCATTACTCTCCCACTTGTTTCGAGCGAGTTTGTACTTGATCAACACTGTTTGGAGGACTTTCCGACCGTCTCCTTTCTTTCTCATTCACAAACAGAGACAAAGTCTCTGGTTGTGCTCAGTACCGAAAATGTCTCGGATTCTGCTTATGTAATCACGCACTGCACATGCACATGCCGTCTTTGCCGACGCGGGGTAACTCAGCCTCTCCCAACGGGTGGAATGCCTCAAAATTATGGGTGTTTTCCTGGACAAATTGGCCATTGTCTCCATATTTATAGTTTCAAAAATCTGTGGAATTCTAGATAGTTCCGAACTTGTAGGGTCGCTGCCATGCACGGATCTACGGCATCTTCATCACGTCATTCACGGCATTGCTCATTCCGCCGTGATCCGGGCCTTCAGGATGCCCACGGCTCCTATCAATTTTGCGGGGGAAGGCGGAGCTTAAAAAATCATGTTCTACTCATTCTTTCCGCTGGGCACCTTCTAATCCAATTTCGTCTGAATCATCCACCGGAATGCCAGCTATCGATATTGCCTCTCACATTGTGATTCATGTTCCCATCAGCCAGGTTGTTATCGGCCACTTCTGCAACAAATTACTGCCTGCGGCCGGAAGTCCTTGGAGGCCATTTTAAATCACACAAAAAATCCTAGATGAATCCTAAATGGTTTGGAAGAGATCTGTAGACTCAGGATATTAAATACCTCCGGAAACTCTCAAATTGTGCTAATGGACGATAACATGGTCGATAACCTGTTACTGACATCACGCGGTTATCAACTCGGACCATCCCACTCTCGTCCCACTCCTGCTTGCCCGCTAGCACACTGGACTCCACACCAGTGCTCCTCAATTTTTTCAGGGGCTGCACTCGAGTAATTCCACATGTAGTGGGCCGTAAAAATCGGGTTCAAACGACCTTCCTCGGCACTTCAAGTGAATTAGGCTACAACAACTTGGATGACAACCGTGCGCCTGCGCCTGCTCGGACGGCCTCTGGGGTCAAGATACGCCCATTCCTACATATTCACCTCTCCTAGGTCGTCTTATCGACTGCCGATACCCCAGAACTGCTGAAAAACTACTAGTAGCCGGTATAACTCGGCAGATGATGTCATACAGCATCCCCGAAACATTTTGCCCGCTCGGGTCGTCGCTGCAACAAGGCCTTGGACTTAGGAAGAACAACTTAAGGCTCCAATTTGGTTCTCTAATTCAAACGACCCCGCTCCGTCTGGGTTTCCTTCGCAACTTTTGCAAGTCTGGCCGTCTCATTTTGATCCTTTTGCCAATCCTGTGAACAACTGGAGCGGCAATATCACCTGCAGGTCATCCAATCGGTACCCAGGACCTAGACAAGTCCATCACTTCGCCGTGCATGTGTCCATCTCTTTTGCGTGCATCTGGTTTTGTGAACATCGTACGTCTTGGGATTTTGTTTGGTGGATGTTCACCAACAACACCATGAATTCACAGAACCACAGGGAAAGAAATGATATCTCCCCTCCCATGATTCTTTGCCTTTCGACTGCACAGAATTTCCTGTGGGTGCACATTGTCTCGACTATGGCAGACACAGGCTCCCGACATGATGTATGCTGGTAACAGGTGATGCACTCGTGTTACCACCCTGTCCGTGCAAGTAATGACTTGACAGTCAGGTGAAGGCATTTGGCCGCTGTTTCAAGCCTGTCAATTTTTAATACTGATTGTGAGCCGCTTTGCCTTCTGAATGTACATATCTGGGATGTGTCATAGCTTCCAAAATATAATATTATTGATGCTGAATGTGAATTTCTGTGACTGATATGAGTTCTCTTGAAGTCTCCCTCCCTCCTTCCCTTTTTTTGTTCTTTTTCGTGTTTGTCCTCATTGATACCCAATGCATTGAAATAAAAACCTGTATTGTTACAATGCCTCGTTAATGCTCTCAACTCCAGTTGCTCAAGAGTCACTGAGTCAACATACGACCAATTGATGTTGGGAACGATCCTGGAAACCAATTGGCTGTGGATTCTGGGATTCACCACAGTTCATTACTTATATTACCCTCGAAATCACATTTGCACCACATTGAGTCCAAAAGTGCTATTTATCACCATCTCACCGATTTACATTTAATTGTTCAGCTTCCTACACTGAAAAAGTAAAAATAATAAGTCCCTCTTCTCACTTAATTTTTTCAGCTACATTCTGTTTGTGCCCCGCCGCTTGCCGGCCAACCACTATCATTGCAGTCCGCTGGGGAGGCAAGAGCTGAGTCATTAGGATATCACCTGACTGCTGATGCAAATTTTTCTCAGACTCCTGCCTCCTCCTTTCATCGTCTCCTCCGCTTGCTGGTTCTAGCATCGCTGCAGCTACTCTCTTACCACCATGGACGTCGACATGAAGACCAAGGACGACGGTCCGTTGGAGGCTGAGGACAAGGGGATCAGTGCACCAGTGAGCAGCAGGGAGCGCGAGCGCAAAGACCGGGACAGGGATCGTGACTATGACCGTGATAAGGACAGGGACCGCGACCGTGAGCGCGACAGGGACCGCGATCGTGACAGGGAGCGAGACAGGCGGGACAGGGACAAGGACGCCCCCAGGGATCCCAGAGACCGCGACAGGCGCGACTCGGGTCAGTGCTCTCGCAGGATGCATTTGTGCAGTATATCTAACTCGAATTCACGTCTAGGCCGCCCTAGGCGCGGAGGTGGCGGTGGCGGGGACCATTGGGAGCCAGACAGCAGGAACGGCGATGTAGGCGACGTGTCCTATTCTCTTTGTGCTTTACTCATTCATTTGTAACTAGCGGCGCAAGCGCTCTCGCTCCCGCTCCCGCTCCAGACGCCGCTCGGCCTCTCCGCGTCGGCGCTCCCGCCGCTCGCGCTCCCGCAGCCGCTCTAGGTCGCCCCGCTCGCGCTCGCGCAGCCGCAGCCGCGACCGCGGGGGCAAGAGTGATACCTTCGCGCGCTCGCTTGGCGGGCCGATGAACGCAGACCACGAGGAGGCCGTCGAGTTCGCCAAGATCAGCAAGAGGGAGAACCGAGTGTACGTCGGCAACCTCAGCTACGAGGTCCGCTACCGGGACCTGATGGAATTCATGAGGGGAGGTGGGTGGGGGATCATTAGTTCTTTCTTTGGTGTTTGGCTTGGAATTGGGCTTGGCCGTGGACGTGGACGTGGAAGGGGAGGCAGAAAGACTGTGGGCGGTCGTAGCGGTGGTGATGCATTCGCCGGAGACGCCTCTCACTTGGCTTGGGATTGGGCTTGGTCCTGTCGCGCTGCTGCTCCAATGCGGGAGGGAGAAGTTTCTGTTTCTCGTGGTTGTGGTTATGGGTGTGGGCGTGGGCGGGGCGAGGTGACGCTGGCAACAGTGTTAGTGGTGGCGGTGTGCATTTTTTCAAGTTTTCTCCTTGCTGGAAATCGGTCGAGTTGTCGAGAGGATATTGATTGGGAGTTTTCTTTTGGGATTGGCAGCTGGTGAGGTTCTGTTCGCCGAAGTACTCGTCACCCCCACCGGTGTCTCCAAGGGCTGCGGGTGAGTCCTTCCTTTCCTCCTTCCCCTTCCCGCTATTTGCTAATTATGTCTTCGCTCAGGATCGTCGAATTCGCATCGCAAGAAGACGCGCAGCGCGCCGTGCGCGAGCTGTCTGAGATGCCGCTCCTCGGGCGCCCCGTCTTCATCCGCGAGGTATGCATCCTCCCTTTACCTTGCCCTTACTTCCCGCCGACTTGCTGACGCACGCCCCCCTCAGGACCGCGAGACTGAAGCTCGCTTCGGCGCGACACCCGTACCGGGCAAGATCGGGATGGCGATGGCGGGGCAAGGCCTCAACGCCGCGCCGCCCCCGCGCCCCGCGTCGCACAACTACTTTGGCACACAGGCGAACCCAGGGAACCAGCTTTATGTTGGGAATGTAAGTCTTAGCGTTTTTTCTCCTTGTTCCCCTTCCCCCTCTTCCTCCGCCTTTCACCTCTCTTCCTCCTTTTGCTCTACTTCATCCCCACGTCTCCTCCCCGGGTCTTCCCCCCGCGCGCCCGCTTCGTCCTTCTCTTCATATTCTCTTTTCATTTCGCGTCGTCCTTCGCGGTCGCTGACGCTTTGCATGACGTAGCTCCCGTACCAAGCGGGCTGGCAGGACCTCAAGGACCTCTTCCGCGTCGCGGGCAATATCGTCCGCGCGGACATCAACCTCGGCGCGGACGGGCGCCCAAAGGGCTCGGGCACCGTTGTTTTCGAGACGCCCAAGGACGCGGCCGCGGCGATCAGTGAGTCTTGTCCTTTTATTCCTCGCGGGCCGGACTGACGACGGGGTGTAGGCATGTACCACGGCACGGACTGGTATGGGAGGACGCTGGAGGTGCGCGAGGTAAGTCACGTTTCCCGCTCCCTCCTTTGCCCTTGAGGAGGATGGATGATGCTAACACGTGAATGTAGGACCGTTATGCCGGCCTCTCCGGCGCTGGTGGCTTCCGCGGCGGACTGCGCGGTGGGCCCCGTGGGCTCGGGCGCGGGCTGCGCGGCGGAGGCTTCCGCGGGGGCTTCCGCGGAGGCGCAGGGGGCGCATATGGCGGCGCGGGGCGCGACTTCTCGAATCAGGATCTGTACGCGGATTACTCGGGGCCGGACCAGGGCGGCGCTGCGTACGGCGGCGGGTTTGGCGGCGGCCATGGGGCCGGGCACGGCGGCGGCCATGGTGCGGCGTTTGGGGGGCATGGGCCTGGGGCGCCAGGATATGTTGAGCCGGAGCCGAGCCAGCAGATTATGGTGCGGAACGTACGTCCCCCTTCCTCTCCTGCCGGTCTTTTGAAGCATGACGCTGATTGTGGTGTGGGCACACAGCTGCCGTGGTCGACGGCGAACGAGGATCTTGTGGAGCTGTTCGAGACGACGGGGCAGGTGGAGCTGGCGGAGATTCTGTTTGATGGGGCGCGCTCGAAGGGATGCGGGGTTGTGCAGTTTGCGCAGGTGGGGGAGGCGGAGACGGCGATTGGTATGTCCTGTCGTTCCTTGGTCCCCTCCACCCGTCCCCCGCTCTTCCGCTGTGTCATTCCTTCCTACCGCGCTTCCCTCTTTCTCTCGCCTCCCCCGTTCCTTCGCCCCCCGTCTTTCCTCTGCGTCTCCTTCCTCTCCGTCTTGGTCTCATTTCCCCGTCCCTCCGCTGTCCTTCTCCTTCCCTTCGTCCGTCTTACTTTTCTCGTCGTCCGTCCCCACTCCCTCATCCAATTCATCTCCACTGTCTACCCCACTCATTCGTTCCTTCCCCCGCGCCCGTTTTTCCGTCTCTCGTCCTCTTTCCTTCCTCCCTCCGGCGCATCCTTCCTTTCCCTTCTTCCCTCTTCCTTGCTTCGTTCTTCCCTCCCTCCCCCGTTATTTGCCCTCGCTGGCCGTGCTGATAATGTCCCCCAGCCAAATTCCAGCAATACATGTACGGCGGGCGGCCCCTCGGTGTGTCCCCTCCTTTGTCCTTCGTTCCCCTTCACTCATCTCGCTGGCCCACAGATGTGCGGTTCAACGACCGCTGGCACACGTTCACGCCCACCGCCGCCAAAGGCGGGCTGCTGGGCCCGGGCCAGGCGGATATGGTGTAACGCGCCCGTCCCACTGTCCTATGTCGTGGCGTGGCGAAATTCTTGCGTATACCTATGTATGTATCGTAAAACGAAAACTCCCCCCATTTCATTCCATACCACTCTTCAAAAAATTGATTGTGTTTCTTGACTGTCATGTGTCAGGTGAAAGAAGGATGTGTCAGCCGAGAAGTGATAAGGGCTGTGCTGAGCTGCATTATCTCGCTTTGACCGGGTTCGGAAAATTGGGATGACGGTGTGGTACAGCAAGTGCCCATTCATTAATCGTACAATCGTTGGGCTCCATATGTATAGAACCTTCGATTTCACATTGAATAAAGGCCCGGGAAGGAAATGTTACCGCTGCTGGACGTACGGCTCTAGATCTGCTGATCAGCGGATATTTAGAACAGATCGCTGTTAAGCGCGGACGTGCATTCAACCAGATAGCATGAGATTACAAGCGCAGACACTATTGCACGACAATGGATTTATGAAGGCATCAAATAGTCCACGATTCGAACCTCCGATCCATCTCCGGCCTTGGTTCGGAGACACAACCTGCCAGAAAATGGACAGATGTCCAATTCGCCATCCTCCGTCTCCCCTCCCGCAAAGAGAACGCCAGAAAATCGCTGTGCCGGGGCGTCGTCGACGGAAGGGAAAATCGATATGGAGGTACAGATTTCATTGAGGTTGATACAGGTCATCTGGAAAGTCTCCTCGTTGTGCCAATGTAGACAAGACGACATTGCATCCATCACCATGATCTGTTCCAGAGGCGATTCCCCGACCAAAATTGGCAAGCAACCAGGAAGGCCGTTTTTGCCGCCGTTCTCGACTGCCGTAAGCACATAATGCTTTATGGTGATCTCGTCGTCTTCATCGTAGTGATGGATGTCAAAGTGCATGGGGGAATCTAGGGTCGTCGTTTCGGCGCCGCGAAACGGTGGCCTCCCAGCTGCGGCGTAGGTGCTAGGTTGCGCCGTGATTGTGAGGATCGGACTGACTGTTTCAAGAGAAGGCTCATCATTGAGGTGGCGAGGTTTCATTGGCGGTAACTTCATTATTTCGATGCTTCCGCGTTGTTCGTCGGAGACAAGGGCAATTAGATTGTTGTTGCATACAGTAATCTTGGAAAAGTTACAAGCCAGATCCAGCTTTCCAAATAATTGACACCTACTTTGTGAACACTCGAAAAGATGTCGCATCGCACCCAAGTGTCCTGCCTGAAGTTCCACAGTAAAACAGATTCCGACTCGGTGACGACAGCGGCATGGCTGTCTGAAAATCCTTTGAGATATGGGAAACCGTCTGGGACTGGGGCAGTAGCGAGCAGCGAGAACTGTGCTTGCTCCGCCGACGGACAAATGCGGTATACAGTTAAAAACAATCCTACCCTGTGTGAAGGATAGGTAAATCTGATGGTACCCGTGCACGTAGTACTCACACAGGTGAGTCCCGAGAGATGACGAGAACCAGAATTTCATTCTCGTTCGTCGACGATTGAGTGATGGCAACGCGGGAAATGTAGGCATGACCGACGTCGGTGGAAGCAATGGGATAAGGGTTGACCACAACTCCAGAGTGAAATCCGACGTCCCAAATGCGCACATTCTTCCCGCAGGACGTGAGCAGAAAACGCCCGCCGGGCACAAGAATCGTGTTCTTGAAACATTCGGTCGCTGATGCCGCGCTCGAGAGGATGCGGGTCGAGAAAGGACGCAAAGTGCCAGAGAACGGGGAGGACGTAAACTCACGGCGCATACGCGCAAGGAAGCGAAGACCGGCCGTTGCGGCATGTTCCAGCTGGGGCAAGGTCATCTCTGAGATCGGGAAGGAAGGAAGGAAGATGTTTTTTTCAGCACAAAGAGAACGAAGAGCCTGGATCCAGAGAATGCGTTGGTAGCTCGCTGCGAGCAGCGATGTGCAGACCTAGAGACCTGAGTTCAGAGACGCGTTCGGACACGAGCGCGGGCCAGACTCGCCTGGCGAAGAGCAATGATGTCGAGAACGTTCGTGTACGACATGATTCGGAGTAGAACATCGTGAGGTATATCCTTGAGCATCTCAACTGGGCGCGCCGGAGCGCGTTTGGTTTTCAGAATGAGGAACGAGCGAGGGAGTCTATCTGTTTCTGAAGATGATTGTCGCGAAAAGTCGGCAGATCACGTCAAGACCAAAACAAGTGTAAGTATTGATTGAATCAATTGCAACGCGTTCACAAGCAAAATCCAAACTCTGGCGCGGGTCAACCTTCTCAAAAAGAGGTGTCTGGAAAGAGCAGATGAATCCAATCCGATCCTCTTTACGCCTCACCCATACCGCCACCCCAGGGGTCACCGTTTTAGTCACGTGCAGACCTCTTAGGTACCTTTCCGTGTACTAGCTAAAGGTACCTAAGAGGTCCGCCTCCGCGGAGGGAGACCCCGGCTTCTATTATGTAACCAGGCTTCCCCCCTCCCAGATAGGCCAGGGTGAGGCCTGACAAGCGAATTGGGAGGTCCCGACATTGATGGCATCACTTCCATGTCGGGATTCCGCTTGCCTCCGCTTGGGGCTTCCTCCGTGCCACCACTACTGAAAATCTGTCTTGGGCCTTGGCTGATGGTTAACACATGTGCATCCGAATTTTTTTATTCCCTGTGCAGGGTCAATTAATAATTTACATTCAGGTTGAATACTCCTCGGTGGCCTCCATACAGCCACTATAAGCAGATTGGCAGGGCTTGAGCGGTATGTTGAGAGCCACTTGAGATATGTGGTTTTTGAACGATGGTTATGTGTCATCAGCAATGAGAAAGCGAAATATTTCCTGCTCCCCGGCGGCTGTGGTGGCCACCGAGATTCCGGGTTATAATCCAAATTTTGCAATGCTCACCTGATACTCTGCTTCTGCTTCAGATATTTAAATATTTGATTGCCTGGCCTTTCTACCAAGAGCTTAGCACTCCGAACATGAAACCTTGGTGGCCTCCGAGTGCCAAACGGAATTATACAGTCTATCGTAGATATTAGTAGAACTATAAAGGCTACGTGAGTATGAAAGCTACCTTGTGTTCTTGATCACCGCGAGAGTGCCGGATCCGAAAGTTTAGACTTGCAGGCCTCCGATGGAATTTATTTTTTGACCTACAGAGTAACTGTTGGAGTTGCATCTCTTTAGATTCGGGTGTATCATCCATTGTGTGGTGAACTAAGAATGAACAGGTATCCTGTGTGATCCACTGGAATTACAGATCCAATGTCCCACGGTTCAACTTCCAAGATTTGGTCTAAATACTGAATTCCAACTCACAGTAACAGGTTCAACCATTTTCTTCCGTCTCACGAACTACAGTAAGGGAAAGATGCTCGTATGTAGCCTACATATGACCATCTCGCACACAAAGTCGGTGGCCTCCCATGCATTTTTTGCATCCAAGAATCTCGTTCTCCGCAGTGCTCAACACTCTGTGCAGGTTTACGATTTACTGTGAGCTTAACGCTCCCTTCAATGGCCCTTCCTTGAATTTTTCTTAGCCTCCTTGCAATTTTGGAGGCTGCTGGGAGGCCTCCGTTGAACTGCTTTGAAGGTCGGTGAGTCACTTACTATCACAATTATGGATGTAACACACCATTAGATGAAGTGAATCGATGTTCTGTGGCTACCAGAGCGGCGTCACTTATCCTCTGGATGCACAAATCAATAATTTGCGGAATTCTCCTGGTCTCCGTAGCCAAATGTGTTCGCGGTAGCCTCAACAACCTTCTATGACCACCGGAATCTATGCTAAATACATCCTACAGCATAAATAGTGATGCACGACCAGCTGGGAATTTTCCTGCCATCTTGAATGTAATGTCCGTTTGAAGTATACGGGTTTCAACATGAATGCTTGGTTGGCTTTGGCACCTTTTCGTGCACTCGGAAAATATTTTCTCTGAGGGCCAGGGAGGTAATATCTGCTGATCCATTGGTGACCCGGCATCAATTGGCTTGGCTTTGAGCCCCAAGTCACAAATTTTAGGTGCGCCTAAGCATGCGCAATGAATTTTTTAAATTAGACCCACCTTTATTCGTGATGTCATTGGCTGATCAGACACCTGCCGGAACCTTCCGGGTTGCCCTCCTCATCGCCGGAAGCATTGGTCCACGTTACAGAGGTATTTGTTGAACATCCATTATAGTTGAAAAAGTCTGAACTCGCTTTAAATTACCCTGTCAGTGATTTTTGCTTGGTCCAGGAGGCCTCCGACAGCCCGGGTAGCCTCCGTCACTTCTCATAACCTATCTGACCCTATCTGACAACAGGTATTCTATCTCTGTAGCTGCAGAATATCGATAGCCTTTAAAGATATGACCTCTATGTTATCCCATATCTCTGATTTTCTAGACTTCGGACTCACCTCGGAGGCCTGGACACCTCTGGCTAAAATACTGCGAAGTTCACTGTCATATCAACTCTTTAATGTTTTAGGTCTCCGTACTTCTCTTGAATGACGATCAAGTACAAGTGAAACTCAGGAGACCATCCTATCCTCTGGAAGCCCTCCGGCAATCGGTGACCTCCAACATCTGTGTCAAGTTTCCAATGTTCAACCTTGTGTTGGAATTCATGTTCATTGCCTTCCTGATGTACATGCTTCCGACTTGTTAAATTTGACCGTTGTGTGGTAGACTAACAATGTTGAGTTTTCGGGTTCCCCATTGGGGGGCCTCCTCAATTATTTCGAGTGCTTCACGCTGCCATGCGGCATGTTTGAAATTATTTTAACCGTGTCAATGCTAGATCATATGTATGATTTGACTAGGTGTCTGGCCTTGACATTTTTTTTTTACAGCGGCAGATGTATAAGTATGGAGGCCTCCTGCGCTCCCCCGGAGAGGGAGCATTGTAATTTGGAACCCCTCTGTGCCACTGGCGAGAACACTTTGAGATATGATCACGGCCGACGGCCGACTGCTCTAACAGGGTCCGTAATATTTTTTTAAACCCCCTAATTGGTAGGCCTCCTTGAGCAGGATTCCGGAGATATTCATAAGCCGGCGGCCAGAAGAAGCGTTTAGTCCGTACCAATTCTTCATACTTAGTAGACGAGATGTGTTCAAACGATCTCAACGGAGGATTCACCCTCAAACTTCCATAGTAGGCCTCCGGCCGTTTCAAAAATATTGAACCAAGCAGCTATCAGATGCTGCAAATCAATATTGAAAACACGGCTCACATAGCATAGTGAACAAGGTTCAGAAATAGGTCAAGAACAATATACAGGGAAGGGACAACCAGCCAAAGTCGGGAGGCCACCGGGCACCGATAGCGGCTACCCAAAATAAGACGACCATTGGAGTACGTAATAGAAGTCAGGGTCTCCCTCCGCGGAGGCGACCTCTTAGGTACCTTTAGCTAGTACACGGAAAGGTACCTAAGAGGTCCAACACGTGACCGAGACGGTGACCCCTTAGGTCCATACCGCCATTGTTTCATTATTTGCCAAATTGCTTCACGGGTTTGCTATTTAGTATTCCCCTTGGGTAGTATGCCGCCCTAATAAAATTCTGAATTGGACAGTTTGCCTACAGAATTAGGTCGGAGGCGTCCCGCTAAGGGTCTGGTCGATCTGCCCACGAGCTTACTGCGCATCAGTGTCCACTAGGCAGCAGAGCTGGCCGCAGATCTGGAGCTTTAGATCCGTCTTCTCGCTACTATTGGAGCGAAACGCTGCGTTAAAACGGGCCTCAAACGGATCGTACGGCTATGAGTAGTGCCACGGGATCTACCCTTACCTGTAAATCAGAGAAAATTCCACAAAGACTCCGTGTCCTATCGAGACCTCTCACTGAACAGGGAAGTTGGAGGATATCGGGAGGGAGCAACAAAGAGTCAAGGATAGACCCAAGGTCTGTTTCCGTTTGTCCTCGAGCATTCGAACAGCACTCTGAATCCGAAGGACCTGCTGAAATCGCTTCTAGCTCAATCGCTGGCCATTTGGACGAAGACTGGCGAAGATTGAGTGGAAATAAGCGACTCGGAGGAACAAGCTGGCAGTATTATTATCGAGTCAGGCTAACGACGCAAATTTCTTGACTCCGCGCATTTGACTACAGCTTGGAGGACTCACTAGTAAGGACCAACATGCCCGTTCCTCTAGACCAAACACATTCTACTCGGACCCCAATAACTTCAGTCTTCGTTTCCAGTCGTACAAGTCCTCAAGCCCGCGGTGCCCATGCTGCCATGACGGTAGGAGATGGCCTCGATATCGCTCTGCGCTTGGGTGAACCCCTGCACGCAGCTCGGGCATCATGCATGTGCGATGAATGCGACAATGACCGGAATATTCGGGGGTGCAAGGATCCCCACGCATGCGCTGCAAAAGCTGCATCCCGACTGGACCAGATCCACACTCATTGGATTCCCAAGCCCGGCGATGCGATGCAACGCGCAGACGAGCCCGCGGACCAAGACGAAGACAGAGAGTGCTTCAGGCCCCCTAGCGCAATCACGCGCCTCTCGCAAGGTATGCGTGTGATGACACATCGGACAGGCAAGCCGAGAGAACGTCCCGAGCCACGGATACGAAGGAGGGCGCAGACTGTACCCGTTCCGGAAAAAATAACGATTTATATTGCTGGGTCGACGCACACACCGGCAAGTAAGAAGGTAACCGCAGCGGCGGGTATTCTCGTCGAAGGAGAGGACGATCAGGCCACCGGGAAATGTATCTCGGCAGGGAGCCAGCAATCCCAGTACGTAGCCGAATTCTACGCCGCGTTAGAAGCTATCAGAAAAGCAAATAAAGAATTGGTGCTCACCATTATAAGCACCCAGAAATATGTACGAGATGCGATGAATGAAAGGCTCACACAGTGGGAACAAGAAGGCTGGATCGGTGTCCTGCACCATGATGTGCTGCGTTGCATCGCTGCAGAACTAAAGGCACGGAGAGCACCGACTTTCTTCGAAATAGCGGAGCAGGGCAAGGCCACAAGAGCGGCATGCAAGCTGGCTGCCACCGCGGCAAAGCGGGCTGCGAGAGCGCCGAGCAGGGTGGGGTGGGACATGATGCTGCCGAAAGGCACAGCCCTCCCCGGAATGAGCCTGCAAGGAAATCGTCAGAAACACTTCTACAGCACGATAAGAGAGGAGAAGACTAAGAAGCTCACTCCCCGGGCAGCGACGGTGAACAAGCTTGAGATGGTATGAAAAGCTGTGTACGATATATTTGACAGAAGGGTGTTGGACGCCGAAATATGGATGTCGGTCGAAGTGAAAGATATCCTGCCACGCACCGGGCAATTTCTCTGGCGGACCATACACAACGCCCACAGAGTCGGGTCATGGTGGACCCACATTCCGGAATGCGAAGACCGTGCACTGTGCGGTGAAACGGTGCACCTAAGTATAGGCTGAAATGCAGTAAGATCCTCAGATAGATGCTAATGAACAGCACCACACTAAATCACTAACACACACTACACACACAACACACAACCAATACGAAGTGCGAGATAATTGAGTTCGGGTCACCCTGCAGTATACAGGTAAGATGGAACTTCGTGGGACGGGATCAACTCAAAGAAGGATCGATAGAACCTCTAGGAGCCTACAGTAGTTTGAAAACCACTAAAAGTGCACAGCTCTGACACAAGGTATCGGAGTTTAGGTAGATGAAAGCTTGCTCTGGGAACCACAGTAGGTTCGCGAACTGTGCGCAGCTACGACCAGCCTACTAAACGGGGCTGATTCCAATAGCGGACACGACTACGACCGTTCTACTAAGGCGGGAACGATTCCAATAGCCCAACTAACGAACTACGACCGGCCTACTATGCGTGGACGATTCCAATAGAACACTAGCCTGCCTCGTGCAACTTAACAGAGGACTTTCGCGAACTCGCCGTGACCCTCCACGAGACGAGGTTGAAGTGATTGGCTTAGATGATCCTTTAAAGCTTATGGAGCCAACAAAATCAAAGCTTCTGTATTAATGAATCTACACAAGAGAAATGTTTATATCACAAATCTCCGCACAGATACAGAGGACACCAACGCCTTTGACAGGTGGCTTCGACTTCCGTCTAAGCGCAACCAAGGGGGCAAGGATGAACTAGAAATCCATCTAGAAACACCGAGGGTGAGCTGCTGTAAGGCGGGTTCTACGTGGTCTTTTATATGTTTTCGATAAATACATGACAGATGACTATGAATAAGAAAGAATAAGAGAAAATGAGTAAACTGAGAGCTTCGGAACGGAATAGGAATAGTGACGCGGCCTTCTAGTGGTGGTGGGATAGCTGCCCGGCATCGGACAGTCATCAGAAATGACTTCGCGAACCGTTTCAGGTATATTTGGAATGTCTCAGCACAGGCCGAAGGGTTTCGCGACCCGGCCTGCCACCTTGGCACACACGTCCCACATCGGCATGGTTGATAATCCACTGCTATTTGACTGCCCTGCTCTCGTAAGAGCAGTAAATAGTCCGTTCAGCCGTTCGCGAACGCGAGGCCCTTCGGCTTCGGCTCAAGAATACTCCAATCACCAATATGCTTCCGCTTTGGCAGTATTTGGTCCTCACGACCGCATCGCGATCATCACATGTGGTCCCCTAGACCCAGGGCTGACTACTGCTTGAACCAACTCTGGCCAGGCACCAATAGTCAGAGGTTCGCGAACATTAAACATGGTTCACGAACTCGCTCCTTTGCCCTTTCAGTCGTAAGTCCACTGAAAGTGAGGTTCGCGAATATTGATGTTCATTCGCGAACTCGTTCTGAAGCCCTTCCACATGGAAGTGGGGTTCGCGAACTGTTCCCTGCCCTTGTCTGGTGCAGTACAATCCACGAAGGGTGTCAAGGCTTTCATTATATCTCCTGGGTATGGTATCTAGCCTGCAGGGCAAGCTGTTTCCCGGATCACAGGAAACAACTCTGTCTGACGGAGTTCGCGAACACTTCTAGGATCATGAAGCGGATCCCCCATGTTTATAAGGACCGCGCTTCTATGTCTCCCCAGTGCGTGCTAACTCCTCTAGCATCATTAATACACAGTCGGCAGTTCGGAGCTCACTCCGGCTCTAATTGTATACCACCGAACAGAGGTTCTTAGAATAGTGCTAAGAATCGCGAAAATGCGTGATTACACGGGTGGTTCAAAACCAGTCGTATCATCTCCCCTTCACTAAATCTTGACCGTCCTCGGTCAACTAGACTTTAGTGGTTTCGGAATGGTAGCTTCGCGAAACGTTCATAATTTATTTTTGTATTTTTGTGCCCGCTTGTGACTGTCCATCATTTCAAGTACCACGCCCAAGTTTAGACGTTAATTAGGGTCTGACAGTAATGAGTTCGCGAACACATTTTTCTGACTTCTTTCATCCCCGACAAGCAGTCCTGCTTATCTTGGTGAACTATGTGCCTCCATCTTGAGGAGTTTCAAGTCCTGCACCCATTGCTTTAGGCGACTTGTTTCAGGTCTTACAGTCCAGTTTCGCGAACTGTTCCAGCAAGGCCATTATCAATGACAAGTTTGTCAAACTGATCTTCGCGAAGATCTGCTTCCGTCCCGAGAACATTAATCAAGTCTCATGACATCACAGATCGTCGCTGTCAGGGACCCACAACCAACGTAAGTAGCCCCTGGGAACTTCTCCCCTTGACTTTGCATTGTAGTCCCGTCCTCCACTGTTTTTCTGTCAGGTTCATGAAACACACCTGGCAACCGTCTCGTCACCAATGTGTGTACACATCCTGAACTTTATTTCCACGTGTAATGGATTACACGCCCGTTTTGGAAACCTCCGTGTCAGGGTCTCTTTGACCCTAGACGGTTACTGATGGACAAATGTTTGATAGGTTACCGTCTCGTCATTTGTCCACAGCATTCTTCGTCTTTGTTCTCAACCACTACAATCCCCGCAGCTGGATACCCTCGCTACTGGATTGTGGTCTTTTCTTTCTTTCCTCTCTTTGCTCTGGCTTCCTCGATGGCGAAGCGCAAGCGCCCGGACGACCCCGAGCCTGAGCACACCGATCCTTGGTGGGCTTTTCGCAGCACGGACATCTCCACCGTTATCGAGTTATTCCATCCTACCCTGCTCAAGGCCTCGACTCCGGCCCATATTCACAAGGTTCTGGACAATCTTTGGTCTTTTGTGGTCCGTACAGTTCACGCCTCCCTTCAGTACCATTTTACTGACACTATTTCGTAGGAGCACTACCGCAAAACTGTTCCCCTGGGCTCCGCTTCATCGTTCTACAATGAAGTCGAGCAATTTTTATACCAGGTGGCCGTGATTTTCATCACTGGCAAGAAGCGCGATACCGAGAAACTCTTGGACTGGCACTATATCACGAATATGGCCAAGATGTGCCCTCGTACAGCTACCTTGGTGCGTCCGCACCCCTCTTTCTCTTTGATAGTGGCTGACGCTTGTACTGTTCCAGTCTGCGTCACTCGACGATCACTTCACTATCCCTGCGCTTCCTGCTGCTCCCTTCAATCCTTTCACTCAGGATCTCGATCTCGACTTCCTGGATGAGCCGCCTGACAAGAAGCGCACAGCTCCAGCTGTTTCTCCTCCCGAGAGTGTGGCCTCTTCCAGCAAAGTCGCGAAGGGTTTCAAGGCTCCAAATGCGCCTCTCAAGAAGTCCAAGAAGTCTAACCTCGAAGTAGTTGAAGAGTCCGAGGTGGAGATTGTTCCCCCAGCCCCTGTACGTCTCATTTCACCACCCGCTGTCCCTTATTCATGGATTTCATCGCAGAAGGCTCCCAAGGCCAGTCGCACTCTGCGCAACCGCACCACTGCAGATTCCACATCCAAGTCGCGTGCCCGACTTCTCAGATGCCTGCAGCGGCTTCGTCTTCCCAGCGTGCTCCCGAGCCTTCCGACCAAGGCAGGAGCAAGCGCAAGGTACCCACGGCCGCAGCCCACAGTACCCTCTCTCAGATCGCGGACGAGGAGTCTGTTCAGTCCGACACTGAGCCCATCGACAACGAGTTTGGCTCCCCTCAGATGGTGCTCCTGTCTGAGTACGACAGAGACCCGTCTAAGTTTTGGACCAGCTTGAACTCGAACTACACCCGTAAGTCCCATTTTTAGGACTGCAATGCGTGATCGCTCAAGGATCCTTTCGGTTACAGACAGTTCCTCGTCTGGGGAACCCGACGTTATGCCTGCGACAATGCTTGTCCCAGCCTCGATGGTTTTCAATGGTATTCTACCACCTGGCTTTCACAAGGTGCGTCGCAATCTTTCTTTCTTTGGCAATGCTAACCGACGTCCTGTTACGTTCTAGTCCTTATTTGTCTGTACAAACTGTGCTACCCGCGGAAAAGTCTGCGTGTACGTTGGACCTGGGCGCGCCTGCTGGGCTTGTGCCAAGAACCACTCAGCGCGCTGCAACTTCGCCACAGGGGATCGCTTTCGCATGCAAACCGCTGAGCGAATGGAGTCTTTCAATGGGATCTCCAACCCTGGTACGTCTTTGTCTTAGTCATTATGAAGCTTCGCGAAGCTGATCAGAGCCCTTCAGTCCTCGTCCAGGACTTCCAGCGCCTGATCGAGCTCCGCCGCCGCATCGACTTCGCCTACAACGTCCTCCTTCACGAGTATGAAGACTACACCTCCGTCACGAAGGACTTGGCTATTCACTACTTCCAAACAAAGTCGGTCCTTCGTCCTGAGGACTTCGCGGATCGGTTCGAAAACCCCGAGAGCATTCAACTCATCGAGGACCTCTTCATCCACCTGGACATCACCTACGAGCACGCACGTCAGCGCTGGCTCAAACAGCACCCTGCATCCGCGGTCTTGTCTGTCGCCGACTCGGTGAGCCGCAACATCGACTTCGCAGAGAGCAAGCACACCTCACCAGCATTGGAGACTCTGCGGTTCGAGAAGGAAGTTCAAATGGACCCCGATCGCACGCAGCGCTCGCGCCCATTCTCGGACCGCATCCAGGAGCAAATCCCGGTTGGCGAGATCGAGGCGATGGTCTCCCATTCGCGCGCGACAACCCCAGCTTCACCTTCGCACCCGGCGAGTCCGCCCTCGCAGCCCTCGACCTCACGTCTTCCTGCCCACGAGCGCTCTCAAACGCAGCGCCCCGTGTCGCATCCTCCACCGCGTGAAGTCTCGCTGTCCGCTCATCCTTCAACTGCACATTCTTCACGTTCTCCTTCGCCACAGGACACGCCTTTGACATATCGCGAAGCACCTTCTCAGGTTCACAAAGCTGCGCCCCTTCGTCCGCAGGCCCATCGTACGCCGCAGGATGCATCCTCGCGACTTGCTTCATCAAACCCGGACTCCGCCGATACCTCTGCGCCTCCGGCGCATTCGTCGTCGTCGACCACTGTGCTTCGGCGCATGGACTTGTCTCAGCAGCCTCCTCATGCATCCGCTCAACAGCCGACTCGTCACTCGGCTTTGCAGCAACCTGCACGGGCTTCAACATCTCAGAAGCAGCCTCGCTTCTCCACTTCGTTCCAGCAGCCACAGCCCGAGGTCGCCGCAGCAAACTCACGGTTTGGTCTGGAAACCGCTGCTTCAACCGCACCCCTGCACACTCTTCCCAAATGCGCAACCCATTCGCCTTGGGGTCATTTTCGTTCGCGCCGATGAGCGAAAACCAAGCCCACAATCGGCTGGCCTATTGTTCAAGCCCCCCGATGAGCGCTGCTGATCCCTCACTCTATCTGGGTTCGCAATTCAATCGCGAGCTTGAGCCCTTCCATAATTCGCCATACAACCGACTGTCTCTTGAGCCTGGTGCGTCATTCCTCTGAGTCTTCTCATTTCATACATCTGACCGTTGTCCAGATTTCCTTTCAAACCTGACTCCACAGGTTCAGCAAACCGTAGACGATCCACATGAAGTAGATGCCGTGGGTGAGGATTACAGAGAGGAGCAGTAGAAGGTATGCTCCGCGAATTGACTTTCTTGGTATAACGCGAACATTTTCTTGGCTATCCACACTCGGTTGTCTCATACTTATTCCTAGTCTACCATTGTAGTCCACATGCATTCTACTTGTGTTCCATGGTAGTTAGTTCTAGGTATTTCGAGAACCCCCAAATGCAATAATGTTTCGACTTGCACACCAGTGAAGTTGTGGCTAACTAAACCACGGATTCACTAATGCGACCGGTCCTTTACACACCAGGATGAAATCCACCAAGTCCAATTTTACTCGGACAAGTCCGTTCGCGAACCATTCATGGTTCACAAGCCTGATTGCGTGGCTTTCACTCTACTGTGTAGTCTGTCCCAAGTAATATCTATTACATGGATTCCAAATTTGGTCCCAAGTCGGTTTCGCGAAATCTAATTCTGTACTTCGCGAAATCACTTGTTGATTTCATCAGGTCCTCTACTGCGCCTTCAATTGTTTCTGACTGTGAAACCAGTCACTGTTTCATCTCAGTTCTGGCTTTGGTTCGATTTGGCCAGTAGTTAGTTCGCGAAACTCTATTAATGGTTCGCGAACCGTCAAATCCACGATTGCTAATTAAAGCCTTCGCTGATATTTCTCTTTCGAGCAAAATTTTTGGTTCCTTGTTTAATGTTTATCCTTCACTATGCGAGCCCTCTCCCCCCCCACTAAAAGAACTAACCGTCCTCGGTTATTCCCCTCCTGGAAAGTAGTGTGAATAAGGCTTTTTTCCGCTAGTAAATTCTAACATCTCAATTTTCCGAGACACCATCCTTTTACCACTGGATTTCAGTGTTTTAAGCAGGCTCTTGGGTATCCACAAAAACAACCTGCTCTCATAACATGGGTAGTTCCCATAAATCCTTGTTTCAAGCACACTAATATTCATTGCATGCTCAAATGCTGCTTGCGACAGCTGCGTCCCAAAGCGCACTTTACTTGTCCAAGTGTGCTACAATGGTTCAATTGTTCCAGGAATCGCGAACCTAGATTACACGACTCCCTCTTATTGTCTTCATCCTGTGGTGCATTCACTGAGTCAGAAATGTCCTCGATGGCTTCGAGGCATCTCTGGACTGCAAATGAAACACTACCAGACTTCGACAGGTCCTTGGCTTTACTTCACGGTGCTTATACTGACTCTGAGATATCCTCAGTGGTTCTGAGGCATTCCTTCATTATCAGATTTAACACTGTTGAATTTCAGCGTAGACAATGGTTCAATTGTTCCAGGAATCGCGAACCTAGATTACACGACTCCCTCTTATTGTCTTCATCCTGTGGTGCATTCACTGAGTCAGAAATGTCCTCGATGGCTTCGAGGCATCTCTGGACTGCAAATGAAACACTACCAGACTTCGACAGGTCCTTGGCTTTACTTCACGGTGCTTATACTGACTCTGAGATATCCTCAGTGGTTCTGAGGCATTCCTTCATTATCAGATTTAACACTGTTGAATTTCAGCGTAGGTTTGTTGCCTTCCTTGACAGGCAACTTCGCCAATATTCAAACAAACCAGCTTGTTTGAATTGATGGGGTGGCAGGCATGCAAGTTCGAAATGCTTGCCATATTTCGACCTAAGGGCTCGAAATAGATCATAGACAAATAATGCACTTCCACCTTGATGTGGGACGGACTGCAGTCTATGATGTTGGAGTTCAATTCAAGACCCAATACACTGCTTAGCTTTAACCATTCCTGGTCTCAGCCTTGCTATATAACAGTCTGCATTTGAAAACCCTGCTCAAAAAATGGGGCATACTGACAGCAGTACCCGCAGTTTCATTGCTATGTCCGATATTGAGACTTGAGTTGCAACTCAGATGACCAGAGTTTTAGCAACCTCTTTCTCAGGTCAGAAACCTGAGTCGCGAAATACAGGTTCCCAACAAATGCCAAAGAAGTTCTTCACTGGAAGTACTTCACCAGCTACATTCAATCATACTATGCTTGTTTGTACAGTGTCCATTTCGCGAACAGCCAGTACAGCACGACTAAATATCACTGTGGCTTTTTCTGCCATCCTTGACTGGCAGCTTCGTCTATATTCAGACAAATTGAACCTTTTGTTTGAATAGACGGGGTAGTTGGCTTGCGAGTTCGAAGCGCTTGCCAAATTCCGAGTTGTGAACTCGAAATTAATTTGTAGACTAGTATGCACTTCCACCTTGATGTGGGTCGGACTGCAGTCTACAAAGTTGGACCTTGGGACAAGAACTAGCATGCAGGTGAACGGAACCAGGCCTTGGTTCGGAACTCGACCACAAGTAGGACTTGTCTTTCAGAATCCTGTACAGAACCAAGTGTACTATGACCAGCACTCTCAGTCCAATACATTGTCCAAAGGTGGAATCAAATGGAAACTCCCATGTCCCAGGAGTTTACCCACTATATTTTCCTTCCAACAGCCTGACTAGTTAAAGACAGACTGCCGATGAATGCCAGAGAAGATTCCGATTAGGATTTCTTCCCAACTATAGATTCGTTCAAAGAACCAATCAACCCTGATTGATTTGACTTTTCCCACAAGAGAAATTCCAAATGGACCCTCGCGGTGGGCTCCAGATGAAACGGTGCACCTAAGTATAGGCTGAAATGCAGTAAGATCCTCAGATAGATGCTAATGAACAGCACCACACTAAATCACTAACACACACTACACACACAACACACAACCAATACGAAGTGCGAGATAATTGAGTTCGGGTCACCCTGCAGTATACAGGTAAGATGGAACTTCGTGGGACGGGATCAACTCAAAGAAGGATCGATAGAACCTCTAGGAGCCTACAGTAGTTTGAAAACCACTAAAAGTGCACAGCTCTGACACAAGGTATCGGAGTTTAGGTAGATGAAAGCTTGCTCTGGGAACCACAGTAGGTTCGCGAACTGTGCGCAGCTACGACCAGCCTACTAAACGGGGCTGATTCCAATAGCGGACACGACTACGACCGTTCTACTAAGGCGGGAACGATTCCAATAGCCCAACTAACGAACTACGACCGGCCTACTATGCGTGGACGATTCCAATAGAACACTAGCCTGCCTCGTGCAACTTAACAGAGGACTTTCGCGAACTCGCCGTGACCCTCCACGAGACGAGGTTGAAGTGATTGGCTTAGATGATCCTTTAAAGCTTATGGAGCCAACAAAATCAAAGCTTCTGTATTAATGAATCTACACAAGAGAAATGTTTATATCACAAATCTCCGCACAGATACAGAGGACACCAACGCCTTTGACAGGTGGCTTCGACTTCCGTCTAAGCGCAACCAAGGGGGCAAGGATGAACTAGAAATCCATCTAGAAACACCGAGGGTGAGCTGCTGTAAGGCGGGTTCTACGTGGTCTTTTATATGTTTTCGATAAATACATGACAGATGACTATGAATAAGAAAGAATAAGAGAAAATGAGTAAACTGAGAGCTTCGGAACGGAATAGGAATAGTGACGCGGCCTTCTAGTGGTGGTGGGATAGCTGCCCGGCATCGGACAGTCATCAGAAATGACTTCGCGAACCGTTTCAGGTATATTTGGAATGTCTCAGCACAGGCCGAAGGGTTTCGCGACCCGGCCTGCCACCTTGGCACACACGTCCCACATCGGCATGGTTGATAATCCACTGCTATTTGACTGCCCTGCTCTCGTAAGAGCAGTAAATAGTCCGTTCAGCCGTTCGCGAACGCGAGGCCCTTCGGCTTCGGCTCAAGAATACTCCAATCACCAATATGCTTCCGCTTTGGCAGTATTTGGTCCTCACGACCGCATCGCGATCATCACATGTGGTCCCCTAGACCCAGGGCTGACTACTGCTTGAACCAACTCTGGCCAGGCACCAATAGTCAGAGGTTCGCGAACATTAAACATGGTTCACGAACTCGCTCCTTTGCCCTTTCAGTCGTAAGTCCACTGAAAGTGAGGTTCGCGAATATTGATGTTCATTCGCGAACTCGTTCTGAAGCCCTTCCACATGGAAGTGGGGTTCGCGAACTGTTCCCTGCCCTTGTCTGGTGCAGTACAATCCACGAAGGGTGTCAAGGCTTTCATTATATCTCCTGGGTATGGTATCTAGCCTGCAGGGCAAGCTGTTTCCCGGATCACAGGAAACAACTCTGTCTGACGGAGTTCGCGAACACTTCTAGGATCATGAAGCGGATCCCCCATGTTTATAAGGACCGCGCTTCTATGTCTCCCCAGTGCGTGCTAACTCCTCTAGCATCATTAATACACAGTCGGCAGTTCGGAGCTCACTCCGGCTCTAATTGTATACCACCGAACAGAGGTTCTTAGAATAGTGCTAAGAATCGCGAAAATGCGTGATTACACGGGTGGTTCAAAACCAGTCGTATCAGCGGACACTGCGGAGTAATAGAGGACATGGAGCACATCCTAATAGAATGTGAGTGCCCCGGCCAACAGATTATCTGGGAAGCAGCAAAGACCCTGTGGCTAGAGAGGGAACCCCAGTGGCCGGTAGTAACATTGGGTACTGTGCTGGGCTGCGGCCTGGCGGAATTCCGCAACGATAGAGGCAAAGTAGACCGCGGTGCGCAGAGGCTATATCGGATCTTGATGTCCGAGTCCGCCTACACGATATGGCTACTCCGAAATGATCGGGTAATAAATCGGGACGGAGAGCCGGCCACGAAAGAGGAAATTGTCAATAAATGGAAGTTTGCGATCAACTACAAGTTGCAAATGGACAAGCTTATGGCAAACAGGTCACGACAGAGGAAACGTCCCACACTGGCACCAAAGCTCGTCCTAGATACATGGTCCAACATACTGGATAATGAGAGAAGCTTACCGGCCAATTGGCTAAGGGAGCCCAGAATTTTAGTGGGTAGTCACGTTTTTCCACAAGCCCCGGCCCGACGGCAAAACAGCCGCGGGATCGGGTAGCGTGTCAGTCCCACACTGCCCCACGGGCGTGCATAAGTGCATTTCTCTGGGTGGTGTGAACCACTCCTTCCGGAATTCACATTCCATGCTTTACTAAATAGACGGGCTAACCTATTGTTAGTTGCTTCTGCCAAATGTACCACCAAAAAAAAAAAAAAAAAAAAAGAATTCCAAATCGATGCTGAATACCTATGGCGGTCCATTTGCACTTTTATTCATCCAGCATATTTTCTGGCTTTTCCAGTGTTTTTTCAGTCCTTTTCACTGTCCTGTGTTTTTTCTCAGACTCTAGCAATAGAAGTTTTCTTGGATGTCATAAATACATGTTCCCTTGTCTCCCTAACTTATTGCTACCCTTCTCAAAAAAAAGCTTTATTTTAGTTGCGTACAGCACAGCAGATCATGTGACCAGACACATCCATTTGGGATCAAGATATGCTAGCAAATAACACAACGTCTACGTGTTATCAGAGCTTTTGTAGCACATGAGCTCAGGATATCCTCAGATGCACTTCCAATCAGTTCATACTCCTTCTCGAGTCTCACTGATGAGGCCCTGCATCATGGAATATCCCCAGAGCATGAAAATGTCTGAATTAAAGGCTCTGATGGCTCCAAGATGGCTCCACCCAGCTCTACACTGCTATTTGTAGTGCTACTGACAATTTATGGCTATCAATATCAAAGCAAATGCTACAGCACACCTCCTAGTCCCTTTCTACCTCTGATTCTGACAGTGCCGGGCTGTATGACTGAAGATATCCCAAATGGGCACCCGGTAACATGGTCTCTGGATGACTCTGATCACCCCAAAACAAAACTATGGCTTGCAGTTGCATAAAAAAAAGTGTTCTTGTTCAAGTACCAAAAAAAAAAAAAATGGTGAGAATTAAAGCTTGTATGTTTTCAGCAAAAGTTGGTGAGTAGGCAAAAAGGACTGAAAAAACACTGGAAAGGCCAGAAAATATGCTGGATGAATAAAAGTGCAAACGGACCGCCATAAATACCGGGTTTGCATTGTGGCAACAATTATCAGCCGGCACCTATATTTCTTTTTTGAATACCATCTTCTAGGATCCCTCGGCACCATAATTTCAGTGACCGAGTCAATCGGTAATCTAAGCACTCGAGAAGCTCTCATGCTTCTTAACGAGACCAATGAACGGGCGCCCCGCTTCTACATGTAAGTACCGATGTTACTGAGAACTAAGCAAATCTGCGATTGGACTCGGGCGGGAACTCCGACAGGTCTTCAATGAGAAGTGAAGCTGCAACAGCGGCGATGCCGCCGGATGTTTTGGTGGTTCTGGCAATAGCAAGGGCGTCTCTGGCATGAAAGGAGTTGACGCGGTGGCTACGCTGTGGAACTGACTGCTAAGGGCAAACTCACTTCAGGGCAGCCTGAGCTGAGCATCAGGATTCGCTGGCGTTTCGACCATTTCGGTCGCGCAATCTGAGTCAACGGCGGCCTGCTCCCCTGGCATTGCTTTGGTGGTGGTCCTTTGCAGTAATCTCGTTGCACTCTCGACGACGTCAGGATTTTGTGGCTGTGTTCCAAATGAACGCTCCGTTCAAGGATGGATGGTCGGAACCTACCGTAAAAGGGAAACTAGCTGCAGAGAGGGCTTTGCAGAGAGGGCTTTGTACGAAGCACAGCCGCCGTCGAAGCATGGTTGGATAGCTCTCCCAGTATCTCGCACGTCCACCGCCGAACTTCGACGTTCGGGGAATCAAGCAATTTGGGCACAGAGACCAACATATGTGCGTTTATGGCAGACTCTGCGCCATCCCGCGACCTGACGACCGAATACAGGGCCTTGGTTGCATGCTCAACGGCTATCAAAATTTCGTCACTAAAGAAAGTCAGCACCTCAAAAACCCATAATCAAAACGTACTACAAAAGGGATACCAGCTGTCCCACAGCCGCCGTCGCAGGCAGCTGGCAAGCCAGTTGTTCCATGATATCGATTGCCCGATATCGGACGGTTTGGTCCTATGAATGAAGTGGTTGAGCCACGAAGTCTAATATATTTGCATCCACGATGGCCTGTGCGCCGTTGGGCGACCTGGCGATACGATACAGCGCGTCTGCCGCACTCAAGATGACCTCGGAATTGACATCGCTGTTTAAATCAATACTTGGTTCAACAGTTAATATAACGTTAATAATCTGAACTCACCATAACAACGAGATGAGCTTGACACATACCTCTCCAACGAAGACGGCCATGGCGGTGGACTTGTCACCCGCCAACGCTTCTGCGATTCGGCAAGTCTGCCACTGGACCTCGACGTCTGGTGATGCAAGCAATTCCGCGAGGTGGACTGCCACATTGGCGTTCACAGCAGCCTGCCTGCCTTCAGGAAACTGACAGATCCAATAAAGTGCCTGTATTGCACTCGAGACGACTTCTTCAGTGCCATCCCTGAGTTGAGGATCAACACCGTGTTCAATAATAAAATAATTGAGCTTGACCGTAGGCGAGCCACGAGCCCAGCAGCACAACGATTTGCAACCAAGACAGTCGTCGCTGTAAACCTGTTGCAGACCAGCTGTCTCACCATTTCGCATGTCTCTCTCCGAACCACTGCGCTTCGAGATCGAAGCAGTTCGGTCACGCAGATATTTGCATCTATGGCGGTCTGTGAGCCTCGATGAAATGTGATGATCTGGTACAACGTATTTATCGTAGCTTCGACGTCGGGGAAGATCTCGTCGCTAAATAACAATCAACGCCTCGTCACAGCACACAAAATTGAACCTTACCTCAAGAAGGCCTTCAGCTGTTCTATAGACTCATTACCAGTCTGCCTACGAACAGCAAAAAAATGTGGCAAGCACTTTGCCGTAGGCAGACTGGTACAACTCGGGACCAACAATCGAGGCGCGCGCGGAGTTTGAAAATTTCTCCCCGCTGGCGCCCTGTGCTCAATTCAAGTCGGATTATGAAATGCAAAAGGGAGAGTTCAATCTAGGAGCATAATACTTGAATTTTGTCTCTTCAGAACTTCTTCAAAGTCCCTGCTAAGAGTGCACCAAAATGGTCAGAATTACAAGAGAAATGATGGCAGCTGATCGCAATCGATGATGCCGTGATCGGCACCACCAAAAAATTCAAACTCCCCGCGCGCGTCGATTGTTTGGCCCGAGTTGTACCAGTCTGCCTACGGCAAAGAGCTCGCCTCATTTTTTTGATGTTCGTAGGCAGACTGGTTACGAGTCTAGCTGTTCTAAAGCTGCTGGTGCTGTAGCCGGCCAGCAGCCTAGGAGTTCCAGCGTATCAAGCGCCCAACGCTGGTGGTTCAGACCTTTTGATAATTGACGCAGTTCAGCCATGAAGGTTAATAGTTTCGCGTCCACCGCAGCCTGGGCACCTTGAGGCGTAGCGGTGATGTGATATAATGTATATGCGGCACTGTCAGAGACACCCACATTCCCGTCACTTGCTCCACATCAACACGGTGTTCAAGGGTAAATTGTTGACACTCACCGCACGAGAACAATAAGCTGAGGGCAGGGGTTTACTACACTGAGGACGGCGACCACCAAGGACGAGCGGTACATGAGGCGTCCGACCATCGAGCATGTCCATTTGCTGACCTCTGGGTCCGGACCGGTGAATCCACCAGCGCGCGTGCATCGTCCGAGTCCATAAACGTAGATCTTGCTCTCGCTGACAGCTCCCGCAGAATTGCGGCCTTTGTCTGAGACGATACATATTTGAACCTATGCCAGAAAGTAATTTAGTGGGCTTCCGATGAACAAGCAAACAGCATACGCCAGATAGCTTGAATAGATCTCCAAGGTGTCTTTCGAGAGTTGAATGCCGCGATTCTTTCGGATGAAGGCCAGTGCTTGCCGGTGGTACATGAGCCTCATCAATGGCTTCGTGGCGGCATGGAGGGAGATTGTCGGTCCCGAAGGGTTACTGTCGGACCACCAGCTTAGTAGGCTACTCCTGGTTGGCTGCTGGGTTAATGGGTGGTGCATGCGGGAGGAGCTGACGTCACACGTGCAGCCTTGCACGGATGTAGACTGATACGTCCTCCCGACGTGTTCGGATGCATAGGCCTATTAGTAGCAGTTTTAGCGCCAGCATGGATGTGCCCTGGATACCGTTTCGCCCGAAAACGTCTCCGGAACTTTTAGTTTCAGATCCTTTCCCGAATTATGTCGGAAAGTCGTGGAGTAAATTTGGATTCCGGGGGTAGGGAGGATTTTCGAGGCCTCTCGAGTTGTTATTTTGTGCTGGATGCTGAGCTGTCAATAGACTAATCGTGTTCATGACGATTATCTTCAATCTTATGACCGAAACGTGAGCATAGACTGTGTCAAAAGGACTGGACTGGACGTACCGCACCGCACCGTTCATCGGGGGAAAAAAAGCATGAATATCGGGCCACCAGCTGCAGAGAACCAAAGGTTATTTCTCGTATGTCCTCAAGCGTTCGAGAGCCCACGTCAAGCACTGCTGAAATCACTTGTGGCTCGCCCCAAAGCGAATTCGAACGCAGTTTAGACGAAGACTAGCGAAAACATGGGTCAAGGACATGCCATCATAGAGGCTGGAAAACATTCCAAAGATTTGAGGCCCCTTGAGAAAATTTTGCTGGGAGTTAATATTACTAGTTAGACGTTGCGAGGGCTATTGGGCCGAGTTGTGAAGAGAGAGGAACGAGCTGGTGTCATTAGGGTCTGTTTAGAAATTCATCAGTCTTGCTACTAGGATGGGCTTGAACTTGAACTTTACGGCGCTTTACGTTGGCTTTACGTGTGAATCACAGTAGCAGGTGTGGGTTGTTTCTTGATGTTATCAGCAGACGTGTGATCAGAAAATCTAACAGCGTGCACCTCTTCCAGCACCATGGGAGTCTCCAAGTTCTTCTCCAGCTTCTACGAGTACCAGCTACTCTATCTCTCTATAGCATGTCTCGTGGCGGTGATTGCGGACCAAGTGGTATCAAAATCCCGGCGGCGACAGTCAGCGAAGGACAGCCGTGAAGAGCGTGCTGAGGGAGGGCTGAGCGGCTCAGGGAGTGCTGGCGCGCTCGCTGCGTTGACGAGGCAGTATCTAATGGTCTATGCCATTGTAATGGGTCAGTCCGCTGTCTCGCTGCGCGTTGACACGTTGACGGAGAATCCCATTAGGCGCTGACTGGCTGCAGGGCCCATACGTTTATTCGCTGTACCACGAGCAGTACAACTTCCCCGAGCGCATCGTTGCCGTCCTCTTTGTCACTGGCTTCGTCTCCGCCGGTCTGTTTGCGCCCTTGATTGGCGTGTGGGCTGACCAGCATGGCCGCAAGCGCCTCTGTCTCGTCTTTTGTGCGACATACACCGCCGCTTGCATGTGCATTATGGTGCCCTTCCTCCCCGTGCTCCTCGTCGGCCGTGTCCTCGGCGGCATCTCCACCTCCATCCTCTTCTCCGCGTTCGAGTCGTGGCTTATCTCCGCCTCCACCTCTCACGCGCTCCCCCAGTCCGACCTCTCCACCATCATGGGCCGCGCGACGCTCCTCAACGGTCTCGTCGCGACTGGTGCAGGTGTATTCAGCAACCAGCTCGTGGCCTTCACGGGCTCGTTCGCGACGCCGTTCGTCGCCAGCGGAGTCCTGCTCATCATCGCCTGGGCCGTCATCCGCGGGACCTGGATCGAGAATTACGGCAGCGGCGGCGGGTCCGAGGAAAAGGGCGACCCCTTCCAGATCCAGCGCCTCAAGGTCGCCATGCGCATCGTGCAGGAGGACCCGCGCCTCCTCGTGCTCGGCCTCACGCAGACGTGCTTCGAGGGCTCCATGTACCTCTTTGTCTTCCTCTGGGTGCCCTCCCTCCAGGAGTCCTCCCTCATGGGCCTCCTCCCGCTCGGGTACATCTTCTCCTCTTTCATGCTCTCCATGATGATCGGCTCCGTCCTCTACACCGCCATCACCGCCGCCTCGAGCGAGCCGTCCCTCCTCACGCACGCGAAGCTCTCGAGCGCCGTCTGCGCCGTCGCGGCGCTCGCCCTGGCGGTCAGCGTCGCGCAGCCCGACGAGCGCGTGCGCTTCTGGGCGTTCTGCGCGTTCGAGGCGTGCGTGGGCGCGTACTACCCCGTGCAGGGCATGCTGCGCGGGTCGCTCGTGGCGGACGCGCACCGCGCGACGCTCGCGGCGCTCTTCCGCGTGCCGCTCAACGTGTTCGTCGTGCTCAGCCTCCTCACGGGCGTGTCGAGCGCGCGCAGTGCGGTGCTCACCGCGAGCTCGCTCATGCTCGCGTTCTCCAGCATCATGACCGGCGTGGTCATCGTCGCCCGCGTCGAGACGGTGGGGCCGAACGCTGTGCGCCCATGAGCGGAGGAGCTGCGGCGGTGAGGCGGCGTGGGAGGAGGCGAGGGCGTTGCGGCCGTGAGCGAGGGGCGAGACCCACCCCTGAGGATTAGACGGCGCCGTCGACGAGCTCAAAATTACCTGTATATTTTTACGATAGGCGGATAATACGGCGCAGTATGATACCCACGATTGCAGTATTTCACGATGTAGACGAGAGGGAATACCCCGGTTATTTAATCGTAAATTCTGCTACTTCCCAGGCTCGATTTCGAGGCAAGACGGACCTGATTATAAATCACGATGAGACTCCGCCGGATCTCTCCGCGAAGGCTTTATTTATCAGTCCAACTTGCGCCTCTGTGGATAAACTTCCTCGTTCGAGAGATGACTTCGTTCTAAATGATGCCTGCCAATTTCTTGGTCCCTCTAGACTCCAGAGCTCTTACATGTACCCAGAGTTGGCTCATTCTTCGGCCTTAGCTCACTCCGAGTCTTCTCACTCAGGGACTTGCTTCTCGTGCTAGCACCTCGCTCGCAGAAGACTCAAGAGGGGCTGTTGAGCGGACCCACGGCTCGCTAGATCAACACGAATACGACCTTCCGGCATGCATACTGTTACCTCTGCTCCGCGATCACATACAGCAGCTGGATCATGGATGGATGGATCCTTACGTGCCTAAAAGATACACTGGGACGGAGATACCGAGTAAGGTCTGCACTCGATGAAAAAACGAGTCGGGATTAATGGACCGCTGCATTTTAGATGTCGTTCTGTAGACGTAATATCCGTCTAACGTCTAAGATGCGTATAAATGAAGCCAGCATCCTGCCCCTCGTCCCTTGTACCCTTCCGAAGCGCACACCCACCCAGCTACATCTCGCAGCCTACTCACGAAATCAAAATCATGCTCTCCAACCTCCTCGCGTTCGGCTTCGGCCTCGCCGCCCTCACTCTTGTCCATGCTAGCCCCGCTTGCCAGGCGCTGACGGGTTCTTGCAACGTGAGGTTGGATGCCATTCACCCCTCAAGCTCTTTTTATCACATGGAACGGGTTATTCACAGGCCGTCAGCACCGCCGAGCTCAAAATGTTTAATCCAATTGAGCCCGGCGCTTACCGTATCACCAACGTCGCGACCGGGAGTCAGGAGGGGCTTCGCAGCACCAAACACGGGAGTTTCATACTCGTCGGTACCAGTAATACGGATGACCGCGGGATCGTAAAAAAACCATTCCTGTTGGCAAGCACTCAATGGCTGATTTCTTCCAGTGGGACATCCAACCTGTGGCAGGTTACGAGTTCAAAATCATTAATCTGTTCCTTGATTCGGGTACTATCGTCGGTCCTCTCGGCGACAAACAGGTATATAAACACTCTGCTTGAAACACCTACCATCTTGATGCTAACGAAATTCTCAAGTGCGATGTTCTCGCAAGTGTTCCCAATGGACGATCTGACTCATTCACCATCGTTCCTGGATCCGAAGAGGGTGCCTTCTTTGTACGCTTCGCCTCTCATGAGGCGTGTTATGCACTTATTTCTGCCCCCAAAGATCGGGGTACCGAAAACCCACCTTGTGTGGACTATCGACCCAAATGAAATACTCCCCTTTGTAAGCCCGCATGCCTTTAAGAACTAGGCTTCGCAGGCACTAATCCAGCGACGTGCTCGTAGGTCAATGTCACTTGTAAGACTGGGAGCCCGCAAGAATTGTGGAAATTCGTTGCCGTGTAAATCTGCTAGGCGCGCGTCGGGAGACGAGCAACTGTCAAGTTATTATCCAGCGTACAGTAGCTCGATCAGCAGTTTATAAAATTGTTTTGTGCACTCGAATAACATCATGATTGCGTCGGTTCCCTGCTATGATTGCTATCTATTCCCGCCTGCCCCGAAAAATTCAGCGGGAACTTTAAAATGCTTGATTACACAAGGTTCCGCTTTGTTTTGCTGCAGGATTGGAACCGACGCGACCCAGCGAGCATATAGTAACCGAAGCAAATACTTATTGCATTTTCCACAAAACCCGCATCTCCGATTGGCATAATTTTTTCTCAAGCTTCCTCTATTTTTCCACGTTCCGAGTTGGCCAATACCCTGGACTGGCACCACTTGTGGACAGATACAGGAGCGGGCGGGCCGGGGGGTACGGAGGGCCGAATTCCGATCCGTACGGGGGACTCGTGGGTATCTGAAAGCTAGTAGTACTGAGGCTTGACTGAGGCATTGGATGACTACGTGCCGGTGTTGAACCTCCGAAACCTGAGAATGATTCATCCAAAAAGACGATTTGTGAATCATTAGATGGTGTAATGCCCCAGAACCTTGAAATAAATACAACATTTGCATCAATGAATTCGTGTCTGGAACACATTTATGTTTGTTTAAATTCTACCTCGCCGAGATGCCCGATGGTGCTCATCTCCAGTATTCGGAGAGAACCCCAGACTTGCGCAACTAACTGTTGAGATCCATAAATAAGACTAAATAGTTCACTGAGACAAGATTATTATTAGCTGATGGTTTTGTCAAGTTGATCAATAGATTTTTCAACCGTGGAAAGAAACCGCGGAGACGTCGGGCCTGTGCGGCTCATAATACTCTAGTCCGCATTCGCAGCGGTCTCGGCCTATCTTGCCAGTGTGAGGTCATTTTTGTCCCGTGCGTTCTTATAATTCCAATTATTCAGTTTACAAAACACTTCAAATCACCCAGTGCACTAACCATTTCACTACAACTTTGCTACGGTCTGACTACCAATGCTATGTAACTGAGTGTGAAAGGCATCCCATGCGTCATCAGACACAATTGGAGCTGCTGCGTATGGTTCAACTTTCATTCCCGCAACCCATTCCTCGGCGTGTGGCAGAGCCCGCTGGATCGCCGAATCTTGCATGTCTTCGAGCTCTTCGGACGAGAGGACTTGATTCTCTATGTACCATGCGAGGTCGGTCTTTACCACACCGCACACAAAAATGTCGATCAAGGTTTGAGGAACTTCGGCGGCAACTGCAACATCATACGCCATGCGATATCCCACAGCGCGAACGATATCTTCGCAGTGCGGGATGACGTGAGACGCAAATTCCGTAGACCGGTGTCCACCACTGTTGGCGATAATCGATCTGTATTTCGTCATGAGGCCTTCCTCGTGGCGACCCAAGAGACTGCGAGGATTGGCTGATGGGGGCATGTAGTACTTCTCAAGAAGAAGCTCCGTGGCGAGACCTTGAGAGGTGTAAATATGCGTGAGCAGCATCGTCAAGTCTAGCAATAGACCCACGGATGGACAAGACAAGAATATCTCCTTCGGCAATTGCGACTCCTCGTATTTCATCCTGCAATGAGGTTAGCAGACCTCACATCTCACATAGAAGAAAACCAGGAGAACTCACATGGTATCGAATAAGCTGATTATATCCAAACAATCCCTGCGCACCACACCTCTCGGCAATGGCAGCTAGAGAAGCCAAGCAATCTCGAATCACAACAGCTTTGAAACATGTGGCGATTCCGTGACGAACAAACGGACTGAGCGTTTCGTCAACAAAGAGGTCGATAGCCTGCCCATAGAAGGCTCGAAGGACGAATGCCTGAGCGATTGTCGTACAGATGGGAATTTGCTGGGTCCTAAAACTGAAGATCGGAACCATAGCACCGTCATTGCCCTGGACAACTCTACGCAAGCTGTATCGAAGAGCTATGCTGGACGCGATCGCCAAGCCGGGAATGACAATCGAAGTCAGGGACAGTGCACCGACTGCAATCCTCCATATTGACGACAGGAAGTGAAGCCGAGGTGAACCAGAAATATGAATGTCGCCAAGGAGCGCTGACGAGGGAAGGATCACACAGTTAAAGCCTGTCAAGCAGTGGTTGATTGGAGCAGAATTGCCCCTCAGAGGGAGAATTCTAGAACGACATATGAGTTCAAAGGCAGGCAGGAAGACAAAATGCTCACCTCGAAGAAATGCCGGGGCACATGCGAAAGCCGTCGTGAAGGGAACAACAAATGGACGTATGCCTTTAGATACTTCATTGACGCAGCCTAGCGAACACCACCGCGTAACACGGTCGACCGAGTACAGGCCTTGTTGGTGGCATATACCTAGACATAAATATAAATGCTGGTCCAATATAATACGATCGGAGTAAACATTACTTCGCCGCTCCCGGATGGGGTGTATGCAGTTCGAATCGACCATCATCTAACAGAGTGGCTGTTGTTTCCAGATTGAACACATCCAGACCATGATCAAGCTCTGTGAGGCAGAATGTCCCACTGCAAACATTTCAGCACCATTCGGGGACAGCTAGCTTCGCCAAACGAACATTGCTTTGAAATCGATGATATCATTGACGATTTTCAAGATATCATCCCTGTCGGACACGAATGCTCCCATTGTCCCTGCCACTAGGTTGTATTGAATAGCGACAAGACATGCCGTCGCTACGCTCCGGCTCCGGCCATCCATTCGTTTGGCTCTATATGTGAATTACCAACTGCAGCGAACGAACTCAGACAAAGGAAGCCTTCAAAGAATACATCCATCAATCAGAAAGACTCTGTTCCAGCCGAGAGCCAACATCGGTACTAATAGTTGTGTATCATAGTCGTACCAGTCACGCAACAGTGAGCAAAAGCGCAAACGACGGAGAGAGAATGGAACCTCCGCAGCGACCGGCCTGAGCAAGGGCCTGAGGCTTTATAGCGCACGCGGGCAGCGGGAGGGGAAAAGAACCAGTGTGTTGCCTTGACTTCTGCTGGACAGCACAGATAGTCGCTTGCACTAGAGTATCAGGTGAGCGCTGCAGGGGCAATTAAGAGATGGTGCACATTCCTTGACTGCTGGAGCTGTGGAGGACTTGGGTCCGATGGAACAGACGTAGCACAATAGAATGAGAAATACTGTGTTAGAAGTTGTCCAACCGTACGTGATGGATGTGTGCAACTCCCTTCGGGAACTAAGCTTGATTGAATTGCAGTGACCGTGAGATGACCGGGTGCGCATCGCGAGAAGGCCAAAGATCGTACTAAAATGCAAGCGAAGCAGAAGGCTAGCTATCGTTTTCAGCCATGTGACGATGAGAGGCGAGGGATTCACAGACGATGCAAACCCCGTAGAAAATCATCTGTTCCCATCGTTGTGTTGCTCCGGTGCCGCGGAACTTGGAAGCCGAACCATCAAACCCACACCTCGGAGGTGGCGCAGAGCGCGGCCGAAGTCTCCGAGATTGCGATGCCATCCTGAGTGAGGTATTGAGTACTCGGGATTGGGAAAATGAATGGAGGCATATCTTGTACGTGCAGCTTGTGTAGATGCTCAGAGATGGAATCAACAATGTTGGGAGGCGCTGCGGTGACCGTGTGGAGCGATGTGATCTCGAATAAATTGGATGAGGCTTACCTCGAGTGCTTGGTGGAGCCGGCCTCCGCGCCGCCGTCGTAGTGCATCTTGAAACATCAAACTTTTAAAAAGCCATGGGAGGGCCGGTAGTGGAGAGGGGTAAAACCCTATGAGTAGAACAAATAAGAATGCGTGTACGCAGTACACCCGATAAACGGTATCATGGTTGTGTGCGTGACCTACCGAGCGGAGGCCGGTGCTAGATACGGGAACTGAATGACTGAGCAGATAGACGATAAGGTGAGGTAACTGTCAAGTTGAGACCTGTGGAAACAGCGATGCAGAATGAGTTCCATACATATATGAAGAATAGGGCATGTAGCTTCGATAGGCCGAGAAGGAGTGCGCTGTCAAATGGTCAGCCCCGTAGGAGAGTTTATGTTCTTCGATGGTCACTTCTTGCCTACGAAAGAAAGCCGCCACTGACCCGCGCTGTTGAATAACAACGGCTGAGAAAAGGTAAGATGGAGGCAAGAGAACGAACCAGCGAGTGATCAAATAAGGTCTTCGCCGCGGACGTTGAAGTGTCACTGCATCGTGATCTATGTCGTGGTCGAATTGTGGGGTAGTTGGATGTTCGCGGGACGCAGTAAAAGGAGATGGAGCCGCACCTGCAAGGCGTTCCGAGGACAGATGCCACCGGAAATTGCACTGGACGCCGCCTCAACCAGCAGTCGGCGCTCGGGACTAAAAGGGAATTAAAGACAGGTCCGAGGTTGCCAACTGCGCTTGGCGTACTTACTGTCGAGGAGCGGCGTTTGCGTTGGTCCCACGTACCTTCTGCGTCCAACGACCCTTGGAAATTCAAGGCTGTAGGGAAAGAGGGAACGTACCGAGGCAACGTGTATAAATCGGGCAAACGGTTCAATCGGATGGGGGAGCAGGAGGGATGGACTTCGGAGGAGGGAAGATGGGGGAGTGGAGCAAAGAGAGTCGAGGGACTATCTTCCTTTTGAACGGACGTTGAGCGGTTGATCGGCGAAGTTGAAAGGGAACGAGGCTTGAAGCGCCCAGCGCGCTTAAGCTAGATCAAGGAAAGAAGACCACAAAAAAGAGGCGGTATGGGAAAATCAACGACGCATGGGGGATTCTCGGATCTGCACAAACAGATGCACTCTGATACGAGGCATCTGCTTAATATACGAGTAATAATGAGAGTCGTGGCCGCGCCATCCAGGCAAACAATCGGGTCTGTGTGTAAATCCCAGAATTTCGGTGACAGCGATACAATGTCCTCCAGAGTTAATCCTGAAATAGAATGAGTTGTGGCTCTGCAACGAAGAAGAAAGATGCCATGCACCATGTACACGGACGATTGCTTCGGCACGAAGATAACAGTCCTCGCCCGCTCGATTTCTAGGGTCAAGATCATTCCTAAGGAGGTCCTTTTGAAATGAGAGGCACAGGTTCTCGGAAGGGCGCATCTCGGAGGAATCCGCTCAATCTGATGTGAGTACACGGCAATATATTTGCTTCCTTTATTCGCTTCCTCCAAGCTTCAATCTTAATGGAGCGTCGTAATGGCCCGCTATCTGGTTCCGTGAATCGCGAGGGGTCTGTCAGCTATTCACGGGCATACATGTGCATTTACTGAAGATGCTTGCTGTTCCGGCGGCGCCCCTGTGAGATACCAGCCCAGATCTTGTCCCCGTAGGTGTACTGCCGGCCCTGTTGGCGCTGCGATGCTAATGATAGTCAACTGACTTCTACGGGTGGATCCAGACCGATTTCGACGGGTTCACCGATCTCAGCGGCAAAACGTACACTACATTCTTTCCCTGAGGATGTGAAGTAGTTCGCCGTGCGATGTGTCCCCAATCGCCACTGTAGGCAACGCACCATTCCATTACTTAGTCTCCTAATGACCACCTTGCTAATTGGCATCGTAAGAATGGAATATTATCCCCTTCTTAATAGTAGGCATTTGAGACATCAAGGCAAAGCATATATTCTAGGGTCCTGCATTTAATTCAACCGATAGTCCTGGCAGATCCAAACGTATACCCATGCGTACCTCTTGACTCATTAGTTTAGGAGCCGAGGTCGGGTCCATATCGTCCAAGTAGAAGCCGCTCTTAGCTCCCGTCCAAGCCCCGAGTTCCGGTTCCGGTGAGAGTGCGGCAGATGCATATATAAGTAACATTCGAGCAAGCGATTGCCATTGATGAAACTTGGCTGACCAGCCGGGAGGAGATTAGGAGTCGGACCGAGGCAGATCCAGAATTAACCGGCCACCTGAGTGAATCGAAGGGACTTGGCACCAGGATATTAAATGAGCCTAGTTAGTCACTTGTGTGCCAGAGCCAGTACCGGACATTAGCGGAAGCAGAAGGGCTGCGCCGCTGACACGAGCGCGAAGAAAAGGTTGTGCTAAGATAAGAGACGGAGCTCCCCCTTAAACTCTTCCATACCATCTACTAGCGGTAGCAGAAGATAGAGATCTACAGGTAGACTTGCTTGCATGATGTCGCCCGTGTAATGGGAAGAGAGAGAGATGAGTCAAAGATGAGTGTCCATGTTGTGTCCATGTCCCGGCAGTTTACCTTCCGGATTGATCCGGCATAGGTCGGCAAGTTTCATTCTTCTTGAACACAATAGCTTCGGGAGACCCCTCCGAAAAACCTCGGGCCAGGCTGATGTACTACCTATACCCTACAACTCAGCGCCGGCGCGGGCACGATTGCAAGCACAACGACTTTGCAGCAACTCATCTACACCATGACTACAAACATAAATTAAAGAACTATGCCAAGATACACTACCGATGATGCGCTACTGCGAGCGTACCTTGAGAGCGAAGTAAAGCCTGGGCCAGCTCATCACCAAAAAATACCAGAAAAACAAAAGACGCACGCAATCCGATAAATCAATGTGATGGCAACGACGATTGTGGCCCACGCGCCGTACGAGATGTCCCCAATTTCGAGGTACTCGAGGACGTCGGCACCGGAGACAGTGCAGGTTTCGGGTGTTGATGACGGGTATGCGCAGATGCACGTGCCGTTGACTATCGTTCCGCATTCGAAGGAGAGGCCACGGAAGTCGGACTGCGGAGTGTCATTTAAAGGCCAAAAGGAAGGAGTGGGGGAGGGAGAGTTTGAAACGCACGTTTGCAAGTAACTCGAAGGTGTATCGCTGGTAATCCAAATAATGGAACGAATAGAACCAAAAGCGAGGAAGTGATCTGGCCTTGATCCTATGCCAAAGGATGAGCGAGGGAGTGACTTTCTGTAGGAAATACCTACATGTATCCGCCGACGGCCATCCACACGCCATTTATACTGGGAAAAAATAATCGGAAAATTCAGGTTGAATAATAATTCAGACCCACAAGGATCCAATTGCGAGCGCGCCCGCGAATACCGGCAGTAATGCCGCGATGAGAAGCATCTGGCTTTCGCCAGCGAGAATCGCGAGGTACAGGAATCCCAGGAACCGAAAGAAGGCAGTACCTCCGGGGTGCAGTCCCTGAGAATAGGCATTCAGGTCAGTGGCTAGTCAGTTTATGGAGCAGAGGGATGCGCACGACTGCCCAGTAGGATATTAACATGTAGAGCAGCGTGCAAATAAATAAGAACAGCATATTGATGAACATGTTGGAAAGCACGAAGGGGAGGGTCGAGCACAGCCCATTTGTCCTTTCTCTGTAATAAACAGAGCGTTCCTCGAGGACTGCAGCGAGATTCAACATCCAACCTAAATAAAAGAACGCCAACGGCCTACATGGTGGGATCCCAGCGATGGACATCTGTCTCGGAATGAGAGTGCACGCTCGGAACAACGCTGCGGGGCTCACAAATGCAAGGAAGGCCGCACTGAAGAAATGCACGGCAAGCCGGTCATCTATTTTAGAGTCATCGTCCCCCAATCGAATCCAGATGGTACTGCAGGAGAAGGGCCGTGAGTCACGGTACGGCAAAAGACTTAGTGAGACATACGCGAGTATCAATCCCATTCCTGCCCCGTAACATCAAATAAGCTCAGGACAAGGTGACAGAAACGCACCAGCGTACATGCCAGCCCGGACGCCGTAAGCTAACAGATTCCGCGAGTAATTGATCGCCGTGCGCTCAGAAAGAACCATCGTGTTCCAGAACAGCGTCCCAATGGCCCCGGCACGGCCTTCTTCGGACGCCGAGCCTACAAAGCTCCCATTGAGCACATCGGCCGGCAGAGACGGGTTGGTCGATAGATAAAATTCGCGCATTGCCTGGGCACCGTCGCAGGAGTCGTGACGTCCGGCAAAGTCATTATTTAGGAAGTTCATGGCATGATCCGTGGGCGTTATCTGCACAGACGTTGTGAATACGCGATTAAAACGGACCCGAGCAGACGCAACGCACGAATCGTCCTACCGGATGGCCCCATCTCTCTAAGAAGCCCTCGAGCGCATCAACTTTGCCTGAGAAGCATGTGCGGCCGTTCGCAAGGAGAAGAATGTCCGTGAACTGAGCGAGTGTCTCAAGCGACGGCTGATGAATAGTGGCGATTACTATGATC
Source organism: Mycena latifolia (assembly GCA_029289555.1). Lineage (NCBI taxonomy): Eukaryota > Fungi > Basidiomycota > Agaricomycetes > Agaricales > Mycenaceae > Mycena > Mycena latifolia. The sequence continues at coordinate 1,567,538 of JARJLE010000010.1, read as the reverse complement.
CCTTCCTCGACCGATAGGGTGCGAATGGCCGCTATGACTTCTCTCGCAGATGTGCTGTCGAGCTAGATTCAAGAAAGGTGCTTTAGGGGATCTACGGCATGCTAGGAGAAGTCGATCTTACGCCAGAGGTCACCTCGTCCAACAGCAGTATACGTCTGGTGAAATGATAATTCAGGTAGCAGAAGCGGACCCGAGCATTTACATACGGGAACGTGACAATCGCGCATGCGGCAGTGACACGCCGCTTTTGGCCTGGGCGAATACAATCAGCAAGGCACATTCACGTATGTGGGGTCGAGGACCTACCGGCTGATATCCCGCGGGAGAAGGGTGTACCAATGGGTTGGTCGGCGCAAGATTGCAGCCCGACCGCGGTAAGTACGCGGTTGACGCGGGCGGCGACCTCTCGCCGAGAAAACTTCGGAAGACTATTTTAAACATAATCAGGATCAGGTCGGCAAAGTAAGTCTCAGCAGCTCCACTCACTGTAGGCGTAGCGCATATGATACGGTCTCGCGAACAGTCAGAACTCCCAAAAGCGCGTCCTCATGCTCGACGAAAGTGGAAATTTGCCGCATGCCCGAAGCATTTAGCGCCTTCCCATTAATACTGGCCTGTCGAATACCGCTGAGTGATGGAGGTGCAGGAAACAAAATACATAGGAAAATCACCGACGCGCCGTCTAACGGCATTTTTCGAAACGCCATCAGGTCGAGAAGGGTGCTTTTGCCTGGGGAAGTTGTCAATTGGGAGGAGTCGGATGGGACAACGCAGTATTCGCATTACCTGCCCCAGACGGACCCTAGTGTTAACGTAAGGTCAATCGCGGTGCGCCGAATTAATATCCCCCCAACGCACCATGATAGCTAAGAGCTCTCCGGCCTTGACCGTTACTGAAACGCCGTCGACTAGGAGCCTCTTGCTACCCTTCGAATCAAGTTGATAACTGAGGTGTAAAAATGAGAGAATTGATCCAGGAATTGCCGCCCTTTCTGTGGTCCGCAGATCGGCCAACTTGATTCCATGATTATGCATCGGTGATTCGAGTTGTGAAGAACAGGTGGACATCGTGGGGGGCCACAAAGAGGAACGGGAACGCTACCTTTCTTATACCAAACACGCTGTCACGGTTGATTCAGTTTCGCTCCTCGGAGCTGGCGGATAGGCGCATCTCGATCGGGATGGGTGTGGTGCGCCTCTCCTAAAACGGCTACATGACCCATGCATGTCGCCCGTCCGATAATGCTCCCCGTCCACATCCAGGGAAGCTTCGTGTGCGCACGAGCTCGCCGCTGGACTTCAAGTACCTCCAGCGGACTGAAGACTCCCCACGCAATGAAGTGGATGGGTGCATTGCAGCGAGCGGGAGGAGAAAGGGGAGGCTCGAGGGGAGGCCGTGGAAAGGTGCACAGAGCCAAGTCGCCATTCGAGGCAGCGGATATGAGGCAGTTCCTACTAGCCTTCCTCGTCGGATTCGCACATACGTCTTAACCCACTGAGGACCTATACTGTCCGTAATAGCTGTTAGCATTGAGTCGTGTTGTTTCTTTGTTCGTTGTCCTCCATTGAATGTTCTCCGAGGATGACGGGGCACGGCCGCGACGAGTTCTGAACAGTTCCGAGTCGTTGAAGACTCATGAAGAGTCTCCACGGTATGTAGAGTGAGAATGTGAAGTGGTGACAACAACAACCCCGGCCACGGCGACGACTGCGTTATCGAGCACGCCCCGCTTCTCGAGAAGATGAACCCGTTTCCGAATTCCCGGGGCGGCGCACGGCGCGGACTCGCCAAGGAGTCGATGGAGCTTCGCGCGGAGCGTTTGGGCGGACGCGCCTGCGAAGAGCCCGGCGATTTTGCACAGGTGGGCACAAGGCATTCGAGGGCTACCGGCGTGGTCATCGTCGCCCGCGGTGCGGCGGTGATGCAGCGTGGGTGCCCCGTGAGAGGAGGCGAGGGCGTGCGGGGGATGGCGTGCGGCCGTGAACGAGGGCCGAGACACCCGACGCTGTCGACGAGCTCAAAATTACCTGTATATTTTACGATAGGCAGATAATACGCAGTAGGATACCCACGATGCACGACGTAGACGAGAGGGAATAATCCGGTTATTTAATCGTAAATTCTGCTACTTCCCGGGCTCGATTTCGAGGCAGGATGTACTGGATTATAAATCATGATGACTCCGTTCAAGTTCCTCCACATCTCCTTCCCCTCAATCTTGGCCTTAACAAAGCGTTGATCCAGCTCTCTCGACTTCTGCTTCCCACATGCGCATGTGGCACAACGCTCGCTGGCAGGGGGCTGTCGAGTGGATACACGAAGATACACGACTCGGACCAGCGACGGCCGTTTGACGGACGGGTCGAAGCCCAGGCTACTCGGACGATTCAGACTCGGAGCCTAGACTAATCTAATTGGCCCACACGCTACCTATAAAGAGAAGAGTGTATTTGAACATCGAGGTGTACGTGATGCGATGCATTCCAACCTCTTGGCTATCCTAGGCCCCTAGACCAACCTACCCCCCTACGGATACTGCAAGATACTGTACCGAGAGCTTGCGAACTAGGTGTCGACAGGTGCCGAGTCGCTGTGACATGTATCTCCGCGTTCGGGAATCTGCGACCGGATCCGAGTCGGGCATGCATTGCGGAGCCAGCTGTGACTGCGTACCATTCAACTAGTGGGATCTATCTAGCCGCGACCATATTACATTCTTCCGCTAGCAGTGGAACGCGGAATCCTTCTTGGCAATAGCGCGACGACGTGTATTAGCCAGCGGTCAAGGCCTTCTCACTGCGGTTTATGGTTTATTGCCGCCACACCATGTGTTTCTGGCTTCACCTATTCGCACCACTACTCTGTCCCCGTATTCGCGCTGGTGACTGTGTGCGCCATTTGGCCTAGGTAACCGTGCCATAAAACTGGCGTCCGAACCGCCTCTTGATTCAGTTCGCGCCCCTTCGTGCTCCTCCTCGGCCGGGCGAGAAACAGATCCGCGCCCATCGCCTCAATGTGCTAATCCGCTCTACACTATGAGTGGCTCTGGCTGATATTTCAAGCTACTCTCATTTCTTTTCGTCGCCTAATGGTTTCTTCTTTCAAATGCACCCCGTGTAATGAATCGGTGGTGCGTCACCGCAATTATTTTACTCACTAATAATTCGGGTTTTCAGATTGAACTTCGCTGCATCGTCTCCGATATCCCCGCAATAGAACCGAAGCGCGCCCATCGCCAATTGACTCCTGGGCACCTTGGCTGGGAGCTCGAGCCGAGTCTCGTTCACGAGCATCTGGATTATGGTTGGCATACTTTCTGAGGAAACGGGTCCTTCTATCGCAGCTTTGGTAGATTCGTCTCCGTCTTGCTCTTCGTTTCCGCAGCTGTGAAATGGGTCCGCTCCCATCGCCTCAAATTGCCCAATACTCTACTCTCCTCCGTATCGTAAGTAGCTCTGAGCGGCTGTTTCACTCTCAGCTTCCCCGTCATTACTCGCTGCTAGCTCTGGAGCTTGAATTCTACCTCGGATTATCGTCTTTCGTACGACCCTCATGGTGTTCCATCCTAAGACTCGGACCCCAATGGGTATATAGCATGCCCAACTCCTGGCGGACAATGGGCCCATCTATCTAGGTGCGACAATTCGTCCCCGTCTCGCTCTTCGTTTCCGTCACTCTGAATTAAACCTGCCTTGTCTCTATCGGGCAGCTCTGAGCTTTTTTTGAACCTAGCTCTCTCGGTTCGCTTGTCGTTGATGGGCAGTGCTGAAATGCTATAAGAAGCCCGTTGAATCGTCTCAAATGCAACCCCCATTTCTCCTCTCTTCAGAAGATGAATAAGCTGTCTATCTTGTTTATAACCCTCATTGCCCGCGGCGTCGCTGGAGTGGGCGGTTCCGGTCCTCGACTTGGCGTCTATGTGCTAATGTTTTGCAGGCTGTAAGCGGACTGCCCCAGCAGACTGTCGCCGTTATATCTTCGGCTTCTGGCTTGGCCCCGCCGGTCGATCCGGGCACTGCTACTACCGCGGGCAATCTCCTCTGTGCCGGGGGCGCCGTGATCGTTTCCAACGATATCATGCCACGGCCTATCGACGCTTCCTTCAGCGGGGTGAATTTAGTGAGTGTGAATGGCTTGATATATCAACCAGAATTAATTATGTATCCAGCTTTTCATCGACGCGATCGAGGACCTCTCTGGCGATACTTTGTACACTATTAAGTGCGAAGACAAGGGTACTATGAAGCTCATCACGGTGCCGAATCCCCCCAAGCCGGTACATCTTTCCCATCCCGTCCACCCGGAGAGGATTAACTGTGCACAGGGCGACGTTGCGAAGGCCGTGGCCCAGTCGCGGAAGGGGCTCAACACCGAGGTCAACACAGGCTATAAATTCTCCATTACGCCACTGGAGATATTCCAAGTCACCAATTTGGGAAGGATTATTCTGACATACAGCGTACGTACACGCGCTCACACATCCTGGTGTCAATAACCATTTTTTCACAGTTTTGTGTTTTAAATACAACGACGTGCCTCGTTAATAACCCCACATCCGGGACGGTGAGCAGAAACATCAATGCTGAGAATCGACCCCTGACACTTCATTTCTTGATTCAGGTGGGGCTTGATACTCTGGACAGCACGAACTCCGATCACAAGTGGACCATGGACTTTTATCCTATCACGCCCGACATCGGCCCCGCCGCAACAGAGAAAGCGATCAAGGATACAGCAAACGCCATCGATGCAGTGCTCGACACGGCCGCGAAGGCGGACCCTCAGGCTGCCGAGGACGCTGAAGGCCAGGGAGGCGCTACTAATCCTGATGGCGCGACGGCTGACGACAGCTGATGCGGACGATACGTTGCTGAGAGGGTTTCCCACAATCGGCCAGCCTACCGAGAAGATTGTTTCTACTTGGAATTGATAGTGTTTGTGTCGGAGATGAGATCATGAGGATGAGCCCCAAATTTAACCAAGCGTCAGGATCTTGACTACGAATTAAGGACCAAACCCAGGGCGGTTGTGAATGCATGGGACATTACACAGATGAGCTTCAGGTGCACCGATTGAATTGGTCAATGAAAATTTTCTTGTTCACTGTCTTTCCCGATCATTTGTGGTGTATCTAACAAAAAGAGTGTCAATGCCCAGCAGCATGAAAGATCACCAGTAAGCTCTCACTTTGCAGCAGACTGCAAAAAAAGCCAACGTAGCGGTATGCTCGCACGCTGTACTAGGGGAGTAAGATGGAAGCGAGGAGCAGGTACATCTTCCTGCGAGCCTAAGGTTGGACCGATCTTGAGGGCATACATGAGCCTCATACAGTCATACGTCGGAAATATACGTACAGTATTTAACCGTGAAGCGAAACGCCACGTGGAAGCGAAACACTGTGCCGTTTGCCACCTTGCAGGTTGTCTGCGACCCTAAAATTTTGGGACATTACTCTCCTCTCTATAAAACTCCCATACACCGAAGGATTTGCAAGAAAAGCTTGTATAGCTCCTGTTCTATCCCAATTTCCTTTTTGCTATTATTTTCCAGATTTGAACCCGCAGGATAAATACACAGCCCGTCCGTCATTTTGAGTTGGTTCAGGGTATACTGGTGATTTTCGAGGTCGAATATTACGAATACACACCTCCCCAACCTCACATTTGCAAGGATGAGCTCGATTACTCGGTTTCCTGATGTTTCGCTTCCACGTGATTTGGCAAATTTGATCGCTGAGAAAGATTGCCCTCTTTCTCCACGACAACAGCATATAATCACATGGTTGTTTTTATGTTCAGGTAGCTGGGACGACACTGAACCAGCGTACAGCAAAGTATGATGTCATTGGAGTAATATTAAGTCCACAATTGCCTGCACGGCCTGAGTGTTTCGCTTCACGGTTAAATACTGTACTCTCTTAATAGCGTTGTGTTGTTTCTTCCTTTGGTTTTCCTCCATCTAATGTTCACCGAGGACGGCCGCAACGAGTGCTGAACAGCCTGAGCTCGTTGAAGAGTCTACCAGTGCCACTGACGCTGACTGGAAGCAACTCGGAACCGGGGCCCGGGGGCCATCCCTCGACGCCCAGACATTGTTCCGAGGGTGGAATATGTAGTGCAAATTTTGCGAATTCTTGATTGCAAAAAACTTGTTTGCCAAAAAGCAACCAAAAAAAAAAAGTTGCAAGTTGAACGTTGAGCCCTGAGCCACGTGGCGCCTGACTAATCGGTCTTGAGTCAGATCATCCACCTTCACAGGGATTCTGGAATTGTGCTCACCAGAGCCGATACCAGAAGAAGAAAGAAAGGCCAGAAAGGAATCACACAGAAAGATTTTAGACCCTTCGCGGGGAGTCGGCGTTGAAGGTCGTAGCTAGCGTAACAAGGGGAAAGTGGTGGTACAAAAGAAGGAGCGCGTCTAGTTGTACGTGTTTGGCAAGGTCCATAAGTAAGTGATGTAAGCAGCATGATTACACCCTCCCCCTCCGTAAAAAAAACTCGAGCATACCTCGTGGAACGTCCAGGGGGGGGGGGGGGGGGGAGGGAGGGGGGGAAAGGGCTGTTAGGAGGTTATTAATTTGTAGCATTGTTGGGGGTGTCGATTTGTGCGAGCCAGCGGTCGAGGGCTTCACACTCCGCCAGTTCTCGGCCTGGGAGCCATCGCAAGTCTTCGTCACCGTGTCCAGCCCAGCGTACAAGGTATTGGCGGCCTCGGCCACGCTTGCATTCGTCAATAATTTCGTCAATTACCCATTCCTCTTCGCCACGGGGAGTGACGATAGGGCCGGGGCGGGGAAGTTCGCGCTCGGGGAAAAGGTTGGCGTCGTTCTCTATGTATGGCTCGATCTCAGACGTGTAGAAAACTGGGAATATGTCCGGCTGGGTGGTCATGTCAAGGGTTACTGTGGAGCATTCCTTGTGTACTCCAGTGATTGTGTATGGTCCATCAAACCTTGGCATAAATTTCGCGCAGCGGCCCTCCTTGGAGCGGCGGTGTTCAGTTGTTAGCTTTACGCATTGGCCAATTTCGTAAGCAGGGTCGACTTTACGGTCCTTGTTGGCATTGGCTGCCTGTGTAAGTTTGGTAGCAAGTAGGTTATCGCGCGCGTCGAGGACATCGCGTTGAAGTCGAGATATGATGTCGGCTGCAGCCACATCTTCAGCTTCGACCCCACTGTTGGGAGTTACCAGCGGAGGGATGACCCGTGGAGCATGGCCTGTTTTGAGTTGAAAGGGTGAATAACCCGTGGATTTATTAATTGTGTTCATAATGTGGAAACGGACGCGCGGTAGAGCGCGTACCCAGCCCTTCTGGTTTCGGGCCACGTGGAATCGGATACATTGGTTCAAGGTCTTATTAGTTCGTTCGCTGGCACCATCCGTCTCGGGGTGGAAGGAGGTCGAGAGCTTCAGCTTTACACCGGTAAGTTTGTGCAGAGCTTTCCAAAACTTGGAGACGAATAATTTGTCGCAGTCGGAGATTATTTCCAGAGGGAGACCGTTCTCGCAGTACCATTTGTCGAAAAAGACGAGTGCGAAGTTCTCGGCGGTGATATTTGTGCGTGTAGGCGCAAGCTGGACGTCCGCACCAAGGCGGTCAGTGAAGGTTGCGATGCAGTTGAAGCCGTCTTCTTCTGGGAGCGGGCCCACGAAATCAATTGCAACGGAGTCAAGCCGTGCGTCAGGGATTGGTAGCGGGTGTAGTGGGCCTGTCGGCTTTGACGTAGTCAATTTATTGCGTTGACAATCAATGCAGGAGGAAATATAAGCGTTCTCAAGATCACGGCGCATGTTAGGCCAGTAATAGGCGTCCCGGAGGGAGCCGTATGATTTCTCGAAGCCAAAGTGACCAAGCGAGTTGTGCGCAAGGCGAAATAAATGTTCACAAATGTGACCGATCCGCGGGATCATAAGGCGTTCGCCGATGTACCACAGCCTGCCTTTATTGACTAGGCCAGGTATGCTCTCCGTGACGGAGTGAAATTTTGCACACCAGGGGTCCGTTTCGTACCCAGCGCGAATTGAGTCCAGTAGGTCTGAGTCCACTGCCACAGACATGATGGTGCAGAGCGCGTCTTTTGGATCTTTTATGCGCGTCACCGCTAAGCAGTGTGCTGCCATAAGCGGTGTATTTGCTACAGGGCAAGTTAGAGAGGCGATTGCGTCGCAGTCGTCGTCACAAGGGGGGGACGCGTGTAAGTCTGCCTGCGCGCTGTCTGAGAATTCTGTTCGCGATAGGGCATCGGCCACGGTATTGGCCTCGCCCTGGACATAGATAATCTTAGTGTCGAACTGTGACATAAACTCCATCCACCGCACTTGGCAGCGCGATAGCTCGCGCTGCAAGTGGAAGTTCTCTAAAGTTCGGTGGTCTGTATACACGTGAATTTCATGGCCGATGAGGTCAGAACGCCATTGACGCAGTGCGCGTATTATTGCCAGAAGCTCTTTTTCATGGATCAGGTAGTTGAGTTCTGCACCTTTAAAGGTTCTGGAGTCGAAGGCGACAGGGCGAGCAGTCTCCCACGTTTCGCCGAAGGAGAGGACGGCCCCAGAGCGTTTGTCACTGGCGTCCGCGGTCACAAAAATTTTGTTTGACCCCATGTTCTCGTGGTCGATGGTGGTTAGACAGTCCGCACTAGTGACAATAGCTTTGATTTGTTCAAAGGCGTACTGGTGTTCTGCACCCCATTCGGGGAAACTTTTATCAGCAGCCTTGGTTGTTAGTCGGTGCAGAACCTCGGTGTGGTCCGCCAGGTTCGGGAGAAATTGGCTAACATAGCGCACAAGCCCGAGGAAGGCTCGTACGTTCGTAGAGGACTTTGGTGTGGGCCAGTTTATTATGCGTTCGATTTTGCTCTTGTCCGGTTCAATTCCGCGCTCCGAGATGTGGTGTCCAAGGAAGTTAATCTCGTGGCAGAAAGGTTTGTCTTTTTAGCGTTGCAATATAGCGAGTTTTTCTTAAGTGCGTCGAATATTATACGGACGTGTCGTGTATGTTCCTCGACTGATTGTGACCAGATGACTATATCGTCGAGGTAGACGTGGCAGATTTTGCCTATGTGTTCTTGCAAGGCAGCGGTGACACGGTGTTGCTGGACAGCCGGGGCATTTCACAGCCCTTGTGGCATCACAAGCCACTCGTATAGCCCCAGTGGTGTGCTCACCGCGGTGTAAGGCACTGAGTCAGGGTGAAGACCTGTTTGGAAGAAGCTATCAGTGAAGTCGATGGTCGACCAGATTTTGCCTCTTGCACAATCTGCGAGGATATCGTCGACATGGGGTAGTGGGTAGACATCGTGCACGGTGTTTGAATTAATTATTCGAAAATCATTTACCCAGCGGGGAAGAGCGGTTTTATCTGATTTTGGGATGAGGAAGGCAGGCGAGGAGAAGGGGGAGTTAGACGGCCGAATCCGACCAGTGTCAAGATGGTTATGGATCAAAGTCTGCCAAGCATCCTTGTATTTTCTAGGGCTCTGGTATGAGCGCCTGGATAACATTTTAAATGCATCCTTTATTTTTATTTCGCACAGTACCTCAGAAAGTAGGTCATCGACATGCGGAATGGGTTCGAAGATTGGTCTGTATTCTGCTTTCAGGCTTTCGCCAATTTGTTGTCAACGTTCGACTTCCACGAGAATATTGATATGTTCGTGTACGGCTGTGATCACGTCGACCTCGCGCACTGTCTCGAACAGGTTTGCGTCCATCAGGCTTTGTAAGCAGGTAGCGCACACTGTGCGTAGCTCCTCAGCCAGTAGCTTGTGGTCCGCCTTTGTCTTTTGCAGGCGTTCGCGCAGTCGGGGCTTGGGAGGCGGAGGGGGAGATGCAATAACAGGGTCAAGAAGATTATAATTGGTACGTTTATCTATTACAGTGCGTTCGGCGTGATCAACAACAATTGAATTTCGTTTAAGGAAGGGCAGGCCCAAAATAACCGGGGCACAGAGGTCGGGCGCTACCAAGGCGCATACAGAGTTTGTTTCGTATGAGAGATCGTCCGACAGTGCTTTGAAACGTACAAATTCAGTCAAGGGCGGCGGGGCGTTGTCATTTGTGAAGGCAGCGGAGACAGCAATGGGTTCGTGCAAACGGTGGCGGCGTAGCTGGAGGCGGTCGACAAGGTCTTCATGTATCAAGACTAAATGTGCGCCGTTATCAATGAGGCCGCGTACGGAGATAGGGAGGTTGGACATAGGGCCTTCCATACGGAAGTCCCAGTACAAGTGGGGTTCACTCACATCGTTAACCGAGTCAACACTGTCGTCGGGGTCCTCGACGTTGGCGAAACTGACCGTGGCGACGGCGTTCAGGTTGATGACGGCGGCGGCAGCGGCGGGCTTGGCCTTGATGCCATACTTAGTGCGCTGCTCAGCGGTGAGGCCAGCAGCGGCGGTATCGATGGTGGCCTGAGTAATGCGCTTGTAGTTTGTCGGGTTTGGCCACGGGCACGTCTTGTCGCACTTGTCGGCATGGTCAACGAACGCGATGCGGCAGCGCATGCAGCCGTGGTTGGAGATCAGGAGGTTGCACTCGTCCTCGGTCAGCTTCGGGCATCGTTTCCCACCGCTGGCGTTGGAGGCGGCGGACGACGATGAAGGTCCAGAAGGGGGCGGCGCGCTGTTCTCGTCGCGCTTGTTGTGCTTCTGGGGACAGTCGTCGGTAGTGTTCGTGTTCCGGCACTCGTGCTTCGCGCAGTCGTCGGTGATCTCGTTCAAGCGTGTGATGTTGCAGACGCGTACATTGTCCTTGCGTTTAATGATGTCACACCACTTCTTGTAGTCTTTCTCCTCGGCTGCCTTGCCGTCGTCGGCAAGGTCGTCGGAGAGATCGACGAGCATATTGGATTCCAGAAGGGTGCGGAGGTGGGCGTCGTCGAGGAAGGAGGGGGTGTTAATGAGGAGGGAGTTCGAGCAGCCGATGACAGTGAGAAACGCGAGGAAGGTTTCGCTCTTCCCTTGTTTGCAGCTGTGCATCTCTTGCTTGATCGAGCGCTCCCAATCCATGGGCAAGAGGCGCTCGCGGATCTTGGCCATGAAAGGCTTGAACTCCAGCGAAATCGCAGCAGCGCGCTCGGCGTCGTCCTCGAGTCAGGTGGTGATGCGGTAGTCGCAGAAGCATCCAATGACGTTCGCGACCTGTTTGTCGCTCGGGATGGTCTTCAGCGAGAAGTAATTTGTGCAGTGAACTTCGAGCTGGCGCAGCTGGCCTTGAGTTGTCTCCCCTTCGTGGAGGAGCGGGAGTTTCGTGGGGGGAAGGTCAAGGACGGCGGCGCCCGAGGTCGACATGACGCGGCGGGTAGGGAGCTCGGGGGACGAATCTGAGTCTGACTCAGGGGCAGGCGCGGGGGCACGGGGAGGGGTTGTTGGCTGCAACGTCGTCGCTCTTGAGTTGGGGGACTGGGGCGTCAACGGCGAGTCTGGGGGGCACGGACGATGAGGACGAGGTGCTGTCGGCGATGGGTTGGCTAGCGCCAGCGGCCTTCTGTCCGCGGGTGAGGAGGGAGTGGGGGACGGATGGTTGTCTGGCCACCAGTGTGGTGGTGATGTGGCACGCGCTTGTGACGTGGCGAGTCTGTAGCCGGACCCTGTTTTCGGGCCCGTTGAGTATTGTCTCAGAAGACATGGTGAAGGTGGGGAAGGTGGGGAGAGGGGGAGGTGTGGGGGTGTGGCGCGAGCGTTGCACTCGTTGGTGCCAAAAATAGGATGGCGTTGTACGCTCGTCCGTGAGGTGTGTGGTGTGTGGGTAGCACGAGGCTGGCGGCACTGAGCAAGCTCAGGCTGCCTCGGCGGGAAGGGGGTCGGGGTGTTCCCGAGCGTTCAGCGACGAGCAGGTGCTTGGCTGTCGCGGGAGGGGAGGGGTGGTGGAAAGGGCGGAAAAATCAAAAAAAAAAAAATGGAATCGTGCTCACCAGAGCTGATACCAGAAGAAGAAAGAAAGGCCAGAAAGGAATCACACAGAAAGATTTTAGACCCTTCGCAGGGAGTCGGCGTTGAAGGTCGTAGCTAGCATAACAAGGGGAAAGTGGTGGTACAAAAGAAGGAGCGTGTCTAGTTGTACGTGTTTGGCAGGGTCCATAAGTAAGTGATGTAAGCAGCATGATTACAGATTCATTGAAACTTCAGCATGGACTTGGCATGTACCCACTGGACCGGGCGGGTGTACCTGGGTGCAGTATCGACCATGTGGATGCACGCAGACGGGGAAATCATGATCAGCTCTTACCCCGACAGAACAAAAATGAGAAAATATACGATGACCAAGAACGCGCTCGCCCTTCTTTACAATGTGAGGCGACTCTCCCATTCTCTGAGTCTCATATCACACTCAAAGCATTTTAGAAACCCAGAGTATGCACTCAGAGGCGCTATCAATGAAAAATTATCGATCGAGGACGAAACTCGGATCCAGATCTCTGCCACGGTGCCACCCCGATAACGCTAAGACGGAACACAGATGGAATGTGCTGCATTGTGCAGACTACAGGGGCATTCTAGTACACCAGGACCAGGAACCACTCTTTCCCTGTTCCTCCCAAGATGTCTCTTCTTCGCGATGTCCTGAAGCGGAACCAGAAGGCCAGCCCCAAACCCGGTGTAACCAGAGGGTCCTCAGCGCTGGGGACCTTGAGCGACGGCACGCGCTCGTCAGAAGAGACTCTAACGTCTTCCAAGCGCAGCATCAGAAGTTTTGCGTCGTCCTCCAAGCGCAGTGTCAAAAGTTATCCATCGTCCATCAAGTCGTCAGGGGGCTTGTCAATCCGGTCGCTCGCTGAGTTGATGATGAGCTTCTACAGCATGATGACCTCTGGTGGAACGCGTGTTCCCAAACGTAGGCGCCCTGACTTTTCGAGGCTAGGTGTGTTCCTGTTGCACTCATTCTTTCTGTGGACTGAGTGCATTGTCAAGTGTACCGGAATGGTTCGCGGAAGATCCTCCACCGCCGCTGCTTATGCCTGGGACAGCCCTGGCGTCTCCGATTCCTGCCGCGTTCACCAGGGGCATTGCCAGCGTTCTTCATGCCCGATACGAAGGCAATAAACCATGGTTAGGGCTCGTAATATACAGCCACGCCTGCCCGGACTCTATCATGCCAATGTATCACACCTCTGGCAAGTCCACTGACACCGAAAGCCACTGTGTCGTCTGATTCTGTCAATAAAAAGCTATGATCACTGGCGAAGTCCGAATGGTGATCGACAAACCGACGAATCTTGGGAGCATTGACGTCTGGGTGTGTCCTCCCTTCTTCCTCTTTCCATGTGTCCTCAAGCTTTTCATCAGGTCACGGTCAAGTCTGACAGCGTCCTCGACCTCTACAAGCCGCCAATGGTGGCCATGACTGTAAACGTATGGAATCGGGAGAATGGCGACCCGAAATCGACCACACGCGGTGTGCCTCCCCTCAAGGTCAAATTCCCAAAGGGCACCTTCGTGTTTCCCTTCGAGTTCCCACCCCTGCCGGAAGATACGCTCGTCAAGCATCCGGACGATATGAAACAAAGGGTACAGCTTACCAAGTCTCCTTTGCCAGTACTCCCCTGAATCTTGCAGCTTCCCAGAATCAAGCCCGCCTGCCCATGCCTCGTACGTCCTGCAAGCTAAACATTCTCCCACGCAAAAATCTGACCTACTATAGCGACGTACCACCTATCTATGCTCACTGGCTTTTCGGGCAACATCAAGTACACCGCCGGGATCAACATCGTCTTCAACGGCTTCAACGGGATCGATGACGAATACGATATGGACCTCCAGTACCTCCCGCTCTGCAAGCCCCTGCCGCGTATACGGACACCGTTCCCGTATATCCCTTCTCGCGAGGACTGGCCTTTCAGCTGGGAGGTTGTCGGGGGGTGGACACTGACGCCGTTTGGAGGCAGAGGCCGCCTCAGCGAGGAAATGGTGGAAGTTGAGGGTATCGTGGGTGCATCCCGTTTCCTCCTCACACGCCCTGACCCCACTGTAGCTAGGCGTGCAAGAGCCCGCCGTCTACACCGCCGGCCAAGTGCTCGAGTTCTCCCTCCTCCTGTGGAGCAAGAATCCGCTTGCCCTCGAGGCGCTCGGCCAGCCCGCCGCGATCGACGTGGGTTCTGCAAGTCGGACGTGTTCGCGCAGAACGTGCTGCAGCCGCAGACGTCCTCGTGCAAAAACCGGTATCTCAGCAAGCTCACGGTGGGGTGCATGTGGCGCACCGACAATGGGCGCCCCGCGGATGACGCGCCCATCCCTGAGATCCAGATGGTCACACTACCCGACCCGCCACCGCCTAGCGCGACGCCGCCGGCAGCCACGCTGGACGAGAAGCAGCAGTACCGCGTGAAAGGTGCGCCGTCAAAGTGCATGCAGGAGGTGTGGGCCGAGCGCGAAGAGTTGTCGGAGTCCGCTAGTAGTGACGCCCGCGACGTCAAAGCACCTCTACGCAATGACAACGCGCCGTCCGTGGCTGATTTGAATGTCGGCGGCGGCCATGACACTAAGGCTTTGACGACACTGTAGACGCTCCCTTAACCGCTCTCAAAGTAGAAGACCAGCAGGATGCCAAAGAGGCTCAGCGCGACGATGACGCGACGACTCTCGGCGATGTGGACGGTGCCGCCCCTCCGGTAGACGGCGAAGCCCCTCCCAACGCCGATAGCACAGAGCCCGCCCCTTCGCCGACACCGTCGCTGGAAGACATTACCCTAGGCGAGCTACCAGACGAGGTTCCAGAGACCGACCACTTCGTGCGCCTCAACGGTGAGGTGCGCATCCCAGCCTGCAGCCACCCCAGCTTCCGCTATGCAAACATGGGCCGTGAGGTGCGCCCCGCCCCCAACTGACCTGTCCTCCCTGACGGCGTAGCACAGTACGTGATGCACCTCGTCATCTCGCACCCGCAGTGGGCGCACATCTCGCCAAACACGATGGGCGTCCTCGCGGAGTTCCCGATCTGGTACATCCTCAACCACTTCGTGCACCTGCCCCCAGGCGTGGCGCCTGGAGTGGCACAGACCGAGGCCGATCTAGCGAAGCTGCCGATCACTGGGACTCAGATACTCGTAGGGCCCGACGCCATTCGCGCGCCTCTGCAAGTCGGGGCGTACACGGAAGAGCGGCGCCCCACGGCCAAGTTCACGCGCTACTACGCGTTTTGACTTATTACAATAAGTAAATGGCGGCCATCTGTATTAAGTACAGTTGTGGACAATCAAAGGCAACAAAAAAAAAAAACTTTTTTTGGGGGCTGATATGAGTGCACCAATCGATATATCTCATCAAGGGCTCTCTGCCCATATATAAATCAGCTGATTCTATCGAGCCGTTCGGCCAGAAATAGCCGTTTATTGGACATGACCCTCCAAAATTTTGGCGCCCGCTTAATAATCATCAGAAAAATCTGGGAAAATATGCAATCGACGCGGATTTTCAAGCAGAATCTGAATCTGAAAGAATCAAAAAAACTATCGAGTAGTTATTGTATTAAAAAAAGATTACATTTTCGATCACATGCTTGATATGCAATCTCCAGTATCTTTCCGACAATACTCCTCTTCATGCTTCTTATGATTCTCTGTCCTCATGGACTGATCATATGATTAATATCTGTGGGACCTCCGAAATTCTTCCAACAATACTCCCCTTCTTATGCCCTGCATGGTTCTCATGATTCTCCTCTTTCCCTCTACTGTCATGTCTGCACGTCGTGGAAGACCTGCTAAATGTGCAAAAAAGAATATTTCTGGGCTCAAGAATCAACCCTCAAGCTCTAGGCCTGCATCCTTACCTGACAGTCTGGCTCACAGTCCAACTCGCAGCCCAAGTCCAGCTGAAAGCCTAGATGATTATTCTGATGCAGAGATCCCCGACTCCATTGAATTGGATAGTTTGACCTATCTTGAGGTCGATACAGATCACAATGATTCTGATAATGAAGCTGACTGGGATGAAGTTGCTGTGGAGGACTTTAACAGCCGGCTACTTGGAATGCTTGCTCAGATTGAAGAAGATAGATATGATGCCCAAGATGATGACTGGATTCCATCTCAGCAAGCATATGAGGCTAAACGAACAGTTGAAAGACGGAATCCTGAAGGTCAATCTCATCAAATTGTTTGCATATTGATAATTCATTTCAGTTAACCAGGTCGTCCAAAAGAATACATAAAAGGACCTGACACAGCCAGTAAATCAAAGCGAACACAACAGAGATATGCAGCAGCCAACCAGAAACAAAGTAATCTTGATAATTTCTTTTCAATCCGGAAATCAGGATCCAGCCCAGACCCGACTCCAACTCTGGTCCAACAGGATCTCCAAGTTGATCCTGGCCCTGCTCTTGGGCTAAGTCCAGTTTCAACTGCCCCTCCATCTCGTGCCTCTTCTCCTGCCTCTATAATTCCACAGACTCGTTCAGCATCTGTTCTGTCAGTTTCCAGTGGTCATTCAAGCCCACCATTGATTGTGGTGGACAATTCAGATGAGGAACTGGAAGATGATGATCCCAACAGCTGGGATACAGTTATGGACGAGATGGTTGGTGTTGAAGATGATGAAGACACACCAGTCTCCCCCCCTCTGGCCTCATTGAGAGCTGAAACCAGAATGAAAACTGTGCAAATTCGTAGCTGGCATGCTCTTCGCGAGAAGGTCAAGGGGGATCTAAAGAAAAGAAATCTTCCCCCTACAAAATACAACCAACTTCTTATCATCCGGAACTTTGCTACTCTTCAGTATCAAAGGTTTGCAATGCATTCCAGCCAGTCGTGAAATTGCACGACAATGGCATGAAGGAAGTGGAGCCCACTTTGCACGCCGGGTTCGTGCATTAGCACTGGCATGACCAAGTTTTTGAAGAGCTTCCTCTGGAAACAAGGGGGGGGAGAGCAAACACCAATCACTTCTTAATGATGAATGTGTGCAGACTACATGTCAAGCATGGTTAAAAGAACAGAAGGCTGGAAGTGTGACCCCAAAGAGATTTTGTGAAGGTGTTAATTCAGAAATTCTAGCCTCTTTGGGAATCTCACCCAAGAATCCCATCAGTGAGCGCACCGCTCGACGCTGGCTAGTGAGACTTGGTTATCGCAGAACTCTGATCAAGAAAGGTGTCTATATGGATGGCCATGAAAGGCCAGATGTTGTCAAGTATCGAAATGATGTCTTTTTGCCAAAGATGGCAGAGTATGAAGCTCGTATGACAAAATATGAGGCCAAGACAGTGAAACCTACTGAGCCTGGAGGGAAAAAGTCTATTATAGTGGAACCGGTTGAACCACAACTTCCACCAGGAGTGAAGAAGGTTATTGCATATTTCCATGATGAATGCTGCTTTCATGCTCTTGATTATATGAAATCTGCATGGCTTGCTGAGGGGCAGACAGTTCTTCAAAAGAAGAGCCGGGGTCGCTTGATTCATGTTTCGGATTTTATCACAGAAAGCACTGGTCGATTGGTTGAACGAGACGGTCACGGAAATATTATTGATGATGCTCGCAAAATAATTTATCCAGGCTCAAAGGGTGATGCTTGGTGGGACACAGCCCAGTTGATTGAGCAAATAAAACGGGCAATTAAAATCCATGAGAAAATCCATCCTGGTGTGATTGCTCTCTTTATTTTTGATCAGTCTTCTGCCCATGCCTCACTTCCTCCTAATGCACTCCGAGCATTTGATATGAATAAAACAAATGGGGGGAAACAGCAGAAGCAGCAAGATACAGTCATTCCCCACTCAAACCCATCTCCTGAACAGAGGGGTAAAGTTCAAAAGATGACCATCAATGGACAAGCTAAAGGACTGCAGTCTGTGTTGTTGGAGCGGGGATTTGATGTTTCTGGGCTCAAAGCTAAATGTGCACCTGTCTGTCCACTGGAAAGCACTGGGTGCTGCGTGGCTCGTCTCCTGAGTCAACAGGATGATTTTCTGAATCAACCCTCTATGCTCGAAGATGTCATAACCAAAGCTGGTCATGAATGCATCTTTCTTCCCAAATTTCACTGTGAGTTAAACCCTATTGAAATGGCAAGCCATCTATTTTTTTTATCTCTGTATCTCATTTATTGATTTCTGTAATCATATGCAGTACTGGGGTTGGTGCAAGTATCGCTATCGGCAAATCCCTAAAACAAACTTTGCAACATCAAAAGAGTTGGCTTTGAAATACCTGGATGCTTGTCCAGTGGAAGTCATTCGTCGTTTTATTAACAGGTCGTGGAGGTTCATGAGTGCATATAGGCAGGGTCTGACAGGAAAGGCTGCAGAATGGGCAGTAAAGCCAAAGAAACAGCACCGTTCAATCTCGAACAGTGCCTTGGATGCTATTGAGGCCGTGGTTGATGGATGATGTAATGTGGCTGTGCAAAAAAAAAAAAAAAAAAAAAAAAAAAAAAAACACGATTTTTGCCAATCGTCTCTGATCATGATTCTGAGATTTCGATCTGACCCAAAATTTTGGCGCCCGGCTATTTTACGTAGGAAAAACTTCGGAGTGTGTTTTTTGAACTATTTCAGCCCTTTGAGACTCAGAAAAAATTAAATTATGTCTAAAATAAATCAGGTGAGCGCTACAGAAGAATTGTTGCCTTTGATTGTCCACAACTGTAGGCACTGTAGACGGGCAGAATGAAGACCTGTCTTTCCAGGGCCGGCGTTTACATCTTGCCACGTGAAACCATCTGCTCCGTCATTCATTCCGTTGCTGCCATATCGTGTCTGCGCATCCTCAGGAGGAAGATTGTCCCGTCCATGTATCCGGTTTTCATTTTTACAAGCCAATATACACTCTACATACGTTAAAGTATCATATCATATCATATCATACAAAAGCAGCGCTCCGGATCCGCAAGCACTAGTACGTACTTCAATACAAGGGGTCCATTGCATGACATCTGGGTATGCGCCATCGAGTCGAGTCTAAATAGCCATGCTCTAAAGTTGGAACAGAAACGGAAACGGAAACGAGAAAGACCCTCGGAGGCTCCGACGCGACGAGCTTAGAGGTGACTCTCGGGCGCGACGCCAACGAGGCCAAGCATGTGGTCGACGATCTCCTGCGGGGTGGTGACGTGCCAGCTCGCGAGCGTGCGCTTGCTGCTGTGGCCGACGGCGGTGGTAAAGACACAATCGGGCGTGATCGCGAGGTCGACAGGCGGCGCGTTCGCGCCGTCGGCATCCACGAGTGTGACGGACAGCGGCGCCTCCATCGTCGCCTTGGTCGCTCCCGTGCCGAACAGGATGAGCGCGCGGAACATGTCCTCGTCCGTCTAGAGCGTGGCGGAGTCAGTGTTGGGACGGAGTAGGGGTACACTACACACCTTGTCGTCGCCGGCGCAGAATACAAACTCGGCGTCGGGATTCTTGTACAGCAGCCGCTTCACGATCTCGCCCTGCATCACACGCGCCGCTCAGTACGGAGCCAATGATGAGAACCCAGGCGCGGACAAACCTTGTTTATGGCGATGGGCCGTACTTCTAGGTTCTTCTTCCCCACCAAGACTGGACGATTTGCGTCAGCTCGAAAGAAAGAAAAAAAGTCGGAAAAATGAGACGCACCCTCGATCGGGCGCTTGTGCGCGAGGTTATTTTCTAGCAGGTCCTGGCACTGTCTGCACTGGAACTGCCTGAATCCCGCGTCAATGAACGTCCCGTATGCCAGCCAGAAAAGCATAAACTCACCCCCACTCCGGGTCCGCTCCGCGATAATGCCACGTAATTGAGCTCTTCTTCATCTCGATATGGCTCCCCGTCGTACGCTGGCACCATCAATCAGTCCCGCCCGACTCCGCAAAAGAAGGAAAGGAAGGCGGGGCGCCCGCACCTCGGTGTAATACCGGAACACCTCTTCGACTTCGCTCATCCATCCCATGTCGAGCTTCTCCGTAAAATTCGTCCACGGCTCCCCCGCGCCCGGCGAGCGTACAAACCCACCATGCTCCGCAGAGAAGCCCACGCGTGCGAGATGGCCGAGGTGCTGCTCGAGGAACGCGCCGTCGCGCCCTGAGATGATGTACACGACGTTGCGAGGGTCCGCGGAGAGCCGCTCGAGCGCTTCGAGCGTCGCAGCCGTCGGCACCGCCATGCTCGGCGTTTTCACGATCGGCGCGAGCGTGCCCTGCTCGCGGCGTCAGCCCAGTGCTAGATATGTGAGTTGAGAACGAGGAACGTACATCGTAGTCGAAGAAGAAGAGCCGCTTGCGCGCAGCGTGGTACTTGCTCTCAAGCACGTCCTTCGGGATATACGGCGTGCGGCGCGCGGTCTCCTTGCCCCCGAGCTGCCCCAAGAGCATCTTGACGAGCACGGCCGCCCAGGTGTGCGACGTGTGGGTCGTGACGACGCGGTGCAGCATCGCGTGCCGCTGATGCTTCTCCGCGTCAGACATCAGGAGTCCTTGGTGGATCGCGGCCGCAACATCCTGCCGCACACAAAAAAAAAAAGGTCAGCTGAGCGCCTGGCAAGGAAGGAGGGAGGGAAGGGACACGCACGCCAAGATTCCACGGGTTGACCATGAGTGCTTGCTCCATGTGCTTGCTGATGCCCATGAACTCGCTGAGCACGACCGGGCTCTTCTTCGTGCGCCCCTGCGCGATTACGAACTCCATCGACGTCGTGTTCATCCCGTCCCGCAGCGGTGTGATTACTGCGAGATCCGCTACGCTCAGCAGCGCGTAGAACTCGTCCTTCTTCAGCGTCTGGTGGCTGCGAGTCGTCTGTTAGTACCACTCGAAGGAAAAGGAAAAGAGGGGGACGTACTAGTGGTGCACAGGGATGAAGTCGAGGCTGCCGAACTCGCCATTGATGGAGGCGACAAGCTCACTGATCTGGCGCTCGAGTTTGGGCGAGTCGGTGAGCGCGGGGGAGGTGACTTGGATGAGCACGACATTCCCGATCCACTCCGGGTACGTCTGCAGCAGCTTTTGGAACGCGTGCAGCTGCGGGGCGGCGGATAAGTGTGCATGCACAAGTCAAAATGGGAGGGGGGCAACACACCTTCTGAAGGACGCCCTTGATGACGTCGAGTTTGTCGCGGCCGACGATGATCTTCTTGCCCTCGTAGAGCGCCAGGAGCGACTCGAGCTTGGGCTGGATGCCGGGGCGCAGGCTGCGCGTGGGCGTTAGCCACAAAGACTGACAAAAGAGAGAGATGGGCATACATGTCGCGCGCGACGCGCTCTGCGTCGACGCCGACGGGGCAATGGGTGACGGCGGTGACGTGCCCCTCGGCGTCGATCCCGCGCGGGGTGGTCTCGTACCCACACACGCGGATGCACGTACTCGTAAAGTGGCGCGAGTAGGAGTAGGTCTGGAAGCAGACGAGGTCCGCGCCGACCATGCCGTCGAGGATCTCCTTGCGGCGCGGGAGGCAGCGGAAGACTTCGCTGCTGGGGAAGGGCGTGTGCACGAAGAGGCCAATCACGGCATCTGGGACGAGCGCGCGCACGAGCTTGGGCACGAGGAGAAGGTGGTAGTCGTGCACCCAGATAAGGTCGCCTGGGACATACACCTCCGCGATGCGCGCGGCGAAGGCGGCGTTTGCGGCCGCGTAGGCGGTGTAGTGCGCATCCTGGGAGGTGTCCTCGGACGCGATGTCTTGCCACAGGAGGTAGTGGAACAGCGGCCACAGGGCTGCACACGGGGTTACCCAATGAAAGGAAAAGAAGATCCGAGGGACGCACTTTGCTTGCAGTATCCATCGTAGTGACCATGCGCCACCTGGTCGTCGAGCCATACCGGGACATAGACTGTCTTGCGGTCGTCATCAGGGTCAGACTCTTTCGGCTGGTAGGTCTTGAGCGCGTCCTTGAGCGCGGCCCGGTCGGCCTGCGTGACCGTCTCGGTGGGAACGCGTTCCCCAGGAACGGTAGATTGGATATCGCCCGTCCAGCCAATGATGAGCTGCTCGTGGGTAGCAGCGAGGGAGCGGATGCCAGAGATCATCGCAGCATGGCCGTAGCGCGGCACCAGGGTCCATATGGCGGATTCAGAGGTGGAAGCAGGGGGGATTTCAGTCGATTCCGATGGAGGAGTCAATGGCGCATCGGAGGCCTTCACCGGTGGAGTAGCGGGTGGACTGAGGACCCCCGGAGTGTTGTTCAGGGTCGCTGCGACCGGCAGATAGTGGCATACATGGAGAACACGGCCAGATAGCGGAATCCCCGCGGCACGGTGGTCTGCCTCGAGAGCGCGAACCTGTTGTCGGACCTCCTCGAGCGAGATATCGTCCCCAAGGCGAGTATAGGGCTCGGAGAAGCTGTCCATCTAGTGGAAGTAGTTTGGGAGGTAGAATAGAAGAGAGAAGAGAGTATTAGTAGTGTGTAGAGTGGTCCAAGCCGGTCTATCGATTCTTGTAATGGCCGTTCTGGGAGAAACGCACAAAATCCCTCTACGGACTTCCCGATTAGTGACTCCAATGTGTTGTCATACAGACCGGTCTAGGCCCACCCTTCTTCCTTTCAACCGAGGTACCACCGTAACACAACAAATTTTGCCAGGTACCCGCAGAGATGTCTGTCGACGTCCTGGACGTCGATCCAGGGCATTTATTACAAACCAAGGCAATTCCAGACAGGAAGCATTTTAATTCTTATGTGATTGCAGGTTGATTGAAGGCACAACAGCAACGTGCGTGTGGAACGTTCGCGCGCGTTTACCAGTAGAGCGGCGTGAGGAGAGAGGGTGATCCAACGGGTGAACTCGAGGAACGTGAGGAAGAAAGAGGAAAGTGCTCACCCAAATTTTGCTCGATTTAAATTCAAGTTGGCACACGCCATATCGGCTCCGTTTGCCATCCCGCTGCGGGTTTGTAAAAAACCCGTATCCAGGGGATAACTCCGAGTCGAGAAACCTTGGAGAAACCTCTTTCTTGTTGGGAAGTAACGATGCGGCCGGGATGCCGCCCTTGCCGAAGCAATGCCGAAACATGCCGAAACTGTTCAACTTTCAAAATGACGCTGTACTTGAAGAGCTTGCTCAGAATTTTATGAGTGCATAATTCAGGAAGGTTGACATTAAATAATTTATTTGCACGTAATCATAGTTTCCACTGATTACTCCTAGCAGCTCAGGCTAAAGACAAGACAGAACTTCGTTTAAGGATTCAAACTCCGCTCGCTCATTCTGCTTGGTTTTCCTGGGTTCAAAATTTTTCGTCGGTGGGAGAAAAAGCGCAGGAAATTATGCAGACGGGATATTTATACTGTCTCAGTGCGGCCGAGAAAAGGATGCAGCCCTCGTCGGCGGCCTTAGTCCCTTGAAGTCATCCTGGATGAAGAAAATGGTTCAACTGGGGGAAAATATTCAGGGTAAACCGTGGTTGACCTGGAGCTCGGCTCCGAGGTGACTGCTCTATGAGAATCCTACTCTGAAACTGGATGCTCGCACGGCGAACCGCCGCTGAGGTTGGGGACTTTACATCCGGCTTCAAATTCGACATCTCAGTCGGAGGGCTTCCCGAGCATTCGTTTAAACGAGCTAATCAACTGTTCATCTCCTAGTGGTTCCACTACAAGTCCAGAATTTCAAGGGTTCTGCTTCCCCTTGCGGCTATGTAGAGTCAAAGTGCCTTGGCAAATATCCACAACTGCTCCGACTGTGTTCCATTCTGCGTCGCTACGTCAGCCCCGGCCTCCACGTTGAATGCTGGTGGAAAGAGGGAGGCCTTACCGGCGACTATAATTCGCCAGTATTGATTATCTACACGTTGTCTTCGTTAGATACACTGATCTGCGAGGATCGAATGAGGGCACGAAATGAAATGGCAGCAAGACAGTGCGTACAACGTAGCCTACGTGCCTCTGTACTCTCCAGGGACGATGGTGAACGAAGTGAATGGCCCACCGGGAGCACCAGATAGAACATGCCCCTTGAGGATTATGTTAATATTAACATGGTGGTTCAAGCGACGGGGGGCTCAATGTACTCACTGTGGAGCTAACGACGGTCTGAGACCCACATTGGAGATCTTGTACTCATCCAGCCCCCCCGTACGCTTGATCTTCCACTAGAGCAAGGAAATTAGCCGACCCTTTTCGCGTTTAACGGGAAATATTTCCTACCCACTCGAAACGGCCATGGGATATACCGATACGTGAGAGGCGTGTGGCCTCACCGACTTTGTAGCTGTGCAGCAAGCTCCTCGTGGCATGGTTGACAATATAATACATGCCGGGCTGAATTCCCTTGAACATGTTGATCTTGAGAGTATCGACAGACTGCAAGTGCGTTCCATGAGCCGTAAACCTGGAAGTTAGGGATGTCGCTTACCCTGCCGGGTCCCAGCAGATTCCTCACTAAGGCGTGATCGGAAGACGGAAGCTTGAGGCAAGCTGAAGCGGCCAAAAGTGATCCGTGCTTTGGATCTTTTACCTTGACTAATGACGCCACTGGCATGCTCCCCAAGTAGAGCTTTATCCAACCGATTTTTTATACGTTTTTCACGCCGCCCGTTCTTGTCAGCTCAAAAAATAATTTAGGAAAACTTGAAGATTAGAATGTGTTTCCGAGGCTTGGCTTCCGGTTTCTTTGCCACACAGCTATGCTACATAACCGAGGGAGAAAGCGCGGACCTGCATCTCCAATGGACTTTTTCGGGCCAGTGTTGAAACAGGTATTGAGATTGAGACAATACACGAACCATTTAAACTGTTAATCACCCTACTCTCATGTATCTCGTTCCCGGCGCCCGGATTCAGGCTTTCGCGAATTCCCACAACTGCTGCTCGCTTCCATTCGAGGCATGAATCATTACCTATGTATGAAGAGATCGTTGCGTCAGAGTCAGTGGAATTGGCAGTGTACAAAAGTGAGCGCTTGCCTTCGGGATTTTTCGAAGTCCTCTCGGACGGTCCATACACCTTTGTTCGGTACACCGATCTTCGGAGAGAGATAGAGATATGTAAGCACATACAGACCCCAAAGATGGCGCGTAAGTACGATGAAGTGGTTTGGGGCTCCTCTAGGAACAATGGTGTACGAAGTATTCCCCTCTGGATCGCTAGCGAGAACTAAACCCTTGGGGAGTTTCGTGAACAATAAGATGACGGCATCATGGCAAAGGGACCGTTGAACGTACGTCGTCAAATAAAGTGGAGGTATCGAGGAACATGTTTTTAATGGTGTACTGACTCGAGCTGCGCGCGGGCTCGACCTTCCACAGCAAGAAGTCAGCCAACTCCATGCACGTGAGATGGTGCGGGGAAAAGCTCTCACCTGGTCTAAAGCTCCGGCGGACCCCTCGGTCTTGAAAACATATACGTATTTACCAGGTCTAACGGTGCGGAGCTTAGCGCCGGTTGCGAGTTGGAGACATAATAAGTGCCTGCCTCGATCCAGTCGAAGGTGACGAACTTGGGTGGACAAACGGACTGGAAGAGACGTTCAATGCGATGGAAAAAGTCAGGCTCAGAAATGACGCCCACCGTGCCGCGGTCGACGTTGCAGAAAACCAACGGCTCCTGCAAGGATGGCGCAGCATGGACGTAAGTGAGGACGGCAAGGGCGAACACAAGAATTTTGGGGAACATTCTTGTAAGCCGATAAGTTGACTGCGAGATGTAGCTGGGTGTGCGCTCCGATTTAAAGAGAGACTAAAAGGAGAAGGGTATAGGGGCTTTTATTATAGATCTATTGCCCAGAAGGCCAGGGATATCACGGTCAGCGAGATTGCGATGGGGAAATGAGGCGAATAGATTCGGATGGCCTCCGGAGCGGCGAGCTCATTGCGGTTCTAGCAGAGGATGAAACGTGGAAATAAGTGTACCGTGTTTGATATCATTCGGTGGGACACCGAGGAAGCGAAACTGGCCAACGGACGCGAAACCGTCCGACGTTGCAGCGCTGGACTCATGCCACCCGACTGTTTCAGAGCAACAGACTGGGTGGTGAGCGCATGTTGGGAGCTAGAGACTGGAGTGAAGGCGTAACCGTCGAAATTTCGTCACGTCCTGGCTAAAGCTCCGCGAGGCGGTGACAAAACTCGGCTTCGCCTACACAGATCTGGAGGCAAACTAGTTTCTGATTCCAGCAGGGAAGCTTATCAGCATGAAACACCGATTACAGCCCAGCTGACGTACCAGACGAGCATAGGTCCGTAATCACTATCCAGTTATTTAAGAGGCAAAGAATCCGTTGAATTCAGGGTCTTGGCTCACTAGATGTCGATTGTAGGCCCCATATTCAGAATCTTTCTCAACGGTCTTGTTCAAGTCCTGGCAATTTTGAGAATGCGGATATTTGAAGCGCAACCGTACTGTACTGCCATTGATGAGGGGCACTGGACGTGACGAGTCACTGAGTAGCCGAGTCCGTGCAAGTCAGCTGCAGGAGAGCCAAACTTTCCGAAGATTGAATATTTGAGCGGGAAGTTAGGCTCGTAGAGGCCGCCTCACCACGCACTCGGACAATCGGCAATTTTGTTGGTACAGCGCGGGTGGGTCGGAGGCCGATGTGAATTAGGAGCCAGTCGACAGAGTGGTATGTATATATGGGATATTGAGGATATGGTGATGTTAGACGGCAGACTGTGAACGCTGCAAGAATTTGTTGCATCCAGTTGCAGATCTGCGTGCTGACTTATCTTCATAATTGGTTTCTGCCGCCGTTCGTTCCTATCTCAGGAGAGTATGTGGAAGACAAGATAACATCGGAGTCCTGTGAATGCGCGGGAGATCATTCAGAGTTGACAGAAATATTGTGTGAACGACAGAGAAGGTGATCCTTGTGCAGCCTTTGGTCTTCGACTCGTCCAACTTGAACTTCAGATACAGGAGACGGACAACTTTGTTCTGGCCGGCGGCAAGGGGCTGGAGATAGCCTGAGATAGCATATCCCTTTTTTTTGGCTGCCAGCTTCAAGAGGCTTCGAGCTTCAAGGCGGCGGAACGACCTGTCGAAGGGCATGAGGGTGAGAGTTTGCATTTGGTCCCGCCTCAGGCCGCTGATGCGATCAGTCTTGGATCGGCCTTACATAATACACGCAACGGCGACGACCAATGAAGAAATCAGGAGGCTTGCTCTAGGCAATGGCATTAAAATTTTCTCCCCTCGCCATAAATCTCATGCCAATTTAACCTCTACTCGTGCAAGACATGACGCACGGCTGCTACTGTGCGAATGTCGACATCATGATTTGCGCTTGGCGGATTGCCTCCGCGGAATGATTGTGACGTATATGGGGCCGCACTCCAAAATAATCCTCCTGGCAGCGCAACACTACCTAGGAATCAACTACTGAGGCTCCAGCACCACGACTATGCGCTTCTTGAACACAATCGTGCTCGCAATTACTGTCCACGTCACTGGTACCGCTGTTGCTGGCTCCCCCAGCCTGAAGGTAAATGTACATTCTTCCGTTTCACGGCCGTGGCTAACCTCCCATCTCAAGGACACTTTTTCATTGAATCCGACGAGATACAGCACCGCCGGTTTCTCGAAGGACCAGCTAGCTGTGCTGGTGGTGGCCGAAACGTTCTTGCAAGGCATAGGAACGCGCGACCCAAATCTGATGCTCGAACAAGTCCTTCCTTCGGGTGGGGCGGCGCTGCTTCGAAATGGGACCACGATACTCACCACACTCACTGGCCTCGTTGACCGCATCCCGTTCACTGCCCCCGGGTCAATGGCGGAAGTCATCTCTGGCCAGCCCACCATCATGGTGGATTCCGATATTGCGATGGCGTGGACACCGTACGAGTTTTGGATCAACGGTAGTATCGACCACGCCGGCACGGATATCTGGAGCTTTGTGAAACAGAACGGGAAATGGCTGGTCAGCGGGGTTGCAGACAATGACCACGCGCCGGACGACGAATGTGAGTTACATGCGTATCGTGTATCTGTGCGAGTTTACTCAGATGACATCTAGGAGATCAGTATTGTGCCTAATACACCCGCGCTTTGTGCTGCCCAAGTGTAGGGCATGCCCTGTGTGACCACCCCTGGCCTCGGACACGACTCCTTCCGGAAAAGACAACCTAAGATGATGTCCCAAGGTGACCGCAAGACATCATGGGGCATAACACTAAAGGCGGAGATTACATCTGTCCGACCATTGTCCGGCACATAAGAACTTCTGGGCCTGATGATCAACGCGTCGTTCACTTTTTCTTGGACTGATCTGGTCGGTCCCCTGTTACTTTCAGGTCCGCGATGGCCTGAGACAGCCAAGATCAGTGCCGATTTATCCACCCCTGTTGGCGCGTTGCGGCAAAACGACAAGAAGGTGGTCGACCGTTGGGGCATCCCGTGACCGTGCTTCAAAAATATTGAGATAAACGACAAAGGTGCGATTGCAACTCAATTTCATTCGAGACGTGGAGGACAAGCCGCTTACATCCATCAAGTACTGACACCGTTAAGTCCTTTCAAGATCGACATTCTCCGTCTCACGCGCGCAAGAATTCAGGCGCTGGCACAAATGGGACGAATTTCCACAACTGCTGCTCCCTTCCCTCCTGCGCAGGGGCGACTGGGACCTAGAAGCGCGTTGATGCGTCAGCGGCTGAGACATTTCAGATAATATCTGGCTCAACTCCGCCGACCTGGTTGGATTTGAAGGCACCAACGGACTGCAATCTAATTTAAAAAAATGAGTTGAATGCGGCTCACCGCGCCAAAGTTCAAGTTGATGCTGCACGAAACCATTGGCGTCTGCAAGGACGGTGCAGCACGGACGAGAGCTAGCGCCGCGAGGCCAAATGCGAGGACTTTGGGAACATTTTTGAAAGTAGATTGCTAGTCGGTGAAGAGAACAACGACCAGGGAAGCGGGCTGGTAATTTAATCAATTACGATACAACCCGCACAGAGCGCTATTCCGCGGTCTCGGCCGCCAACTAAACGATCCCGATGAGACGCGGAGATCGAGACAACGAGATCGAACGGGCAGCAAGCGAGTGGCGGAAGGGAGAAACTCAAGACTCGTATGAGTCCGTGGTAAAGGCGGCATCGCTACGGATCCGAATCGCATATATAGTCCGGTTCTCAGGGGCTCGTGGATAGAGGTTATTTCGGAATGCGCAAATCACATTCCGGCGGGAACGCGTGTCTGGGGTGTTCAATAATGTGTTACTAGCCGGCAGAGCTGACTTCTACCCGGCCTACTTACGCATCACAATTTGCGGCGCACCAAACGCAACTGCTCCAAAGAATCTGAGATCGAATCGCTCGGATACCGAGTCTTCGTCCCCATTGCGGCCTTCAATCGCAGGCTCACCGTCCCGAGAAGCGGCCGAGTCGAGGGTTTGACGAAGCGCCCGGCCTGTCGACAACCACCAAGATTTCTGTCGGACCATCCGTGGTAGTCTGTACCATGCATGGCGCATTGACCCGCCAGTCACAGGATTCTAGGCAAAAATGCTAGCGAGATGAGATATAAGGTCCATCAAGCGAATAGATACATCAAAGCACGTACACAGCGATATCGTATACGGCAGCACACAGCAGGGCTAAAGTAACGGGTATAAGGGCTGTACAGCGTGTATAATTGTATCAGCACGGGGTCCGAGGATGGGAGCACTACAGATGAGACATGGAATAGGCACAGAGGACCAGGGAAGTAACGAGGATGGGACAGATGCAGAAGGGCAGCATGGAATGAGACATATGGGTGTCAAAGGAGCCAGACAGAATGGTATAACACGAGCACAAAAGCCATTGGACACAAGGACATGGTCCAACCCGCAGGCAGGCCGTGTCTAAGGTCAAATGACTCCTGGGCTCCGTGTGGTAGGGGAAGGGTACGGGGATGTGGGATTGGACAAGTTTGGGGATTGGACTGCGTGCGGGTATTTTGACATGAAGCGGGGACACCTACGCGTCCCCGTCCCCGTCCCCCTCCGCATCAGCGTCCGCATCGGCCTCGCCGTCGCCGTCTGTGTCCTTAGCCCCGTCCTCGGCCTCCGCGGCGGCTCCGCCAGCGTCCGCCTTCCCCGTGTCCGCCTTCGGTGCGGAGGCAGCAGCGGTGGCGGGCTGCGGCACAAGAGGCGGGGGGTACATCCCGCCGAACGGAGGGTAGGGGTAGAAATATGGCACGGGGGGTGCACCCTCCTCTGAGCCGGGGGGTGGCGGCGCGTAGACGAAACCCATCGGCGGGTAGAACGGGTGCGGCGGGTGCGGGTAGCCCTCAGGCGGCGCGGCCACAGGCACAGGCGGGCCGTGCGCCGCGATCCACTCGCCCGGCGGGGGGCTGGTGGTCGGGCTCGCGCTCGTGGTGCTCTCGACGGAGGGGGCGGCACCGGCGGTGAAGGACTCGGCGGGCGGGCTGTCGTCGTCGCGCACGCGGCGCTTGTACGGCCCGCGCTTGACACCCTTCTTGCGTTCCTTGCGTTGCCCGTCGACGCACGTCGCGCCCATGCTGTACTTGAGGCAGCGCACACACGGGCGCGCATCGTCACAGCGCTTGCATGCCTGTGCGCAGTTTGTGCACTGGGAACAGAAAATATAAATATATGCGTTACGAAGCAGAGGAAAGGACGTACAGCCATCTTCACCTGGCTGCGCTTCGGGCGCGTGCCGGGGGAGGAGGGGGGTGCAGGCGCGCCGGGCTGCGGCTGCGACTGGAGGTGCGGTGGGGGCATGAAACCTGCGGGGGGGAAGGTGAAGAACATCCCGGGCGGGGGTGGATACGGGAACATGTAGGGTGTCCCGGGGGGCGGCGCCGCATCCGGATTAGCTGGGTCGGCGGGGGGCGGGTAGGTGAAGAAGGGCGGGGGGTAGGTGCCCGGGGGCGGGGGGAAAGGATACGGGTAGACAGGGTGCTCTGGCGCGGCTGGTGCAGCGACCTTCGGGGAGGAGTCGTTTGCCATGTTGGTGATGTGGCTAAGTCTATAGACGGCTTTCGGCAGCCACAACGTTCAAAGTGAGTTGGGATTCAGCTACAAAAGGTTTCCTGAACGGTCAGAAGGAAGATATAAGTGGGAAAGGTTCTACGGACTATGGTAGAGAGCAGATAGCAGCTTCGCGCACGATGATGCAAGGGAGCGAGCTAATCCGGGAGAGAGCAGATGCAGGGTCGAAAGACCACCCTGTGGGTGTCCTAAAATACAGAGAACGGTTCGTAAGAAGCATATGCGAGGAACGGCGGTTATGCACGATGCTTGGCCAGGGTTAACGACGAGGTTTCTTACGGTATACGCTGGAATTCACCCCGTAGGTGACCTAGGACCTAGAGAAAGGTCACAATGAAATCTGGACAAGAAACGGGGGTTCTGCGTACGGTGATGCAAGGGAGGATTGAATCTACCTGGAAAGAGTCGAGGCTGCATGTCGAACGGGAGTTAAGAAAAAGGTGAAGATGGAGGTAGGAAGCAAGAGACGATGTACCCCGATTCCGGTCTCCGCTTGTATACTTGTGAGTCCGCTTGCGAGTCCGCTGTCGGGCGTTGAAAGAGCGATGGCTTAGCTAAGCACGCACAAACTCACTCTGCCCCTTCTTGACTTCCCCTCTATCTGTTTTCGAGGCGAGCTAGCTCACAGAACGTCCTGTGTCGTACCGCTCCTTGGACCTCGGTCAGAATGAGCTGGGGGCTTGCCGCCAATCTGAGGTACCACGTGTCGAGGTATCTCGATTCTCGATTCTCCTCGCCGTTCGATGTATCAGTGCCTGTATCTGCCTGGACAGCAAGCGCCCATATCCGCAGAAATCGCCTTCCCCGTCGCCCCAAACTATTTTTATCAGCCGCTAGTGGTGACTGCCGGCGCATTCGCCGCCGCTATTCCAACGTTATTCCGTAGCGGCATCGCCTTCTGAGAAGACTCTTCCCGTTTACGGTCTACA
This sequence comes from Mycena latifolia, assembly GCA_029289555.1. Lineage (NCBI taxonomy): Eukaryota > Fungi > Basidiomycota > Agaricomycetes > Agaricales > Mycenaceae > Mycena > Mycena latifolia. The sequence goes on along the minus strand of JARJLE010000010.1, from coordinate 1,535,786 downwards.
TTGTCTCTGGGAACAACGAGAAGTTAGACGTGCGTGTGATTTTTCTCATTTGCAAGTTTTCCAACGACCATGTTGTGCGAATTAAAAGACGCAGACCAAAGTCATCCTCAGGCTGGAATCGATGCATGCCGCTCCGTGCGGATCTTGGTCCAATAAATCAATCTTAAATCAATCAGCCTTCGCTGTCTGTCGTCTACCCGACCTCCGCCGGATTACATCCTTACTATCCCCCCTATCGACTATTTCGTATGGGTCTCATTGACTCCGCTGTGCTGAACAGTCGACAAAGTTTGCTCGCTGTCCGAGTCCTGTCTCGTTGGCCGCCACTGTTTCTACTTTAAACGACATTAGCTCCTCAGATGGCCGGCACGGCTGCGGCTGCACTCCAGATTAAAAGCTGTGCACGGTACCTACCGCGGATTGGACAAGAGGAGAACAATTCCCATGCACGCTCGGAACCTATTTGTGCAAGGGACATATTCCCGCGACCTAAATACTAAAGCGCTGTCGATTGGTGAAGCTTAAGCACCAACACAGCAAGAATTATGGCAGTCACTGGCTCTATCTCACTATCTCCACTCTATCGATCAATTCACTGAACTTTGGGGACGAGTTCTAGGAGAGATACTCGCCGCTGTTAAGAAACGGCCCCGGCCTAGGCTTCTCCCCATGCCGGAGCGCATAACCTCATATATCATTCTGAGCAGCCGACTTCATACCCTGAGACTTACACCCGGGCTCTCATTGGACTCTGCTATTCGTGCGTCCTCCGATCGATGGCACTGAGACATCTGCGCTGCACATCAAAATTGTTGAAGATGCACCTCCCATACTGATGCTCGGGGCTTTCTCTTGGCAAGTTACTCGCAGTTACAACATAATGATGAGACTCACCACAATTCCCACAAGGCGCACCTGATTGGCCACGCACTAAATGCAAGAATTCCAATATATAATCTTTCCCGTTTCAACGATGATCTACGAGTGCGCACGCACATCAACTATCGCGTTCTGGTAACTTAGCTTTTTTCAACACGGACTCTGTTGATTTTAAAGCGAGCACTTTCTGTCAATATTAATGCATGCATGACTAATGTCGTCCAGTGGAAACTTAAGTCCGTAGGTGATTCCAGTCAGTACAAGATCCCAATATTTTCAACCTGACCGACCGTGTTAGTGTTGTCTGGACTCGGGCTCAATCCCAAGCCCGACCCGAAGTCAGGCCCAAATAGGGCTCAGGGTCGGGCTCGAAATTTGGATGGGCCCGCGACCGCCCAGGTCTCTTGGTACACCCTACTTGACTGAAATTTCCCAGTGGAATGGAGGTCTCCGGGATTTCGCTGCACAAATCAGTTCGAAAGTCTCCACAAGAGGTGAGATACGAGTAGGTAACCGAACATTTTGTGGATGTCTTCGCCGTTTCGCAAGGAAGCCAAGATGTGCCGAGGTGGGCTATATTCCAGATCGATCGGGCTGCTGTACAACGCACTAGCTCCCGGTCAGAGGTTTCCATGATGTATCGCAGTCTGTTCAGGTTTTCTAATTGGATGAGGCGTCCGAATGGCCTCCTCAAGTACTACTTGGAATAGCGAGATGGAAGAATCTAGTACAGTGTCCAAATGCACAGACACTGATATATTACACACACTGCGCAAATGACCAGAGGATGCTCGCAGTTCTCGTACACCAGTGTTATATAGCGATAATCTACTTAAGGCAGTACTTAAAACAACATAGCAAACGAAAACATGAAAGCGTAATGGTACAACAGATACGAGGCGTGAGTCAAGACAAATGTAACCTAACTTTCGGAATACCCTCCGAAATCGTCACTAGAATCAGGGGCCTCGTCCGGAGGAGGTTTACGCCGCGAGCTGCTTCGTGTTCCTCTAGTGGGGATAGCTGCCGCTGTGCTCCGCTCCGGTTGCCTACCCGGTAAAAAATAAAAGTCAGAAAGACCGCTCGACATTCGAACGCACAGCTTACCGCGGACCCTTCACGCGGCTGCGCTTCTTTTCCGCCGGCGAAGGTAGTGCCAGTTTGGCCCCTGGCGTGCGGACTCTCCTAATGGAATCCCCAGTCAGTATGATAGCCAAAGTGCGATATAAAATCACACACTTCCGCCCCTTCTTCTCTGGAGTTACCGGAGCGGTGGGTGGAGCTGAGTTCTCCGCATCGGAACGTTCACTAGCAGAGGGCTCAGTCAGGCAGGAGTAGCCCAAACCAAAGATAAAGTTCGTACTCGACTTCGTCCGTTTGGGGTGGCTTGGACCGAGATTTTCCAGCGGGCTTCTGCGCCGGTACCAGGCTAGGCGGCGGCGCCTCCTCGACATTGTCGTCAGAAGCGTCGCTTGAGCAAAACTTATATGAGAAAGACGCGACGTGAGGGCGGAAACACCCAACTGGCTCTCCTCAGATTCAGAAGGCGGCAGAGCCGCTTTGAGCCGCGAGTTTCTGGCGGGCGCCTTGGTTTTGCGCACAGGGACGAGACTGACCGATGGCACGTCTTCTCTATCGGAGCTATGTCTACAACGAGCGCAAATGAATAAATGGAGAGCGGGAATGAAGGGAGCGCACTCGATATCCTCCAATGAGGCGGGCGCAGGTTTGGACCGCGTTTTTCTGCCAGGAAGCTTTTTGTTGACCTTGGCCTTGGGCGGTATCGGACTATGCGGCGCCTGATCATCATCCTCGTCTTCTTCCAGGAGATCGGAACCGCCCCTAAAAGACAGGCTTCAATAAAATAAAAAGCGAGGCAAGGGCCATGACGCACTCGCTTTCCTCGGGCGGTGGCGGCGGAGGTTTCGACCGTGACCTTCGAGCGGGCGCCTTGGTCCTACTTTTGGTTACAGGACTAGGTGTATGCGGCGGAGCCTCAGCGTCATCTTGTTCCTTGTCGGAAGCGTGCCTGCAATGAATGGCTGAACAAAAAAGGCGCGGCGCGAAAGTCGAGACAACGCACTCGCTCTCCTCGGACGGCTGTGGGGCAGGCTTCGACCGCGAGCTTTTGGCGGACACCTTGGTCTGCGATTTCGGCGCTGAGACAGGACTGTGAGGCATTTCGTCGTCCTCGCCACCGCCGTCGTCAGAACCGAGCCTACACAGTTGGTGAGCAAAGCCGATATAGATGGACGGGACAACGGACTCGCGCTCCACCGGCACCGGCGCAGACTTAGACCGCGACCTCTTCGCGGGCTTCTCCTTGGGCGGCTTGACGTCCCCACCCACGTCTGGCCTGCATGGCGATTCCAGAGATCAGCGCGGTTCGCCATCAGCCCGAGTTACGCACCCCTCCGGGACGTCGATCCCAATAAAGGCGCAGAGCTCGCGCACCTCCCGCGTGTCATACTCCGCCCAATCGAGCGCGGTTACCTCGTCCGCCAGCGCCGCGGTGACGCGCGCCTTGAAGCGCGCGACTGCCCGATCAAGTGTGGGGTCGTCGAAAGGGCATTGCTGCATCACGGGTCACAGTGAGCCGTCGTAGGGAGAAAGAGACAAAGGCGACACACCGTCTGGACGTGCTGCAGCAGGATGCTGAGCTTGACGAGCAGCGCCGGGGGGAGCGGCGCTTCGATGTGCAGGTGCCCCAGCAGCGTGCACAGCACCTCTTGGTCTGAGCCTATAAAAGGACGTTAGCGCCCAAGTCTACTACGCGCACGGCATGCAGTCACTCACTCTGCCGGTCAGAATCGTACAGCGCCAGGAGAGCGTCCACCGCTAGCTCTGCGTGTACGTCTGAGCGCGCGTCTGCGTCACTGTGCCAAAGGGCATCAGCAAGAGCGCAGAACAGTAATAAAAGACTCACGCCCCCGCTGCCTTCCTCGCGTCCGTCCAATCGACGAACAGCATCCCAAACTGCTTTGGCGAGACCATCGCCTCCCCATCTTCCAGCTCGTCGTGCGCCCGAGCCACCTCCTCGAACGCCTCCATGAAGATCTGTGCCCCACACATTTGTCAGTTACGCGTCCGTGGAAAGAAAGGAAGATAACTCACAGATCGCATCCTTGCCCGATTCGCCGGCGCGGCGTAGCAGTAGACAGGGAAGAAGTACGCGAGGCATTGTCGTAACTCGGCGTTACCCGCCGTATGCGGCGAAACGTACGCCAGCAGGAGGGTCTTGAGGATCTGCAGCATGTGTGTGAGCGGAAAACGCGGACGACGAGGAAAGAAAGGGACACCCACCCTCGGATCCATCGCGAGTCCGGCAAGCAGCAGCTTCGCGAGCCCCACGCACAACACAGCCTGCACCGTCGGCTCGCCTTCCGCCTCCAGCGTGTCCGCGAGGAACGTCAGTATCGCTTGCCCCTATATCCCCCTCCGAATCAGCGCGCATACAAAGGTGAGCGCTGAGAGACGCACATCCTCGGGCCGTCCCCACAGCTCTGTGTTGTAAACGAGCAGGAGGTCGAACACGATCTGCAGCAGCTTGGCCTTGAGCTGCCCCGGCGCGTTCTGGATCTGGCTGAGGAAGAGCTGCAGCGACTTGACCGCGATGCTCTGCCGTCTCTTTCTCAGCATGTGCGCGCGCATGATGTATGTGAGAGCCGACCTTGGCGATGAGACAGCAGAGCCCGAGCCCGACGAGGCCCGGTTCGCGGATGCCGAGCTCCTTGCGCCGCACGGCGGGGATAATGAGATCTGCTAGAATCCCCTCCAGCGTCGAGTTGTCCTCGAAGTTCTACATGTCGCGTCAATGACGAGTACGAGGACGGCCAGTAATGCATATACTTACACCGTGCACGCGCTCGAGCATGCCGACGCACAGCGCGAGGCATCGTACGTCCGTTAAGTCCGCGCGCGCCGCCTCCGCGACCGACATGTCCTCGCGCGCTTTCGTGCGCCGCAGCGAGCGGTTCTGGAGCGAGGACTGCGTTGTGTCGTGCTGCGCATGCGTCAGCGCGGCGGGAAAGAGAGAAAGAGGGAAAAAGACTCACGTCGTTCTCGTTCTCGTTCTCCTCTTCCTCAGGCTCGCGCAGGTCCATCACAATCTCCACCACTACGCGCACAAGCTCACGCTCCGTCGGCATAATCTCCTTCAGCACATCGAGGCAACGCTCGATGAGCCCCGGCGGTAGTTGCGGATGCGCAAGCACGTCTCCTACCCCGTCACTTCAGCGAATCAATACGAGACATGGCAGGAGGACAGACTAACGCGTGACGGTGTACACCTTCCTCCGCCCGATTTCGTCCATGAAGTCGAGTCGCACGGCCATCCGGAGGAGCTCCCCAAGGACGACCTCCCGCATCGCTAGCTCTTCCTCCACTTCGTCGTCCGCGGCGTCGAGCTCCTTCGCGACCTCCGCGGCGTCGAGCACGGCGAGCAACCGGTTGTACGCTTCCTGAATGTGAAACGCGAACGCCGTGACGACGGGCAGCGCTGCACGCTCAAGCTGCTCCTCCTTTGCCTCCTCGACGAAGGCGCGCCCGAGCACCGCGGACTCGGGTGTCAAGCTCGTCCAGTAGTCGTCTGTGTGCTGCCATGTCAGCACACCATGCGCCCAAGCACGAGGAGAAGCGCACCAGGGAAAACCAGCGCGTCGAAGAGCGCCGGTCGCGCTGCGACAACGGAACGCAGGGCGTCGACGGCGACGGCCTCCCCGGGCCCCACCACATCGAAAAGCGCGAGGAACGCGAGAAGCGCATCCATCTCGCCCGCGTCCGGCGCGTGCACCTGGTCGAGCCACGCGAGGAGCATCTTCCCCGTGGCTACGCGCACGGCAGGCTCACGGTCGCCGAGCCCCGCGCGCACGAGTTGCTCGCGCTGCGCGATGGAGAGGTGTCGCGGGTGCTGCTGCACGCCCGACGCGTACACAAGCTTGCGCGTTAGTGCATCGACGTCGCGCGCGCGCGCAAGGAGCGGGGCGAGCGTCACGCTAGTGAGGGGGAGGTGCAGGAGGGCCGCGCGGCGGACGTCGCTAAGACGTGGCGAATCAGTAGGGGCTGAGGGTAGGATGTGGGGCTAACGTACGCGGCGGGGTCGGAGGACAGGACGTCCAGGAGGACGTCGAGGATGCTTCGTTCGCCGTCCTGTAGCTCGCTGGGGTCTTCGCTCCCAATGAGCCGGGAAAGGGCCGCGACAGCCTGCGCGCGGATGGTGGACTCTTTGTCGCAGGTCGCCCGCTCAAGGAGGCTTTCTCGCAGCGCGAGATAGCTGTCCTCACTGTGAAAATTTAGATATGCACGGGTTATATTATATATAGACCAAAACGTACTCGATTTCGCCGAGATACATGGTCATCTCCGCGACGAGATGAACTGTCTGGAAGCGCACTATCTTGTTCTTCGCGAGAAAGCCCTGGATGATCCATTCTAGAATGCAGGACACGAAGACAGAGGCCAGGGTATCCTCGTCGTCAGCATTCCCAGACGAAATTGAATTGGCGGGGATATCAGGCTTCTGCTTTGCCTTCTCCTCTTGAGCTACGAAGAAAAATGAGACTACCGTTCCTACTGGACGTTCGTGTCACGCACCTTTCTCGTTGACGAATCGCACATACTGTGCAGCGAATTTGATGATCCGGTCCACGGTGGCCGGGCCCTTCTTGACAATCACTACGCGGCTAAGCATGTCCAAGAACACGGCGATAAATGTCGTCTGGTCTGCAGCAGGAGCTTTCTTCTTGGACTTCTCCGTAGGAACAGCAGATGCCTTGACGTGGATCTTGTACAACGCGACGCAATTTTTGCGGTGGTTCGCGAGCGAGGTCTGCGCCTGGTCAAAGATGGCCGCAAGAGACGCTTGGAGCGACTCTGCCGTAGATTCAGGCCGGGGGGCCATAGCGCTGCAAGCGAGGATTGGAGAAGGTGGTTGACCGTCACGTGTCCGTGTATTTGGCTCTGTCGACGCGTTGTTGACGCGAGAAACAAGGGGTGGTCCGTGCGCAGTCGTATAAGAGACTCACACATTCTGCCCGCCGACTTCACGTCAAATTGGGCCGTCCGATCTCCTTTCGCTCTGCACTGCGACGGGATGTTCGGCTAGAATCCGAACTAGTGTACTTACAGTTCAACTGAAGTCCACGTCCCCGGGGGCCATTGACTAACCCCGTGTTAGTTAGAATACGGTAGCATTATTTCAATCTTGTTCCTTTCCTTTTTCTTTCTTCACCGCGGCTCTTCGGGGCACTTTCCTTTTTCGTCTCTCGTGTCACGGATGTCACACTCAGCGCTCGTTTCCTTACGCGTTCGCTGAGGGTACGTCCAGTCCACTCGTTATATTGCTATACTCATTTACAGTACTTTAGACTTCTCTGTCTTTTAGGTACTTGAATACAGCGCTCGTTTCCTTACGCGTTCGCTGAGGACTTCTCTGTCTTTTACCCCGTCGAACAACTTCACGGTCTTCACTTAAGCTGGCTTCGGCTTCTGGGACGCCGCTCCTCCCTTCACGGAAGATCAGATCTGACCGCTAGTGGCATACACAAGGCCCATCCCGTTCTGCACCTCACAGCAGCTTCCCAGCGCTAGCAATCCGATACGATTTGCAACAACAATGTTCAAGTTCTTCAAAGTCCTTGCCCTCAACCTAGCCGCACTCAGCCTCGTCCATTCCGCGCCGCCGACCCCGCAGGCCACCCTGGTTTCGTCAAATACTGACCTCGGCGCGATGGGTGCATTAATATTATTAACGCACTCGAGCTCTTTACCTCTCATGGAAGGGATTCAAGTTACAGGCTGTTGGCATCCCCGATCTCAGTACGGTCGCCAGAATCGAGTCCGGCATTTACCGCATCATCAACGTCGCGACCCGGACCCGGCTTTGGTGTTACAAAACTGATCAAGCAATATTCGTAGGCTCCAACACCCTTGGCCCCCATCCTTTCGGGCTCGTAAGCGCTATTTCCCGCCATCCGAATCGGGGACACATGCATCCGACACGGAGCTCACCTACTAATTCCTTCCAGTGGGAGGTCGCGCGCGTGGACAACTCAAGCGAGTTCAAGATCTCCAATTTGGGCCTCAATCGTCCTATCTTCGTCGGCTCCGGGGTACATGATCACTCTCCTCGGTGACGGACGTCTTCATGCTAACAAAATTCCCAACGACATCATTCTACCCAGTTTCCCCGGCGGGCGAGCTGATCTATAATATTATTCGCCATTAATGCATTGCCAATGCGCTCGAAGAATCCAAATTGTACGCACTGCTAGTGCCCTTTGCGGGCAGTTCCATACACTGATTTAATCCCCGAAAATCAGCATACCTAACGAAAATAGTGTGTGGAGTATCGGCACTGAGCACCGTCCAGAATCTCCGGCATTCAAATTTCTTCTACAAAATCAGGTCCGTGGCAGACGTTAACCATTCTCTTAGGTCACGGTTGCCGAGCAGAGTGAACGCCCGGAGCAGTTGTGGAAATTCGTTTACGAGGAGGAGTAGATGGATTCGAGTCGGTGCTTGCAGTACTTAATGCTTCTCCCGCTGAGCGATCGGACTACAGAGCACATTTGTAGGGATTCCGTACGATTCCTACCTACTTCAGTTCATAAACACATATCCTCATCGTCTGTGGAGCAGTCTCATCCAGGGAGACAAAGAATACTGTTCACAGAAGTGTGCGGCAATTCCTTGCGACTACGGTTTGAAGAATCCATGTCACTTCAAAAATACAGGATACTATTCTTACAGGATTGCGATACAGGTGTGCAGGTATGTGTGGGACGAAAAAAAAAAAAAAAAATTTAAAATAGCCATGTGCTACCTATTCATCGCCCTCGAACCGGCCCCGCTTGCAAACACGCCCCTCCAAATCGGCGCTGTCGCTCAGGTCCAGATCGAGTGCTCGCTTCTGTGGTGCCGCGCCAACTGTTGCGTCCGCGAAGATGCCTGCAAGAAGTGTGGTGTATCCGTCGTCGCCGATCCTCAGCGCGTCGATGGAACCATCTACGGCGTCGGGACCAGCGAGGCCGGCGCCGCCCAGCGTGCCGTCCGCGGACATGCCAATGTCGGGTTGCAGTGCGAACCCCACTGCATCGTCGAGCAGGGGCGCGGGTCGGACACACATCGCGGCCGACATCTGCTGCTGCATCATTAGCAGATGCGCTAGGTGTTTCTGGGGAGAGAAAAAAAAATCAATAATCTGAACGAACAAGCGATCTCGGCAATTTACTTCGAGGATCTCGAGCAGGCCTTCCTTGGTGAATGGTTTCGGCAGGATGTCGTTCATCCCTGGGCGGGTGTGAGCGCACCGGGGGCGAGCCAGCGGTGGAGAAGAGCGTACCAGACGAATAATAGCTCATGATTTCGGTCGGTCTCGAGCTACTAGTCATGGAAATAATCGGCGTGAGCGCATCGAAGTTGCGGATCAGTGCCGTTGCCGACACGCCGTCCATCTTGGGCATCGCAATATCCTGCGGTCCGTCGCGTCAGTCCAGCGGATAGAGGGCCAGAGGAGGGCGCGAACCATCAGCACCAAGTCGTACTTCTCGAGATTCATCTTGGCGACCGCGCCGACGCCGTCGACGGCCACGTCGATTGTGCACCCAAATAGCTGTAACAGCCGGCTGCTGAGCTGGCGTATCACGGCGTCGTCGTCCACGAGCAGCACGCGGGGCGGCACTGCCCAGCCGGGGAGGAGCGACCATCGGCGCACGCGCAGCGACGATGTCTCCGGCGAGCCGACGCCTCCGCTGCACCCGCGCGGGATGAGGCCCGCGGTGAGTGCCAGCGCATCCACGTCCAGGTTCTGCGGGTTCGCCAGCGTGGGCATCACCATCTCCTCCTCCTCCTCCTCCTCCACGCACACCAAGTCGGGTCCTGCCGTCTGCGGCTGTGGGACCACCTGCTCTTGCGCCGGGCATCCACCCGCAGCGTCAGCGAAGGGCGCGCATGCGCCATCATGGGCACCAGCGTGCGCGGGGCGGTCCTGGATGCGCGGTGCCGCGCGCTCGTCGCTCGGGGCGACCCACTCGCTGTGGCCTTGTGTAATTGGCGAGGACGTCAGCTGCGCGGTCCGGCCACGGGGGGCAAACCACCCCCCACTTGGGCTGTTCTCGGGCGGAACGGGCGGCACGAGGGCGCGCAGGACGCCGTCCAGCTGTGCCAAGTAGCGCCGGAACCCAATCATCTCTTCGAGGACCGCCTTGTAGCTGGACTCGAGATTGCGCACGTAAGAGAGGACGCCCTCCTCCGCGGCACTGAGGGACTTGAGCTGCCCGTGAAGAACCGAGAGCTGCGCAGGCAGAGAATGTATCGTCTCGGAGTCAGCTGGGGCGCCCGAGGCCGAGCAGGGCGCGAACGGCGGGGCTGCAGCGGGGAGCATGGCGTTCTTGCGCTTTATGTTCCTCAGCGCCGCGGGACGGCCGGCGCGGAAATCTGGATGGCGGAACACCCAGCTCGGCGCGCCCCCCAGGCATCCGTCTGAAAGCCTGATCTTGCGGAAGCCGTACTTGTTCAGCTGCCGCACAAAGCTCGCGAAGTTGGAGTGTTTGAAGGTGCGGGGCAGCAGCGACTTCGTGAACTCGTCCACGTCCTCCAGGACGGCGTCAGCCGGTGCTGCGAGCGCGCGCGGGACACGAACGCACCTTTACGCGGAGGCAGTCGCCACGTGGGCCCCACGAAACGGTATCGCGATGCTCGGGGTCCTCCAGGATGCTGCCAGGGAACGCGATCAGAATCGCGATCGGCGGACAGACAGAGAAAACGACCGACTTGTACAGCTTGCGTATGAACTCGGGGACGTCCTTGAGTCTGGGGACGGCCGCGGCGTCCAGCGCATCGTTCTCTGGCGACGGGCCCGGGGAGGTGGGTCCAGGACTGGACTGCAGGACCAGAAGGTGTCAATAGAAGCGCGGGGGCCACGAGCGCGAGTACAGCTGCGATTCGCGACGCGCGGGACACCCACCTCGGCGTCAAGTTCGTGTTCGCTGGCAGCGGCTGCGCACACCGTGTCCGAGTCCGGGGCAGGGTGCTCATCAGCACCTCGAAGGCCCTCGAGGGCTTCGATGACTCCGAATCGCGACATGTACAGCAGCTGCTCTGGATCTTGTGCAGACATTTCAGCGCGGGAATACGCGTTGCGCGACTCTGAGCGAGGTAAGTGCGTTTGGGGGAGACCTGTGGTTTGCAGGAGATTCGCGACGCGCTTGGCTGTAATATAAGTTATCCCCGGCGCACGTGAACCGTGTCCTAGGCCGGTCCAGACCTGAGCGCTTCCATTTCTCTTTCCAGTTCTATTTCTGCAAAATCACCGATTCAAAAGTCGCCTGGTACTACTGGCGCGACATCTCTTGAGCGAACCCTGTGGCCAATCGGTTCACAGCTCTGCAGAGGCGCTGCGACTCCGACTCCTGTCCTGGCGATCCGTGTACAGTACTCCAGCAGGACGGAAACCCATCGACATCTGCACCCGACAGGTGGTTCAAAGATAGTAAACGATCCATATCACTCATGTGCGAATGTGCGGCACCCATTCGCAAACGCTTCTCTGTACGTACCTCCGCCAATACCCAAGTTGCCAAGCACGTCCGAGTACTGCGCCACTGAACAAAGTAAATGGTCGAGGTCCTGACCTTGACAAGTTCGTTCCTGCAAGCACGAATACTACCGCCGACGTGTGTGGAGGAGATACGCCCGCCGTAAATTTCCACTGCAAGTGCCGCTGCATCCATGATTCCACAACACATTAACAGTTAGGATTGGTATATTCAAACCGCGTAACGCTACGAGGCGCGAGTTACGTTCCAAGGATTTTACTGAGGTGCGTACTTACCAACCATCCATCCTGAGTCTTATCCAGCCTAGACGGCATTGACACGCCTGGGAGATGCATGGTGACGGAGGAAGGCAAGGCAAGGCTTGAAGGAATGCAATAATGCACTAATATTAATAATTCACATCCAGCCCGACCGCCCGAACACAGAACTCGATGTCGCAACGAATTTGCTTCAACGCTCCAATGCTTGGGCGCTGGGGCGAGTCTAGACCGCAGACCGCCAGGGCGGCGACGAACGTGCCCGCCGATGTTTATGCGAGGCGATGCGAGATGTGAGGAGATGCGAGATATCGCGGGACCGTGGATGCAACTTGAAGCAATTTTGCAACCGTGGTCCGTAGATGCGTCGTTCGAGGGCCTAGGCTTAGATCTGTTGCTGGATTCGAGAAAGGGGGGATTCGCGGTGCACAGGATGTTGTTGACTCGAGGAGGAAACAGCCTGAGGCAAGGGAGGACTCGGAGGAGGGACGCTGTCAGGACAGGATAACAGATAAGAACGGGACAAGGGAGACGGCGTATGCGCACCAACTGGTCGGTTCGCGGTTCGGTGCGGAGGTAAAGGGGAGAGAAGTCTTGTCTTTGAGAAGGGGAGGAAGGAAGGAAGGATCGCCGGCACGAGGTGCGAGTAGCTGAGGGACGGCGTCTCGAGCGATCCAGACAACAACGCGCTATCCAGTAGCAATAACATCGATATGATATATCAATGAGATCTGGCCATGGCTCGGGCGCGGCGCTCCAGACCGCGCAGCGAAGACACTCCCCACTCGCCACTCCCACCCGTTAACGCTCGCCGCCAAATATAAGTCGGCCGCCCATGGCCACTGAAACGACAAAACTTGAGCTAATAATCGATATCGATAACAATGCCCTACGCCGGCCCCGCGTCCCCCACCCGCCCCGCGCCCACCCCTTCCCCCTTCTCACGCGCCCCGCCCTCGCCGCCCTCATCCGCGCCCGCGATCCCCTCCCCCGCGCGGCGCGCCAAGCCCGCGCTCAAGGCGCCCCCTTCCGCGCTCAAGGCCCCCGCCCCCCGCGCCCGCGCCCGCTCGGAGCCGTCCGTGCCCAAGACCGTGCACTTCCCCGCGCCCGACGCGGGCCTCGCGACCGTGCGCCTCTTCCGGCGCCGCGCGCGCCCCGCGAGCCTCAGCCTCCCGCGCGCGGACGATACCGCGACGGAGACCGAGAGCGAGGCCGAGAGCGATGCTGCGCCCGGGCCGCGCTGGGTGTCCGCGGCCGGCAGCCCGTTCAACCCGCGCGTAAAGGCCAACCCGGCCAACCCGCTCGCAAAGGCCAACGCGCGCTGGCACCGGCCGCGGCGCTACGTGCTCGACGCGCCGCGCGGGCCCCGCAGACCGGCGCCGGGCAGCGCGGCGATGGTCCTCGTCGAGGCGCTGGCGCTGCATTATGGTGATGGTGATGATGATTTTCCTGGTGATGCGGTGCGTATTCTTTCGCCCCGCCACACTCCCGCTCACTCCCGCTTACTAACGCGCCCCCCGCAGACTCCAGGCACCGGCCCCACGCTGCGCGGGACGCTCCTCGCGCGCAACGCGGCCTTCGAGAAGCACCTCTCCGTGCGCTTCACGCTCGACGCGTGGGGCACCGCGGGCGAGGTGCGCGCGCGGTGCGCCCTTCCCTCTCTTTCTCCTTGCGCCGGCTCATACTGCGGATGCGGATGCGGTGTAGGTGGGTTGAGAGCGCGGCCTCGTCCTCGAGTTGCCGCTCCTCGATGGAGGGGAACGCAGGTCCCCGCGCGCGCGCAGATGTAGATATAGATGTAGATGTAGATGCGGACGCAGATGTGGATGGGGAGGAGCCCGGGCCCGGGTGGGACCGCTTCGCGTTCGCGATCGGGCTCGCGGACTACGAGGGGCGCACGGGGCTGGACGGGCGCGAGCTCGCGCTCGCGGCGCGGTTCTGCGCGCCGTGGGTGCGCGCGGGCGGCGCGGCGCCGTATGTGTGGTGCGGTGCGTGGTTCCTCTCCTTCGCCTCTTCTCCGTGCTCACTCATCCACAGACGCGCTCGCGGGCGCAGGCAGGAGCGCAGCGGGGCGCGCGTGGGTCGGCACGGGGAACGGGGGCGCCGCGGGGCCGGGCGAGTGGTGGGACAACAACGGCGGGCGCGACCACCGCGTGCGCTTCCGCGCCGTCGCCGCCCCGCGCGCGCCGTCTCCTCTGGCACCGCCCGCCCCGAGCGCGCGCATGATCGCGTTCCCGGCGCGGGGCGAGGAGGGCGGCGGGGGTGGGGACGGGGACGGGGACGAGGGAGAGGTTGAAGCGGCGGAGACGCCGCCGAAGAGTAGCGCGGGGGCGGGGGTGGTGTCGTGGCCCACGCGCGCACCGGCGGCGGTGCCCGACGCGTACAAGGCGCTTGTGCGGCGGTGGTGCTATGGCGGCGCGGGGATGGGTATGGGGATGGGGACGGGGATGGGGATGGGTGGCGGGGCGGCGGCGGTCGTGATGTAGACGACGAACGAGCGCACGCGCCCGATACACATACGAGAAACATGGTAGACCATCGCATGCGCAGGCCCGGTACCGGTGTCGTCTCCGCGTGCGCAGCTTCGAGTTCCTCTTGGCTGATTGGGCGGAGAATTGGGAGGCGAGTCTGACATTGAGGAGGGAGACGACGACGGCGCACGGCCCGTTCGCGTATATGCACGCACGCTCTTGCACGTCGACGTCGACAAAACATCTCCAAAACGCGGGCGCATTCATCTCCGACTGACAGGAACGCGTACCCCCCGTCTCGCGCGGTTTTTTATCGCTTTTACTCATACTTCCACTCATGGCCGTTCCTCCCAGTCATATGCAGACAAATATCCTTTTTTTTTCTTTCTGGTGGAGTAACTTTGACCTGCGAGAACGAACCTGTCAATGTGCGCTCCACCGGAGGACTCGGAAATGCATTACGCACCAAAAGGAAATGCATTTCGCCCCCAAAAATAATACGTCTACGCGGCCCCCCGATTCAGAATTCAGGGTATCCTCGTCGTCTGCACTCCCAGACGAAATTGAATTGGCGGGGACGTCAGGCTGCTGCTCCGCCTTCTCCTCCTGAGCTACGGAGAAACATTACACTGCCGTTCCTGCTGGATGCTCGTGCCGCGCGCCTTTCGAAACCTCGTTGGCGAATCGCACATCCTGCAGCCAACTTGGTGATCTGGTCCACGGTGGCCGCGCCCTTCTTGGCGACCACGACGCGCCTAAGCATGTCCAAGAGCACGGCGATGAATGTCGGCTGTTCTGCAGCAGGAGCTTGGTTCTTGGACTTGTTCTCCGAAGGGACAGCAGATGCGGCATGCCTTGACGTGGATCTTGTACAACGCGACGCAGTTCCTGCGATGGTTCGCGAGCGAGGTCTGCGCGGTCAAAGACCGCCGCAAGGGACGCCTCTATTGACTCTGCCGTGGATTCAGGCCGGGGGGGCATAGTAAGTAGTCTCTCTTGACAGACTACATAGCGCTGCAACTTGGTTACTTGCTTGCGACGCGGTTGACCGTCACGTGTCCCTGTGTTTGGCTCTGTCGACGCGTGGTTGACGCGAAAACAAGGGAGTGGTCCGTGCGCAGTCCATACCCCTTCACCAAAAGTACGAGATCCTCGTTGCAGCATCTGTCTAAGACTCTGACTCGGGCCGAAAACAGGACTGCTCCCGCCACCCGCAGGAATCGCACTCCCGCGAAGCTCGGATGAATCCCCGCGATGCTAACTCGGATACTAGGGTTGGCAGCAGAGCTAGCCGCAGTGGCGCATCCGAACAAATGCTCCGGCGTAGTGTTGTGCGTGCGATCGGGTAATCTAACATAATTCAAGTTCTCGTTATAATTATGTGGGACTAAACCCGCTAGAATCGCATTGGATAGTGCGGGCGTGTCCTAACTTCTTCAAGTACTTGTTCCGCACACTCGAATGCTACGACACGAGACATTGAACTAAAACTCACCACCCGTTGTGGACTCATTGACATCGTACTGCGCCAGAATCTAATTATTCTTCGAAGCTTTCTCGTGGTCTGATGCAAACCCAATGCACACCCCACCTGTGGCGGACAGCCAACCACCGTCAGTTGACCGCCAGCGCCTGAAGTGAGAGAGACAGCCGGAAAAGCACATGCTGGATCCCATGCCGCCGGTGGGAAGACAGAAAAAAAAAGGCTGGGTGAAAAGGGGAGCAAAATAATAGTATAACGTGGCAAACTTGAAGGAGGTAGAAAGGGCCAGTTGAACCAAGAACAAACCAAGGAGTTGAACATGACTCGCTAGCCTGATGCAAGTACGTGTTATAATTATTGTGCGAATGACGCCAGATACAACACAAAAAATAATCTAATGTCCACTCGCAACTGAGAACACCCACGATGACCCACTTTGTGGCCAATCCCATCGATCCTGCAGGGTTTAGATGGTGACGCAAACCTGTGAATGATTAGTTGCCGAAACTAAGAAGACAGCTGCAGCGACGATGATATGTACCTGGGTCTCGAATTCGATCCCATTGCAGTTGGATACATCGCACGAGCAAGTGCACGGCTTATTCGGGGTGCTTGCGGTGCAGGTCGCAGTGGGGAGGATGCCAAGGGGGAAGCTGACGGTGCAGACGGCGAGAACGCGATTTGCGCACAACAACTCGAGTTCACCGTCGGATTTGGGTGGGTTCACGGCGGCGGCCGAGGCAGCCCCGAGCGCGGCGAGGACGAAGAGAAGGGAGGATGGTTTAAAGAGCATAGTCAAGGTGTGTTGGTTTGAATGGCTGAGGACGGTATCTATTCGCTGTGAACTGAGGAATTGAGCTCGGCGAGGGACCGCTTTTATACCGTGTGGACGCCGTAATTGTCGGAAAGTTTGGCGGGAGCTTGAAGCGAACAACTTGCAAGGGTCGTCCAACTTGCAAGGGTCGTCCGTGCAATCCAACTGTACTACCGTTACGTGCGAATGGTCCACGGAGATGGTTGAAAGCATTAATGAACGCGAGATCGACGTCTCGCAGATGTTAACGTTGCTGTTTCTGTAAGGAGCTTTTTAGCTAGAGAGGCTTACAAGTCCTTCAGCTGTGAATCCAAAGACCCTCCATGGCAGCCAGTCGCTTGCGCTTGTTCGCCGTCTGATGCGCGAACGAAAGAGAGAAAATTCGCATCTAGGTAGCTCAATAGATACAACTTTCCGCCGACAAGGCGGCGCGGGTATGAACGTTATACGCGCTAGGATTCCAGTAACATTCGATTGAACTTACATTAGCGTGCGCGCAGTCGGGCTTGTTGTACATTACGCACATATTGTAATAGCGGGAGTATCTGTCTTGCATTCTGGTTATCCCCGGCTCGAAATCGTGGATAGATCGAACAGACGATATCGATCTCGCGCGACGGGGAGGTAAGTGCTTGAGCGGAGCGCCAATGCTAGACGTTGAACGTTGAACGTCAGGGGGTTAGTCCTTGAACCGTTCTACAATCCCCTTTTGGTGCTCCCGACATAAGAAACCTAAGGAATGCCGTCTGCGGGAACGAATCGCATCGTTGTACTTACTCGCCGAACTGTAGTATGAGTCCCAAATTCGAATAAGGGGGGATTGTGACAGTTGCATTGCTCGTTCCATTGGCAATCTGTCAGCGCGAACCTGTCCAGTTACTAGATTTATGCGAGGACACTGCACGGGGATCAGTGGGATATGTAACACGACACGGCGGACTTGAATTAATGCATTCGACTGATTAGTGGGAGAGCCGATTAGAATGAGGACGTCGAGGGAGAGCACTCAGAATGCACGGTGAGATCCGATAGGTATGCCCAAGATTACAATTGACGCAAAGAGGAAGTCTTCCGAGTTCAGGAGGTTATTCGAAACAGACTCTCCCCGAAGTTCTGGAAATAAATTGTGCGCGAAGCCCAGATGAAAAGACAGTGGGCGCACTTGCATACGAGGTTTAAACTTAGATGCTGCACCGCCAAAAGTGCGGATGAGGCGCACGCCAGAACCACATAACGACAACGCAGCAGCGTGAGGTACGTAGGCCTGAGGTCGATAAACACTCTGGCAGTGGCACAAAGAACAATCTGGCATGCAAGAAATCGTTTCAAGTTAGAATACACGGAGAGAGAGCACAGCTGGATCCGCCAGAGTCCGTGTCCATTTCGAACCAAGCAACGGTTAATCTCGAGTTGGCCGCAATTTGCACTAGAAAGCTTAGCAAAAGCTTAGGAAAAAGGATTCGAGATTCTGATAGAAAAAAAACTACTCAGATTCGCTGTCTGTTCCTTACGCAAGGTTCCACCTGTTCCTCAGTGCTCGGCCGATGGCGGTAGGCTGTCGATGAGAGTTCTGGTCAAGGGTCGGGTAAACAACGCGTAAACAGGCGCACTCTCAGCCAAACAACCCGAAAATTTCCTCCTCTTCTTCCGTCATCCTCTCACCATGTCCGCCGTCCGTGCCCTCCGCCAGCTCAGACTTGCATCCCCTCGTCTGCGGCTCGCCTCTGCACCCGTCGCCCGCCTCCCCCTGCTGGCAGCAGTAAAGCCCTGTGCCGCCCGCGCATTTTCCGCCTCAAGCCGCTCCTGCACATCCGACTCAGGTCCGTCCTCATTCCACACCCCCTCGGAGGTCGCTCATCCTGCACAGCAACTGCACAGCTTGCCGCCAAGCTCCGGGAGGAGCTTGAGTACGAGGTCACGGCAGCGGAGGAAGCTGGCAGCGAGGAGGTCCCTGCTTTCCTCGCCGAGTTTATGCAGTCGGGCATCTGGACGGTGCGGTGCTTCAAATATCTCTGGTTCACCTCGAGCTGAGTTTCGTGGCAGATCGAAGACACCCCCGGCAGCGACGAGGTGTTCCTCACACGCACGTTCGGCGACGAGAAGTGCGTGCGCCTGCGCCTCATAGTAAGGCATTGCTGACAACTGATCGCTCAGCATCCGTGCAATGTTCTCGATTGCGGACCTGCAGGTCGCAGATGAAGACCTCGAAGAGGAGCCCGAGGCCGAGGCGCCGCCCACCGAGCTCCGCGTTTCGCTTTCCATCACCAAGGTCCCTCCTCCTTTCCCATCGTCTGTCCTCGCAGCGCTAATATACGATTCAGGCCAACACCCCCGGTGCGCTGATGGCCGACCTCTACTGCGCCGAGGGCGCCCTCCAGCCCGGCACGGTCTCCTTCTACAAGGACGCCTCGGTCGCGCGCGACCTTACCATTGAAGCCGACTTTAAGCGCCGCACGCTCTATGGCGGGCCGCATGTGCGTCCCCTTCCTCGCTCTGTCATGTTGAATTAATTGAATTGCGAACTAGTTCGAGACGCTTGACACAAACCTCCAAGAGGTCTTCACTCAGTATCTCGCAGAACGCGGCATCGACGGCGCGCTGGCGAGCTTCGTGCCCGAGTACGCCCACTGGAAGGAGCAGCGGGTGCGTTTCTCCTCAAATGGCAATGCCAACCACGGGCTGACGGCCTTCTTTGCATTGCAGGAATACGTCAAGTGGCTCGAGGGCGTCGGCAAGTTCGTCCAGGCGTAGGCAGGCATACAGCCAGCCCTAAACCAAAATGCTCTCATACATACGGCACCCCCACACTGACTCAGATTACACCTGTATTTTTACACTAACGTACCTATTCCAAAGGAATCCACTCACCTCACTCCACACGAGCGCTCTGCTGCTTGCTTGACCTGCGCCCCATTGGCCGTTGCTGAACGTCCGATCCTGCCCTCCGTCGAATGATACCGGATACCTGGCTCATCACCGACGCTCGACATCTACGCTTTCATCGCATCATAGTGGACGAGCTTTGACTCGAAACATTGATCTACCCGCCTGGTGGCTAAACTCTCGCTCCCGCGGCCTTTGAGCATCTGTCTGTATCATGATGCCCGTGTACGTCGCAATTTCGCTCACCAGGGGTGAAGTTCGGCTTGTCGAGTCAAATTTCAGAGCATCATAAGTCAATGAAAAGACTTCGGAACGATGAAGTGCGTGTTAATCTAGTACCATCCGACGAGGTGCAGAGCATCATCCAACGAGATGGTCTGCATCACATCGACGAAGGAAATCAAACCTATACTGATTTAATCCCCGACTCGGAAGATCTAGATTTTCTTCTCTAGCTTCGGAGTGGGTTTCTTCCACTTCAAGTCTGTGCTTTAATTTACATGGTTCAGCCACTCACTGCTGCCAGAGCGTCACCATTCGCAGTTGATGCGAAGCGCTGCCCTTATTAAAACCCAAGACTCGACGCAGTCTTTCAAGACTTGAACGATGGGGCCGGCCACCAAATAATAACTACCACCACCTCTGCATTGCGTCCGTGCTTACAAATGGCGCGGCGATTCCTTGCGACCGAGGTACGTTGAAAAAGTCATATCAAATACATATCGGACAGCATCGCGATACAGGTGCAGGTGTGTGACACAAAAGAAAGAAAATAGCCACGTATTACTTACCGACCTCGAACCGGCCCCGCTTGCGCACACCCCCATCCGAATCGTCGCTGTCGCTGTCCAGGTCTAGTGCTCGCTTCTCAGATGCCGCACCAACTGTTCTGTCCGCGAAGATGCTTGCAAGCAGTGTGTTGTATTCGTTGTCACTGATCCCCAGCCCGTCGATGGAACCATCCCCGGTGTCGGGTCCAGCAATTCCGGCGCCGCTCAGCGTGTCGCCAGCAGATGACGCAGACATGCTAATGTCGGGTTGCAGCGCGAAGCCCACATCGTCGAGCACGGGCGCGGGGTGGACACACATCGAAGGCGACATCTGCTGCGTGATCATTAGCAAGTGTGCGAGGTGTTTCTGGGGGGGGGGAAGTCAATTATCTGGACGAACAAGCGGTCTCTGCAGCTTACTTCGAGCATCTCGAGCAGGCCCTCCTTGGTGAATGGTTTCGGTAAGATGTCGTTCATCCCTGGGCGGGTGTGAGCGCACCGAGGGCTGACCAGCAGTGGAGAAGAGCGCACCACACGAATAATAGCTCATGATTTCGGCCGGTCTTGAACTACTTGTCATGGAAATAATCGGTGTGAGCGCGTCGAAGTTCCGGATCAGCGCCGTTGCCGACACGCCGTCCATCTTGGGCATAGCAATATCCTGCCGTCGAGTCAGTCCACAGCGGATAGAGGCACCAGACGAGCGCCAGCGCACCATCAACACCAAGTCGTACTTCTCGAGATTCATCTGGGCGACCGCGCCGACGCCGTCGACGGCCACGTCGGTTGTGCACCCAAATATCTGCAACAGCCTGCTGCTGAGCTTGCGTATCACGACGTCGTCGTCCACGAGCAGCACGCGGGGCGGCACCGCCCAGTCGGGGAGGAACGACCATCGGCGCACGCGCAGCGGCGATGTCTCCGGTGAGCCGACGCCTCCACACCCGCGCGGGACGAGGCCCGCTGCGCGCGCCAGTGCACCCACGTCCAAGTTCGGCGGGTTCGTCGGCGTGGGCATCACCATATCCTCCTCCTCCGCGCCATCCACGTCCACCGAGTCTAGTCCCGCCGTCTGCGGCCGTGGAACCACCTGTTCTTGCGCCGGGCATCCGCCCGCGCCGGTAGCGAAGGGCGCGCGTGCGCCATCGTGGAAGCACTGGATACTCGGGTGCGCGGGGCGGCCCTGGATGTGTGGTTCCGCGCGGTCTTCGATCGGGGCGACCCACTTGCTGTGGCCTTGTGTAAGTCGCGAGGACGTTAGATGTGCGGTCCGGCACTGGGGGTCAAGCCGCCACGCACCGGGGCTGTTCTCGGGCGGAAAGAGCGGCAGGAGGGCGTGCACGAAGCCGTCCAACTGTGCCAAGTAGCTCCGGAAGCCAACCATCTCTTCGAGGACCGCCTTGTAGCTGCCCTCCAGATTGCGCACGTAAGAGAGGACATCGTCCTCCGAGGCACTGAGGGATTTGAGCTGCCTGTGAAGAAACGAGAGCTGCGTAGGCAGAGAATGGATCGTCTCGGAGTCCCCTGGGAGGTACGGGGCCGCGCGGAAGATGCCAGTGGTGTTGCGCTGCGGCGGGCTCGAGACTTTGCGCCTTATGTTCCTCAGTGCCGCGGGGCGGCCGGCGTGGAAGTCTGGATGGCGGAACACCCAGCTCTGTTCGCACCCCTGGCAGCCGTCTGCGATCCTTATCTTGCGGAAGCCGTATTTGTTCAGCTGGCGCACAAAGCTCGCGAAATTGGAGTGCTTGAAGGTACGGGGCAGCAGCGACTTCGTGAACTCGTCCACGTCCTCCAGGACGGCGTCAGCGGTGGGTTTCCGGTGCTGCGAGCGCGCGACACGCACCTTTATGCGCAGATAGTCGCCATGCGGGCCCCACGAGACGATATCGTGCAGCGTGGGGTCCTCCAGAATGCTGCCAGTGAACCCGATCAGAATCGGCGGACAGACAGAGAAAACGACCGACTTGTACAGCTTCCGTATGAATTCGGGGACGTCCTTGAGCTCAGGGGCGGCCGTGGTGTCCGGCGTGGTGTTCTTGGGCGGCGGAATTTGGGAGGCGACTCCAGGACTAGACTGCAGGAGGCCAGAGGGCATCAACAAAAGCGCGGGGGCCGCGAGCGCGAATCGAGCGCAGCTGCGATTCCCGCACACGCAACGACGAGCGGGACACCCACTTCGGCGTCAAGTTCAAGTTCCCTGGCAGCGGCTGCGCACATCATGTCCGAGGCAGGGCGCTCATCGGCACCTCGAAGGCCGTCGATGAATCCGAATCGCGGCATGTACAGCAGCTGCTCTGGATCTCCGGGGGCGCGTGTAAACATTTCAGAGCGGGGAATACACGCTTTGCGACTCGGAGCGAGGTAGGCGGCAGAGACTTGCTTGAAGAAGCTTGGAAAGCGCAGACGCGCTAGTCTAATATAGTTATCTCCAATGCACGTGAACGTGTCGCCAGGCCGACCCAGACTTGATCCAGACCGCGCTATTTCTGCCGCAAATCCCCAGGTGAGTGCCAAAGTTGCTTGCGTCGACAATTGGTTGAGCGAACCCTGTGGCCGATTCCAGTTCACAACTTTGCAGAGGTGCTCCGAGTCGTACTCGTACTTGTAGTCGCTGTAGTTGCCAGCCAGGTTGAAGTTTACGTTTAGGTCGCCAGCAAAGAAAGAACGCACGCGGAACTTTGAAGCCGTTCTGCCGGTGGCGCAGAGCGTGCCTTGAAAATAAACGATCCATATCACTCATGTGCGCGCCTTTCGAAGTGTCTCAGTCAGTCTGGTGCGTCCAATCTTAAATGCGCCTACCTAAGTACGTCCAACTGCCTGTTTTTTTTTTTTTTGAACTCGGGCACCACTGATAAGTTGGTTCCTGCCAGCGCGGATTCCTCCGACCCTACGGGCCTCAGGTGTGTGGAGACGACGTAGGCGTACGACTCCGAGCTGTCAACTTGAACAGAAAATTGAGGGTTTCGGTGAGGGCACCAACCAACCTAGTAGGGGCGGCAGATCCCGGAGAAATGCACATAAGGAATTCGAATAGACAAGTAGCCTGAACGCTGAAGAGGAAGTTGAAGAGGAGAAGAGATGTACAAATTTGCTTTGCCATTGGGCGAGTCTAGACCGGCGCCGGCGCCGGACGAACGTGCCAGTGGATGGTGCCAATGTTAGAAGATGCCATCGTGGGTTCAAGCACACGTAAATGCGTGGGTTGATCGTCGTTCGAGGCTTAGATCTATCGCTGGAGAGGGTGGGAAATTGGGAGTGGGGATTCGCAGTGCGCACAGGATGGATGTGTCGAGAAGTAAACAGGCAAGAGCGGGAGGAGGGATAGGATTCCTATGGAATCCCGGGCCATACTAGGAATCCTGTGACAGGATAACTTGAAGTCCATGGCGAGCAAGGGACTCCGGAGAAGGCACGCAGCAACTGGAAGTGCGTAAGTTCGGTGCAACTGCAAGGAAGGAAGAGAAGAAACAGGAACGAGGGTGGTGACGGAGTCTAACAGAGCGTGACTACCAAAACACTTGACAACAACTTGAAACACGCTCGTAATAATAACCAGACAATCATATCCTAGCCCTGCTCTCAGTCTGGCCCCGGTTCCCCCCTCGCAACAAAAAGACTTGGCAATAACACGCTAGCAATACTGAAGTTAGCCGGTACCTCCACCGACAACTTCCATGCACAGTTCTACTAGTATCATGCACCGCCGGTCGTACACCAACGAGGCGGTCGACCTCAAAAACCCAAAATTTCGGACAACCCCTTGGTGGAGCCTCCCGGCAGAGGAGGAAGGAAATTGGTCAATGTTTGTCTCCCGGACACATTTATGACTAATCATTGTCTTTTGTATAATAGATCGGGAACATGATAAATTTGAGCATACTGGCAAGCTAATAAACCAAGGGTCGCTCCAATAACGAAATTTCATCAATTATAAACCCCACTGCAAATTCTGCCTCACGGTCCGGAGACGACTTGCGGAGCAGGAAACGGGGGATGACGGTCCGTTCACGGTCCGTCAGTTTGAAACTGAAATCGCTAAGTTTTGAAAAGTCTACGTCACTCTATAAATAGCTTACTTCTTTCGCATTTTGTTCTCCTCGTCTTGTCAAAGTGATTTTGGAAGCGTCTCCAATCCGACCACATGCCAGTGCGCGACTAATACATACACAAAAGAACTAAGGCAAAATAGAAAAGTAGCAACCCACGTAGGGTAGAGATCGAGGAGACGTCGATGGGAAGCGATGGGAGTACAAAAGTATAAATATCAGAAAGAAGAAAGATGGGAAGTCAGAAACCATATGAAGCAGTGATCAGCTGGGGCGTAACTCCATTAGCCTAAACTAATCCCATGGCCTGTGCTCGGAGAAGCTCAGATGACTGCTTGAAGTGGGCCGCCTCGCACGAACAACTGCTTATGGCGGCCCGCCATTCAGCATAAATGAACCTGGCCTGAACATTTCCCTTCGTCCAACAGCAATGTTATGCTTCTTTGCGCTCCTTTTGCTCTACGTCGCTCCGCTTGTCGCATCTCGAGCAGGTCAGCCCCCCATCTTGAACGGCATCGTCCCCCCAATCCCTCTCTCCAATATCAAGTTCGGAAAGACGCGTCCGAGCCAGTTTGTTCATCCCGGACTATGGCACACGCATGAAGATCTCGAACGCATGCGCACAGCTGTTGCTGCGGGACGCGAACCGTGGGTATCCACCTTCGCGATCTTTGCCAATGATACCTACTCCCAAGGAGACTACGAGATGGAAGGGCCTTTCCCGGTCATTTCGCGTGGTCTCCTCTCCAACTACACGTCCTTCACACACGACACGCGTGCTGCATGGCAGAATGCGCTCATGTGGTATATCACACGCGATGAGGCGCATTGGACGACCTCGACTACTATCCTCGACGCCTGGGGAAGTGGGCTCGAGGCGATTATAGGCATTGATGCCAGTCTTCTCGTTGGACTCGAAGGCCAGTTCTTCGCGAACGCTGCGGAGATCATGCGCTGGGAGGGGAACTGGATAGAGGCGGGTGCTACTTATTTAGGCGGGTCGGGATTCTCGGTTCAACTTTACTGGTTGTTCGAGCGGCAGTCGCTCATAGTCGGGCAAGCAAACTACGGCATGGCGAGCATAGCAGCGTTATTCGCCTTTGCTGCTTACCTCGATGACGTTTCCGTGTGGAATTACGCTCTCAACGAGTATCAGAATGGACTGTGTGGAGGGATATATGGCATGGTTGATCCTACAACGGGACAATTGAGTGAATCTGGTCGGGATCAAGGGGAGTGCCATCCTATTGATGCTGTTCTGAGCTTTTGGCTGACATTCTGTTCAGGACATGTTCAAGTGGGCCTGGAGTGGGCAGCTTGGGCGTCCAAAATTGTCCAATCGCAAGGCGGAGACATGTTCGGCCTCGACGACAACTTACTTCTCAAGGGCTTCGAATACGCTGCCAAATACAACCTTAACAACACAGTCCCTTTCGACCCGTCATTTTATCGCTGTGAATCTGTGCTCGTCGACGGTCCGTGGAGCATCATTTCGAACATCAGCCGTGACTTGACGAAGCCGATCTGGGATCTTGCATACTACGAGTTTGGCGTAAACCGCGGTTTAAACGTGACTTGGACGGAGAAAGCGAAGGACACAGCAGGCATGGAAATTTCTTTCCCAACGGCGGATTTGACGTCTTGGGGAGGTCTTATTTGGGCTCGGTAAAAGGCCTACCGTCTTCCCTGTAATTAGTATTGTAAGCGGATTCCGATGGCTGTGCACAGTCTAATGACTCTCGAAATGGGAATTGATGGTATCAAAAGCCCCTACCATCCATTTTTGAGTCATCCAGTAACATGTACCTCGCCTACGAACTTCCGAGTCTATGACATCTAGACAGTTGAGGCAAGGATGGAGCAAGGTAGGTGGTGACTTCGCGTCGGGTGCGCGGAGGAGTGAGGAGGGAGAGCGGCGCTTCGCGCCGAAGCCGCGCTTTGCGCGGAGGTGCTGAGAGTGGGGGGAGAGGCAGTCTTTGTGTGTGTGCGGGGGGTTCGGCCGTCCCGGCCGACGGGGCTTCACAACGCAGCGGGGAAAGGCGGCGGGGAAGTCCGTGTCGGAGGGAAACGGACGCGGGCACAGCCGAACCCGTACGCAAAGGCCACCGAGGGTCCGTGAGGACGAGACCCGAAGCGACCCCGCGTAAGCGAAAAAGAAAAGAGGGATGGGAGGGTGGGGCAAAAAGACGCGTGGGAAAGGGCGAGGAAGGGCGAGGAAGACGCTTTGAGGACGAGGGTGTCGACGAGCGGAGGCAGACTCTTTGACAGGTGGCAGTGTAGATAAGATTCGAGCAATCTAATCTACACAGGAAAAGGAAGATGCGCCCCAGCTAGTCTACCGCTACCTTGCCTTCCACTCAGGTCGGCTCGCAAGCTCACCTGCCCTGAGCTCGCACCAATGTAACTGTATATATATATACATGTAATTTGCCGGAGTATGTAATAGTACGTACAACCTAGAGAGGTCCTCTGTCGTTTGTGAAAGATGAGAGGCCTATATTCTGTAGTATAAAATACATATAGGCTCGAGTCCTGTCCACAAAAAAGTCGACGAGGATTCGCCCCTTAATTCTTCACACAACAGGTGAAGAGGAATCTCCACGCTGCGGCCTTGGAGAATAAACAGGTACCGGTCCTGCGATTGCTGTCCTCCCGTCTGTCGTGTTTCTCGTGTGTGTGTCGTGTATGTTGCTCGTCCCGCCCCGTCCGGCCTAAATCACGATCGCCGCCCCCGCGGGCCCGCCCATCCCCGCCCCCATCCCCACCCCGCGCCCCGCGCCGGCAAAGCACCACCGGCTCACAAGCGCCTTGTACACGCCGGGCACCGCCGGCGTCTGGTGCGCGGGGGGCGGCGAGCGCGCAGCGGGCGTCCAAGACACCACCCCCGCGCCCCTCGTCGGTGGCGGCTCCGCTTCGCATTCTCCTTCCTCCGAGTCCCCACCGCCGCCGTCCGCCCCGTGCGCGCCGCCCCGCATCGGGAAGGGGACCATCCCCGGGGCGGGGACCATGCGCGGGGCGGGGCCCGTGCCAGTGCCCAGCGCGGGCGCTGCCAAAGAAGAAGACGCCGCTGCAAATGGAAGAGACGCGCCGCGGACGCGCGCGCGGTGGTCGTGCGCGCCGTTGTTGTCCCACCACTCGCCCGGCCCCGCGGCGCCCCCGTGCCCCGTGCCGACCCACGCGCGCCCCGATGCGCTCCTGCCCGTGCCGGCGAGGGCGTCTGTGGGTGTGTAAACACGCATGCGGCGGTGAGGACGAGGACGAGGGCGCACCACACCACACATACGGCGCCGCGGCGCCCGCGCACACCCACGGCGTGCAGAACCGCGCGGCGAGCACGAGCTCCCGCTCGTCCGGCCCCCGGCCGCCGCCCGCGCCCGCCGCGTCGCCGCGCACCCCATAGTCTGCGAGGCAGATCGAAAACGCGAAGCGGTCCCACCCGGGCCCGGGCTCCTCAGCATCGGCACCTGCTCCGCCGGGGTTTGAATTCGACGCGGGTGAGCGCGCCGCGCTCTCGACCCACCTTGAAACGCATCAGACGCCTCGTATGTATGAGACGACACAAGAAGACGGACCGTGCCCCCACCTCGCTGGTGGTACACCACCCGTCGAACGTGAAGCGCACAGAGAGGTGCTTCTCGAAGGCGGCGTTGCGCGCGAGGAGCGTGCCGCGCAGGGCGGGCTCGTCCGGCTGCGGGAGAACGCGCGTTAGCGTGTGGGAGATGCGAGAAGAAAAATAAATAAAACGCACCGCGCGCGCCTCACTGTCCCCACTGTCCGCAGGCAAATGCAAAGCCAGCCCCTCGAGAAGGACCATGCTGCCTGGCTCCGGGCTGCAGGGGACGCTTGGGGCCTCGAGCACGTAGCGCCACGGCGCGTGCGCGTGCGCCTGCGGCGCCGTGACCTGTGCGTGCGCGTTGAGCGGGCTGCGCACGCGAGGCGCGCCGGCAGGGGACACCCAGCGCGGCCAGGGGACAGCATCGGACTCGGTCTCGGTCTCAGCTTCGGACTCGGGCTCGGGCACGGTGTCGTCCGCGCGCGCGATGCTGGCCGGGCGCGCGTGGCGCCTGAAGAGCCGCACGGTCACGAGGCCCACCTCGGCGTCGGGCGCGGGGAAGTGCACGGTCTTTGGGGGAGAAGGCAAGGAAGGCGAGCGGGGGCGGAGGCGGGCCGGGGGGGTGCCAGTGTGCGGAGCGGAGGCGGCCTTCAGCGAGGACTTGGCGCGCCGCCCGGTGGAGCGGATGATGGGCGGGGGCGGAGGCGACGGGGCGTGAGAGAAGGGGTTGCCAGGCTCGAAGCGGGTCGGAGTATCAGTGAGGTGGAGGGCAAGCGGCAGCTCGGCCGACTCGCTGGTGTACGAGCGACTGGGGCCAGAGTAGGGCATTGATATTTATTATGTAGCAGTAGAACCGTGCATGGTTGTCTGTGGGGAGGCCAACTTAAGTCTCCCACGCGTAAATATATAGAATTGCAATATTACTTGCTAGCGTCACGGTGTTGTCAAGTGCTTTTGTTGCGAGCGGTCAGTTCTTTGAGGGCACCGGGGTCAGGGTAGGGCGTGGATTACTATGTGTAGAATTGTCCGTGGCGGCGGCGGTTATTTAACCTATTACGAGCGTGTTGTTGGCAAGTGTTTTGTTGGCCGCGCTCTGTCTGGAGCGTCCTTTTAATCTTATACGCTCTAGACCCACTACCCTCATTCCTGTCTCTCTTCTCTTCCTTCCTCGCACCGAATCTACGTGCGGCACTCCCACCGTCTCCCGGAGTCCTTTGCTCGTCACCGTCTTATCTCTTATCCTGCCCCAGGCCCAGACGGATTGAAGGATTCCTTCGAAGCCCTCAAAAGACGATCAACCTACGCATTTACATTTGCTTGAACACACGCATTCAATTTCGAAGCCCTCAAACGACGATCAACCTACGTATTTACATATGCTTGAACACACGCATTGACGTTTGGCTGAACACACGCATTCAATTGACGTTTGCCTGAACACACGACGGCATCTCCTAATATTGGCATTGGCATGCGCACCATCCACTGGCACGTTCATCTCTCGCAGCGGCGCCTCTCCGAGTCGCTGGCGCAGGCTCACCCACTGGCAAGCAAGTTCGTGCATCTCTTCTTCTCTTCAACGTCGTTCAGGGTATATTATTATTAGCGCATTCCTTGCATTTCTCCGAGATCTGCCTTCCCTGCTAGTACGAGGTTGGTTGGTTGCAATTGGTATCCTCATCGACATACTCAATTTTATGTTCAAGTTGATCGACACCTCGTACGCGTACGGCAACGCAATCGCTAGCATACACTCGAGACTTGCTCGAGACGCCTCTTCTCTTCTCTTCCTCCTTCGCACCGGTACTCCCACCAGTTACTGCGCGCCGTCTCCGGAGTCTCGTCATGCTTATCCTATCATAGGAGACGGAACATCAGACTTTCTACAAATTTCTTGGTTCTTGATTGGCACTTGACAGCTCCTGATTGCGAATCGCTCTTGCAAGAGCTCAAGGTCCCTCAAGTCGAAAAAAAAGGCCTATGGGGTCAATACTCATTTTCATTGCTGATGGCAATATGTTTTCTTTTTTTTCGAAAATTTTCAATTCCAGAGGAAAAGAGCTTCAAGAGCTCGGGAATTTTGCTGACTCGGAAAGGCTAATGAAGGATCCTATGGATTCCTGTCCCTCCTCCCTCCCTCGCCTGCAGTGTTTCGTTCTCGACATATCCATCCTGTGCCGAATCCCCACCCTCTCCGGCGATATGTAGATCGCCGAGGCCCTCGAGCGACGATCAACCCACGCATTTACGTTTGCTTGAACACACGATGGCATCTTCTAACATTGGCATTGGCAGCACACCATCCACTGGCACGTTCGCCGCGCCGCCTCTCCGAGTTACTGGCGTCTAGACTCTAAACTCAGGCTCGCCCACTGGCCAGCAGACTTGTGCATCTCTTCTTCTCTTCAAGTTCTTCTTCAGCGGTCAATATTATTAGTTTCAAGCTATATTGTTAGCGCATCCCTTGCATTTCTCCAGGATCTGCCGCCCCTGCTAGCGCTATGTAGTACGAGGTGGTGCCCTCATCGACATCCCCATTATCTGTTCAAGTTGATCGACACCCCGCAGTGCTCGAGACGCCTCTTCCTCCTTCGCACGGAACCTACGCACTCCCACCAGTTGCTGCGCGCCGTCTCCGGAGTCCCTTGCTCGTCATGGTCTTATCTCTTATCCTGCCAGTGTCATGGGAGACGGGAGGATCCCTATGGATTTCTGTCCCTCCTCCCTCCCTCGCCTGCAGTGTTTCCTTCTCGACACATCATCCAATCCCCACTCCCACTCCCAATTTCGCACCCTCTTCGGCGATATGTAGATCGAGGCCCTCGAACGACGATCAACCCACGCATTTACGTTTGCTTGAACCCACGCATTGAAGTTTGCCTGAACACACGCATTCAATTGACGTTCGCCTGAACACACGATGGCATCTCCCTAACATTGGCACGCGCACCATCCACTGGCACGTTCGCCGCGGCGCCTCTCCGAGTTGCTGGCGGTCTAGACTCTAGACTCAGGCTCGCCAGTGGCAAGCAGATTTGTGCATCTCTTCTTCTCTTCAACTTCGTTCAGGGTATATTATTAGCGCATTCCTCGCATTTCTCCGGGATCTGCCGCCCCTGCTAGCGCTAGTACGAGGTGGTGCCCTCATCGACATACTCAATTTTCTGCTAAAGTTGTCACCTCGTACGCCTGCCGTCTCGCCCGAGCACCAAAAAAAAAAGGCAACGGCAACGCAATCGCAATCGCGCTTGTACGTGGTTCCAATCCAAATGAACTGTGGAATCTGACACCGGGCGCACTTACAGGACGAGCTCTCCACATATGCGAGGCCACGCGGGACGTCGGAGAAACCCGCAGGAACCAACTTACTTCTCAGAGGCGCCCGAGCGCCGAACAAAAACGGGCCCGTAACTCAGGGTCGCGCTTGGACCTAGGCCTAGGTAGGCGCACTTAAGATTAGATGGATGCTGAATTGGACACTTCGAAAGGCACGCACATGTCCATGAGTGATATGGATCGTTTATTTTCAGGACACGCTCTGCGCCACCATCGACGAGTCGGGTGCACAACGGCTCCGCGTGTGTTCTTTCTTTGTTGGCGACCTAAACTCAACCTGGCTGGCACCTAGTACATACCACCATCCGGATCGCCAAATACGAGGTGACGCCTCTGCAAAGTTGTGAGCTGGAATCGACCGCAGGGTTCCGAGTCGCCCAACAGATGTAGACTCGGAGCCAAGGTCCCTGTCCAATCGTCGACAAACAACTTGGGCGTCGCTTGTGATTCGCCGACAGAAATAGCCTGCGCGGCCTGGATCAAGTCTGGATTGCGCGGTCTGGACCAAGCCTGGATCGGCCGCCAGTGGAGCCACGTTCACGTGCGCCGGGGATAACTATAATTACAGCAGCCCAACGCGTCGCAATCTCCAAACCACCATCCTACCCCTGAAATGTGTTACAGTATTTTCCGCTCTGAGATGTTTACGCACGCCCTCGAAGATCCAGATCTAGAGCAGCAGCTGTCGCGCCTCGTCAACGGCCTTCAAGTTCCCGAGGGGCGCCGTACCCCGGACATGATGTGCGCAGCTGCTGGTAGCAGCGAACTTGACGCTGAGGTGGGTGTACCTCTCGTCGCTGCGTGTGTGCCGCATCGACACGGGAATCGCAGCTGTGCTCGATGCGGTCCGCCGCCCGAGAACGCCACGCCGGACGCCAAGGCCGCCCCCGAGCTCAAAGACGCCCCCGATTTCTTACGGAAACTGTACAAGTGGGTCGTTTTCTCTCTTTGTCTGCCGATTCTGACCGGGTTCAGCATCCTGGAGGACCCCGCGCTGGACGACATCATCTCGTGGGGCCCGCAAGGCGACTCCCTGCACGTAAAGGTGCGTGTCGCGCTCGCAGCACCGGAAACACACCCTGACGCCGTTCTGTAGGACGTGGACGGGTTCACGAAATCGCTGCTCCCCCGCAACTTCAAACACTCCAATTTCGCGAGCTTTGTGCGGCAGCTGAACAAGTATGGCTTCCGCAAGGTCAGGAGCGTAGATGGATACCAGGGGGACGAACAGGTGCGTGTCTGCGGCGGTCCGCGACTGCGCGCCGCTCACGCTCTGCAGAGTTGGGTGTTTCGTCATCCAGATTTCCACGCCGGCCGCCCCGGGGCGCTGAAGAACATGAAGCGCAAGGTCTCGCGCAACTCCATACTCCGCGCTGCAGCTCCGCCGCTCGCGCCCTACGCGGCCACGTACACCCCAGTTGACTCCGAGACGATCCGTTCTCTGCCTGCGCAGCTCTCATTTCTTCACGGGCAGCTCAAATCCCGCAGTGCCGCGGAGGAAGATGTACTCTCTTACGTGCGCAATCTGGAGGGCAGCTACAAGGAGGTCCTCGGAGAGATGGTTGGCTTCCGGCGCTGCTTGGCGCAGCTGGACGGCTTCGTGCACGCCCTCCTGCCGTCCTTTCCGCCCGAGAACAGCCCCGGTGCGTGACGGTTTTGCCCTCGGTGCCGGACCGCGCATCTAACGTCCTCGCGATTTATATCAGACAGCAAGTGGGTCGCCCCGAGCGCCGAGCGCGAGGCATCGCACATTCAGGACCGCCCCGCGCACCCTGGTACCCAGCGCTTCCACGATAGCGCACGCGCGCAAGAACAAGCGGTTCTATCGCCGCAGACGGCGAGACTAGCCTCGGTAGACGTGAATGGCGAGGAGGAGGACGAGATGGTGATGCCTACGCCGACGAACCCGTCGAACTGGGACGTGGCGCGCGCCGGTGAAGACGTCCGCTCGCGGGAGCCACCGCCGCTGCGCGTGCGCGGATGGTCGCTCCTCCCTGGCTGGGCCGTGCCGCCCCGCGTGCTGCTCGTGGACGATGACGCCGTGATCCGGAAGCTCAGCAGCCGGTTTTTGCAGATATTCGGGTGCACAATCGACGTTGCCGTCGACGGCGTCGGCGCGGTCACCCAGATGAATCTCGCGAAGTACGACTTGGTGTTGATGGTGCGCTGGCGCTCGTCTGGTACCTCTGTCCGCTGTAGACTGACTGACTGGACGGCAGGATATTGTTATGCCTAAATTGGACGGCGTCTCGGCAACGGCGCTGATCCGGAAATTCGACGCGCTCACACCGATTATTTCCATGACAAGTAGCTCAAGACCGACCGAAATCATGAGCTATTATTCGTCTGGTGCGCTCTTCTTCACTGCTCGTCAGCCCCCGGTGCGCTCACACCCGCGCAGGGATGAACGACATCTTGCCGAAACCATTCACCAAGGAGGGCCTGTTCGACATGCTCGAAGTAAGCTGCGGAGACCTCTTGTTCGTCCAGATAATTGACTTTTTCTCCCCAGAAACACCTCGCGCCTTTGCTCATGATCACGCAGCAGATGCCGACCTCGATGTGTGTCCGACCCGCACCCGTGCTCGACGATGCGGGGTTTTCACCGCAATCCGACATGGGCATGTCCGCATCATCTGCTGACGACGGGGATGGTTCCATCGACGGGCTGGGGATCAGTGACGCAGGATACAACGCACTGTTTGCAAGCATCTTCACGGATGGAACAGTTGGCCCGGCACCAGACTCGGAGAAGCGAGCATTTGACCTAGACAGCGATAGCGACGATTCGGATGGGCGTGTGCGCAAGCGGGGCCGGTTCGACGTCGATGAGTAGTACATGGCCAAAAAAAAAAAAAAAAAGTCACACTGTATCGCAATCCTGTATGTAGTATCCCCTATATTTGGTATGACATGGATTTTCAACATACCTTTGTCACAAGGAATTGCTGCGCCATCTGTCAAGCGCTTCTGTGAACAATACTCGCAGGAGCAACGCTAGTCTCGGACCGACCTCATGACATCCCAATTTGGGAACCCTGTCATGAGGGTCTGCTGTAACCAGCCAAACAACTGTACATGGAGCTCTTCATTTGAGCTTTTTTTAAGGTCTTGTTCGGGCACTTCTCAGCTGTTTTTCACAAAAGTTTGGAGCAGGATGTTGAGACATGTACTACTAAAGCCCCTCAGAATATTTTCAAATTTATTTGTAGCCTTATTTCTATCTACTGAAGGTTGCAAAGTTCTGGGGTCCTAGTCGGTGGCTGTGAACACCGGTCTCTTTGGTGGCGAAAAAGCCGGGGAGTTTGAGAGCTCCATGCTCGCGGTACAGAGGGGCCGTCCCGCGCGCCTACAGGTTGTTGGGATTTGACACGTGATCGCGTCAGCCCCGGCAAGACCACGTAGGAGCGTACGTGGAGGACATGAGGTTGAAACACCTCGAGGCATGTTGCCATAGAGCTGGCCTCTATGAAACATGTATCAGTGTATTGAGACACGTCGAAACGCGTCTGGTTGAGCAACACATAGCCCTGTTATTTGTTCTAGTATTTACCTGTTTCAACATACACATTGTTCTCTGAACAGTATAAATACGGTACTGTAGTTGAGTGGAATATACCGTTTTTCCCCTCCATTTTACTACAGGTTATGGGCCCCGCCCTTAACTGATCTACGCCAACTTCACCACCTTACCCTCACACAACTTGAACCATTACTACCATGTCAACTACCACCACCGCCGAAGCTACGCCATCGTCGTTGTTCCGGATCGAACAACTCAATGAGACGAATTGGGTTCCGTGGAAGCGCCGCGTTACCGCCATATTCCGCGAGCGTGCGCTCTTGAAGATCGTCGAGGGCACCACACCGAAGCCAGTCGCTGCCGACCCGGAGAAGCCAACATCAGATGAGAAAAAGCAGAGGGAACGCTGGGAGGAGTTAGACGGGAAAGCGCAGACACAAATTGAGCTCACCTTGAGCGACTCGCAGATGGTACACATCGCGGGCGCCAAGACTGCAGCCGAGATGTGGTCGCAGCTGAAGCAGGTCAAGGAGAGGGGAGGAAAATTGGGAGTTTTGTCGCACCGACACCGTTTGTACCGTACAATTGCCGACGATGCGACGGATATCGCGGAACACGTAACGGAGTTGCACAGGATTCAAGAGGAGCTTGCGATTCTCGGCAGCTTGGTGTCAGATGAGGACTTCCTGCTGTTGATTATCAGCTCACTCCCAGAGTCTTGGGATAATTCACGTCCGCATATTTGGGCGCATCAAGCAATGCTCCAACCATCTCGTCGCACGAGTTCATCTCGCTGGTCTTGGAGGAGAACCGTCGCAGGCTAGAGAAAAATGGGGATGGAAGCGCTGCGATGTATGGACGAACGAAGCAAGGGGACGAAAGAGGAGGAAGAAAGGATAGAGTGGAGTGTTACAATTGCCACAAGAACGGACACATCGCCGCCGATTGCTGGTCAAAAGGCGGAGGGAAGGAAGGAAAGGGCCCGAAAAAGGCAAAGAGGAAGGAGAGGGCAAACAAGGCAGAGGACGTAGGAAACGACTTTGTTGAAACTGCGTACGCTGCCAAACTAAATTCGTCTTCCCTCTACTCGTGGCTCGCCGATTCCGGAACCACTTCCCACATATGCAACGACCGCAGCGTGTTCATCGAGCTGCGGGCGGCAGATGTACCCGTTGAGGGCGTTGGAGACGCACCACTGCAGGCTCTGGGACGCGGAACCGTTCTGTTAGACTGTGAAGTCAATGGGAAGGTCATTACACACAGATTACTCAACGTCCTATTTGCGCCAACTTGCGCGCACAATTTACTGTCAATTAGCCGACTTGACGATGCTGGTTTGGAAGCCAAGTTTAGTCACGGCAAGGTGGAATTTGTGCGACGCACTGATGGTCGAGTAATGGCTACGGGGAGCAAGACTGAACATCTGTACCCGCTAGCAGCGCGAGCCCGGAAGCAAGTGCAAACAGAGGCGCGTGAGGGCGCGCACGCCGCCGCGGAGGTGAGCAACAAGACGTGGGATGCCTGGCACCGCCGGATGGGCCATCTGGCTAAGAGTGGATTAGAGAAGCTCGTGAGGGAGCACCTCGTTGAAGGACTCACCGTGGATGAGGATTCGCC
This sequence comes from Mycena latifolia, assembly GCA_029289555.1. Lineage (NCBI taxonomy): Eukaryota > Fungi > Basidiomycota > Agaricomycetes > Agaricales > Mycenaceae > Mycena > Mycena latifolia. The sequence goes on along the minus strand of JARJLE010000010.1, from coordinate 1,499,598 downwards.
ACCACTCAGCCAGTGTGAGGCTTGCGTCAAAGCAAAGATGACAACGAAGCCATATCCGCAGGAGGCGAAAGACCGACGTGAGGACCCAGGGGAGCTTACGCATAGCGACATCTGGGGGCCCGCCCGAGTTGAATCTTTGAAAAAATCGAAGTACGCCATCCTGTTTAGCGACGATGCAACGCGGCATTGTAGACCTGATTTTTTGAAGAGCCGGGATCAGGCCTTCGAAAAAATCAAGGAATATATTGCATGGGTTGAACGTCAATTCGGATACACACCTAAAGTCCTCCGAGTGGACAATGCCAAGGAGCTCATGAGTGGGGCTGTGAAAGCATGGTTGAAGAGCCGTGGGATCACGCTCCAGAACCCCGCACCATATGCGCACACGTTGTGAGCCATCACATTGTGATAACTCCCGACATGACCTCAAAACACCGAACTCCGAGAACAACGCCTTAAGCCTTCGACTAAAAATGATACCCGGACCCAACTTAGGTGCACGGGATGCGTTACCATTACGCCAACAGGCCATTCGAGGATCGAACTCAAGACTACAAAGGACCGACTCCGAGTAAAAAGTTATGGCTTGACGGAGAATCGAACTCCGAACCCTCCATCAGCCGATATGAAAACGTCAGGTACATGGAGCGCGTTACCATTACGCCACCAAGCCATGACCGGACTATCCAAAAAGATGTCAATTACCACTGCGCTACCAAGCCACGAAGGACCATGACAAAAATCATATCCAGACCCAACATGGCTTGACGGAGAATCGAACTCCAAACCTTCCATCGACCAATATAACGGAGCGCGTTACCATTATGCCACCAAGCCATGACCGGACTACCAAAAATGACAATTACCACTACGCTACCAAGCCACAAAGGACCATGACAAAAATCATATCCAGACCCAAGCATGGCTCGATGGAGAATTGAACTCCGGACTCTCCGTCAATCGATATAAAAATGTGCATATTTACGGAGTGCGTTACCGTTACGCCATCAAGCCGTAGGAGTTGAACGACCAGCCAAGACAATCACCGTAATAAGAAGGGTTTCCGTCGGAATGGCTCGACGGAGAATCGAACTCCGGACTTTCCGTCAATCAATATAAAAATCCATTAGATCAGAGTGCGATACCAGTACGCCACCGAGCCGTAGGAATCGAAAGGCCAGCCAAAACTATCGTCATGAAAAAGAAGGGTTTTCTTCATAATGGCTCAGCGGAGAATCGAACTCCGAACTCTCCGTAAAGCATACTGCGAACTTCATAGGAATACGGAGTGCGATACCATTATGCCACTGAACCGTTCAAAACCGTGCCCTATCTTCTGGACAAAAAGAATGGGCCCGTCAGAGAATCAAACTCCGGTCCCTCCATTATTTCAGTTTCCCGCCAGTTACGCGAACAGAGTGCGTTACCGCTACGCCACCGGACCATGTGTGCGAACGACACGAAGGTCTAGTAAGAGGCGCACAAAAAGAAATGGAAAAGAGGGATGGCTCGACGGAGGATTGAACTCCGGACTTCCTGCAAAAGATGCGCTTGTGCAAGAACCATGGCAGGATGCGTTACAGTTACGCCATCGAGTTGTGAATACCAAGTGGCCCAAAAGGATGGAATGAGAACTCCGGGTGATCAAAAAGGTGGGTAACGTAGGGAAAAGGCCCGACGGAGGATCGAACTCCGGACTCTCCGTAAGTCAAACACTGGGGTGAAAGGATACGGAGTGCGTTTTTCCACTACACTATCGAGCCGTCGCAGGCGGAAACGGATAGGAAGGGAGCTAGGACCGGACATGGAGTGTCCGAGGCTAGGGCCAACAAGTCCGGGTTGCGGAATCGGTACTGGACTGAAGACGGTGCAGGTAAGGGTTCACGGAGCTCTAGAATGAGTCATAAACGAACTCCGGGGCGGAGGAGCGTGCGAGCGAGCAGGTATGGGACACAAAGGAACAACTCCGGCACAGCCTTGGGCTGGGGTATAAATACTACAGCTAGTCTACCAGAATATTATCTCAGTTTCGGCCCACATCCTCACCTTCTAAGCCTTAGCCAGCTTAGGAGTAGCTAAATACCTGCCCCGAACATCACCTAGAGGTCACCCGGAGTCGAGTTACACAGTAAAGCGACCCTGGTACTCCCCCGCCGCCGTCAGACAGCGAACGGAGTTTATATTTCGGCATAAAAAGTTCAGCGCCGGAGAAATCGAACCATTTATTCCTCCCCTACGCAAGTAGGGCAGTGAAATCTCTCAAACAGCACAGTGAGGTCTTCGGAGTTCGTGTGTAGCTGCTAGCTAAGGAAGTTGGCGGTGCAGAGCCCGCAGGAAGTCGCCTTCAGCAAGCGAACGGGTGAGAAGTAGAGAGAGGAAACTCCGTAGAGGCACAAAGAGGGGTAAAGGGAGGAGGAATTGCCGGAACGTTATCGCGAACACATAAATCCCCCGGTCTTACGATCTACGACTCAAAGATACTTCGGACGACTGTGGTTCATGGTCCAGGAAGCCCCCAAATCCATATCTCACCTCGGACTTGACGAATTGGACCCCGCATCGCCCTCCGAAGGTCCTCCCCAAGGAAGTGTGGAACAGATTCAATCTCCGTTAACCTGAGAAGGCTAACTAGGCATCGGAGTTCGCTCGGACCACCCTAGCTAGTAGGATTTTGAACTAACTGTTCGAATCCTTGTACGGATATCCCCACCAATAATATTTTAACCTCCCTACGTACTTGTCTACCGCGACAGAACAAATTCCCCCTAGAGGACGAGCATTTAAACATAGCCCGGATCTCCCCACCATCTGGCAGTTTAAAGCACCGCAGTCCGCATCACAGCGTCGAACGGAGTGGCCGAGAGATTTAATAGGACAATCATCGAGCTTGCCCGTGCGATGTTGATAGCGCGAAATTTACCAGCCTTTCTTTGGGAGTCAGCAGTCGAGTATGCGGTGTACATCCGAAATCGCTCACCGACACGCGCGCTACACGGAAAGACGCCGTTGGAAGCATGGACACGAAAAAAACCCAATGTATCGCACCTTCGGGAGTTCGGGTGCGAAGTATGGATCAAGCGTGAGCCTGTGCAAAAGCTGTCTAAGCTAGGCAGAGACCATGAGAAGGCGGAGAAATTTATCTTCGTGGGATTCGGGGACCATACAGATATCGTCAAATATTATGACGGCAAGAACTGCAGCATTCGCGAGTCAAGAAATATCATATGGGTAGAGCCGAGCACCCGACCCCTTGTCGATTTGCAGCTTGAGGGGGAGTTGGGAACGCCGAGCCAGAAATCTCCCGCAGAAGATCCTGCAAAACCCGATTCCGTGGAGAACCAGAAGACAGCGCCAAGTGAGGGGGAGCCAACGGCGCAGATAGGATTGCAGACGCAGGCGCAGACGAGAACGTTGCAGCAGTAGTCGCAGAACCATTCGCAGCCAACAGGCACACCTCCACTGGCACCCGCTCCATCGCAAAATCCACCAGCCCAACCGGATCAGCCAAGACGTTCATCACGCCTGACCAAAGACACTGACTACCGCAAGCTAAACAACCCAGCTGTGCGATTGCCAAGTGGTCCACGGAACCCCCACCCAACTGTCAAGGACATCTCGGACGAAGAGGCGAGGGAAAGGGCAGAGTTTGCGTTCTTAGGAGAATCCGCACTTGAAGCCGCCGGCACACCGCGCACATACAGCGAAGCACTGAAGTCGAGTGAGCAACTGGAATGGAAAGAAGCGATGAGAGAGGAGATAGAGATGATGAAAGAGAAGGGAACATACGAGCTTGTGGAACTGCCGGTGGATCGCCAAGCAATTGGGAGTGAATGGACCTTTGTTAAGAAGGTTGACGAGTTAGGCAGAGTGTCAAGACACAAGGCCAGACTCATTGCACTCGGATGCTCGCAGATCCCCGGGATAGATTTCATGGAGACGTTTGCTCCCATGGTTCGTCTTGAATCGATGCGCGCCGCACTCGCTATTGCAGCCCTAGAAGATCTGGAAATTATCCAAATGGATATTCGGGGTGCATACCTTAACGGCGAACTCAAGGAGGAAATTTATATGCGGCAGCCACCAGGTTTTGATGATGGAACCGGACGAGTTTGGAAGCTCCTGAAGACAATTTATGGGTTGAAACAATCAGGCCACGAATGGAATCGCGAGTTTGACCGCAAGCTCACCTCAATCCAGCTCACCAAGACAGCCGTCGATCACTGCGTGTATTTTTGTGAACGTGACAGCGAGCGAACTTGGGTGACTGTTTGGGTGGATGACTTGCTTATCCTGTCAACTTCGAGGCAGGAAGCTGAGAAGACGAAGGTGGAGATAGAGGGATTATTTGAGACGAAAGATCTTGGAGAGCCGCGTAAGATCATCGGCATCGAAATTGCCCGTGATCGCGATGCCGGCACAATCACTCTTTCTTAATGCCATTACATTGAGACGTTGCTGGCCAAGTACGGACTCACCGACGCCAAACCGCTCGCAACTCCAATGGACCCAAACGCTACGCTACGCAAAGTACCAGCCGACACACCGGAAGTGCCAGCAGATCTGCGCGGGCAGTACCAATCAATGATTGGCGGACTCATGTATGCCGCCATTTGTACGCGTCCAGACATCGCGTACGCCATCACGACATTGAGCCAGTATTCGTCGAACCCAGGACCAGAGCATTGGAGCGCTTGTAAACACGTCTTTCGCTATCTTTCTGGCACACGGAATTACGGTCTTGTCTACGGCAACACAAGCGACTCGGACGAGGTCGTTTCTATTGGCTACAGCGACGCGGACTACGCCGCAAACCCAGACGACCGAAAGTCGATTTCGGGATATGCATTCGTGCTCGGAGGAGCCGCGTACGCATGGAGCTCAAAGAAGCAAACAACGGTCGCTACATCTTCGACGGAGGTGGAATATAACGCACTCGCACATGCAACTCGGTTCGCAATCTGGAGCAGATACCTCTTGGATGAGATAGGTTATGCCCAGAAGGATCCTACGGTGATAAACGAGGATAATCAAGCCGCTTTGGCGCTTGCTCGGGACCCTCAGTTCCACGCACGCTCGAAGCACTTTGATGTGCAGAATCACTTCATCCGGGAGAAGATCGAGAATTGCATTATCAAACCCGTGTATTGCACAACTGAAGATCAACTCGCCGATATCTTCACTAAACCTCTGGCGAGACCCAAGCATGACAAGTTCACGCGGGCACTGGGGCTCTTGCCGGTCTGAGGGGGAGTGTTGGGATTTGACACGTGATCGCGTCAGCCCCGGCAAGACCACGTAGGAGCGTACGTGGAGGACACGAGGTTGAAACACCTCGAGGCATGTTGCCATAGAGCTGGCCTCTATGAAACATGTATCAGTGTATTGAGACACGTCGAAACGCGTCTGGTTGAGCAACACATAGCCCTGTTATTTGTTCTAGTATTTACCTGTTTCAACATACACATTGTTCTCTGAACAGTATAAATACGGTACTGTAGTTGAGTGGAATATACTGTTTTTCCCCTCCATTTTACTACACAGGTTATGCAGATTATGTCGAGGGGCTGTCGAAGATGAAGTGCACGCTTTGTTTGACTGCGCCGCCGAAATTCAACGTCTCGAAGAGCTCCGGTCTCATTTCATGGACACCCTTTCTGTCTGTGACCCTCAGCTGCGGGCAGCACGCTCGCAGCTGTCAAGCTACGAGTTTCTGTTGAAGCTGGTCTCTTCGAGAAAAGCGGTCCAGGCATTCGCGAAGTACGTCTTTGACATCTTGACTCTGTTCCAGGAGTCCCCCCGCTACTTCCCCGTGGTTTTCTGTCTTCAGGGTTAGTTCTCCGCCCGTCGGCCAAGTTTTTTCGTGAGATATTTAGCTGCTATCACCAGATGTAGCTAGGCTACCACAGCGATCTGACCGTCGATGACTGTAGCGTACATTATGGACGCGATGTACGTAGGTACAGTGCCTGCTTGTTCCTTATTGGGACCTCGGCAGTAATACACTCCTCCTCCTCCTCCATGTATGGTTGTTTGGCTGGTTACAGACAGTTACAGACCCTCATGACAGGGTTCCCAAATTGGGATGTCATGAGGGTCGGTCCGAGACTAGAGCAACGCAATGTGGAAGCCTTTGTCTCCCTGAGACTGCTCCACAGACAACGAGTAGACCCTGATAACTTTATGTGTAGCGTTTCTGATCCTCGTACGGAATTCCTGTAAATGTGGTCTGTAGTCTGGTCGCTGCACCAGCAATAAGTATCATACTAAGTATCAACTCCGATCCATTTACTCCTCCTTCTCGCGGACAAATTCCCACAACTGCTCTGCGCCTCCATTCTGCTCAGCAACCATGACCTAAGAGAATGGTTAACATCTGCCATGGAACTGTTGTTGCAGAAGAAATGAGACATACCGGAGATTCTGGACGGTGCTCAGTGCTGATACTCCACACGCTATTTTCGTTAGGTACGCTGACCTTCGGAATTAAATCAGCATACGGATATGGAAATGACCGCAGAAGACAGTGCATACAATGAAGCTGTCTTTGGATTCTCCCGGCGCATTAGCTTGAATGGTGAATAGATCGGCTCGCCCGCCAGGGAGACTGGGCAGAATGATGTCCTTGGGGTTTTTGTTAATATGAAGATGATGGTCCGAGGACATGTAAGTACCCCGGGGCCGACGAAGATAGAGCGATCGAGGCCCACATTGGAGATTTTGAACTTGCTTGAGTTGTCCGCGCGCTCGACCTCCCACTGAAAGGAACTAGGTTAGCTCCGCAGATGCATGTGTGCTCGACAGCGGGAAATAGCGCTTACGAGCCCGAAACGACGGGGGCCAAGGGTGCTTGAGACAAATATTGCTTGATAGGTTCCGTAGCACCACAGCCGCGTCTGGGTCGCAACGTTGATGATGTGGTAGATGCCGGATTCGATTCCAGCGACCGTATTGAGATCGGGGACCGCAGCAGCCTGGAACCCTCCGATGAGAGGTAAAGACCTCAAGTGCGTTAGGAATGCACCCACCGCGCCGAGGTCAATATTTGACGAAACTAGGGGCACCTGTGGGGTCGGCGGCGCAGCATGGACGATAGTGAGGGCGACGAGGTTGGGGGCGAGGATTTTGAAGAACATTGCTGTTGCAAATCGTAGATTACTGGAAAGTTGCTGTGAGGCACAGAGCAAGGTGGGCCTTGTGTATGCCACCAGCGGCCAGATCGGAGCTTCCATGAAGGGAATAGTGGCAGCCCCGAAGACGTAGCAGAAGCCGAAGCAAGCTTAAGTGAAGGGGCGCTCAGTGTTCGGGCAGTCTTGAGTCGATGAGTAGAACTCCCATCAGATCTAGCTCCATTAGGAACGCTATTCGACAGCCAACAGCCCAACATTGGGAAGCGGCGGGTCTGCACAGTTAGACTTAGGGCCCAGGACACGGGCGGGCCTCCGAAAAATATTTTAAGCGCTCTGTTCAATTTTGAGTCTCTATGTTGTGGACAAAAATGAGAAAACATACCAAAGAGAGATATTCGAATCTCCGAGCCTAAAACAACCGCCTTCGGAAGAAATGGCTATGCCTAATGGTTATTGTAACTCATACCTACTACTTCTAAAACATTTTTGGGAGATATAATGCCAATACACTTATTAATTTCGTGGCCGGGTGCCGAAACCCAAAGCAAATGATGTGTACTATAAAATAGCTGCTTTCCGGAAGGAATTTCGAGAGACTTCATCTAGCATAGACAGCCATTCCTCTCGGAACATCCCCCTCATAAACACAAACACAAAAACCAAGTTTCTTGGCGCCTCAAAGTCAACGGCCTGAAAGCGGACTTTGATTTGTCGCATAAAGACGATTGTGCCGCCCTTTCCCATGTTGTTTGTGGTGCAATTTTCAAAAAGGTGGAGCAGTTTAGATCAGGTTCCAGAACAAATATGTTCATTAAGAGCCTCCCACTGAGCGGTGAACATTCCGAAAGTGGGGGCAGGTGTCGGCATCTGTCGGCATCTGCCACACAACCTTTCTGAGATTGATCGGAGATGTACTCATTCACTACGCACTCGTGTTCGGGTTATGACCGCGTTGAGTGGGACTGTACGTACCTTATTTCGGATGCTAGCCGAACATCCTGTCTCAATGCAGAGCGGACAACTGCAAAGGCGGACGGCCATTAATTTGGCAGGAGCCGGCTGCCATTGAGGTATTCTGGGATGCATTCTTCAAGTTAAAGAACTTGGCCGCCATCGCTCTACAATTTCGAAGCCACAAGAAACACGCTCTCGTAAGTCCTAATAAGCCTTATGAAGAATTGATTGGATCTCTAGTATCGTTCCAGTTAGAACGAGGATGCCCTTCCCGAGCTCCAAGCGGTGGAATAAAGCACGCAAGTCGGGAGGCAGCTTCCAGAGATCTAGAGGATAATGGTGTAATGGAGATGAGAATAGCAAACAAGTCTTGGGTTCGCTCTGTACTGCGTCTCAGGCGGTTTTCTTGCAGGACAGGTATTACTTTCCGATGAAAATTGCAAGGACCAGGCGCAGGGGTATAGTAGGGTATAGTACGGTAACCCGGTACGGCACCAGTCTTTTTCTTTTTGTTTTTGACGCGGAGCCTCCCAGATTGCCTGGTACCTTGAAGATTGCGAGCTCACCCCAGGGAGCACCGGCGTGGTCACATGAGGGCCTCTTAGGGGGGGTTATGCTGTAGGAGCATAACCCCCCTAAGAGGCCCTGTAGGCGTCGGAGGGGGTAGGTCTATTAATAATTGTTATGTCATCTGCTGATAAATGCCCTCGCGTGAGCTCTCGGGATCTTCCTTCGGTTTCCCACCACCCTGGCCGCCGACGGCACATTGGGGCAGCAACCTCCGTCGCAGGCCTCCTCCACCTACATCATGGCCTCTTCCAGCCTCCAATCAGGCTCCTTTGGTACCATATACTGTGTCTTCTTGAGATTGCTTTTGATGCCTGTTCTTTGCTTGGTTCATAATTAATTCCGGATGTGTCGGAGGCCTTCAGCTTCCCAGTTTGAAATTTGTCTACTATAAAGCTGATTCCAGTGACTTGCAGCTATTTACAATGAACATTGGAAAGGGTCCTGCACATGGGAATCTGCTCTGTGGGGTTTTATACTGCTCGGGTGTCACAGTCAAGGCTCTCGCATCCACTTCTCGGTAAGAAGAGAGGGATTGGGTAGTGCGAATGTGAGTCTCGAAAGACGATGGAATAAAAGGTTAACTACTACAGACGAATAACTACTCTTCTTATAGTGTTTTAACGAACCGTGTGAACATATAAATAACTACTACAATAACCCGTAGATGCATGTGTGGCAGTGCCTGTCACTACACCTGTCATAATTAAAGTCTTTGGTAACCTAATTGTGAACGTCCCATAGCAACATATCTTATTGTCTCGATCTGTCCATGTTTCAGACTAAATATATCCCCCTGATGTCATGTCCCATTCCGGCTTAGGTGTTGGAACGATAAGATTGCGATCAAATCGTGACATTACCCCCCTTCTAGGGTCGACGTCCTCGTCGACTTAGGATTGATGCCTAAGGTCTTGATAGGGACATATTCCCCTGTCTCATGAATAAATAATTTCTTCATCGAGTATTCTCGGGACTCCTCCTTTGCCTTGTATCGGCAGATATTCCTGTCCCAATATCCCTTTGGAAAGACGGGCAGAGATCTGACTGCGATATTGTGCTCGACATTATATCTGTCTAAGAGCTCTGTCGCATGTGTCAGGTGCCTCCGTGGTTCCCACGTCCTTTCCCCCATTGGGTAGTTTTTCCATTTTACGAGGTATTGATAACCTCGGCCGCGTTTTCTGTGTTTTAAGATCTCCTCCACCTCGTACTCCTCGTGCTCCTCGACGATCTGGGGTGCAGGCCGCTCCTCCCTTCGATGTATTGGTGGCTCCACATACGGTGTGAGAAGTGCCTCGTTGAAAACCGGATGTGACAGGTCCGTTTCAGGCAGCCTCAATTTGTAAGCTGATGCACCGACTTTCTCTAGGATTTCATAAGGCCCTAGCCTTCTGTCATCGAACTTCTTCGTTGGCCGATCGGTGGTAATGTCCTTGGCCTCCAGCCACACCTTATCGCCGATTTTCAATACCAGCGCCTCGCGCCTGTGTACATCATAGTATTTTTTCATAGTTTTCTGAGTTTTTTCCAGCGCAGCTGCCGCCTCGTCGCGGATCTTTTTCATTTTTCCTGCAAAATCATTCGCAGCCTCATTGCGTGATTCAACTGCATTTTCTATCCCCTTCCAGGGGTGGTATCCCGTGTTTACATAAAACGGAGACATGCTCGTCAATGAGTTTGATTTGTCATTATGGGTAAACTCGGCCAAGGCGAGCCACTCTGCCCAATCAGACTGACGATAATTTACAAACACACGGAGATATTTTTCGATCTCCTGATTCATCCGCTGATAAGACCGGTGTCTGCCTAAGCGGCGCGAGCAATGTACTAGCTGCGCATAGCAAGTCGAAGGTATATACCAACAACTAACAACCCACCAACTACCACCTAACCACTACTGCACTACTCTCAGACACGTGTCCCTTGTTTGTTCGGGGGTGATGAGTCAAGTATTAGACTCTCAGAACGAGATTTAATTGTGTTCGAATGATTTATAGGGTGTTTCGACAAGGCTCGACGGAGTTTCAACAATTGTAAACGGATCGACTTGATTGTCGACAACGAGTACAACAATGTATATGGGCCGGAGCAGACGACAAGTACGGTATTTAACCGTGTATATGGTAGATTTGGGGCTTGTAAACCCTTCAGGACGCAATGGGAACAGACCCAACGAACTGTATAAACGCGATTGAACAAGTCAACTTGTAGGAACTTCCAGGCCAGATAACTTCCAGGCCAATAAAACTTCCAGGCTCAGTGTATTGTGACTTCCAGGCTCAAATGTTAAACTTCCAGGCCAATGTACTTCCAGGCTCAAATGTTATAACTTCCAGGCTCAGGTGTTTATATCAATCCAAAGGTATATTCACACACTATAAAGCAGACTCTACTGAGCTGTGCCTTAAGGCGAACAGAGCACACAACCTACCAAACAACTAATTGTGACTATCTTCTAGCCTCCAACCAGCTGTTGGTGCGATTCGCTGCCGTTCCCTCTCGTGCAGGCGCCCTTATATACTGTTTCTATATATGATTACAAACGATGATTACACTACTAGCTGATAAATAATATATGAAATGAGCATGCGTTCCGGAATATATCGATCCCGAAACCTCTATGATTGGTCGAGGGCCCTCCCACGTTCGTGGATGACTCCTCCTTGCTGATTCACAGCGGCACCGTATGACTCGTACCTCCGATCGGTCGGAATATAGGTGCGAACAGTCATACTCCAGGGTATATCGTGTTCAGAACACCTTCGAGGTGTCTTATATTGTATTAAGGTTTCCTTCCCAAGCCTGGTATATATCATATACAGACTTTAGGTGCTAGTTTACGGTAGTCGAACATCGTTCCGGAGTCTTCCGATCGATATTTGATTCCGTCAACGGAGTCATCCGTGTCCGTTCGGATCCGATCGAACCGGTTACTTGTGTTCCCGGAGCCTAGACCCTTCACGTGAGGTGTCGCGGCGCGAGGATCAGTGTCAACATGTTCAAACATCCTGTCATTCGACCATATATGCCGTTCTTAGCATGTATACAGGGCTCGGAACCCTTCCCCTTGGTTGGGAACCGACACTAAGTGACTGATAACCCCTGGATACTGGGCTGCACTGTTTTCTACGGAGTGTTATACCTCAGTGCAAGCTGTATATAGGCCTCAGTATGGAGTACCGTTATACGAACATGCTTCGAAGCTCCCCTAAGGTGTCCGACGTTCAATGACTAACTGTTCGGGCTCACAATAGTCCTTTTATACAGATGTCCTTAGTGTATATGGTCATGATATATGCATAAAATGTGATTTTCACGGCCAGAATTGTACACTGCTTATCACCGCTCCGTCTGTCCATCAGTGATCGGATGGAAGGCAGTGCTCGGGTTCATTTCTACCCCGAGAAGCCGGTTTAGCTCCTTCATGAATCCAGAGACGTATCTCGGGTCCCGATCCGAGATAATCTTCCGTGGCACACCGTGATATCTAATCACACGATCCCGGGTCAACCGGGCTACTTCCTCGCTTGCGAGTTCCATGTTGGTCGGCTCAGCATGGATCATCTTCGTGAACGTGTCAGCCCAGACCTGAATGGCATTAAAGCCATTACTGACTGGCAATGGGCCGATGAGATCCATAGATATGATCTGCCAGGGCCCTTCTGCAATTCGGTGTGGATTTAGTTTTCCTTGCTGGTACCGATGCACCCGAGTCCGCTGGCAAGCCTCACAGGCTTTTATATATTTAGAAACTTGGTTGCCTAACTGGGGCCACCAGTAGTTCCTTTCGATCATCTCCTGCGTGCGGTTCTCTCCAGGGTGGCCGAGCAGGGGCGAGTCATGATGCAACCCAATAATTTTATCTCAAAGTTCCTCATTCCGAGGAACATAGATTAATCCGTTGTAATAAATAATGTCCTCTGGCTTCTCCCAGCCGGGTAATTTCTTCTCAAGCGCTAGCTTGACGCTCTTGTCGACCCTTCTCTCCTTTCTGATCGCTTCCAGGATATCTGTCTCTGGCCCTTCCAACACTATATCTTGTGCTCTGAAATGCTCAGGCTTCAGCATGACAACATTTTCATTATCGTTTTTCCCCTGGTCGTGATCTGATCTCCGAGATAAGAGATCTGCCTTCTTGTTCAACGCTCCGGCCCGATGACGTAAAGTGAAGTCATATTCTGCTAACTCCATGATCCATCGGGCCTGTCTTTGGTTGAGCTTCTGAGGCTTTTTGAAATATTCCAGATTCTGATGGTCGGTCAAAACCTCGAATGTCTCCCACGCTCCCATCAACAGCTGCCGCCATTCCCCCAGGGCGAGCATTATAGCGAGCATCTCTTTATCATAGATCTCATAATTCCGCTCGGTCTCGTTCAGCCCGTGTGACATGAACGCGACAGGGCACCATTCGCCCTCCTGTTCCTGGCTCAACACCGCTCCTGTCGCTCCCTCTGATGTGTCTGCTTCTAAATGGAACTTGCCATGATCCGTGGGGAGTGCTAACACCACATCGTCGGCAATTCGATCCTTCAGCTTCTGGAATGCATCCTTCTGCTCCTGTCCCCATCGAAACCCTTCCTTCCCTGTCAGCCGTGTGAGTGGCCTGGCGACTTCACTGTACCCACGGACAAATCTCCGATAGAAGTTGGTGAATCCCAAAAACGCCTGTGTCTGCTTAAGGTTTTTGGGTTCAGGCCACTCCATCACGCCTTTGATCTTGGCAGGATCCATCTTCATCGAGTTGTACGAGACGATCACCCCCAGGTACTCTATCTCTGTGCGTTCGAACTCGCACTTCTCCGGTTTAAGAAAGAGGTTGTTGTCCTGGAGTATTTTCAATACTCGCTTCGTAATCTCTCGATGTTCATCCAGGTTATTGGTGAAGATAAGGATGTCGTCCAGATAGACAATGACTTTTCCTTCGTTGATTAGATCTCTGAGGATGTCGTTCATCATCGTCTGGAATGTCGCTGGGGAATTCATGAGACCGAAGAACATCACAAGTGGCTCGAACAGCCCTCGATTAGTTCGGAACGCCGCCTTCCACTCATCTCCCTCCTTGATCCGTACATTGTTATACCCCCATCTGATGTCCAGTTTCGTAAAGAACTTGGCGCCGCGAAGCTTATTTACGAGCTCCGAGATCAGCGGAAGTGGATAACGATTTTTAATTGTCATCTCATTGAGCTTCCGGTAGTCTTGGACTGGTCGCAGGCTGCCATCCTTCTTCTTTATGAAAAAGAAAGCTGATGCCATCGGCGATTTGGATGGGTGGATTCGTCCACTCTTCAAATTCTCCTCCAAGAATTCATTTAATTTCTCCTGCTCTGTTACTGAGAGTGGATAGATCTTGCAATCTACAGCCTTCAATCCTGGTTTGAGTTCAATTGCATGATCCCACGGTCTTTTCTCAGGTAACGAGTCGAATGATTCCTTGGCGAAGACTTTACATATTCGCGGTACGTCTCGGGGATCCTCTCCTCTGTCATCTTCTCCTTTCCTCTGTCCGCTTCTTCTGCGAACCTCTGCGCCTGTGTCTCTTTCACACGCAGGTCGACTGCCTCAGCAAAGTCCACCAATAATATGGACTCGCCCTCCTCAATCCCTTCCTCCTGCACTCCAGTCCGGTACTCTGTGCCCTTCATATTGCATTCGGCAGGGCAGCGGCTAAAGACGATTTTTTGGGATCGCCAATCCACCTCAGGGTTGTGCTTGAACAACCAGTCGTACCCAATAAACACACGGGCTTTTCCAAGCCCTGTGACCAGGAAGCGTTGCCTTTCCTGGTGGGGTCCGATGGTCATGATCAACTCTACATAATGAGTGATCTTCCCCTTGGCGTTCTCCATGCCATCAGCATTGCGGGCGATGATGTGTGCTTCAAGCTCGTGCTGCTCAAAGCCTTCAGCCTTGGCATAGTCTCGATCGATGCATGTGGCTGTGCACCCATTATCAAGAAGAGCCTTGACTGTACGCATCTTCCCAGTGTCCAACGTTGTTAATGTCACGGGTACAAGCATCTCGTGATGCTTCTGCTGCCTCCGGAATTCCTTTAACTCCTGGGCCAACTGGTCCGGTCTCGGCCCCTTTTGCCAAGCAGCCGCTTCCCGTATGCGCACAGCATTGGGGGTTTTCGTATGTTTGGGCACTTCCTCCCGATTCTGGGATTGAGCCCTCACGGCCTCGCCGTCCTTTTTCGTCTCGCTATTTTTATCACTGGTTTGGGTTCCAGGGGCCTTTTTGAATGCGCTCCACCTCTTATTTACTTCATCCATTCGTCGATTCTTTAAATTACGTTTCCGATTCTGGTTCTCCATAATACGTATTTTTTTGCCTTTTTCTACACTAGCTACTAAGAAGTCATGTATGCTCTTTTGTAAACTAGCATTTTCATCTGTATAAATATCGTCCTCCTCAGGTACAGTGTCCGTAACTACATTACTTAAGTCCGTGAAGCGTCCATATTTAGTGTTCAGGGGCGCCGCTTTGGCCAAAAGCAGGGGCCCCTTTAAAAACCCCACTCACGCATCTGGGCCGCGAGTGCTTGCAGGTCTTCCTGCGAATAGTCATCCTTTGATATCGCCCGGATATTGAATCTTCGTTTGGGAGGCTCGGGGCACTCCCGCTTCATGTGACCTTCCTTGCCACAATTATAGCATTTGAAGGGTGTCACCCTCTGGCGTGCCCTGTCAACATCCATGGCATCCGGGTCTCATGCCGGAGCCACTGCCGGTGATGCGACTGTCCCGGGGCCAAGCGTGGAAATGAGCTGCTAACACACAACCCAAAATACCAAACACTTCCTTAACTACCCGGAGGGACAGACTGCAAGTTCGGGGATTCCAACGTGGTAAACGTTGTATGCAATCTGAATTCACTACACTATGTAGAGCAAAAGCCGAAGCTTTAGATAATGTTCTGCTTAGTTCGTTCAATTGGTCTTCTAGGCGCTCAGAGGAGCTACTAGGGACAATTGGAACGTAGGTTTGTTCAACGGGGTTGTAGGGATTTACTCCCAGGTGATCTATATGATCGGTAGGTTTGCCAAATATGCCTTAAGCGATGTTGCTTCAAGCCAAAGTCTGATGCCAAATATCCAAATGTTCCTTATGCCTTTCCTAAATCCTGATCCAAAGTTCCTTATAATCTAATCCATACAGTCACTGACAATTGTGATCTGGAACTGCCAACAGCGTGGAGCTATTAATACCCACCTAAGTCCGTTATCTCAGTCAACAATGCCTCTTATATGTTTCAGAATCCCTCAGTCCCAATATGTGATTCAGGCAGCAATGCGAACCAATAGATTCAAGCAATGACTTCGTCCCAACAGCCAACAACTTGGAAGCTTATGGTAAATCGTAGCCTCCTTGAACAAGGACAATACAATTCAACCAACCAACAAATCAATTGAACACCCCCAGACAGTGACTAAGCTTCCAGAAGCAACCAGTGGGGTACACTGGCCGCCTGAGGGGCAGGGTCCTGTGTCCTACTACTGCTAAACGACCTGCTTTTATACAAACTGGGTGACTAAATAAGGAAATGAGAATATACAAAGCTTTAATGTCCAAACGAAACAATAGCTAATGTTGTAAATAGCTTAAGCGTAGCAAACTGAACCTGTTGAACGTTAGTTTGTGTCGAAATTGGTCTAAAATGGTATATTGGCTGCAAAACTATGCCGCCAGGCCACGTATTTGGCTTACAAACACCTGTCAAAGCCAAAGTCCGTGATTTCGGGATAACTCCGCAGTCCATTGTTCTGTCAAAGCAGCCCATTGTCCTGTCAAAGTAGTGCATTGTTCTGTCGAACCAATGCCCCCTATTGGCTGCTCCTTCAGCCCTTTCTGCCCGAAGGCTCGGACAACTGCCCGGTCCGAGCAAGTCCAATCTATTCCGAGTCATAGCGGAATATTATTAGCCCGCCTGGCTGATGCCATCCGTCCAACTGCTTAGCTACTGATCTCCGAAGGTTTCCGATGCCTCGGAGACATCCTGGACATCCCGAACGAGTGTGACGTGTAGTCACAGTGACAGAACTGTCACAAATGAACCAATTGTGCTCGCAACGGCCACAATGACTCTGCCGACATGATTCGAATACAACCAATGCTCCTTGGGTCGCCCAATAGTCTAGATGGATAGTAGATGCTACCCTTGTTCGGAACACATGTAGATAAACCCCAATTCTGTCACAGAATGGTTGGGTAGATCTTTAGCTAGAGCTTCGGTTCCCTCTTGGAATCCAACCCATAGTAGTATCATCATCCAAGTCAGGCTCCGCTACTCCAGTACATGCATAGCTTCCTAGCTAGCTGCTCGGGTCTCACACTAGCCCTCATACGGACATATGACAGCCTTATAATGCAGTACAGAAATCAGAAAATAGTGCATTTTCATGTCTGGTCATTCTGCCGGCTTATCACCAGTGCCATCCCTTGTTTATAGACAGGTGGCGCTGTCTGTCCCTGTGCTGGGGCCTGCTTCTGGCCCCATGCAACTGCCCTCCGGTGCTTCCGGAGTTTCTCCCTCTCAAGGTTGCCGCTGATGACCATCAGCCGGGCCTTGAAATCCTTGTATGTACTGGGGACTTGAACCCCACCAGCGTACACCTGGCTACCGATCTCACTGTTTACGAGATCCTCCAGCAACTCCACTAGGAGTGCGTTGTACCCAGTGGTTGCTGAGTTTGGGCTATAGCCCGCAAGCTCAGCATCAAGCTCAAACTGCTGCAGGAATGCCTGCAAGCTTCTCGTCCCTTGCTTTGTCGAGGTCAGGCGGACATGGGCGGACTGCGCAAGGTTTTGATCCTTGAATGCAGCATCCAACTCTGTGAGGAGGTTGTCGAAGGTGTATCCCGTTGTTGGGAATAAGATCCCATTGGTCAGGGTCCGGGCCTTCCAGTTGCGGACCCAGTCTGCAGCCAGGCAAGGCTCTCCATCTTCCGTTCGAAGATAGGAAATGGTGAAGAAGACCAATTTCTTGTCGGTGTCTAATTCATCACTGTAAGCTCCCAGGTACGTCAGGAGCTGGTCCCGGAAGTTATTCCATCGGGACTTCGTGCCATCGAAGCATGGGGGGGGTTTGGCGAGGGAGACCTTAGACGACATTGTCTTTGGTCGGGGTGAGGGAAGTGGTGGTGTGGGTGGTCGGACGGGCGGCGGGGTTGGTGCCCTGGGTAGGAGAAGGGGTAGGGGATAAGGGTCGGCGCTTTCGGGGTAAGAGGCAGCCGACTGATAAAGTTCGGACTCCGTCTCGGAGTCGGATTCGGCGGGGGCTCGGAAAGACACGTTTATTGTCTCGGCTGGTCAAGCCGGGCTGGGGTGGCGAGTTGGCACTAAGCCGGTGGTGGAATTGAGGCGGTCTTTTGCTAACAGAACTATCCCGGGTCTTCTACAACCCTCCCGGCGATAGCGAGGTAGTCCTCCCCGAAGGTTGGGCTAGCACTCTTGCGACTGCTGTTGTGCTTGGGACGGACTCAACGTTTCCCGTGGCACAGCGTCTGTCTGTTCGAGTGAACCGCGCACAATAGGCGCTGCAATTGTTTAGACTCGCTGTTGACGAGGTAGATGTTGGTGGGTGGGGAAATGGATCTTCAGATACGAGAATCCAAGTAGAGGTAAGAAAGACGACCACAAGGTGTGGTGTCGAGAGGATGGGGTGAAGGGGAGAAAGGGAAAGGAGGTTGGATGTGGCGGTACGAGCGGTAAGAAGGGCAACCTTTTATTATGTCACAGTCAAGGCTCTCGTATCCACTTCTCGGTAAGAAGAGAGGGATTGGGTAGTGCGAATGTGAGTCTCGAAAGACGATGGAATAAAAGGTTAACTACTACAGACGAATAACTACTCTTCTTATAGTGTTTTAACGAACCGTGTGAACTACAGTATAAATAACTACTACAATAACCCGTAGATGCATGTGTGGCAGTGCCTGTCACTACACCTGTCATAATTAAAGTCTTTGGTAACCTAATTGTGAATGTCCCATAGCAACATATCTTATTGTCTCGATCTGTCCATGTTTCAGACTAAATATATCCCCCTGATGTCATGTCCCGTTCCGGCTTAGGTGTTGGAACGATAAGATTGCGATCGAATCGTGACATCGGGAGCCTTCCTGATGCATCGGAGGCCTCCGACGTGGCGAGATAGATGCTTCATAAAATTATTTCCAGTGACTTCAGCTATTGGCAAGGAACTTGGAAGTATTCACACCCAGGTGAATTCATCTGATGAGATAGTTGAACTGCTTGGGAGGCTTCCCAGCCCATGAAGGCTGTGTCGGAGGCCTCCACCATCCCTAGTTTGACATTGGTGCACCACGCACCTAATTCCAGTGACTTTAACCATGATAAGGAACTCACACACAGGCAAATTCATCTGGTGAGATAGTTGAATGGCTTGGGAGGCTTCCCGGTACGTCAGAGGCTGCATCGGAGGCCTCCACCATCCCCAGTTTGATATTGCTGCACCACATACCTAATTCTGGTGAATGTAGCTACTCACATACGCCATTGGAAGGGGTCCCGCACGTTGGAATCTGTTTTGGCAAAAGCTTCACCTGTTCAAGAAGTCTCCCAATGAGTCGGAGGCCTCCAACCTGCTTCCAGTTTGATATTTGCACCGTAAAACCCATTGCTGTAGATCTACTTGTTCTAAATCAAAGGTATTGTACTATCACCACGGATATAGGGCTCCATCTTTGCACTATGATTTGACTTGAATTCAATCAATAGCAAACCTCCTACCTACTGTTGAATCTGCTGAATATGGTTGATGAATCAAAGCATGGAGGTTTATGTCCCACAGGTTTATAACCATACCAGTAGCTTGTGCATTCCAGAAGCATCAGCAGTGCATAAGGCTTTGGAGGCCTCGAGCTTTCTGCTGCTCTCGGAATATTTTTATTTAGGGTTCACTTGCTGTGTTTCAAGCATTGATGACAGTTACTGATTAATGATTTCATCCCATGAAGATAGATCCTCAAGGTGCATACCAGAGAAATGTACTTGCAAGATACTGGAGGTGTCGGAGATGGTGAAGGCCATCAGAGAAGGTGTCGAAGGCCATCGGAGGCCTCTCACACCTACCAAAAATGGTGTTGGCTTCCAATATAGGTATCCATTCTTAGATATATTGTATCATATTCTCTAGTTCCAGTTGAACACAAAGAAAACTAAATGGTTCAAGAAATGTACTTGCAAGATACTGGAGGTGTCGGAGATGGCGAAGGCCATCAGAGAAAGTGTCGAAGGCTGTCGGAGGCCTCTCACACCTACCAAAAAATGGTGTTGGCTTCCAATATAGGTATCCATTCTTAAATATATTGTATCATATTCTCTAGTTCCAGTTGAACACAAAAAAACTGAGTGGTTCAAGGAATGAAACCACCTCCAGCACCTCCAATGTGGCCTCCGACACCTCCCTTCCCTGCATAATCCAAGACTTTCAGATGGTATATGTGGTCAATAGTGCACACTTACCACTGCACATAGTGCCTAAGCATTGTTTTCTCTTTCAACTGGTGGAACTCAGTGTGTACCATCCCACTGCATGCACGGCTTTACTACTAAATATGTTGTACCAATTGTTATTTCAGAGCACAGCTGAAATGGACTGGGAAAGACTTACTGAGGGGTAGCAGAGTACTTATTAACACTACCTTGATTTGCCGAGGCATGGTTGGCAACCATAAGGTGCTTGGCACAACGGCCCATGAAAGATGTGGTCACTAAGGGTCAAGTCCTAATTAAGACTTGTATGGATTCGGCACATTTTCGAGCAATGGATTTCAAACTGCAGGCAAAAATCTGATTTATATCAGAACATCTCCAGGCAGTATCCAGGACCCATGTCCGCATTATGCCAGAGGGGGAAGAAGCAGTCATGCATCCATTAAAAAAACATTGCACTGAGCTCATGGTTATTCGTGCTCTGATTGGCTGCCAAAAGAGGCACCGATTACGTGTAAGGCCCGGGCCGAGGCACGCAGGTGGCGGAGGCCACGGCGAAGGTGTGCCAAATATTTGGTCCGGTCTTACTCTCTCTTTTTACGTCCATCCTTTCCTCTTACCTCCCTCCCTTCGTTACAGTGTGGTGCTCGGCACATCGTTTCCTCAGCTCACCACTCTGATTAGGCTGTTTTTGGCCATCTGGTTTGGCTCTTCTTTTCCGCTGGGCTCCCAATTCCGCATTTTTTCACCTCCACTCTCTCCGCCTACCTCGCTCATATGGTCAGCGATTATGCGTGGCATTTTTTGCCCCTGCTCATGACTGCTAGTCTGCTACCAAGCCCCTTTATGCTGCTGGTCTTGTTCTTTTTTGCTCTTTGCATCCTGCTCATGGTGAGTAAACACATCCCTTCTTTCGCATTCTTCTCACTAATGCATCTCCCTGTCACAGGCTCTCCCTGCAATGTATCAACATCGCGCTCTTCTCCTGAGCCCTTGCCTTCATAGAACTTTCAGTGCGCAACAGTACTCCATCTCGTTGTTTCTTTACTGACAATCTCCTGCCTGCCCCCTCCCTCCAAAATGGTGGACAAGGCTGCAGGACCCCTTATACAGCTCCTGTGGGTGACCTGGCCCTCCTTTTCACCCGCATATTGCCCTCTGACCCATGCCACAACACAGCGGGGTTCTTCCCCTTCAGCCGTCGACCGTCGGGTTCTTCAATAGTCCGGCCCATGATGACTGCTTCGCTTGCACTACGGTGGCAGAGAATGTGGCTTTCCCAGAGAAGGCGCCGGAGGCGTCGAAGGTGAGTGCGAAGGTGCCTGCATTGCCTTTGCACCACCTGCTCACAGAAGCAGGAAGGCGGGTGCCCATCCACTCCCTGCCGAGGTGCAACAACACCACCACCTCTCAAATCGCCGTGCACCATGCCCAAACCCCGTCCCCGTGTTCAACCGCACCGACGATGACAAACCACTGCCCACCCGCAAGTGGAAGGTCCATCTCGCAGTCGAGTCGGATGCGGAAAATGACTACTGCGAAGAAACACACGTGCGGTGGAGGGGGCAGCTGCGCAGGAGCGATGGCGGCAAACCCGCTGGTGACTGCACAAAATGCGCACCCTACTGCGCCGCTGGTGGGACCCTCACGGCAGGGTTTGTCGAAGCCGGAGAATCCCCCGTCTGCCACTTTGTCGAGGTTGAAGCCCACTTCGGTGCCTGCTGCACCAGCCCCGAGCCAGCCTATGCATTGGGTACAGGGGCTACACCAGCTGGAGCTGACGGAGGCGCAGTAGGTTCCACAGGAGGTGCAGTAGGCACGGTCACACCTATAGCTGACAGAGGTCGCCGGATGTATTGTATGAACCATGACAGACAGAAGGACAGTTTAATGTCTCAATTCACTGTACAACTCTTTCTCAGCTTCGCGCGCACGAGCACCCGCGCCCGTAGCATGATATATTTGTACATTTTGTAGCCTACTTTCCTTGTTATATGCACACCCTTGAAAGCTTGTAAACAATAATGATGTTTGCTTGTAGCAATGAAGCTGGTGAGCTAGTGTCGGGCATGCACGTCGGAGGTGAGGGAGGCGGGAGGTGGGAGGTGGGAGGTGGGAGGCGGAGGCGGCGTGCCACAGGATGTGCCGAGCACGATGCGCAAAGAGGTGCAGGAGGCAGGAGGCGAAGGCAGCATACCACGAATGTGCCGAGAATGGCGCGCAAAAGTAGGCCCGTGACCTACCCCTCCGATGCCTACAGGGGCCTCTTAGGGGGGTTATGCTCCTACAACATAACCCCCCCTAAGAGGCCCTCACGTGACCGGCGCCGGTGCTCCCCTAGGTGTGCGAGCTGCTGTGGAACATCTTGAAGTCTGTTGAAGTCTAGCGATCATTATCGCGACTCGGACGAGATGGCCGTTGTGGTGTGGTGTAAGGATCATACTATGGTTCGTGCGCTGATCCTTGATCTCATCCCAGTCTGACCGTCCCCGAGGCCTCCCTCTGCCGCAGCTGCGGATTATCTAGACGACAAATAGCTGCTCCTTGGAGGTCTTGAAACACAGCAACACATATGGGCTTGATACAGAAGACTGAGAAGACCTGATGGGTGCGAGCATCGGCATCGAGCGGAATGCCTTTAAGGCGTTAGCGCAAGCTTTGCTTCCCGGAGAGATTCACACCTTTGTTTTCTGCCATGTCCACGATAGCCTCGAGCACCAGCACCAGCGCGCCCTCTGCATCCTCGACGAGCACCACCAGCACCACCACGTCCTCGAGCGTCCAATTTCCCGGCTTCCCAACGGGCTCGCGGCGGCCAAACGCGAGTGCGACTTCACGGCAGACGCAGCCTGGGGGTGGGAGCGGGGGCGGGGACTCGAGCGGGTCAAACAGCCGTGAGTAACTGCACCCTGCGCCTGCATCTAGAACGGGGCTGGAGAAAAAGCGTTTTGCAGAGTACTACTACCTCGCCGCGGCCCTAGCCATTCTCATCGGCGCGCTCTTGATCTGGAGGCAGTGTCGCGTGCGGCGGCGGCGCCTCCGGCCCATTATAGCCCCCCAGCCGTCGCTCAGCGAGACGAAGCCGTGCGTGTTCGACGCGTATTTGGCGGAGAAGGAGGCGTTGGGCGAGAAGGTGGGGTTGTGGGAGTACATAATGGTGCGGGCGTCCCTTTTGTCCTTCGCGTCGATAAAAGCAGCTTATCGCAATGCTGTAGCCACTCTCGGTAGCCGCGGACCTCCTTGTGCCGCCGCAGGAGCAGCCGGCGCGCAAAGGCGACGCGCCCGCGCCTTCCATTGCGCGGGTGGTCGTGCTTATCGCCATGCCCGCGCCACCCGTTAAACAGCGCAGCGCCGACAATGACGACAAAAACAGTGACCTTCCGTACCTCGAGATTGGGACCCTCGAGACGGACTTGCTGCATGCCCGATGACCACGGCATGGATGGTCAGACCCCACCTCGTCTATTTACATTATCGTCGCTCATTTAGTCACTCAGCTCCAATATCCAGTCCCATACGCGCTTTATCATGTCGCATGTCGCCTTGGGTGTATTCGCGGTCCAGCTCGATATTTCGCCGGTCTCCACACACTCCCCAAGAGCCCAAATGATGCTTGCATACCGATACCTAAAGATAGCACTCTATGTCTGTCTCTCTTTGAGCTCTCGCCGCCTCGTACCCCACGGCTGATACGTCTATCAGTACTTCGCGTCCTCCCTCGATAACTCCAACGACAACAATAGGCGCAGAAGCCTCGCGCTACGCATAGCGTTGGCGTCCCATGCCGGCAGTGCTCCGCCGGTCGCCCCTCTCGTTATACCCCCCTCAGCTCTTGGAGGCGCCCCACTCAGAGCGGCTCCCCTTCGTGGTCGCCCGGCGGGCACCATCCGTCGTGGGCGTGCTACATATGTAGATACACCTCCCGAAACCCCACGTCCGCGCACAGCGCAATGCCCCAAGCGTCTCCTCCTCACAGCACCCACACTTTCCCGACCCCAAGCGCCTCGTACCCATATCATGCATATCATGATGTACGCACTGCCCCAGCGGCTAGCCTCGCGTATCTGCTCCTCGTCCCTGTCGGATGCATGTCCCGCGGCACCGCCCTCTGCCTTGGCAGCTCTCACCAGCTCTCACCCACGGACCATCCTCCCCTCCCCTCCCGCGCGAGCACCGTTCTTCTCCCTCCAGGGGCGACCCCTCTCCACCCACAGCATCGCCGATGGCAGCGCGCGCAATGCAGGCGGAATCCCGGATTCCTCGGACACAAAGCCGCCAAGCGATCGAGGGAGGTGCACGGCCGGCTCCCCGACGAGCTGAGGAGGCAACTCAAGCCCCGGTTGGCATCGTGTTTTGCCACGCACCATACGGCGTCACGCCGAGCACTTGCTGCGCTTCGTGGCGCCCAGTGTAGAGAAGCGCGAGGAAATGCGAGCTCGCGGAAGGTCTTTGCGCATAGAACGAGCATGAGCGAGCGCCGGCGTCAGCGGGATGGAAGGAGTTGGCGACGAAACTGGACGGAGCCCTGCCCCTTAACGAGATCTAGAAGGATGCGGACGACATACTCTGCTCTTCGCGAGAACTACACCGTACAGGACAGTGGGCGAGAACAGCAGCGAAATCTTTACATTTCTCCTCCCCTTACTGGCATCCTACAGCGGCGCCCTCACCGAAACATGACGCGCCGCCGCCACACGCTCCAGAGCGACAAATATCATTCACCGCATCGCAGAGGTCTTCCCGCCCGCCGCAGCAGCACAAACTGGCAACGACGCTGCACGCAGCACACTCAGCAGCCACGGACAGTGTCAATTCCCCCAGCACGCCGTAGCGCCCACCACTGCGCGCGCGATATTTCGTCTCGCACGGCGCGTCACATCCTCTCGAGCACTGCGCCGGGATTGGCCCAAAAACCTACGCCAATCATAGCGTCGCCCTGTCGCAGTCACACGTCCCTGCCCGGTACGGCAGCGAGCACTGCCCGCGCGCCGCTGTGGAGCAGTGGTATTGTTTCGGTGGTATTACCCTGTCGTCGTGGTAGATTAGACATCATTCTTTTAATTAATGGGTGCAGATACTCGGTGCTCTCTCCGTGCGCGCCTCCGCACGTGTTCCCTGACCCCTTGCTTCTCCTTGCTTCTCCTCCTCCTTGTCACGGCCTTCCTCGGTATGTACGCCGAGCGGGGCGACGCCCGCCTCGACACGCCCATCTTTGTCTGCATGCTCATCTTCCCGGGCCACCCTACCGCCGTCCATTTTTTCGAGCCCCGCTATCGCCTACTGCTCCGTCGCTGCCTCGAGCAGGAGGTGCCCTCGTTTGGCATGATCATGCAGGGCCAGACCGACTATGGCACCATGCTCGAGGTCCGCAGTGTCCAGATGCTCCCCGATGGCCGCAGCATGGTCGAGACCTGGGCCACATACTGCTTCCGCATCCTCGAACGCGGCACCCTCGATGGCTATACTGTCGCGCGCATCGAGAGGTCCCTGCAGTCCCCCCTCTACTTTTCTCCGAATTCGGGCTCATCCGCCGCAGGATCGACGACGTGCCCGACGCGCTGACGCTCGCGCTGGGCCCGACCAACGCAGACCTCATGCAGATCTGCACGGTGTTCCTCGTCCAGCTCCGCCGCGGCCCCGCGCCCTGGGTCGTCCGGCGCCTCAACAGCTTGGACGGCTTGCCGCCTTCGGACCCCGCCGCGTTTTCCTACTGGGTCGCGCGCGTGCTCCCGATTGACGAATGCGAGAAGGCCAAACTCCTCCCCATCCGCAGCCCGCGACTGCGCCTCCAGCTCGTCGTCCACTGGATCGAGCAGCTCAGCAATACCTGGTGTGTGCGGCCTCTATGTATGTCTGCGGCGCACTGCTGACCCCGGCTGCGTGTCTAGGTGGTTTGCGAGCGGCTGCGTGATTCTGTAGCCACGTGCCGAGTCTGTTTATTACTGCGTCGATCCCTCCCCCTGCCGCCCCGATTGGATCCCCCTGCTATCTGTCGTGTTAAGCTATGCATGCATACTACATGCTGCATGCTATCTCATTTGTGCTCTTGCCCTGCTATCATTTGTGTATCGCATGTAAGTGCTTCATTTGGGTTTACATCGTCACACAAGTTTTTGAGTATGTCTAGATTTTAGAAAAAAAGTAGTGAAAAAGGGCAGATCGTCCACACAGGCGCGAGTTGCCTACATCGCGCGTATGTAATACGCTGGAAGCACCGGGCGGTAGCTCCGATATCATGATACGAACTGAAGAAGCCCGCGATGCTGCCCCGGAGCGGGCGCGGATCGCCAGTGCAGAGCCTCAATGCATTAACGCTCGGCGACTGACGGGCCAGACTTGTGCCGGACATGGTGATCCATGCCGACGTTCCATCCGTCTACTAGCGGTACTCGGTATACTCAAATCTCGGAAACACAAAGACTAGGAGGGCCGGCGTCAGGGCTCAGGAAAGGATACGCAGCGTCAGCACGCCAGACTGATGCGCCCCCTCAGAGCATCGGCCCTTCTCGGCTCAGGGAGGGGCGCGAACCTTGGAAGATGCGAATGTGCCTGCTGTGTGGAGAAGGAAAGCGAGGCAATGGCGGCAGTAGCGGGATGCACCTCAGCAACGGGCTGACCCTCCGTGAATCAACTTGATCACTCTCCGCATTCAGAATTCTGAGGATAAAAAAAATCCATATCCCTCGGCTCTTTAGCTTCGGCACATCTATCGCAAATAAATGTTGTCGATATTTTTCCTTTTTTTTTTCCTTTTCGGGCGTTGGGCGTTGAGTTATTTGGCTAGTACCGTCGAACCAAACATGACGTTGAACAGCCCGCTGCTCCATCGCCTTCGTCGACTTGAAAGCTCCTGCTCGCTCCTCTGTGTTGCTGCGCTCCCGCTGCCGTTATTCGCCTGCATAGCGATCGCGCGAGTCGCGACCCGCCTAGGTCCAGCGACTCCAGCCCGCGTGCCTGTCGAGACTCGATGTCCTCCTGCAAGTTCTCCTCGATAATGACGCCCGGGGCGATAATGCTCTCCGCGAACCTGTCGATCACCCTCTTACCCGGTCGTAAGCATGGCTCTTACGAGTGGAAGCGCCGGCTTGAGTCGGGCGGGCGCGAGTTCCCGGGGCGGTTAATGGCACGGATAAACCATGAAGCGAGAGCACCAAGTACGCAATGAAAAATCAGCCGACTTCCGATAATAATAAACGACTGGAGAACCGGTACGCCGGGTCATAAGCGGCATGGTGAACACAGCCACCTTCAAGTTGGTACAATTTAATTCTGTCCTTCTCCATGACTCTGATGCGCCTCGTTTGGTCTCAACTTTCCCTCAAATGCAAGGCAGATGTTGCCGTTCAGGCACTAAAACGTTCCTCCAATAGCTTGGCTGTCGTTGGGAACAAAGCATATCTCTATGGTGGGGAAGAGGTCCCGCGGGTCCCCGTTGATAACGAATTGTGGGTCGTCGATCTCGATGGTGGGCCCCCAAAACCTCTCGTCCTTCGAACCCGATTGAATTCTATTGATTTTAACAGACGGATCCGTTTCCCCCGCCCCTACTTCATCTCTTCGTCCGTCCGCCCGTGTTGGCGCTTGCTTGACTTACAAGCCGCAAACATCCTTGCTATACTTATGGGGCGGTCGGGAATCCAAAGACATGACGCCATGCAATTCTGATCTTTGGACCTATGCCTTGACGTCGGGCCAGTGGGAAAAACACGCAACCATAGTAAAGGAGGGTGGGTCGGACGAAGACAAGGTCGAATGCCGAAGCTACCACGCCATGTGCATCTCCGCTGAGAATCTTTACTGTAAGTTGGACTCTCCGAATTATATGGCATGAGGTGTAGCTCCTCCCCGAATCTAGTACACGCCGGCTGCCCTGCCAAAGGTCGCCTGGGAACACTGCACTCGATGTCCATCAGCCCCTCCCTCTCCGTTCCAACCTGGGTACCCCTCTCTGCAGGTCCAGGACCTGGACGCGGGGGGACCGTACTCACCCCCATCACTATCCCAGGCGCGTCGGACCAGCTTCTCGTGCGCTACGGTGGCTTCGCGGGCCACGAGCTCGGCGGCACGGTCGACTACTTCACCCCCGCCCGCGGGACGTGGAGCTCCGTCGCGATGCCCGGGGCTGAGGGCAACGCAGGCCACCCCCTTGCCCGCAGTGTGCACGCGCTTGTCCCCGTCAACCCGCCTATGCCGCTTCAGCCCTCTCCCTCTGACTCTGCGGAGCCGGGGCATCTGCTCGCGCTCATGCTCTTCGGCGAGCGCGGGCCCGCCCCGGCGCACCTCGGGCACTTGGGCGCAGGCCAATTCCACCGTGATGCGTGGGCGCTGATGCGGAAGTCATCTGCAGTCTCCGCTGCCAACGAGCACGGGCTCGTGTTTGCTCAGCTGGAGCAAGAAGGGCCGGAGGGTGCCGTGCCCGAGGCCCGTGGGTGGTTTGCAGCGGATTGGGATCAAGTTGGCGGGCGGGTTGTGGTTCAGGGCGGCCTCAACGATGAAAATGAGCGCCTGGGAGACATCTGGCTTGGGCGGATCGAATTGTGATTTTTGTGATATGCGAACAAACCAACGGCGCGGATTTTGAATACGTGCGGAACTAAGTGGCTGAAGTTGTCAACTAATTGAAGTAAGCTCGAACAGCTGAAGGTAAAAACTGCGGACTAAGAGGGGAAGAAGCTCGGAGAGGAAGTTCATAGCTCGTACATATCCAATTTATATTATCAGGGTTCCACCTCCAAGACTTCGTTAACGTCAGTCCAAACAACATCGCTCCGCCACTCCTCGACGATGTCCAAGCGATCTTCTGCGCGCATATACACCATTGACGCCGACGCATGACGACAGTCAGATGCGGCTACGTCAGTGTGGGGTCTTCGCACGCCACAAAAACGGACATAGAATCAATGCATTGCGAACTCTCAGGAAGATAAAGTTGTTTTTGTGTTTTATTTCCTTTTTGGGTGCCAGGCGTTGAGTTGTTTGGCTCCCACCTTCGAATCAAACATGATGCCACCGCCCTTGGGCTTGGAGTCTGAGAGGAGATATCCCAGGTAGCGCGAATCGACAGGAAAACAACAACGGCATCAATTTGAATAGAAGTCAAGCGACGAAAACTCGTCTTGAAGCGCTACTCTCAGTCCATCATCCTCCCCGTGCACTGCCTCCCATAGTGCCAATTCAGGGCTTCGTGTATTTGTAATGGATTATTACCTCGCATGATCAAGCGCCCACAGTGATAGCAAAAATGCCTGGGATTGCATGTCAAAGTTCCATCCGACACACCAAAAGGAATACGCACGTCCGACAGCCGTTCTGTGTGCAGGTGATGTGGTTGCACCCGCCGGTCTTCTCAATCGCCATGCTACACGTCTAGAGGTGAAGTTAAATATGCAAGTTAAAACTCAACCATGCGCCAAACGTACCGGACACCGTTTCCAGCCTGAGCGGTTGACCAAGTCGTCCATTTCGGCCTGGCCGTCGCACGTGTGTCTGCGAGTATCTCCTTGGACGAGGGTGCTACATCGCCTGCACCACACTGCGCGGCAGCGAGGGAAAACGCAGGTGATGATCAACGGGCTTTCGCGCTCGATTAAAGCTCCTTCGTGGCACCTGCATACCACACAAGATAAGAAATTAGCTGCTCCGGACTACGGATGGGCGGACTCACCTGGGACATTCAATATGGACCGCGAATTCCGCGACCGACATTTCTTGGAATACCGCGTACTCCGCCTCCGTGATGGGAAGCAGCTCGACGAGTTGCTCATCGACCACTGCGGCAAAGCAAAAAAAAAAAAAAAAAAAAGCGCAACTGGTTCATGAAAGCTAGTTGAGAGGACCCCCCGGCAGCGGCAGCCCTCGTTCTACTGTTACTTGCGAGGCAATTGGGGCAGGGGATAGGATATTGACGATCCGTCAGTTTCGAGCGCACATGCCCAGTCATGCAGTCTCTGCAAAATGTGTGTCCACATGGCTCGACTCGAATGACGTCCTCTACGCTATGGCTGTCTTGGCACACCGCGCAATCGAATCGCGGGGTGCTTGAGGAAGGAGAAGGGGCTTGTGTTTGAAGCGCATCACTGCCAGCGCCGCCATGGTCATTTGAGGTATATCGGGTGATGGCGGCTTGAGTTTCGTTCAACAAGTGGTGGGCGGCGCTGTCGTGAAAAGATTGTTGTACCCTGGAGCCTCGCCTTGCAATATTAGCCTGATGGTTTTGAGGGCAAGCGAGAGCACTAAGGACACTCACTGTGAGGGTGACGGTGCATTGAACGTCGATTGCGGGCCGACGGCTGATGTGCCAGCCTGGTTGGATCCTCAATCCAACCCGACACTGTCCGCCATAAAGCTCAGCTAAGATCTAGACGAAACCAGCTGAGCAGTGACACCTACTCGCTACGCCGCAGTGAATTTGCCAACCTTTCACCGCGCACTTCGGCATTCGGCTGTAGAATATTTGTATTCGGTCTATTCCTTTGAATGTCGACGATTCCCGAGGCCATATTGCGAGCCAAACGCGCCGCCTTGAGGGCATCCGCCTCCGGACCGGCACAAAAGAGAAAGAAAGACATTCTTTGAGGAGGCGTCGTCATGAATTCAATTCTGTTGATCTCGAGGAGCACAGCCTTGCAGAGATGCTCCGAAGCAGAAGTTCCAGTGTATTGATCCACGGCGCCCCAGGGAATAATAGTGACGAATGTTTCGCAGCAAGGGACATAGAAACAGACGACGACGTGAGGGGGGAAGATCAGAATGGCAGCAGTGAGCCAAGTGCACTGCTGCATATCCCTGAAGATAAAGGTCACTCTCGTCCAGATACCGCAGGTCATTTGCATCGTACCAAAGCAGACTCAGGAGTGATTCCCGCGGCGGGATCCCGAAATTTGTCCTGGGATCAATGGCAATATTATAACCGTTTAGAAGTGGGTGTGAACTGATTTCGAAGGTATTCAGATCTGCCATTCCAAGGCGCGCCCTTTCATCTGGAAGGCGCAAGGCGGTCGCCGCACGGCAGATATTCATCAGATTCTATATCATACTAGAGCTAAGATCGGCCTGGAACTTCAACATAGGACGACATACATTAATAATGTCAGGCCCGCAGTCACAGTCGATGTGGTCTCCGGCATCGGGCCCTTCAAGAACAGCCTTGACGCATTCGAACGCCGCTGGGATCCGCTTTGGGATGAGATCTCTCCCTATTGACTGAGAGCGAGGTTGGATTCGGCTGCGACCTGGGGACGGCGAGAAAGCATTATTTATCCTGAGGTGGTACGCCAGGCGGGAATCGGTTGGGGGCATTGCTGAGGATGAAGAGTACGCGGAAGGAGAATTGAATTCTGTGTTTTATAGACAAAGAGCCAGGGTCGGCAACCTGTTTCCAAAGCCATCGAGTAAAACAATAGAGAGGGCAAGACAAGAGAAATTTTAATCAGGGCGGCTATTTACGAAGCCGGTCCGGGTTTGGTCCGGGGGGGGTCAGAGCACGTGATTATGTTCAATTTTTTGGCGATAATGTTCAACTTCGCATTCAATGCGCAGGTAGGCGCTCTGCGCATAACATAGGGCTCTAATACTATCATGAATCGTTTGTCAGCAAACCGATTTTTTATATCTCGACTAGGATGATACATGTTTCCCAATAAACACCGTCACGGTTAGTTTGTCAAGCCGGAAACTATTCCACTGTACGCAGGTTTTTCAACCAAGTTCTATGGCGACTAGATAAGTTTGCGGAGAGGGAGAAGAATCTTTTTTACACACCGCATCCCAAGGGCAAGCTTCGCCTTGGCCAGAGAAGGTGCCTACGAAGATGTGAATGTCACATCCAAGTTACGGGGGAGTTCTCTTACTTGGAACCCAAGAATACTGAGGGAGTCGTAAGTATCATTATGCCCTTGAGATATTGAAGAGGAAGAGTGCGGACCTTGTCAGTGTAGTCCCATACTGTCACCCCGACACACTTGGCGACGGCCTTGCACGCCGACACGACACTATTGTAGTCGGTTTGCTGCTGCGCCAGCAGGGCCGCGGTAGCCGGGAGCGTCATTCTTATGTCGAGTTCAGTCACCGCGATTTCGATCCCAAGTGCCGTGAATTGTTCCCAGTTGGAGATAAAACTGGAGGCAGACGGAACCTCCCCGACGATTAGGTGACTCTCCATCCCGATACCGTCAATGGGAACATTCGCGGCTTGGAGCTCCTTGACCAGATTCAGCATGGCGGTTGCCTTGGCACCAGCTGTCTCAATATTGTAGTCGTTGATCTTCAAAACGGATTCGTCGATTTAGTATTCGATAAACCAGCTGACTTACGTAGAGCTTCGCCGCCGGATCTGCAGCGCGCGCGGCAGTCAGAGCCATAGACACATACGAGCTCCCCAGGCCGTTGAAAAAGACAAATGAGCGCCATGTGCCGTCGTCTGTACCTCCTGGTTATGAAAGTTTCCGTGCAGCGGGAAGCTTAAGCGACTTGCCATTGAAGGGTTCTAA
This sequence comes from Mycena latifolia, assembly GCA_029289555.1. Lineage (NCBI taxonomy): Eukaryota > Fungi > Basidiomycota > Agaricomycetes > Agaricales > Mycenaceae > Mycena > Mycena latifolia. The sequence goes on along the minus strand of JARJLE010000010.1, from coordinate 1,467,003 downwards.
TACGAATGAGATTAGCGCTCCATGGTGCAAGACAGCGCATACCGTTCACCACATCCCAGGCATCTTAAATGAAAGAAAGACCCGTTGAGTTTATCCAAAACGGAAGAAGGTGTCGGCAGACGTACAACTAAACCATAATCAGGAAAGGTTGAATTGAACAATTTAAAGGGACTTACATTTGACCGGCGTAGTGCTCTTATTGGGTTGCCATGATCAGCATATGATTTACTGAAAGATCTCGACCACTTACTAACAACGGTAGTGACATGTGTAGTCAAAACGCTCCCAAGTTGAGAGGTGGCGACGGAGTTAACCCAGCTGGGAAGTTGCTGGTACCACGCAAGGTTATGGCCCCGAACGAGTTGGCCGTTGGCTTTAGCAAAGCTTGCGATAGCATCCCCGTTCGTGAAGCTAAATACCCCGTTCGATGGTTCCGTCGCATCCTGGAACAAAATGAGCACCTTGTCTGCTTCTGCAAACAAAGTAGCCCACCCATTTCATGCTGTTCGCCGGTGTGATCTGCCCAAATTGAGCGTTGTTTTTGAGGATCGCAACATATGCCGTGTCAGTTAATTCTGAGTTATCCGTTGCCCTAGGACATCCGGGTTAAGAGCGAGGGGAGAAAAAAAACCATCGTGTCCGACTTACGAGCCGAAATACAATTTACCCGCATTCGCTTTTGCTACTGCGTTTAGGCCTGAGCCTGTCGGGGTAGACGGAGGTGAAGAAGGAGTTGTTGTAGGTGGCACAGCAGGTGTGGTGGTAGCGGTGCTCTGAGACGAGTTAAATCAATGGTAGACTGAAGGGAAACTCAAACGGGTGCTCACGGGCAGGCACTGAATAAATGACTGGTAAATGTCCTGTTCCCCAAACGACGTAAAAGAGTGGTGGAGTCACCTGGGAGTAGAAGGGATTCAATATTTGACAACTTGTTCCAGCGACACACGTCTGCGCGCAACCGAGATGAGTGGCCAGCTCAACCACATTATTGTACTTATAAAATTACCGTAGCTCCAGTCCAACCCTCGCCCCCGCCTGAAAGCTAGCTCAGTGTCAAATGAATTGCGGGGAGAACATAGACTCACATTGACCCCACTCCTGGGACTGCGCAAGGACGAATGGCAGAAGACTGAGGATCGACACCAAGGACGCCGAAAATTTTGCCATTTCGATGGTGAAGACACGTCCGCGATGTCCCCCATTATATACATCGTCCGCTTCACGACATAAATTTGGGCGTTCATCACGAGTCCAAGTCTTTCCGCAAGGTATTTTTATTCACAGTTTATTTTGATCCATTCTTCCCACCCGGGAGCCACGTCTGCAAGATTTCACGCACGTAAATTTAACAGCCCCACTCGCCAAATCCAAAGGCAGGCAGCCGTGTCGCATCGGCGTTCCGACGAAATAACTTTAACCCGACCAAGTCACCCCTCACGGACTCGGAACATTATCGGTACGCAAAGAATACCGGCTGTGTGCTGGACATGAGATGGACTCACCCGTTAAAAATAGTTCAAGCTCCAACATATCCGAGCTGAAAAGTTCCGCATCGTCATGTGCGTGAAGGATCTTATTCGCCACCAGGTGGTCCAGTAGACTGCTGCAGAATTGGTGGCGGTCGGGGATTTAATATCAGCTGATTGGAAATAGATGATCAAGATTCGACGCATTCAATCTCACCGCTTTTTGACGCCTCAAGAGTGACGTGGTGGTGCGAGGTTGGTCGTTCGAAACCGCTTGCTTCAAAAGTAAAAACGAGGTGGCATGACATCCAAATATCTATATGTCATGTGTAGCTCAACATCACCGGAATCACAGAATTAATCCTCAGATTATCGTGGTGTCAGCGGCCAGTGACATCCGCAAATACGCCCCGGCATATACGTGCAAGAGCGCCCCGAGATTCCCACTAGTGTACAATGAGCGTGAACAAGTGGAAATGAACTGTGACTTTGTATGCTTACCAAGGGATAGATGACAACGATGAACGCGGCTAAGAATGTCCAAAGGAAGGCAAGGACAATGTAGAACGTGAACCCCGCCTAGGAAGATTATTAGGACGGCGGACGATCAGGATTAAATGAATCACCTTCGACCATATCCTCGGGATCACCATCATGGCAGGACTGGAAAACAAAAGTCAACAGTGGCCCAGGAAAATGGTATGAAATTCATACACGAAGATGCATAACCTAACAGGGAGATGGGACAAATCAATGATTACCGGAGAAAGTAGGTGGGTTTTGACGTACAGGACAAAGAGGCCAATGGTTAGCCATACGGAAAGAACGAAATCCTTGTATAGAACAGGATCCGACGCGTCGTTCTGCACATGGACACCGTCACCTTTCTCGAGGGAAGAATCTACCGCAAAGGCGTCCGCTTTCCCACTTGGGGAAACCTTCTCGTCCGACGAAGTTTCATCGAGTTGCTTCGCAACGTGCCCCACCGCATCGGCATCCTCCGGTTGGAAGGCATTCATCCGGCGAGTAATCTCGAAATCAAAGTCATCGGGAAAAAGGAACGTTGCGCTCAAAGATATGATAGCAGCGATGAAGAACGAGCCCGCGTTTCCGGCGAGCTGCTCGTAAACACCGCCGGTGGTAGTGACGTCCACCGAGCCCTGAACGGACAGAGGGATCAGGGAGCTGACATCGGATGTTGTGCAAAGCGTACACCGAATCCCTTGGCAGTTGCCAACCAGGCCGCAATGCCGCAAATGAACCCAATCCAAAGGCCGGCGAGACAGCCGTATTTGTTTGCACACCTGGAGCGGATGGCAAGACCGACAGGGAACACACCAGCTGATGCGAATGTCCCTGCGTAACCAATTTAGAGCCAGCTGAGTTTTGAAGGCATAAATAAAAAATACCCGTGAAACCATCTGGATATCATCATTCATTAAGGAAGAGTTCAGATGAAAGCACGGATGAAACGCACAAAGCCACGAAAGCGAAATCCCAATCTCATGAAAAATAACGCCGAGGATGCCCATGAAGATGCCAAAGCCAATAACTCCAACGTGCGAAACCTTCAGAATCTGCTTATCGGTGGCATGGGGGTTGATGTACCGCTTGTACACGTCGTAAGTGATTATGGAGGACACCGCGACGAGCTCGGCGGAAGCCTATGAGCCCAGACATGATGTGTTCTGATCAGTTTCCTGCCTTCGACGCAGGAACGTACGCACCGCGGAGGTAACGGCCAAAAACAGGACAATCAGGAGCAGAATAGCGCCGGATTTCCCGAGGAGCGCGCTCATTGCCGCAGGGGCTACCGACGCAGACTGGGCGAGAGAGATCGCCATGAATGGCGATGACGGGCCGGCAGACAACGAGATCATTGCCAGTCCAGCGGCCGTGGCGAACATCCAGGGGACTTTATATGAGTCAGCTCAAGATCAGGGCGCTTGAAGGTGTATAATACCTGGCAGGAAGGCGAATCCTCCAAGAATGTATCCTTTGACTGAGGTGGATGCTTTGGACGCGACTGCTCGTTGCCTAAATTTATGTATTTAGGCGAAAAGAGCAACGAAGGCAAACTCGACAGACCAGTATGTTTGATCCATATACACCTACGCGGGCTCAGAGCTTGTGGCATTAAACGGCTTGACCCACTTACCGTGGCTGATGAAGCGTTAGATTATGGAGGTCAGTACTGAATTACTGACTCGATGTTTCACTCACCAAACCTGAGGAGTCATCCTAAATATTTATGGGCGTCAAGGAAGGCAACTGTACTCACCCGGAAACCATAACCACGACACCAAATACAAATCCGTTCAGCGAACGCATCGTTGTATACGATCCTCCAGCGGCGTCCCCGACCGGGTAATTGGCGGCGGCAGTTTGCAGAAGCTCATAGACCTCGCTCGGGGAACCCAAATGTTCGTTTGTGGCAAACGTACAGAATGACACGGTGAGGATGATGGCGAAAATCAACACGGTGTGGATGTAATCGGAGAAGAAGGCTGAGAGAGTGCGAGGCATGAGTATTACGTCGGGGGAAGAATCGAGAGGCGTACTGGCTCTGAGTCCACCGACAAGCGTGTAAACCACCACTCCGACAGGGATGAGGAAACAGGCTGCGATGGTGTTCATCCCAGTCAATAAATTCACCGTATTGGCGCCGCCAGTTATTAATTGCGATGTGAGGCTGCAAGGTGAGCAAGTTAGGCAGCATCGAAACGGGAGACAGGTGCGCGAACATGATATCTGTAGAAAATTCAACGAATGCAAGAATTCATGCCATGAGCAACACACTAGTACCCAGGCCAAAGAACATGAAACTCAAATGGCAGAGCGTTCCCCATCTTGCAAGTTATGAGCCAAAATCAAGGAAGTCGTGCGTGTTTCCTCACCTAAGTCCAATGACCTCTAGAAAAGTATGTGCGCCGGGTGCGTTCAGCTTAAATTTGGGATAAGACAACGAAGAAAACGAGAAAAGAAATGTTACCTTGAGCTGAATGGCATTTTGCGCAAAGGCCATCTGCATGTCTGATCAGCATCCGGGATCTACGAAGTAAGTACACAACGTACGATTTGGGTCGATGATCCCGCCGCATACCACCATGGACCGCTCAGCCCGTAGACGAGACATACGGTCGACGCTTGCAGAAGGGTTGCAGCCCAAGTAGCTTTCGATGGCGTAAATATATTTAATCAACAAGAGCGACGACCACATACCGGCAGAAACGATTCCGGACGCGATCAAGCCAGGCTTAAGAGACCTGCTAGCAGATGTATACTCTTCCGAGGATTCGGTCGCAGAATGCTCCGAGTAACGCGTCGTCAGTTTGGTGATTGCCAACATGAGAACCTATAATGAGCGAGAAACGATCTTGTATCAGTGGTATAGACGAGCAGTCAAGGAGCAGCTAACCGCAAATCCACCGCCCATCCCCAGCACGATGGCATAACCAACGCCGGCTGACAATACGGGGGCGCTCGCGTCAATCTGTGCTGTGCTCATGGCAGGAAGAAACCAGGAAGCTGGCTTTGGCCAAGCTTTGGCAGCAGATAAGCATTGGGCCGGCGTCTGTCGCGTTTGAGTCGGGTGGCAATATCCATTTTGGCGAGAATATTCCCAGTGACCGATTGGTCGGAGATTGCCGGCTGTATTTTATTCCCGCGCGCGGCCGAGGCCGCGGCGGTCAAAGCGATGTCTCGGAAGTGATAAGCTGCGATAAGATAGCGTAGATAAGAAGCGCATTATGGGCGGAGTATCGAAGTTCGTAGTACGCATCTGATAAATCTGCCTGTTGTCTGCTTGCGCTTTCTCCTGTTTAAATTACGGAGCGCTGCACTGGTGTGCTGGCAGGATGTCCGACGATCCGGGCCTGGTGCTTACAGGGGCAATATACCTTTTACTAATTAATTGTAACAAAAAAAAACGAGAGAAACTTGTTTTCTACCTAGCGATACAGTTCCAAACGGTTTGCGAGATATTCACGAAGAATTAAGTGACTGCACGAGACATTGTTGAGGTTGTGTCGTTGAGGTCACCGAGATTCAACACTTAGCGAGCCGTGAGAAACTTTGGCGATCTCGGACCGAGCTCCTCATGCCCAATCAGGCTCCTATAACACCGCCACCTGTCATGTTGAAAGTCGCTGCTTTTTTAAGGGAGATTAGATAGTCTCGACAGATTATTTGGCTGCGATATATATCTTTTTCCTTTTTCCTTCTTCCCGCTACGAATGCTCAGGATTTTTTTCCCCCGCGTCCCCGTCGCTTCACTGGACAACCCAAATAGCGGGCGTCTCAATTTGGAATTTGGTGCAGTTGGCAGTGGCAGACCTAAATTTGCGTCGGATCCGGGGCGGTGGGTGCCGCGGCAGCCGCGGGTTTGTGGTGTGCGACGGCAGTGTCGAGGGCGAGAGGCGGGGCGGATCGACTGGAGATCAGGTCGACGCATAGGGGCTAGTGCACCGCGACCCGATGCGCGCGGTGCGTGTTGATGGACGCGGCCGCGCGCAGGAGCGCGTGCAGCTTGAACGAGGACGCGCGGCGCGGCGGGGTAGGGGGTGGACGCGGGGGGAGGGCGCGCGGCGGGGTCCACCGTGTGGGGACGAAATATGGGCAGGGACGGAGAGGAGAAGGCGGAGGCGGGCGTGCGGGGGGACGCGCTCGCGGTGCTACTGGTGGACGGCGCGAGTGCGGGGACGGGGACGGGGGCGGGGGCACGCGTCCCCTCCTGCGCGCGCGGCACGATCGCGCCCAGCGCCGCACCCACGCTCTCCACCTCCCCCGCCCCACGCCCAGCTCCCAATCAAGCACCGCGCAAAACTCGCGCTCGATCCACCCGACGTCCCCCACGCCAAACACGCCCGCGCACAGCGTTCTTGCGCGCCGCGTCCTGCGTGTACTTGCTCGTGCCGATCAGGGCCTCGAGCCAGACGCGCTCGAGGGCGTACTGGAGGGCGATGGAGAGGACAGGGCGCGCGCGCGCGACGTAGACGAGCGCGGTGAGGACCGTGGGGAGGGCGACGTCGGCGCGGGCGGGGAGGGCGGCGACGAAGGCGCGTTTGGCGCGGGCGGAGGGGGAGGAGAGGGCGAAGGCGACTGTGTCGGACACGCACTCGACGATGTATTCTGGACTGCGATGAGATTGGTGGGTCGATCAAAGACACGACGACGCCGGTGTCACTCGGGCGAATGGCGCGCGGGGTCGACGAGCGACGCGGCGTGCACCCGGCTGTTACTGACGCTCCCGGAGGTGCCGCTCGGCTTCAAGTCGGAGGCGGAGGCGGAATATTCGGAGCTCGCGAGTGTCGCGCTCGACGACGACGAGGAGAAGCTCGAGTCGGAGGCGGGCGAGCGGCCCGCATTGTGTCTCTTTTTATGGCGTCAGTAGGAAGTGCAGCGGAAACATACGCGCTGAGGACGTGTCAACGGTGTCATCGACATCGCAGCAAGTGTCATCGGGAGTTCCGGGCCGTAGCCCCCGGGTGGATGCCGGCACTTGCCTCGGCCTTCTAGAACTTATCCTCTGCAGCTGCTTCGGAGCCATTTCCTTCTGTTATTCCTCCAACCCTCCTCACTACTTAGCAAACACTGACTCGGAAACGCGCGCCAGACGCCAAAATTCTGGATGGTCAGTGTCCTTACTAGTAGCTTCAAGTTCGAAAAATAATGACCTGCTCAACTTGAATGCTGTCGTCGAATGTCTTGCGTCAGCTTCTATCGCGTCTTATTACTTGCCGAAGTAAAACCTGCAATTAACGGTTGCTCAAGGTCTTTGGCGACTCATGTCAACGTTATTCCAACGAGAAAATGACGCCCGCCAGCTCAGGCTCTTGCGCGCAGCCTGCCTGCGCCAGAGTCTCATATGCACGTGCCTCAATTGTGCAGCGGGAATATCTGCTACTTGCGTGAATGCGGCACCAACCCAGAACTTGACGCGCCGCTCAATGAATACGAGTACTGTATGCCTGAGGCGGCCGTCGGACAGCCCGGATCCTAGTAGCATCCCCGCTTGCTCCCCGAGTTTGTCGCGCACCGGTGGGGCGCATCTTATATATGATTTAGTTGTCCGCCGAACCACGTTGCAATAGTTTTCAGCTACATACATATATATATATACCTGGCTCCTCCGCCAAAAATTAAGATCCTCCCTGGCGCGCGCCCGAACTGATCGTGAAGTCTCTGTGTGTGCGCGGACCCGATTTTTCTTCCTTCCAAAAATGTTCGCTCACGTACTCGTGTTCGGCCCCTCTCCGCCGTCCGTCGTCGGAGACGCCGCTGCGACGTGGCGAGGCGCGCCTAATTTCTTACCCTGTCCTAATGCTAATTTTCCTGCAGTGGGGGGAGGAGCTCCAGGATGGTAATAGTGAGTGGAAATTTTACAATATTAATGTGGGCCTCGGGGCCCTACGTTCGTGGGCCTCGCGGCACATATTGAGAGTCGGCCTCACGGTAAATATTACTTGAGACATCCCGCCTGCAGCTTCTGAGTTGACATCAACGCATTTCCGAGGGCCAAGTCGTTCAGAATAAAAATTGCGTTCTGTACTCTCCATTGGCAATGTGTTAAGTTCCTTTTCCGAGTCTTTCAACGACTGTTGTAAACCCCGGCCTGGACTTTAGATTCCGGCGAATTTTACTGCAAAGCCATGTGAGCTATCCGCGGCGGTTTGCTCTGGACGATATCGCATTCGGATTTTATCCTTGGAAGCTTTCAGATTCTTCATTTAAATATTTTCAACATGTACTTACCTTCGTTCAACCACTGTTCAACCGACTTGGACACTGAATAGAGATAATTCCGCTCGTATATTACACCTAAATCGCCTCCACCTCTGTATGCTGTCTGCTGGCAGTGTATGCTCCTGGAGTCCTTCACCCCGAAGTTTGGAAGAATGCTGCGCCGTCATGGCACGGTGGTTTCTGCAGCGTTAATGACGTTGTACTCGTCCAGAAACGACCCTTCTGGTGACGTTGTGTCTCTGCAAAATGTAAGCGCTATTTATTTATTGCCGTCAAGTCCACTAGCAGGCATATATCCAATTTTCCTTCAGTGCAAGGTGCAGCTCTCGTACAAATGAGTACAAATTTTCCATGTGGGCCCTCAGGCTCGGCCCCTACTTTCGACGGCCGCATGGTGAGACATTTCGCCTGCAACCTCATCTCAATATCGACAAATTTCCGAGCCAAATTTCCGCTCCTTTCTTGTCAACCACAACCACGGCCTGTATGGTGGTCCGTTTGCACTTTTATTCATCCAGCATATTTTCTGGCTTTTCCAGTGTTTTTTTCAGTCCTTTTCACTGTCCTGTGTTTTTTCTCAGACTTTAGTGATAAAAGTTTCCTTGGATGTCATAAATACATGTTCCCTTGTCTCCCTAACTTATTGCTACCCTTGTCAAAAAAAAAGGTTTATTTTGGTTGCGTACGGCACGGTAGATCATGTGACCAGACACGTCCATTTGGGATCAAGATATACTAGCAAATAACACAACTTCTACGTGTTATCAGAGCTTTTGTAGCACATATGAGCTCAGGATATCCTCAGATGCACTTCCAATCAGTTCATACTCCTTCTTGAGTCTCACTGATGAGGCCCTGCATCATGGAATATCCCCAGAGCATGAAAATGTCCGAATTAAAGGCTCTGATGACTCCAAGATGGCTCTACCCAGCTCTGCACTGCTATTTGTATCGCTACTGACAATTTATGGCTATCAATATCAAAGCAAATGCTACGGCACACCTCCTAGTCCCTTTCTGCCTCTGATTCTGACGGTGCTGGGCTGTATGACTGAAGATATCCCAAATGGGCACCCGGTCACATGGTCTCCGGATGACTCCGATCACCCCAAAACAAAACAATGGCTTGCAGTTGCGTAAAAGAAAAAGTGTTCTTGTTCAAGTAAGTACCAAAAAAAAAAGCTGGTGAGAATAGAAGTTTGTATGTTTTCAGCAAAAGTTAGTGAGTAGGCAAAAAGGACTGAAAAACACTGGAAAAGCCAGAAAATATGCTGGATGAATAAAAGTGCAAACGGACCGCCATAGGCCTGGACTTGCAATTCCGGGAATTTTAAGTTACTGCAAAGCCATAAATCATCTGCGCTTCGTGCGATATCGCAATCGAATTTTGTCCTTCGAAGCTTTCCTGATCTGAATATTTTCAACATGTACTTACCTTCGTTCAACCACTGTTCAACCGACTTGGACACTGAATATTCTCGCTTTCCGCTCGTATATTACACCTAAATCGCCTGTATGCTCACCCCTATGTTTGGAGAAACAAGAACAAGCAGGAGAGTGTGACGGACACCGTGTAACACTGTGACCTCGTTGACTTTCTTCCTCCTCCACGTCGACCATGGCGTCCAAGGGCTCTTGGAACTCGCCTATCTATATATCCGACGATGAGGATGAGATTGATGTTGCTGGACAGCTTATCCACCCCGACTTGGACTCCACCCCTCCGAATGCATCACCATACCCCCCTCAGAACCACCTTGCCACTGTTGCCGAGCCCGTGTATGCCCCAAGTAAGCACATCTCCAGTGTTTTATTTCCTTGCCTTCATCGTCATCCTCAGTGGAAACGAATCTCGGGCCCCGATCTACCCTTCAAAAACGCAAGCGGGATGTCGCATTTGCCAATCCAATTCCTGGGCCTAGCCGCTTGAGAGAAAACCGCACCAGGGACACTGGCTCATCGAGTTTAGAGACGAAAAAAGCTCGGAAACGGCGCCGAAGGCTGGAGCGGGAAGAAGCTATAGCCCGGACGTTTCCGCCGTTCTCAGCTCTTCCGTTTCTGCCTACTCTCAACTCTTGGGGCACGACGGGACCGGCTTTTGACCCATATTCGTTTGCAATGCAGGCTCAGCACCTTCCCCCCAAACCCTTTCTTTACCCTGAGCACGGAGGGTACGGTCCTGCACCTCAGGATACATGGTCGCGGCCGCAGGCGTACCCTCAGCCTCAGCGATACGACCTCGGCCCTACACATGATCGCCGGCCTGAACCGTCGTCGTGGGTCTCCTCTATGGCCGCGACAGGGTCCAATCTGGGTCTCGATTTTTGGGACGAATTTCCCTCCGCGCCTCTGCCCGTGGAACCTCCACCCCCACCTCCTCCTCCTCCAGCGCCGCCCACTCCCCGCCCCGTGACACCTGTCCCTTCTCCAGCGCAACCCGCGGTAAAACCTGCCTTGCCCAAGAAACCAGTCTCCCTTATAATCGGCATGAATCCCGACCAAGACCGCCATAGCAAACACGGCACGTTCCACCACTCCCCACACACCATCACCTCCCTCGCCGCGAATCCTGCAAACACGGAGGGGTACATCCCGAACCCGGCGCGCACGATAGTGATGGAGCAGCTGCCCAAGACGCACCGCACGCGCGACTTCATCAAGACGTGGAGCAAGACCGCCGCTGGGGCGCACCCCGTGTACTTTGCCGTCGACCCGCCGTCTGCGAAGGCGCTCATTGAGTTTGCCACGGCGGAGCTGGCGCGCAAGGCGTGGGGGAGCCCGAAACTCGGTGGTGGGGTCACGGGCCCTCCTATCAAGGGCAAGCCTCGTGCAGACTTGGTTCGGGTGTGGTGGTACCGTGTTGACGGGGTCGGCGCAGGTGCTGGAGTCGGCGAGATCGAGGAGGGGGAGATCGAGGGCGATGCGGGCGAACGGGAGGTCAGCGTCCCCCCCGAGGCGACAGCGAAGAAGGAGAGCAAGAAGGAACGGAAGGCGAGGCTGGCGCGCGAGCGGGAAGCGAAGATGCCCAAGGTGCAGCGAGAGGCGTCTGCCGCCCTGTCGCTCAGTTCGTCGGAGACGTTTGTGCAGGCGGTGGCCCCAGCAGAAGAGGTAGCTCCCCAGGCACCCCCATACGCCAATCTTCCTGCGCCGGTGGAGCCGTATCCTTTCCTCCCAGAGTCGCCGCCCCCTGCGTATAGCGAGCCGGTATGGCCGGGCGAGCCTGCGTGGCCCGACGGCGTGTTTGGCACAGCACCTACCCCGCGCACCGCGCCTTTTCGGCCTCCGCTTCCGCCACAGTCTGCGCTGGGAACTCAGTGGCAGGCCCCATATCCTCCTCGGCGAACTGAGAGGGGGAACTTCAGCGGCCCTGGCTCGTCTGCGTCCGCGACGGCAGTTTCCGTTCCAGTGGAGCCCCTCCCCGCTTCGCTACCACAGCCGCCGGCGTCGTTCGGTCCTGACCCCCAGCCGGACATGGACGTCGATATGGAGCTGGACACACCTGCGAGCGGGACCTTCCCCTTCTCGTACCCGCTCACGAGTGATGCCCCGGATTTGACGTACGTCCCACCGTCGTCCTGGTCGCCCGCCTCGCAGGGGTCCTGGTCCGACCCCGTCCTCACCACGTCCACGCTCACCCCACCTTCCGCGCCCGCGCCTGCCTCGCCGGTGCTGGGCACGCCCCCGCTCGAGCCGCGCGCAATGAAGAACCCGCCGAAGGGCCCGAGCTTCGTCAAGCGCTCGCTGGTCGCGCGGCACAAGGACCTCGAGGAGCGCATAGCGCGGGGCAAGCTTGAGCTCGGGCTGAAGGCGGACGCGGCCGCCGCGCCCCAGCCCCCGCCCCCGCCCCCGCCTACTGAGGACGCGGCGTCGATGGAGGATAACCTGCGGCTGCTCGTGCTCAAGAGCCAGAAGAGCAAGCTGAAGCCGCCCGCGGTGACGGTGTCCACCGCGTTGGCCTCGACGGCAAGTTCGAGTGCGACGGCGTCACCGCAGTCCGCGACGGCGCCGCCCGTGCCTCCCCCCGCGCCGGCGGGCTTCTCGCTCGATGAGCTGGCGGTGTCCTTCATCACGGAGACGATTTCGACGCTGTCTGCGCCGGCCCTGCCACCACCGCCGACGCCGCCACCCGCCGCCACCGCGAAGCCCCTGGCGCAGACGACGGCGAGCCTCAAGCAGGAGCTCGCGGCGAAGCAGAAGCGGCTCGAGGCGCACATCGCGGAGAGCAAGACGCTGATGGCGCAGCTGACGAGCGCGCGGAGCAAGCAGGAGAAGGAGCGCATTCTGGGTGTGATGCGCGAGCGCAGCCGGTACGTCTGTCGTCCTATTTTTTCTTTCTTGGGTTTCTGCCGTTTGGCGTTCGGCTGTGTCTGTTTGCTCTTTTGGTTATGAAGCGGCTAAGGAGTGTGGTGTATAGGATGATGGAGGAGGAGTCGGCGGCGGCGACGACGACGACGACGACGCAGACGATGGCGACGACGGCAACGCAAAGCCAGACGACGCAGACACAGACGCAGAAGCAGCCAACGGCGACGGTGCCAACGCTCCCACGGAAACCGAGCTTCGAGCAGCAGCAGCAGCAGCAGCAGGCGCCGGTGGTGAAGCTGCGGTGGCCGGAGAGCCGGAACGACGTCTGTGTGCTGATCATCAGCGATGACGAGGACGAGGGGAGTGAGGAGTCGGACGGGGATGAGTGATTCTTAGGTCAAGTGGTCGAGGTATGTTTTGTGTTTATTTTTCTCTGCGGTGGGGGGGTGGACGGGTGGACGGGTGGATGATGCCGACTGGACGGACATGCAATGCGCAAGTACATGTATAGTTCTCGCCGCTCGATCTCGGGGACGCTTCTGAATACAGCCTAGGCGGGTCGCGCGACACGTCCTCGCGGTGTATGATCGGCAAGGTGAGTACTCCCTCCATGTCTAGGCTGGCTGGAGAATGCTGATACTTCGCAGACCCTCGATGCGAGACGAGAAGAGCAGAGGCACCCACGCCGAATGCATTATGCTCTCAGAGAAAGATTCATTTCTCCGTGACTGAGGTTTGTGCCTGCCATACACGCCCGTGCTGGCAGCGCAGTAGAATTCGGAGGACTTCTTTTCTTTTTCGCTGGGCCTCCGCTTTCTTTACCTCGTCCCATTCGATGTGGATGGACGACGTAATGTTAGCCCTGCTCAGCTGTGGAATATAAACTATTTTGCATGCACGCTGAGAGAACGCCGAGAAGGCTCCAAGCTTCAAGGACATGAATGGTCTCGAATGAGGTAGAAGAGTGCACAGCCTCTTTGCTTAGTAAGTGCGGCTGTCACAAAACAAGGTAACGGTGGACGCTACAGCTTCTTCCCCACCTACCACCACCAGCTCAGAGCTTGCTCTCGTTCTCCTACCTCGTAAGTTTCTGTTCCTTCTCCCTACTGCTCTCGTTGACCCCATCTCTCGCATATCTACTCTCATCGTCCAAAAATCGCTTTTGTCGCCCGCTACGCCTTTTCACCGATCTCGTGCGATTACAATCGCCTTTTAGCCTCTCGTGTTCTAGTATTCTCGCTCGAAATGGCCTTGAAGCGCATTAACAAGGTGGGCATACACTCTTTATCTGTCTCTTCCGCTTGCGCGCGCAGTCGTTAGGGGCCAGAGCGCTGACTATGGCGGTCTCTTTTTGCAGGAATTGATTGATCTCGGACGTGACCCACCCTCGTCGTGCAGCGCAGGCCCGACGGGCGACAACATGTTCCAATGGCAGGCGACAATCATGGGCCCGGTGCGTTTCTCGCCTTATCTACGCCACATATGCCGTCTAGCCGATTCTCATACCTTTTCTCGTCGTTTTCAGGGTGAATCTCCGTACGCTGGGGGCGTGTTCTTCCTGTCCATCAGCTTCCCGACGGACTACCCGTTCAAGCCGCCCAAGGTCAGCTTCACGACCAAGATCTACCACCCGAACATCAACGCCAACGGCTCGATATGTCTGGACATCCTGAGAGATCAGTGGTCCCCTGCATTGACTATTTCGAAAGGTGCGTCCTCCCCCGCCTCCTCCCCGCGCCGCCCGTGGTACCCGGATCCCGCAGCTGACTCAGTGTGACAGTGTTACTTTCGATCTGCTCGATGCTGACGGACCCGAACCCCGACGATCCCCTCGTCCCGGACATCGCGCATCTGTACAAGACGGACCGCACCCGCTACGAGGCCACCGCCCGGGAGTGGACACGGAAGTACGTCGGTTCCCCGCCTGCTGTCGCGTGCCCCCCACTTAACCCAATTTAGGTATGCCATGTAACGTTGGCGTCTACCACCCGCGACCGGCTGTAGAATATGTTGGCTCCTCTTGTACTTTCATACATTTTTCTGTTCAATCCATTGGCTCCCCGAGAGACGATGTCTGGGCGACTTCCGCAGCAGATTGGGGATCACGATGAGGCTGTGCAAAACGCCGGCTATAACCGCACAGATTTCGGGTTTGCCACCGCCGCAAAACACCGCCGCACACTAGTACTGATGCCAGATAGGCTTGCCTCTGACTAGTAAACATACAGAATACGGACTCAGTCGGAGATCATGACATCAAGTGCTGTGCTGTCTGGATTATTAGATGTCCGTCGACACTGCTTTTTCGACAAACGGCAATCCTATCCCATACCTGCAAATGACCTCACTGGGAGCCTGCTGCAGCTGCACGTTGGGTCGCAATCTTTTATATTGTCCACGGCACCAACTAGTCTATGGCTGCTCTGGAAATAACTTGTCTGTCTTGCGATCTGAAAAGCGTCTTCTTGCCCAGATTCGCACATCGAATTGTCCCGGGTCCCTTTGATGTTTGAAACACTTCAAGTTGCGGCACTGCTGGCGCTTCCGGATCGGCCGCACATCCCTGATTCAGGTATTCCCCGCGATAATTAATTGCAGGCCACCCCCGACGCTGTGTTGTGTGTTGAAGCTCGTTTATCAACGGCACAGGTCTCTACCTCAGGCGCGCCTGCCCACCGTCCTCCGCTCGCGATAAATCCCCCGAGATGCCCGCCATGCGAAGGGAATAGACGAATTGCCACACGGAATAGCCGGATTGCCACACGGAAAACAATTTCGCGCTCGCCTAAGCCTCTGCAGCATCCCCGGCGAATGGACGTGCATTGACTCTCCCTCTCCGAGATCGCCTTGCGCCTTGCGCTATATGAGCACCTTCTGGGCCCGCCGTATGATGCTCGCCACGCTAAGTCACCTAAATTCAAGTCACCCGCGCCGACATGCCCCCTGTGTACACACACCTCAACCCGTTCGACTGGTCGAGCCAACCCAGCAACCACGTGCCGTCCGTGTACGGCGCGCTCCCCTACCCGACGCCGCCGAGCCTACGGTCGAGCGGCGCGCCGCCCCTCACGGCGTTCTACCTCACCGCGCTGAGCCCGACGGTCCTGAACTGCACGGTCGTCGGCCCGCGGGCTCGCGCGCACTACGCCGTGTCGACGGACGGGTCGATGCCCGGGTACACCGTCATCAAGCGCGCGAAGGACCGGAAGAGCATCGCGCTCATCGAGTGGGCGGCGCACCCGCGCGTCGAGGTGCGCGACGCCGTCGCGAAGCAGGAGACGCGTCATTGGCTCTGGATATCGCGCGATCAGACGTGCGTGTTTCCTTCTACAAATTTAATTTTCTAAGGCCTCATCCTGAACTGCGCAGGTACCGGACAATGACGATCCGCGGTTGCGAGTACACCTGGGCGCCAGACAACCAGTACATCAACGTGAGCATCTCTCATTAATCGCATTTTATCGGCGACTCACCGCGCGCCTTACAGCTCTGTGCCTCCGGCCCCACCCCCCGCTTCCTCGGGCGGATATCTCGCGGGGACGATACAGTCGTCGTTGAGCTCACGCCCGACGCACTGCAGCTTGAGCTCCTCGATACCGCCGTCGTCGTCGCCGTGCTTCTGCAGTGTGGCCACAATATCGACTGAGCCGCGGCGCATGATGTACCACTGGCAATGCCCTGCTTGGATGGCGGTTTATGCCTCGTGGCGGACACCAGTCGCCGGCGTGTTCCTGCAGTGTGGCCACAATATCGACTGGAGCGCATCATATTATCACTCACCCGACTCAGTCGAGACGATAAAACGACTGCACGAGCTGGCGGCTAGCCCACAGTTGGGACTGCTCCGTGTATTGCGCATATCTCTACATACCCCCTTATTTACCGTACCGCCCTCTTAATCTGTTGTACTCCATCACTTGTGCTCTTATAGACGTGTTTTAAATGGCCGGCTATCGCTCCTGTATCTCCGCGTTGAATCTCGGGCTGACGCCACAATTAAATATTTTGACCGGCGGCTGGAGGAATGTGTCACAAGCTGCGACATGCCACCAATAAAATGTCTGGACGACTATATGCCCTTTTACGCCTTCATGAGGACCGATCAGTCAATACTTAATTCGCCTGGTGCAGTTTCGCAGAATTCCCGAGTATGAGACGTTTACTTGAAATGTCGAAGGAATCTCGAACTCTTCAGAATTCTCAGGAATAACTCAGGCCACTGCCAGGAGTTAAAACAAGCTGAGGTGGACGAAAAGACACAGCACAATTATGTTTTCTCGAGGTGTAATAGAACAACTTGAAGACGCTGAACAGTTGATCGAGTGCTACTACTACCTTTGAGAATTTTCAAAGTTGATGTTTGCATTGTCTCCGACGGCATGCGCGCCCACAAATTCAGTAGTCCCTCCGAGTGGGCCGGAATTCCCACAACTGCGTTTTCAGGTTCGCATCATCCATCTTGCTGATTAGGGCATCAACCCGTCCCGTAAAGTTGTGAAATGACGGGCCGTAAATACGGTAACGCCCCCGTACCGTCTCACACTTTTGAGTAAGAAAGTACGGCCGTTTTCTGACGGGTTAGTTCTATTTCCTTCCACCGCACTTCTATTACTTACCGATGGATTGAGAAAGCTAAACGGACTGAGTTGAAAGTGAAAAAAATACCTGTGAGCTTCAGTAGTCCACCAGGGGTCACCCGCTTACGGGCGTAACGGACGGTACGGGACGGTTACGGCGCCCAAATCCCGTAACGTATTTTGAAGATTTTCTTACGGGTACGGGCGTAATTCGTACGCCCGTATGCGTATTACGCACGGTTTGATGCCCTATTGCTGACCCTGACCTAAAAGCACGTCGCTGCGTCAGCAGGTATCATGAAGCAAATTGAGCGCATACCGCCGAGCGCCCAAAGCCCCCGTTGGCAGTCCACGGGCCGTTACGGTATTGGCCAGGAACGCTAATCTGTGGGGGTTGAATGAAGACACGAAACGACCTTCACCCTCGAGGATGCGTACAAAGAATGTGCCATCGTCGTTATATGCAGGTTCAACGATGAACGAACTTGGTTGGAACGGAAGCGGAACACCACAACGGACTTGGGTCTTAACCTTCGGAAATTTCCAAGTTAATAGGGGAACGGTAATTCGAGCGGAGTGCTTACCTTTGCGAGGCCGATCCCGGCGAAAGTACGCTGGCCGAGACCTACATTGGAAATTTTGTACTCGTTCGGACGATCCTCTAGAGGCTCGACATTCCACTGGAGTGAAAATTGGTTATGCCCAGGTATGCTTGCCAATGGAGAGGAATAGGGCTTACTTTTGCGTAATTACCAGCATACATCTTATCATTGGTGGTAAAGATAGCTTCATCGATGATGTGACTGCTGCGAAGCTGGGCGCGCGTCGCAGAATTGTAGATCTCGTAAGTACCAGGCCGAATAGGTCCATTGAGCGTGTTGAACTTTGGGGCAGCAACGGACTGGAAAGCTCGTTAGAGAAGGGAGTAAGTTGGCAATATCGCCTACCGCGCCAACATCAACGCTGCACGCGGGCGTCTGCATGGAAGGCGCAACATGGACGAGAGCGAGGGCGGCAAGGCTGAGCGCGAGGGTTTTGAAGAACATTGCTACAAGTAGAGTGTTGAAAAGGGGGCTGCGAGATGTAGCTGGGTGTGTGCTTCGATGTGAAGAGCACAAGGAAAGCAGAGCTGGAGGGCAGCTTTTATACGCCACAGTTCAGGACCATGGTATAAGATCGCGACGGAGACGGGTATCCTGTGTGAAGGATGGCCAGCCCGCAGGACACGGCGATTTCAGGTTGAATTCCGTACTACTTTGGATTCTAGCGAAGTATCCATCAGCATGAAACATCGATTGAATCTTAAATGACCAACTTTGCAGAGTGCATTAGCTGGCGGCTGCGGACATCATTCAGTGGACGATTAGATCGCGGTTGGAGAGCGAGCAGCGGAAGCGATTGAACACTAGTTGAGTTGCCTTCGTCGATTGAGTTGGGGCGCTGAAAGCCAAACCATCGCTGGGGCGGATAAAAATCGGCTCCGTGCACAGAGAATTGCACTAGTGGAGAGGTTAGCCAGTTACAGCCCAAGTCGCAACATGATTCAGCGAACAGTAAGATGTGCCACACTGTTGCGCGACAAGCTCGGGCGACAAGCGAGAATGCAGGTCAGTTGTCCAACGGTAGCCTACGCAGACCCATACTCATATACTCGTGGAGCGGAGATTCATTTATCTTCGAGTTCTGGTTTGGTGCCGAATTCGTTGCATCGATTAGATCCCGAATTGCAGCCAATCTAATGAAAATGTGTCGCAAAAAAGGACGTCGTACCTTTCGGACAGCAGGATTTTCAAATGCTGCAACGCTGTCAGCGAGTAAAGCGGCCTGACTCATGAGTATATCGCCGGACTCGCCGCGATCTACTCCAGAGTGGATCGGTGACTTGCATCCGATGCCGGCGTCGTGCGAGGCGAACGACACATCGCGGGGGTGCCTTCAGAAGGGTTTAGCGACCCATACAGCTCGGAGGTGTGTCCCATCCGTGGCCGCCCGAACGGTCGACGTAGTTCCACCAGAGATATGGTCGCGGATGACGCCCGTGGTTTTCTTCTCGGGGTAAAGAGGCCTTGAAGATGGGGCGGAAGGTCGCGACTTGCGCGGGTTCAAGTTGCAGGCACACTGTTGAGTGTGATCTCGTCGTCCAAATGACAGAAGTACCGTACGTTCTCAGCTTGAATCCCCCAAAGAAAAGATACGACCCTCAGTTGCCAGTGATCTTGACGGGACCAGCGGGATCCAGCGCAGGACAGCGGGTGCGATCCTCGCGGCGAAGTCAAACTTGAGTCTTGACCACATAAGCAACTTGAAAGCCGTCGGCGCATCCGGTGCGCATGAGGCGGAGTCAGTATTCAAGCCCAGTGAAAAACCCGTCTCGGCAGGTATCGCGTGGTCTCGCGTGGCCCAGAAAATCTCGGCTGGTATTGGATTTAGTCAATTTTGTATCGAGGAGTAATTGTAAGGAGAGAGAATTCGAGGGTCACATAATGATTAATATTCAAGTGCAAGAGTCCGAGTCGGAGATATTCGGTAGCGTTCGGTAGCGATCGGGTCTAATCGGGCGTCTTTGAAACTTGAACATCTCAAGCTTCACCACGTCCGTTTTATCAGAATTCTAGAGCTGTGTCAACCAACCGACTGCCGGTTACTAGGCATTCATTTGCTTTCATTCAAGTTCTCCCTTTTGTCTCTCGTGCCTACTAGTTCAAGCTTGGTTCAAGCGCCCGACAACGCGTTCATCGAGCTCAAGCTGTAGATGCGGATCCTGCCCGAACCATTCAGTAACGGCCCGGGGTTTCAGCGACATTTTTACCAGGATGATGACAATGAGCGGTGCAACAAAAGGAATAAAACAGTAGGGCGGTCAAATCTAACAGCACAGAATATCTGGGTAACAAATTTCTCATTGCAAACGCAAACACAACATCAAACTACAAACGGTACACGAACAACGACGACGACGCCTCGGCAGCTACTCTGGTCTTGAGGATACGCATCTGGAAGGAATTGAGTGAATAAAGTAGAACGAGTTCCAAGGCAAACTCACGTTTAACGAGTATACTTGCACTTGAAGGTGTTGACGCTCTCGTCGAAGTGGGCGAGCGCGAGGTCGGCCGACCCCGGAGGGATGAGGATGGTGCTGGGAGTGTTGTCGGCGTTGCAGCCCCCGAGAGTGCTGGATTTGCGTCAGTTCCACCAGTCTCTCAACAGGCGAGGCGCCCACTCACTCGAAGAAGGAGCATACGAAGCCCGAGGGAACGGTCGCAGAGCTCAACTTATTGATGAGGGCCTGGGGCAAGGACGTGCACCCGTCCTCGACGAAGATGGCGGTGTCGCACTCTTCATAGTTCTTCTTAGCGCAAAGCTTAAGGGTGCCAGTCTCGGCGTCCTAGACGGATGGTGAGAAGAGCACGTCGATGCAAATGCGCCCAGAACTCACCGGAGCGGGAACTGCGGCCTTGTTGACTTGGGGAGCGCCGTGGACGACAGCCAAGGTGGCGACGGAGGCGACGATGAAAGCAATGAAGCGAGTAGAGAACATTTTAGAGAGATGATAGCAGGAGTAGGATCAGTTGGTGTGTGAGCCTGAATTCGACCGCCGTTTTGGCCTGGTATTTATACGAACGGTCCACCATTGCGTCGAAAGGTTTGCGCCAGTGTTCTAGTCCACCTGACAAGCCCACATGCCCACTGAGCTGCACGAGGCTGAAGAGCCCGTTGAGTCGCAATGTCAGAATCGCAGTTCAAACGTACTCGAGAAGACGGTGGATTGAAGCCAGAAGTTGCAGAGCTCGTCCAGACGCAGACAGCCCAACGTGCGTGGAAGACGGTGCAGCGCCGCCGACGGCTATTACTTGTCCGGATCGAGTGCGCCCCAAAGTGGACCAAGACCTAGGCGGCCCTCTCGAAATCCCGTTTTGTGCGCCGTCAAACTCGCAATCCTACTTCGTCGGGAAAATCAGAGACAACCACAGTGCCGCAGGAAAGTACGAGCGCAGAGGGCCGCATAGTTTACGCAATAGTGGTTGACGTACAGTAGTTCGCCAGCCAGACGGAGCGTGTCGTATCCAGGGAGAATGCCACCAGACTTCTAAAATTCATTTCGCGTCCAGGACGCCCGACAACAACTTCGTCAGCTAGGCAGATGGCCGCTCCATATGCCACGTATTTCCCAGTGAGGTCGATTGGTTGTTCGCGATGGGTCGTAAACGGAGAAGCCCTCGGCAGTCGAAGGGTACACTCCCGAGGGTGGCCTCAGGAATAAAGAACCCAGCGGGTGTTGAGTGAATGCTTCTTAGGCGGACGCTATGTGTTGCATGTTGGATTAAGGCATCGTGTACGGTAGTGTGTTCCCAGCGGACTCGGAAACAAAGGATCCGATATCCCACCGAAATTATTTCGCGGGTGTGTAGGCCGTACATTTTCATTGCTGGAGGGCGATACGAGGGAGTTAGAAAATAGCTCGCAGAAATTAGAAGCGATTCCCAGTCGTTGCTTGAGGTCGTGGTGGTGAACAAGGTGGTGAAGGAAAGGTGGCGTTGATTGTTGATGATCAGCGATCAGCGACAGTCGGCAGGAATCGGCAGTCACAACGGCGACACCGCCGCCTCTTCAGATCTACAATTCGTACGAGCTGGTCGCAAGCTTTCACTCCCAGCCCCCCATCTATACACGTTCCTTGACCTCCATCGCAATCCAACAACCCCGCGCGCGCGGCGCCACTGGCAAAATACGTCGCATTTGCCAGTGCAAGCATTCGGATCCTGGGGCGGCCATCTTCGAAGCTTCTGGATCGGGAAATCAACTTGAGAAGGCCGGAGTTGTCCAAATCCCTGATAGATGCACCCGACCTTGGAAATGTCATGGCCCGAACAACTTGGAGCCGCTGTGGTATCGAACCACACGGCTGGCGAAATACGTAACCCACTGGCTGCCTCTTTTCCTCGGGCAAAGTAGACGGTCTTGTCTTACATGCGGCGCGGGGCGCTATCTCTCCTTTCGTTTTTGTGTGTGTATTTCTTTTAAAAAGAACGCAAAATTGCCAGTCTGACGGCGCACAAAGGAATTCACTTCCTTCTGGGCGCAATCGATACGCACGAGGCAGTCGACGGCGCTGTACCGTTTTCCACGCACGTTGGGCTGTGCATCTCGAATTGCTGACAGCCTGAACTGGGGATTACTTTGTGTGTTCAACCCACGGCTTCGATTCAGGTCCCCGTTGGCCCGTGGAAAACGTCGCAGTCCCACGTATCTGGGCCGTGTATTCGACGCCTCGTGCACCTTGGTGACAAAGGACTCGTCAGGCGTTCTAGAACACTGACGGAAGACTTATTGGCCGTTTATAATACTCGACACCAACGACGGTCGGATCCAGGCTCACAACCACTGATCCTACTCCTTCTACCAAAATGTTCTCCACTCGCTTCATTGCTTTCATTGTCGCCTCCGTCGTAACCTTGGCTGTGGTCAATGGCGCCCCTCAAGTCAACAAGGCCCCTTCGGTGAGTGCTGGGCGCCTATGCATCGGGGTGCTCTTCTCACTCCTCCGCCAGTACATCCACGGAGTTGAGGCTTGCGTTCAGACCCACTATCAAAATTGCACTTCGGGCCACTTCTCCGCGGGGCAGTGCATCCCCTTGCCCGCGTACCTGGTTAATCACTTGAACTCTCTGGTCGTTCCTGACGGGTGGGAGTGCACCATTTTTGGGTGAGTACACTGCCAGTCTGTTGAGAGGACGATGGAACTGACGCGAATTCAGCACTGTGGCGGGCTGCGATCCTGCCACCATTCCCAGCACTACCATCTTCCCCCCCGGATCGCCCAACCTCGCGCTGCAGAAATTCAACGACACCGCGAAATCTGTCAAGTGCCATCACATTTAAGGGTGAGTTCAAGTTACCGGCGGAACGCCTGTATTTTTTTCACTTAATTCTCTACAGTAGCTCGCTATGCGTCGTCGGTGTTCGCCCCTGTTGTAGTTTGATGTTTTGTTTGCGTTGCCAATGCGAAAATTGTGACCTGAATAATCCGCGCTGTTAGACTTGGCCGCCTCAATTTTTTTTTTTTTTTTTGTTGCTTCGCCCCCTCGACGCGACCCCCCTCGACGCGATCATCATCGTCGCCCATCCTTTCACGCCGGCAGCGCCCTATAGTCCCGCTTTCCCTTTGCTCTCTATCCGTCGTCACCTCTCTTCAAGTGCGCATCCCCAATCCTCTACGTACCATCTCTTGGCGTCCTCCCGCGTCCCAGTTCGCATTTAAGGAGTGTAATGTCTCTTGGGCCACTGCCGTCCATTTATATTGCACAAATTATCTGCTTCCCTCTCACCAGGACCTTGCTCGACATATACGACGCTCGTATGTATCTCGCATGTGTTGAATTCAAGTTGGGCGGTAATACTGATAGCGGTGAATGAAATATGGCTGGTGATAGCAGTTGACTCGGCCGATCAGGTATTCAGGTCACAAGTTTTTCATTGCCAACGCAAAAAGGATATCATACTGCAAACATTACACGAACCACAACGACGAACTGCCTTACCTGCCAAGCGCGTCGGCTGCAGATTTGCTTCTATTTGTTAGGATTACCCAGCGACGCCGAACGCATGCTCGACGTCGCCGCCGCCGACGAGCACGACCAATCAGATAAATCGTCGTAAAATCTTACAAAAAATATACGAATACTGGGCGATAAAAGCGAGTGCATGGATGGTATTACATAGTCCCTGCTCGTCCTATGCATCCCAGAATCACGAAAAAGATCGTTCGCGGTCGCCCTGCTCGCCTTCGCGCTCAGCGGCGCTCCGTGAGAGTGAGCCACCCCAAGAGCTCAGGATCGTCTACTAGCGATACAGACGAAGCTCTTCGCCCCATGCTGTGCGAGCAGCTGTATGGGGGTGACGAGGCCTGCTGTCCCTGCCTGCGCACCGCGCACAAAGCGGCTATCCGACGAGGATCGCAGCACGACCGCGACCGTCAGCCAACCCAGGCGCTCAACGTCCTGCTCGGGCAACGTCAAGCGCAGTCGGTGTGGGGGCTGCGTGCGCACCACTGTTGGGGCCTCCCCCTACTGCATTAGGCGCCTCACGTCCCCCGAAATACGGCGCGAGCGGCGTCGGGGCACAGCGTCCTCGCCCAGCGCCGGTGCAGAGCAATGCAGGTGCCTCCGCCTCAACGGGCTCCTCCGCCTCGCTGCACTGCAGCGTCTCCGCTCCCGATACGCGGCGCGCGCAGCACGAACACCTGTGCGAGCTGCCCCAGGGGTCGGCGTCGAGCAAGGGAGAGCGAGCGCTGCCGGCCCGTTGTCGTTGCGCCAGTTCGGGGAGCGGGATAAGAGGAAACGCCTAGCGCCTCGCGCGCAGCGTACGTAGGCGGGATCGAGCCCGTCCGTGGCCATGGGCAGATGACTGACAATGGCGCCGACGACAGCGCACGCGACGTAGACCCGAGCGTGTACTGCAGCGGGCGCATACACGGGTTGATGATCGACCCGTTCACCCTCATGGGGGCAG
The DNA here is from genome assembly GCA_029289555.1 of Mycena latifolia. Taxonomy (NCBI): domain Eukaryota; kingdom Fungi; phylum Basidiomycota; class Agaricomycetes; order Agaricales; family Mycenaceae; genus Mycena; species Mycena latifolia. The sequence continues at coordinate 1,442,402 of JARJLE010000010.1, read as the reverse complement.
GCGACATGCCGTCGCTGTGGCGCCCGCCACGATATCGTTTACCGCAACGATATCCGTCACGATAGCGAGAATAGCCGCGCCAAGACCACTACTGCGTGCAATGGAGCACAGGCTCATTCCGGCCGTGCGGACTCATCTAGATGATGGGCATGAGCAAAAAGAAGACAAATTAAGGAAAAAGGAACCTTTAAGGAGGTCGCCGACAGTGTAGCGGACACACCCGAGGCTGACCCTCAGCATCCACATCATTTCTCGTTCCGGCGACGGATTAAGTACCCCGCGATTGGCCCAGATACTGCGGCTTCGGAATAAGGAAGGGCGGAGAAGGATACATTAGAGTACTTCGAGATCCCTGACAGTTTTGAGCCAGTGGGAGGGGTCATTCGGGGTGAAACGACATCAGGGGAAAACTTACCAGATATGCATTGTTACGGCCTAGATGATGATTTTCACATCATATTAGGCTATGGGCCCGGGGAGAGCGTGTATGACTATGAGCGATGTCGTCAGGTGGAAGCCGTCTGAAAGAGGAAGAGTCACGGCGGTGACTGACGTCACACAGGGCCATTTCTAAGATCAGACACCAAAAACTCAGGCTCCTTCAGGACTCCCAGAAATTTTACATGGGAGTCAGACCTCCCCACATATTTTATTGAGTACCCGAAGTGATTCATACCGAAAAATTGAAAGGATGCTGGAAAAAGTTCATCAGAAACTAGGAAAACGGCCGCGACAGAACTCAAGAAATTTTTATATTGTAATTCTGATCCTGTGGATCACCTCAAGGAAGCCAACCGTTCTCAAAAATATACGATTTCATCCAAGAGAAAGTGGCCATTGAAAATATGCACCGAGAATCGCTGTTCAAAAGCATAAACCCAGTATATCACTTGTCAAGGTTCGACTATCTTCGTTCGACCTTCGAATTCAGTTTCTTGAGCCAAAACACTCTGGAAGATCAAATCTAGGTCATTTTTACCCATTATGACGATTTATATAGCTCGAAGAGCCGCAGAGCATCCCAGCGGAGGTTTTTTGCCCAAGTGTGGTGAAAATGCCTGGTTGAGCGATTAAGCGTGGTGTGTTCACTACACGTTTTGAGAGGATAAATCATTCTAGAATAGGGTCTGATACAGTAGAAAACTACCTATTAGGTTCCTAGGAAATGTGCTTCATGTACACACTCAGGTTACGGTGGCGGAGTAGTTAGACACGGACGGCAGTGGCCCAAGAGGTGACGTTGCACTCTTTAAATGCGAACTGGGACGCGGCAGGACGCCAAAGGCATGTAGAGGATTGCGGGATGCGCACTTGAAGAGAGGTGACGACGGACAGAGAGAAAATGGAAAGCGGAGCTATAGAGCGCTGCTGGCGTGAAAGGATGGGCGACGACCATGGTCGCGTCGAGGGGGCCAAGCAACGAAAAAGAAAAATTGAAGCGGTCAAGTCTAACAGCGCGGATTATTCAGGTCACAACTTTCGTATTGGCAACGCAAACAAAACATCAAATTACAGCAGGGGCGAACACCGACGACGCATAGCGAGCTACTGTAGAGAATTGAGTGAAAGAATACAGGGGTTCCGCGAGCAATTCACCCTTAAATTTGACGGCACTTGACAGATTTTGCGGTGTCGTTGAATTTCTGCAGCGCGAGGTTGGGCGCTCCCGGGGGAAAGACGGTGGTGCTGGGAACGGTGGCAGGATCGCAGCCCGCCGCAGGGCTGAGTTCGCGTCAGTTCCATCATCCTCTCAACAGACTGGCCGTGTACTCACCCAAAAATGGTGCACTCCCACCCGTCAGGAACGACGAGAGAGTTCAAGTGATTAACCAGGTTCGCGGGTAAGGCGATGCATTGCCCGGCGGAGAAGTGGTGGGCTAGGCAATCTTGATAGTTGGTCTGAGCGCAAGCCTCCACTTCGATCCCGTGGACGTCCTTGTCGAGGAGTGAGATGAGCGATCGATGCACAGGCGCCCAGCACTCACCGGAGCGGGAACTGCGGCCTTGCTGACTTGGGGGGTGCCATTGACCACAGCCAAGGTTGCGACGGAGGCGACGATGAAAGCAGTGAAGCGAGTAGAGAACATTTTCGTCGAAGGAGTAGGATCAGTGGTTGTGAGCCTGGATCCGACCGTCGTTGGTGTCGAGTATTATAAACGGCCAATAATTGCGTTAAAGTCTTCAGTCAGTGTTCCAGAACGCCTGACGGTAGAACGCCTGACGAGTCCTTTGTCACCAAGGTGCACGAGGCGTCGAATATACACGGCCCAGATACGTGGGACTGGGACGTTTTCCACGGGCCAACGGGGACCTGAATCGAAGCCGTGGAGCACAGAAGCTAATCCCCAGTTCAGGCTGTCAGCTCTTCGGGACGCACAGTCCATGTGCGCGACGGCGGTACAGCGCCATCGACTGCTTCATTTGTATCGATGCGCCCAGAAGGAAGTGGACCAAATGTAAATTCTTTGTGCGCCGTCAGTGGTCACTCGCAATTTTGCGGTCGTTTTTTTATGGAAAGAAAAAAACTCACACAAAAGGAGAGCGGGATGGCCCCCGCGCCGCAGGTATGACAAGACCCGGATAGTCTGCAGGAGGGAAAGAGCCAGCCAGAGGTTTACGTATTTCGCCAGCCACGTGGTTCGATAGAAGAGTGGCGTCAAGTTGTTCAGGCCATAACATTCCTGAACGTCGTACAGGGATTTAGTCAGCTCCACCCATCTCAAGTTGATATGCCGATCCAGATTCCAGAAGTAGCACGGACATCCGGGACAAGATGGCCGCTCCAAATCAACTCCAAATGCTTGCCAAATGCCACGTATTTTGCCAGTGGCGCCGCCCGCGTGTGGGATTGTATGAAGGATTCTTCGTGAGGAACGTCTGAGAGCTGCAGAGAGTGACAGCTTGCGACCAGCTCGTGGGGGTGCGTTCCTGAAAGAGGCGGCGGTGTTGGCTATTGTGACTGCCGTCTCCTGCCGTCCGTGATCATCAGCCGCCAACGCCATCTCTCCTTTACCGCACCACCTCAAGCAGCTACTGGGAATCGCTGCAATAGACTCATAGCGCAAGGCAGGGGGGCTCGCGTCTAATTTCTGCTGTCTATCTTTCTCTCTCCTCGGCCATCCCCTCGTAAAGTTGCGCATCAGCAGTGAAAATTTACCTACCCGTGAAACAATAATTTCCAGTGGGATCCCTCCAAGACCTTTGCCAAAACTTGCTTCAGAGTCCTCTGGGAGTACATTATGATAGACTCCGCCGGTTGCTTCAATCCATCCAACGTACACACCGTTCGAAGCACTCGCTCGACACCTGCTGGATTCAGTACGGCCTCGATCTAGAAGCGTATGGAACATAACATTCTGAGGCCACCTTCTAGGCTAGAATGGCGGAGTGTATTGTTCGACTGTCGGAGAGCTTCTCCGCCGCTCAGCATTTTGAGTCCCACGACCGATCGCGAACAACCCCGAGCCCAGTTGACCTGGCTGGCAAATTGACGTGGCATATGGAGCGGGCATCTAGTCGATGGAGTTGTTCTGAGCCGGGCGGATGCGGAAATATGAAGTCCGGCGGTCTTCTCTCTTGACATCACCCCAAAAGACGTTCGCTCTCACAACACCTCGACGCTGTCACGTGAAGGCCTGGGGTTACTGTGTATTAGTAAAACCCCCTAAGAGGCCGGGGTAGGGAGCGAAGGAAGTCGTGGCGGTGCCTATCCACGTGCCCTTCTCGGCCGGTCCCGCCCGCCACTGCGGCATGCCGCCTCCCGCCTCCCGCACTTCGTCCCACGAAGGCGCGTTCCACCAAGACCGCTCCCGCTGCACCTCCGACGCATGCACCTCGGAGTGCAGGAGGCCATTATGTCATCTTTTGATAAATGTTCCCGGGTAAGCCCTCGGCCCAGCTCGAAGTAGGGCTGCTGACCCGACCCGTATCGGACGGTTATACGGGTTCCGTAAAACGGCACCCGTACCGTCCCGTCGCCCCTTCAACCCCTCGATCCGACGGGACGGGTTTGACCGTACCGTAGACTATTACGGCCGTCGAAAATACGGCCGAATACTGCATTGAAGCCGTATTTACGGGTGCAGCCAAAGGTCCATCAAAATGACCATGAAATCAACGGAACCTAGAGGGAACTCAGCGGCACGCAACGGCACGACCGCCGCAACATTTACAACGACGCATTTGTGATGCCACAGTCTCAGCACCACGCGGCGCTCGGCATGGGTCGGCATGGGTCGGCATTCACTCAGTCCGAGATTTCCGTGCCGTGCCGGACCTCACCAGACTCGGCGAGTTATTTTTCTCTACCTTTCATCCCGACCGGAGTCCCAGGGGAAGATTATATGTGTACTGTGGCAAATATTATCCCAACTCCTTTGCAGTATGGGCAGCTCAGCCCACAGTGACCCCACACATAGATTCCCACCCAACTATAGCGTGGTAACCTTACTGAGTTATTGACACTATTGCCTACAGTGCTGAGAACACGAGATATTTATCCCTGTCATACGAACACCTCCCACTCAGTAAGGCAAGCTATTTGTCTCCGAGTTCAACCGCTAGGTCGACTTCGGAAACCATCAGAACATTGATTATCATGTGCGGCAGCCCTCCGGCCTGCACCCATGGCCGTCAAGGAGATGTTTGGGAGTACTTGGTGCACCACACCCAGGGGAATCTATTCAGCATTATTGGAATATTTTACGGACCGTCCTCCCGTGATACGGCCGTGTTTGAGCCGTACCGTACCGGCAGACCTTTGAAAACTTTTTGTACGGTACGGTTTAAGCCGTAAATACCTGTCAAATCGACGGCCGTCCCCGTATACGGTACGGTCAGCAGCCCTAGCTCGAAGCATTCGGATCAAAAGTGGTTGGGTCCCACGGTGACGCAATTTTGAGGTTGGAGAGACCTTGTCAGGCAAGTTAAGCCAACCAGAAAACCAACTCGTGATTTCTTGCATCGAACGAAGGAAATGCCACGGATATGGAGCCAGTAATAATTGCTCGCCATAGAAAGCCGGCATTTCTGTTTTGGGAAACGATACTCGTATGTATATGTGAAGAGTGAAGAGGATTCGAAACTACAAACAGCACATAAGCAAAGACAACGCCTCTCTATGTACTAAAGTTCCAGATACGTGCATCTACGAAAGATTGATCAACAGAGAAAATACAACGACCCGGGTTGCAAGGGAAGCTCACGTTCAAAAATGAGTGCAGCTGAACGTATTTGCGCTTTCGTCAAAGTTGTGGAGCGCGAGATCGGGTGATCCCGGGGCGAGGAGGGTGGTCCTGGTATCGTTGGCACCATTGCAGCCTCCATAAGTGCTGATTCGCGGTCAGCTCCATCATTCTCTCAACAGGCCGGCCGTGCACTCACTCAAAAAAGGTGCACGCCCACCCGGCGGGAATCTCCACAGAGCTCAAGTGATCGTGGAGGTCAGAGGGCAAGGACGTGCACCCCCCCTCGACGAAGACGGCGTTGTCGCACTCCTCATAGTCCTTCTCGGCGCAAAGCTTGAGGGTGCCTGTCTCGGCGTCCTAGACGAATAATAGGTAAGAAAAGCACGTCGAGGCGAATGCGCCCAGGACTCACCGGAGCGGCCACCGCAACGGTATTGACTAGTGGAGCGCCATTGACCACAGCCAAGGCTGCGACGGAGGCGACGACGAAAGCAATGAAGCGAGCGGAGATCATTGTAAAGAGCAGGACTAGATGAGTGGGTAGGAGCCAGGATTGACCATCGTTCTCGCCCAGTATTTATGCGAAGGGTCCACCATTGCGTCAAAGGTTTCTCACCGCATTCTAGAACACCCGATGAGCCCGTTGGCCACCATTGAGGTGCACGAGGCCGAAGAGGCCGTCGAATACCCGGCCCAGAGTACGTGGGCTCCAGCGGCTTGAATAAAAGCGGGATCGAACGCAGAAGCTAACCCTCTTCCGACGCAGATAGCCCAACGTGCGGAGATGGTGCAGCGCCGCGGACTGCTTCGTACGTAACGATTGAGACCAGAAGTAAACCAACGACGTAGGGAGACTCTCGGGATCCCGTCGTCTACTCCGTTTATAGGCCATCAGAATCGCAATCCTGCTTGTTTCAGAAAAAGATAAGGCACGCATAATTCCGAATGCGAGAGAAAAGTCTGCCAGAAGACTGACGTATTCTGCCAGCCAGGTAAGCTGGCTTCTTTGGGTTGTAGCGTCGAGCGGAGAACTCAGAATGCATCCCAGGGCTAAACGGTAAACCCACTATTATAGCACTGGCATCAGAAGGTCATCAATTACTGTACCTTGTAGAATTCGGCGCCGCGGAACTTCAGAGGATTTCATAGCTGGGCAAGAAACAGGGAAGTCTTGTGGAAAGGTCGTGGTTGCGAAGTCGGCAGCGGTAACGGTCTCAATGATCCAAGGGGTGTTATCGTTTTCAGGAGTGTAAGGCGATCGAAAAAGGTTCGGAGCAAAGCCGGCACGACCGTCACGGTGGATTTATTAATGATTACTCCGGCACAGCTCCGGAGATTTGACCGCCGGTTCCGGCGGATCCGCCGGCCGGTCAACAATCCTGCAGGACCTCCTTATACCTGAACGACCTCGAAATACGTGAATGGTTTCGGGCGTTCAGTCAGACATGAACCCCCTTCAAGGAAAATGTGATCGTTCAAGTCTTTCCTAAGTAATTCTGAAGGTTCTGACAGCCACTTGGATAGTACGTTCACGAGAAGTCCAACCCTTCACACCTTCAGGATCATGAAAAACCTTCTCGAGCTCCCTTCATGCCCTTCAAGATGTCTCAAACCTTCACGATATGGTGTTCGCTGATCATCGTGCCGTGCTCGGCCGTTTGCCGGCCCCGTTGATTGCCACAACAGGCAAAACATCGAACACTTTCCCAACATTTTCCTCCTTGCTTTCTCCAACGGCGGCGGCGGCCCCAACGCGTACAGGGCGTATATGCAAGGCTCCCAGACTCCAGCGCTCATCAATTCCCGTAGTTGCGCCGCTCCGACCCCCAACTCTTTTCCTGAGGCGGCCGGCGGCGTCTACGACCTGCGCGCATTATATACGTGTGAACGATTGACTTCACAAAAGTATAGAAAGTCTGCTTGCGAGACTAACGCGCATTACGTATCCAGCTGGGAGGACGGATTTAGCGCAGGGCGCTCAAATCGTGCGTCTATGTCCTCTCCTTCCGTGACCACCACTGACTCGATCGACCAGTCCTAGGGGCTTGTCAACAGTTCCAGCGACATCGACCCGCTACACAGCATGTGCGGCTCGCGCAGAGCGCTCTTCTTCGTTTCAGGTCGGCGGGCGGGGTTATCCTCACTCTGAATGGCATGCGCACACACAGCACTTCCGCGCGCGATAGCGTCTGTGATGCGTGGCCGGCGTGCCGCGGCCACCCACTTAGGTGCCCGTGTCCTTTCGTTAGTTGTCTGCGCGCTCTCCGCATGCGGCCTCCATCGGCCGCGCCGATATGTAGCTCGAGTCGGCGTGTTCATACCAATCTCCTAGGTAGAAGGAAAGCCACGCAGAAGGCGGCGGGCACCTCTTGGCGCCGCGTGCCTCTGTGCGCTCGGAACGCCCGCCTCCCTCCGGGGTGTCCCGGATCGCCGGTGCTCCGTTCGCACCTATGTAGTCTCTAGGAACGTCAATCCAGGATCGTTTATTTTTTGGCAACCCTCGTGAATGTTGATTATAGTTATTCAACAATGAACTTGCAGTTAACTCTTGGCGCAGTTTACTTAGATGAGTTGGTGAGACGTGGGGTAAGCACGGCTCGAGCTAATCACACAGTGGTTGTAGTGGTTCAAGATAAAAGTAGTTAGTTTGCATAATACAGAATACAGCGACTTAAATACTACTGAGATACGGGTGAGTCATATGGAGTTGGGACTGAGTCATTAAATAGAACATGCTAGATAAATCTACATACTGTCAGATTGTTCTCTCTCAGTCTGGGCTGTGCTCCGGGCTGTGCTAGTTACCCAAGACTCCCCCTCAAGCTGGCAGTATGCCCATGTCTGAACAGAACTGATCATTCTTCACTCGAGGTAAAGACTTCGTCAGAATATCTGCAATCATTTCGTCAGTTGGGCAATACTCAACATTAATCAAACCATTCTCGATGCATTCCCGAATGAAGTGATTTTCGATGCGGAAATGTTTCGATCTCGCGTGGTGTTGTGGATCGAATGCAATGGATATTGCGGACTGGTTGTCGGAGTAGATCAATGTCGGCTCTGCTGGGAAATTGAAGGGCAATGCTTCAAATAGATATCGTAGCCAAATTGCGGCTCGAGTTGCGGCTGCAAGTGCGGAATATTCCGCTTCGGCGGTGCTCAGTGCAACAGTGGGTTGCTTCTTCGAATGCCAGGCAATTGGGCCGCCTGCGAGGAGGTAAACATAACCGGAGACGGATTTGCTGTCGTCTGGGTTCGACGCGAAGTCGGCGTCGCTGTACGCGCCATACTGGTTGAATATTGAGTTCGGATCAGAGTCCAAATTCGGTCCTCCAAAAGTGATCCGGTGCTGACGCGTCGCTTTCAAGTAGCGAAATATTCTCTTCATGGCAGTCCAGTGCGTTGCGCTCGGGTTGCTGGTGTATGATCCAAGTCTGGCCACTGCATGTGCTATGTCTGGGCGACTGATACTGGCTGGCCAAATTAATGAGCCCATGTGCTCTGCAAAACTCTGGCCTTTCTCGTCGGTGGTCTGTCCTTCGGCCTGGTTCTTCTCAAGGATGATGTTGGGGTCCATCGGGGTCTTCACCGTGGACATTTTCTCGTAACCAAAGCGCTTCAATATTCCCTCAATATAATGCTCTTGGGATATCTGAATGGTGCGTGCTGCGCGGTCGCGGTAAATTTCGATACCGATTAGTTTCTTCGGCTCTCCAAGGTCGTTGATTTCGACCTCTTGTTTCAACGCGGCCTCTGTGGCTGATAGCGTGGTGGGATTGTTGCTGAATAGCAGTAAGTCATCGACCCAGACCGTGATTATCACGAACTGATCATTGTTGCGGTGTACATATACGCCGTGGTCAACCTCTACGCGTTGGAAACCGTGCTTGGTGAGTATTCCGTGCAATTTCCGGTTCCATTCCCTACCTGACTGTTTCAGTCCATACAGTGTCTTCTTGAGACGGCATTTGCGACCGGAATCATCGTCAAAACCTGGTGGTTGGTCCATGAAAACTTCTTCTTGCAAGTCTCCATTCAAGTAAGCTCCCTTCACATCTAACTGCTTCATTTCGAGGTCTTTAACAGCTGCGATTGCGAGGAGTGCTCGGAGCGATTCAAGACGTACAACCGGGGAGAATGTATCGAAGTAATCGGTGCCGGGAACCTGTGAGTAGCCTTTCGCTACGAGTCTCGCTTTGTAGCGGACAATGTTCCCTTGCTGATCTGTCTTTAGGTGAAATACCCATCGACATCCAACTGGTTTCCTCTCGGCAGGACAATCTTCAAGATTCCAGGTGCCCATGGTGCTCAGGTTCTCGAGCTCGGCTTTAATAGCCTCTTCCCAGTGCGGCCATTCAAGCGACACTTTTGCCTCTTGAATGCTCTTGGGGATGTCGGGCTTACCTGGGTCAAGATCTCCGAGTGTGGCTTTATATGCGAAATTTGCGCTGGGTTGTCCTCATCTTCTGCGACGGTTTCGGGTTCGGGTTGTGAACCTCGACTAGGACGGTGAGCTGGCTCTCTGTGAGCGGCGGGATTTCCGAGTTTGAGGTAATTCTGATCTTCGACGGGGCGAGTTAATCTGCGGAGTGGGATTGGATTAAGCTGCTTTGCTTTAGGGGTTTGTTCCGTCGCGAGATGAGGCGGTGACAGCGCGGATGATGATGATTTGGGCTTCAGGGTGCTTGCGTTCTTAGGCAGTGCTGCCGGCGGTGGTGTGGACGGTGGTGCGGGTGGATTGGTACGTTCTGCTTTGCAGGTTGCGACGTCGTTGGCTGATTTGCTGGTTTCGCTGATGTGCTATTCGCGTTCCCGTTGTCCTCCCCCTCGGATGGAACATCATCTGAAATTTCGGTAAATTTGATGGAGGGATCGGTGAACTGGAAGTTGCGGGAGATTTTGACGCGGTGAGTGTTTACGTCGTAGTACCGTACTGCGTTAGGGCCGTCCAAATGCCCACAGAATATATGTTTGATTGCCCTCTTGTCAAGCTTCGATAAGCTTTCAACGTCTTCGCGGAAAATCCAAACTGGTGCTCCAAACTCTTGGAAGTGAGATACGTTGGGTTTCTCCTTCGTAAATACCTCGTGCGGTGTCATACCATCGGGCAGAGCCTTCGTTGGGGATCGATTTCGGACATACGCGGCATGAGTTACGGCGAACTCCCACAAACTCTTAGGTAAGTTCTTCTCCGCTAACATCGCTCTCGCGAGCTCTACGAGCGTCCGATTTAGTCTCTCAGAAACGCCGTTCTGGGACTGCGAGTAAGGTGCCGTGAAATGAATTTCTATTCCCTTTCCAGCGAGTGCTGATATGAGCTTCTCATTGAGGTACTCTCCTCCCTCATCAACACGAATCCACTTCGGTTTATAACCATACTGCCGTTCCAGCCATCCGACATGCTCCATGACTCTGGTCTTTGCCTGGTCCTTGCTCCTCAAAAACAGGACAGTCATTCTACGGCTAGCATCATCGGTGAAAGAAATATAATAGTAATTCCCTTCTGTTGACCGTGTTCGTGCAGGACCCCATAGGTCACTGTGGATGCCTTCTCCTGGGTTCTCTGACCTGTGAAGGGCTTTATGTGGGAATGGTTTGCGATGCATCTTAGCCTGAATGCAGGCTTCGCATACTTCGTCTTCGGGTGGTGGTTTGGTGTCGGGATCGATGGTAAGTCCTTCTACGGACTTATTCCTGATGAGGAGCTCTAAAGTCGAATTAGATACATGGCCGTAACGGCGATGCCACGCCGTCCAGCTATTTGGGTTAGCATCCTCGGAATTTCCAACGTTGGCTCGGTTCCGTACAACAACTGCTTGTGCATCAAGCCAGTACAGTCGGAACATTTTCTTACCTTCTAGGACGAGCCTCCCGGATCTGTTGCGAATGCTCGCTTTCCCATGTTGAAATGTGGCTGCTCCTCCGGCATCATCTATGCGGGGAATCGAAAGCAGATTGTTAGCGGCTGTTGGTGCGTACAATGTATTGTATAAGGTAATTGTTTCTTTCTGGCCATTGATATAGCTCTCAAGTTTAACAGTCCCGCGGCCATTGGCCTTCACTGAATTGTCGCCAAGTCCTTTGATGATTTCGCCCTCCAGCGGAGTATAATCCGAGAATATATCTCGTCTATTGGCGATGTGGACCGTACAGCCGGAATCGGCTAGCCACGCGGCTCTTGATAGACGCGAATCGAAGTGGGGTGGCTCAGGGTTGGTGGTCACGAAAGCTGATTGCTGGTTCGAGTCCGCATCGGAAGTCTGTTGCGTCCCAAGGTTAGCATTATTACCTTTCTTCTTACCTTTCCATTTCCCTCCTGAACCTTTTCCACTATAGTTCTGGGGGCGTTGGCCTTCTTTGCCGCCTCCCTTGCTCCAGCAGTCCTTTGCCATGTGGCCCGCGGCTCCGCAATTGAAACATCCGTCATTGGTGTTCGTGGACTTGCTGTGCTGATGGTTATTCTTTGCGAATAATGCTGATGATCCCGTAGATTCTCCGGCCTTCTCTTTCTTCCGTCTATACTCCTCAAGAATGAGGGCAATGAGCTCGTGAGAGCTCACAGTGACAATACTGCTCGGGCTAGGGCTGGTTGAAGAGTTAGCAGTAGGTGGTGTTATCATTAACGCACCGTTATTAGCTGCTAAATAAGAGCTCGTGAATTGGTCCCAGGATTCCGGGAGAGAGGTGATCAACGCAATGAGGAACTCCTGGTCAGATACCAGACTGTTCATTGTGTTCAACTGCTCTTGGATAGAGCGAAGCTCCGTGATGTGAGCTGAAATGTCGGCGCCTTCTTCGGCAATCGTCCGGTAGAGTCTCCGTCGATATGACATGATACCTAGCTGACCTCTGGCTTCTTTGACAGTTCGAAGCTGTGCCCACATTTGGGATGCCGTTTTTGCTCCCGCAATATGTACCATCTGGGAATTTCCCAAAGCAAGTTCAATTTTGCTTCGTGCTTTTCCGTCGGCCTTAATCCATGCTGAAATCAATTTCTTCTCGTCTGCAGTTGGCTTCGTCGGGTCAGCGACCGTCGGGTAAGCCTCAGAGCCATCAACGTAACCCTCAAGTTCGTTGTCTCGGAGTATCGCCGATATGCGACGCTTCCATGGCATCCAATTCTCTTCATTGAGAAATTCAATCCGAGTAGAAGAATGTTCGGTCATGTTCAAGGTGGAAAGTGGGTAGACTGGTAAATTGTCAGTGCAGATTCAAATGAGAATAGAGTGTCGCTAATAAACTTTGTGATTGGGCTTTAGGCTCGGGGCCCATAACCTCTTGGCGCAGTTTACTTAGATGAGTTGGTGAGACGTGGGGTAAGCACGGCTCGAGCTAATCACACAGTGGTTGTAGTGGTTCAAGATAAAAGTAGTTAGTTTGCATAGTACAGAATACAGCGACTTAAATACTACTGAGATACGGGTGAGTCATATGGAGTTGGGACTGAGTCATTAAATAGAACATGCTAGATAAATCTACATACTGTCAGATTGTTCTCTCTCAGTCTGGGCTGTGCTAGTTACCCAAGATTAACTGAGCTTTGGTTCAAAAGTACAGTACGATGATTTACATAAAGTGCCGTGAAAGACTGCCTCAGCCGGAGACTAGCTCGTCAATAATGATACACGAGTCCTTCAAATTTGGGGGCTGCTGTGTCCTGAAGGATGTCGGACACTGTTCAGGGACTGACCGGGCGTTAAGGTAAAGCCGGATCGTGAACATGCCGAGCATCCTTGTAGGCCCGAGTCGTCTCGTGAAGATCAACGAGGGTTGTGCAAGACAGTCAATATCCTTAATGTATTGAACTGTCTTGAACGGTTAAAGTTCTCTTGGAGGAAAGCTTAAGCGAGGAACGATCCAAAACACCGTGAAGGATTGATTTTTTCTTCGTGAAGGATGGACTTTTCCGTGAAGGAGGCCGTGAATCTTGAAGCCTTCACGTATTTGCGGCTCGTTCAGGCACGTATAATTCGTGAAGGATAGCGTCCCGTCGGATCTGGCGGACAAATCCTCCCCCCATTCAACTTTCATCAGCTCCGGCACGCCCGGCATCTTCCGAACTGAACTTGTCATTGAACAATTGAACAATGTTACTTGATACTCGTCTACTTTCAGAACTATTCGCAAGCACGACGGGCATAAACCTTGATCAAATCCTCATCAACCACATAATCCACCATATCTCCTGCTGCGTCTCTCGCATGGTGCAGTTGCAGGGCAGGCATGCCCGCGCCCCGAGAATACTCCTCGAAGAACGCCAGCAGCTTATTGGCCGGATTCTCTGGGCGCATCCGAACGTGCTCTAGCCACTGCGCAGCTGGAACGACGGGGAGGTCGTACATCTTGGAGAGCGTGCTCGCAACCAATGACCATGGTGTCGCAATGGAGTTCTCGAGGTTGTAGAACTCCAGAGGGGCGCTCGAGAACTGTATCTCCTTGTATAGCACTTGCGCAGCGACATTTACCGGAAGCCAGCGAACCGTCTGAAGGCGGAAGATCAGACGATACGAACAATACTAGAGGCTAGGAGTTACCGGTAAGCCGTCGGGGACGAGCCCAAAGTCACGACACGACTTGAACAGGATTGGGATATGCTCCTTCGAAGACCACGCGCCCGTTCCTTCTGCTCCGGAAATCTGACCACTCCGTATGATCGTGGCTTTGAGGGACGGGCGCCCAGCCACAGCGCGTTCAATGATCTTCTCGGCGACATACTTCGAGTGCGCGTAACCTTGGTCCAAACAGGCGGCGGGCGTCTCCATCGATGCCTCTGGTGCTGATCCGGGCCATCCTGCGACAACAGCGACGGACGAAAGGAAGGTTATGTGGGGTGGGGAAGGCAGCGGGGAACCGAGCGCGAGATCAACGAGGTTCCGGACGCCCTGGACGTGTGTCTTGAAGGAAGGGAGAATGAGGTTAAAGTTCAGCAGCCATGCGCAGTGCACAATGTGTGTCAATTCCGCCCGCATCTGGAAGAAATTTCAGATACAAATCCTAGTTCCGTCGCAAATGGACTACGCACCGCATCATAGATCCCACGGTTCAAGCCAAGATTATTTTCGCCGAGCGAAACTTCGAGATGTACCACCCGGCCCTCGCTCACAGCTCGGGTGAGGAGGCCGTAGTCCAGGCCCCTGCTTCGAAACGCAGCCTCATGACGCTTCTCGATGCTCCCGGCGTCCGTCTTCCGATTGAGCAAGTAAATCTTCGCCACCTCCGGCTTATTCAGCAATAAGGAGACAAAGAATGAGCCCAGTGATCCCGTCGAGCCGGTGACCGCATACACGGCGCCCCCGTCCAAATTCCGATCGTCCATCGCAGGTCGATGCTCGGGGAAGTCGACAGTGTATTTGTCTATTGTATGAGCTATGGTCGCGCCAATGTCGAAATCAGCGGAGCTCTGGTCGTTCATCGACGTTTCCGACGATGAAAGTGCGTCCTGCAAGTACCTCGCCAGGCCACGCTGCGTGGGCAAGGTGTACACAATATTCTGCGGCACAGAGACGTTCTTGCCGGATTTTTTCAGCGCAGCCAACATGGAAGATCGGATGCGCATGGCCAGAAGGGACTCCAATCCGGCGTCGAAGAGATCTTCATCGAGTGCAACGCGCCGCTGGAGGACTTTGTGCACCACGGCCTCCACATACGACGTGACGGCCTCCGAGTCGTGCAAGGGCAGTCCCCCAGTCGGCAAGGCGACCTCCTCATATCCATCTTCCTCAACGCGCCGGTACGCCGCTTCGATCTCGTCGACAAAGTGATTCAAGCTCAACTTCCGATTGATGGAATGCTTGTCGGTGAGAACGAAGGGTTTCGTCGGCGTTCCGACAAGGACGAGGGGCCGTATGAGCCGCGAGTGTTGGGGGATTATGGTGTTGACGTTCTCGGTGATGTGGGGCCAGACAGTGTCTAAATAAGCAGCGACAACATCGGGCTCGTCGGAGCCAAGGGGCGCAGAAGGCCAGATGATGGCACCGTTGAGGAAGCGCCCGGATCCAAATATAACCGCAGCTTTGATGAGAGGAGAGGTGCATAATAGATTCTCTACAATGCGAAATTAGCGACCGAAGGGACATGAAACCAAATGCAAGCATACCGAGTTGCTTATTGTCCGTTTTTTCGCCGTTGTTCAGAACGGTAACATCACCCATTCTGCCCTTGATTGTCCATAGATGTGACTTCGCAGGATCTGGATGCTGCTCCCAGAGATCGCCGGTGGCTAACCCGTCTGGATTGCGATGGTTGATCACACACGGAGAATTTTCATTCGGCTGGGAAATAATTTCAGTAACAGCCATGGGAGGAGGACGCGAACCTACCAACACGATCATTTCTTTGGCAGTTCCTTCGGCGTCGATCGGCTTGAAGAAGTATTTATACATCTCATTGAGAGTGATATATTGCCAGTCGCCCGGTTCTTTTGAGAGAGAAATGGCACTGAGTGGACCAGTTTCCGACCTGTATCCCGCAGATGGTCAATGTTACTGGTAGACAGATGACGCAGATTCGAACTTACATCCCCATCAGAGATTGGAGTCGCACGTCATTATTACGGAGAACATCTCCAACGTCCTTACGGAGGGGTGCACCACTTGTCAGGAGAATCGATGCGCGTTTTAGAATCTGTTAAACCATGGAGACAATATTCAGTGCGCCGAATTAATAAAGCGCACCATCAGGCCCTCCTCTCGAAGTTCTCCGTCGACGATCTCTTCGAGCATACTTGGTGGCAGCAGGATTTCCAACCCTCGCTCTCCATGGAGAGTCAGATGCCGTAGAACCACCCCAGACGTGGGAGGTTGGCGCAAATTAATAAAGTGAACCCGACCGACCAGTCCGACGGCGAATACGTATGTCAAAAGGACACCGACAGACTAATGCATCGTCAGCAGAGACGTATTGGGATCCGTCAAAACCCACGTGAAATAATGGCATGACTGTGTAATATGTACAGTGCATGGATTGAGGACGTTGCCGCCGTATCGCCGAACAGATATTTAGAAGGAACTGATGGGTCTCAGGAATGAGCTTCGGATGACCTGCAACATGTGTAATGCAACCGGATTGAACAAGTTGAACATAATCTTACCGGTGGACCCCGACGTATGCTTGAAGGCAAAAATACCGGTCCGCGCCTCTACGGCCAATGTCTCCGGGCTCCCAGTTGGGTAGTCGGCCCACAAATCGCGAGAATCATCTGTAGTCCCATCTTGCGGAGTGACCTCATCGACAGTCTTCACAATGTGGAAAGACGGTTCATTGAGATTCTCCGCAAAGGAAAGGAGGTCGGAATCAACGATCAGGCGGGTCGATTGTGCAGACTTCATGAGATGGATGGTACCGCTCGGTGAGTTACGAGGTGAAAGGACGATGGGCTGACAAGATTGTGCTGATGGTCAATAGATAAACCTCATTATCGGTCAGCCACATACCGTCCATCTCAGCATGACCACCGCAGTGAGGGTGAGGAAGTAGCTGTAGCCGTTCCGCAGGAGGAGGCCCACAACGAAGTTTGGCTCTCCGATGTTGCGCGCTGGCCATCCAGAGGCAGCCACCAGCTCTTCGGCACGTTGCCGAATGTCGAGAAGAGCATGGCGCCAAGTGATCTGAGAGAAAACGGGCTGAGCGTTGGGCAGGGCTTCATTCACGATAAAACCGAGCTGGCGCGCAGGATCCGCTCGAGCAAGGCGCAGTAAATTCTCAGGAAGAGGAATAAGGGGATTGAGCTCGGGAATGGATGCGTCGGACATTAATGGGAAAAAACTGCAAGGCTAGTAGAAAATGTGGTGAGTGGGGGAAAGAGGTTTGTTCCCTTGAACGTGGGTCCGCAGATGCCGCAGGGCCGCGGAATTAAGATGGGCTGTGCGGGATCGATCTGCCAAAACATGACATGAGAGTCGGAAGTAAAAGTGGGTCTGAAATTAGGTCGGAAGCTCAACTGAGCCGCTGCCGTCGTGCCGCCTACTCGTGGCACACTTGCACTCAACTTCTCCCGCTGGCTTCCTTGTTGCTCCCTTGGTTCTCAGCGATGGCGGTCGTGGCTGCAATCTCCATCACTGATGCAGGAGAACTTGAATGTGGACGTTATATCAAGATGAGAGGAAGATCCTTCGGAGATCCGATGGGACTCGGAATCCTCCAGCTGTTGGATTCGCATATAATCAACTATAGAACCACAGTTGGGACCTCACTCTATTTACACCATGACACAAGTCGACACTGTGGTATGTGTTTCTCTTCAGCCTCCCAGTCGTGACTCTAATTTTCTGGTCAAGCCCGAAAGTACGACCGTGCTGGTCATCGGAGGAGGTCCCGGTGGCAGCTATGCATCGACTATTCTCGCCCGCGAAGGAATCAATGTCGTCTTACTCGAAGCCTCGAGACATCCCAGGTGCGAGTAGGCTATTTCCGAAATATAGGACCTTTACTCACTCCTGGTGTCGCAGAGATCATGTCGGAGAGAGCATGTTGCCTTCTCTCAGGCACTATCTGCGTTTCATAGGGGTTGAAGACATTTGGAACGCCCATGGTTTCAAGCACAAGGTGAATAAATTTTCAACCTCTTTCCAGTTCGCGCGCCAATTCCAATCTCCAGCCGGGAGCTTGTTTTAGATTTGCTCAAGATCAAGTGGATTACTGTAAGCGTACCTTTATATCAAGTTCGCCGTGCTAATAATTATTTCTCGCATAGACACCGATTTTTCCACTCTGGGTCCGGGCAGGACGACATGGAATGTGGTACGGATTAATTGGCGCCTGTTTGAAAAGCATCACTGATAATTCCATTTTTCAAGTTGAGGGCGGAAGCGGACGAGATTCTGTTCCGCCACGCTGCTTCCCAGTCCGTCCAGACCTTTGAAGACACCCGCGTCGAGTCCTTGGACTTCGAAGCGGGCGAGGATCCCATCTCCTCTCGGCCCATTAGCGCGAAATGGACGAACAAGTCCGGCCAATCTGGCGTAATCAAGTTCGATTGGCTTATCGACGCGTCCGGCCGCCAAGGCATTATGTCCACAAAGTACCTCAAGAATCGCATCTTCCGCGAGGCGCTCCGGAATGTCGCGGTCTACGGCTATTGGAACGACGTTGCAATTTTCGACGAAGGGGGTCCTCGCTCCAATGCGCCTTTCTTCGAGTGCCTTGCTGGTGCGAGCGTCCTTGATCCAATCATGTCTATCTTCTGACGATACTGCAGACAAGCTCGGCTGGGCGTGGCTTATCCCGCTCCACAATGGCACGACTTCAATTGGTGTAGTCATGCATCACGATAACTCGGTTAAGAAGAAGAAAGCGAGTGGCCTCTCCTTGGAAGACCATTACCACGACCAACTTAAACTGGCGCCTGGGATCTCGAAACTCATCGGGGAGAAAGGCTCCTATATTCCTGGGAGCGCTAAGAGTGTCGGAGACCATAGTTATCATGCATCGGCTTACTCTGGGAACCATTTTCGCTTAGTCGGAGACGCTGCAGGTTCGGATGGATTTCCCAGTCGTGTTTCGTCCCACTGATAGTCTTTTTTGCTTTCAAGCCTTCATTGACCCACTTTTCTCATCTGGCTTCCACATGGCAATGACGAGCGGGCTTTCTGCAGCGGCCACCATCTTGGCCTCGATTAACGGTGAACTCTCCGAACTTGAAGCTCAGAACTGGCACACCACCAAGATCGGCGTCTGTCAAACGAGGTAATGGCTTTTATGTTCTTTTACTTTCGACTTTCCGCCGCTGACGCTGTTCACCTCAAAGATTCCTCATGGTGGTTCTCATTGCGTACCGTCAGATGCAAAGCAATCCCACCATGTTGAACGCCCTGAAAGCTGAAAACTACAATCAAGCGTACAACGTCTTCCGCCCAGGTAGATAAATCTGCTTGAGCTTCCGTCGACAACTCTGACCTCGCTTCAATGCCAGTCTATCAAGGGGAGAACGACACCACGACGACTTTAACGAAAGAGGAACAACTCGGCGAGCTGATGGATTTCACGCGCGAATTCTTCCCCTTGGTTACGCCCACGGACCAGCCGCCGGCCAAGACAGGCACGTACATCGTGGACACCCACGACTTGAGCCTGGTCTTGGATTCGGAGGAAAGCGATGCGAGGGATGTTCTGCGGAGACTCAAGCTCAGCGTGATGCAGAACGACACCAGCGATGACACTGGTGACACGATCAACGGGTACGCGATTCGCTTGGAAAAGGGGAACCTTGGCTTGATGAAGGTTGAATAAATTTTGGTATTATATTGCAATCGTAGTCATGATAGGCTTTACTGGATATGAATCACGGATTTCGATGTCTACTGTCGTTTCGTATGCAATCTGTTTCTACAATGCCTGCTTAGTCCAACCCAAACCTTGAAAAACTTGAACCAACGTTCGGAGTTCAGCTCGAACCGTGAGATCAGACGTCAGCTGTGACACTCGGCGCCGACGCCCGCGGCAACAGTTATCACTCCCTGTCCTGCCAGGAACCTGCCAGCCATGGCCTATAGGAGGATTCTCCAACTACTCTCCACCAGTGCCTCAGAAGTATGATAACCATCCACCCTCTGAGCTACCTAAACTTAGGCATATATGGAGCTTTCAAGGTTGCCACTGGTTCCGAGTCACCAATAGCGTTCGCATCTCTACCCCGGACATTGACGAGCGACGAAGCGCACGTACAAGTCGGAAAATTCCGCGTGCCCTACGGTGATTTGATGACTTTTTAACCTTTTGCTATTGTATTGCAATTGTAGTCATGCACATTAAACCACGGATCGATCTTTACTTAGGTTCCATATGTCAAGGATTCTGTTCCCAGAATGCCTGCATTCAATCCAACCCAAGCCTTGAAAACTTGAACCAACCGGGTGGCCCCGGTTCGGAGTTTGGCTCGGACCGTGAGAACCAACCAATATCAGGGTCGCCCACGACAACAGTTGCCACTCTCCTGCCAGCAACCTGCCAGCCATGGCTCAGCACTCATGCCTCACCCCAAACTGTGATAACCATCCGCCGCCCTAAAGTTGGTCATATAGGCCTTCCAAGGACGCCACTGGTCGACATCGCTGATAGCACTTCGATTCTGCACCCAGGGTGGCGACCGCGAAGGGCACGTACAATTCGTAAAGTTCCGCCACCCGCGTGCCTACGGTGATGTGATTTTCTTTCTCGCTTCTCATGCCTACTCTCCTGGCTCTAAGTACATTGACTGGCTTCAACCCGAGGTTCCCGCGTAGATTTGAACGTGCGAAGTAGGCATGCAAGATCATCGTGAGCTGTAGAATTGCTTTGCAAACCTATTATTGCCTGGCAGCATTGTTCAGTCAAACTGCATGGGTAAGATAAGATACACTCTCTTCTTAATTCAATACGATCTTTCCATCATCTCTTTCATCAGGCAGGCTATTCTGGTTACACAATCACGTCCACACACAGGCCCGACCAACGTCGCAAGGTGGATCCAACTCCCGCATTGCAACTCCTTCCAAAATCAGAATCGAACAACGCCTTCTTGATCATTTCCAATCTCGGAATATTCTGTTTTTCCTGGGCGATTGGTCCGCGGTCTTCGCAGCGCTGTTGAGATCGCGGCGCGACCCGCGACCCGGGAGGTGGAGAGGCGTGTTTATTACACGGCACGAATCAAGAAAACATCAAGATATTAAGAGGCGAGGCTGGACGATTGGCCCAGATCGGAAGAATGTTTCTACCAGACCGGTACGCGGATTTCGGTGGAGGTGCTCTCGTACTCTACGCATCGGCATTCACCCTGTGTGCTCTGTGCGTACTATACGGCGTGTCTCTGCGCCATCCTCTGCACCACATCCCAGGTCCGTTCTGGGCACGATGGACGCCCTTTTGGCTCGCCTATCACGCATATCATGGACGCCGGTACACAGCTGTTCATGACGCGCATCAGGCAAGTTCCAACGCCGCTTTTCCTTCTCGGACACAACCTAACCTCAGGTTTCTTTTTTTGTGAAAAGCGCTATGGCTCGTTGGTTCGAATTAGTCCGAACCACATCTCCATTGCATCTCCGGACGCCCTATCGGTGGTTTATGGCCAAGGTCCCAAAGCTCCTGGGAAGTCGCCCTTCTATGACGCGTTTTTGTCCAACGGGAAAGCGTCCATCTTTTCTACAAGGGACCGTCAAGATCACTCGGTCAAACGGCGAGCAGTGTCGCACGCGTTCTCTAGCTCTGCACTACAAGAATTCATTCCCTTCATTCATTCGACAATCGAACAATTCACGCATAAGATGGACGAGTTATGCGACAAGGCTGAATCCTTTGACGCACTACTGTGGTTCAATTATCTTGCTTTTGACATCTTGTCCGACTTGGTCTTTGGCGAGCGTATCGGGATGCTAGAAAACGTCAGAATAGTTCATCCACCCGAATTCATATCGAGATTTTATCTTTATGCTGCAGGGCTCCGATGAGGTCGCAATCCCGCAACGTGATAACTCAACAGTCACCGAGAATGCAATCGCACTGGTGGATGAGGTACGGGCCCTGAACGTTTCGCCAACTATGCCGTCTAAAACCGAAACAGCGAGAGCATTTTGCCGCTATCGTTGGAATTCACCCTTTTCTCCAATGGGCCACCAACTGCATGCCTTTTCTCAGTGGACACAAAGCAGCGTCGGGGTTGGAACAACTCGCTCGCCGACAGGTCTTGAAGCGCCTTTCTTCTGGAACGAGCCGCAATGACATGCTTGGGAAGCTCATTCAAGCACGCGGATACGATTCCCGTTCGCCGACTGCCGACGAGATTGCTGAACTCACCGCGGAGAGTGTGACGCTTCTGTGGGTGTCGATTTCTCACGTCCGCTGCTGCAAAAACTAAATTGCTTTTCTCAGTATTGCCGGCAGCGATACTACCTCGAATTCCATTGCAGTCATTCTTCATTACATCTTCACCAATCCCCGAGTCCACGAGAAGTTATTGGGATTGCTCCTCGATGCTGCGGGCGGCCAAAATGAATTGACTTATGAGCAAGTCAAGGACATTCCTTACCTCCAAGCTACT
The DNA here is from genome assembly GCA_029289555.1 of Mycena latifolia. NCBI lineage: Eukaryota > Fungi > Basidiomycota > Agaricomycetes > Agaricales > Mycenaceae > Mycena > Mycena latifolia. The sequence continues at coordinate 1,420,202 of JARJLE010000010.1, read as the reverse complement.
ATAAACGAAGGGTACGCGGGCAACTTCCTATTCATAGAGCGATGTTCACGTTACAGGGTTACAGATTACGATTGCATTCTACAACCGCCATCGGCCTTCATCGATCAGCACCTCAGGGGGGCCTTACGTGGCGTGAGCAATGGTTTCCAGAAGGGGTATGATTCTTCGTCTTCTATCCTGTCGTTCCGCTCTCAACGGACATCCAAAGACTGAGCTCTCCGTTCCTGCGTGGACAATCGGTCACGATCCCGACCTGTGGGGTGACGCGGAAACTTTTCGTCCCGAACGATGGATTGAAGACAAGGAGCTTCGGTCGTATCTTTTAACCTTCGGCAAGGGCCCGCGAGCATGCGTGAGTGGCCTGTTTGACTTTTCTTCGCGGAAACTGAGTCGCTGCTACCAGATCGGTCAAAAGTGAGTTATCGGCGACTTGCGCAGACTGACAGCCAGCATACTGACAGCCGACCCCTCAACTTCGACAGCCTGGCATATATGGAGATGAATTCCGTCATCTCGATGATGATCCTGAAATACAACATTGAGGTCGCGTCGCAGGAGCTCAAAACGACAGAGGGATTCATGCACAAACCAGTGGATTTTCGGATTAGGTTGAGTTTTAGGTGTTAATTCGGTACAGGTTACATCCGCTTCGATTTTCCAGAGATTCGAGTTAATGCGATTTCTGCGGTGAATCTGTATGTCGCTGGGACTTAGTATTCAAAGTAAAACTGATTAGAACGGGATTCAACTTGTTGGGTTCCATGAAAACTTGTGCTAGATCAGAAACTTGAAATAGGGAGCCCAGGGCTGAGTTAGTTGAATTTCCCTATTACTGCCGACTATGAGCCGCAATGAACTGTGTTCCGCGTGAGCGTGCAACGGACCCATGCTTGGTCCGTGATGGGCACAACAATGCGAGATTCTGGAAAAACATGCCATCACAGCTGCGATGGTTGTCAACGCCGTTCTGGAGACGATGGGAAGGCCCTGTGCGAAGTCGCGAACGTGATGTTACATAGATAGTTCGAGTTGCGAACACGCACCGAATCAGCGGCCAATAGCAGAGAATCAATCTCGAGCCACATCATTTGCGATAGTGTCTGAGTCAACGTCTCGGTTGTAAAGACTGCTCGGTTCAGAAATCCTAACTGTCGCAAACTTCTGTATGTTGTCGCCAAGTTGTCGCCAAGTTGACACCCCGGCTGTTCCCGTGAATTCGAAGATCCTTTTAGCCTTTTTCCATTTTTGTACCGTATACGGCAAAAGCCAATGCAATCCCAGATTCTAGAAAGGTCGCTGTCTCGTGTCAATCAGGACCCGGCGGCTGTCAAATGACCTTCGTGTTATATTGACCCACTGCTTCTCCCGCATGCGCCGACCTCGCAACTGGGACTACGTCTCTCATTTCGTGATATCTATCGTCGGTGTGGCTATTGGATCCTCAAAAGCATCATTACCCAGGGAACGGGCATTCGGGACTCGGTACTCCTTCCATCAGTCCAACACTGACGCTGGTGCTCCTTCCTATTTAATTTAGTTTTGCTGAGGGGTCACATGGAGGGACTTCCCTTCAAGTCCCTTCCGAATCCCGGGCCCGTGGAGCACTCACCATATAACAGCGAAATCGTTCGATTTTTAGTTGCAACCTCCCAATGGATTCCACAACGTTCCTGCCCTTCCCGGACGATATACCAACACATCCGCTGCTCGTTATTGACTACCAGCGCGTCAAGGCGGGGGACACGGAAGAAATCGAGCAGCTGTGGACTGCCGCCACAAAGCTCGGCTTCTGGTAGTACGTGCAAATTTTGCGCTGCCACGATAACTACCAACTCCCATATTTCGTCAGCCTCAAGAACCACGGGGTTGACGAGCAGGTTCATGCAATGTTTGATATGGCGGCCGAAACGATGGCATTGCCGATGGAAGAGAAGATGAAGTACGAACAAGGGGATGATGGGATGTCATTTGGGTGGGCCACACAAGTACCTTGAACTCAAATATTAATATCATCATGAAGATACAAAGCCGCCGGGGCGAATGCTGTTGACGCCACGGGGATGCTGGACACAGCGCAATTTATTAACGTCGCCAAAGATGATGCTTTAGCATGGCCAGCACAAGCACGGCGGTCATATCCGTCGACCGTCAATGCCCGTATGGAATCCACAATCATCCCTTTCGTTGAGAAGTCGCTCGCCGTCAATAACACTCTCCTCGAGGCATTCAACGACAAATTGGGGCTTCCCAAAGGCACTATGTTGAAACAGCATCCCCGGGAAGAATACAGTGGGAGCGAGGCACGTTGTCTATTCAGTCCTCCTATATTGGACCGGCAAGTCATCGGCGCCCACACCGGTGCGTCGTCCGAAATTCATGCGCATAGTTTTTCATGAATTGACTCTTCGCCAGATTTTGGATCATTGGTGTGCCCAGCCTCCTATTATAATTGCAAGCACTCCCTGATAATTATTCCGTCAGTCATTCCTCCACAATCGGCTGGGAGGACTTCAAGTCCTTGTTCCTGGCGCGGAAACATGGCAATACGTGAAGGTACGATCTTATTGATCAACAGTCATAGGGCTTCCCCTTACAATTCTTAGCCTATTCCCGGCCATGCGATTTGCAATCTCGGAGATGCGATGGCCATATTTAGCGGTGGAATCTTGCGATCCAACCTTCATCGCGTTGTGTAGGCATTAATCTGCCTATTTCTGCATCTCCATGTAACGACATTGCAGGAACCCTCCCGGAGCGCAGGGCACCTTGCATCGTTTCTCGCTCGTATACTTCACACGCCCAGGAAACTCGATTATTCTCCGCGCCCTTACCGACGAGAGCCAGATGGTTGCGGATGCCGTCGCTAGTGCCCCCGATCCCAAGAAATTCGACACCGGTGTAACATCTTTCGACTGGTTTACGCGCCGCATAAAAAACCAGCGAATCAAGAATCGGAAGGTAGTGTCTTTCTTGTCTCCTGCGCGGCTGCCGTTGATTTGCGTGTCTAGGGTCCGGAGACATGGATGGCCAGTAGAGGGACCGAACACACGGATCCCACTAAAGTCGAGAACGCTTGATCTGTACCAATGCTCATGGTGCAAGTCCAAACGTCGCTAGCTAAATGAATCAGTATATTAGTTGTTGAAACGTCTGTCTCAGAGAAACTAGTGATGCTGGCGATTTAGGTTCAACAAGCTTAGCACAGCTTCATTTGTTGAAGTGTCCGTCTGCGACAACCCTACCATTTGGGTGCCTGCAGTGGATTAAAGCATCACTCGCCTGTGTAAATACACATCACGAATTTAGCGGATAGCCTACGCTCCTGCAGCAAAAGACCAACGAGCATGGGAAAAGAACTGGAATCGGCGGGCACCATTTTCTTCACGCGAAGTCTCTCACTCGAATAAGCTGGTAAAACAACGCCCGTCTTCGAACAAGCAACCGCCTCGACTACATCCCCGAGTTTTTCTTGCGTAAACTGAGGAAGCAGTTGAGAATAAAATCTCCGAGACGGCCTGCCTACTCACATTTTCGATCGATCCGCGTAGTCCCTTAGACACTCATTCGCAGTCTCAACCGCATCATTATCAATCTCGCTCTGTGTCAGACGCTGCGCGATCCGCTCCGCCTCTACCCTCGCCCTCTCTCACATGCTCCGGCATGCAATCCAGAAGGAATGAAAGTAAGTGGCCCTCCCACTCCCCGTCTTCGCCCTTTCCCAGTACCTCGCGAATCGGATCCATCGCGACCTCCGGAAAGCGGGAAAGCTGGGCGCGGCACCCGCCCCACGGCGGCCAGTTACCGTCCTGCATCCAATCGAGCAGCCCCGGGACAAACGGGCGTATCTCCTCCGGTGTCTGCACCAGCAAATCGAGGCTGCGGATGGCCATGTCGTCTGATTTGGTGCGCGGGACCCACGCCTCTGATGCTTCGAGGAACTCGAGGATGTCCGCACTTCGCTCGGAGACGTACAAGGCTGCCTCTGCTTTGGTTGGCTGCGTCGCGAGCCGGGTGAGTGTGTCGCGGTAGGGCTCTAGGTGATCTTTGGGTAGGTCGGCGAGGATGCTGTAGGATATAAGGCGCTTCAAATCCGCAGCACCAAGGGTTAATGCGGGGGCAGCCAAGACAGAGAGCAAGGCAGAAACGAGAGGGTTATCTAGGGAGGGCGCTCTCGCGGTCAAGCGTGAAACGAGAAGTTCAGCTACGCTGTAATAGTAGTTGTATGAGGAGGAGGAAGTGGGGAGTTGGGAGATGAAGGTAGCCAAGGCATCGGTGTCCCCCGAGTCGAGGATTTCAGTGTGTTCGATGGACATTGGTAATCGACGCCGAGAGAAAGCCGTTGGACCTCTTTGTATCCGAGTCAAGTTCGCAGGGGCCCGGGGGCACCAAAGGTGTGTACTAATGAGGAGACTAGATCTGAGCCACTCTAGTATGAACGTCTACCCTCATAAGTTTAAGACCCAAGATTGCAAGGCGATGGAGGGAACAAGAGGCTTTTGATACGACTCACGGCAAAGCCTCAAGTGGCGGTGCCGGACGGAGGCTGTGTCCAAGCTGTGCACTGTCAGGCTTTTTGCTCAGACCGTACTATTGAATTCAGGATAACACGATGGCGGGTACTTGAAGCTCATCGTGGACAATCACTCAGGTTTTTCAACCTGTGGCAATCTCCATTTTTGGCGCACGGACCCCAGGATCCAAGATTCTCCCCTCGCCGGTCACCTGGAGATCTTTACTAAACCTTCGTTTATCACGGGCCATTTCCCTCCAAGTCGATTGTGGGTCATGAACTACGAGGACTCGGAGCATCCGCACGTCGTTCACCTCATGGTCAGGTCAACCGGCCACAGTGTGACCACAACTCTCCCTGTTTCGGACTAAAGACTTGTTCTCATGTCTTTTGGGACGCATGTTTTTTGCCCTCCTGGAGAGTCACAGGTTTATCTGTATACATTTCTCTCCGATGATGCCTCGAGTCTTCATTGGGGCGTCTGGCATTGATAAAACACTGCGCGTAGACTCCATTTTTGCTCCATTCCAGGATGTTCTCTGCCTACGCTGTAATTCTCACACTTGCTCATCTGGTTTCTGGCGTTACCTATCACCAAACCGACAACATTAGCGGTGCAGGATTCCTGTCTGCTTTCTCTGTCCAAGCTATCGCAGATCCGACGCATGGACGAGTGTAAGCATATTATCACCGGATTCTCAGCCATTTACTCCGATGTCCACAGGAATTATGTGAACGCAGCAACAGCAGCTAACCAGAACCTCACTTTCGCCTCTGGGAGCACGTTCGTTGTCCGAGCAGACTCCAAGACCGTTTTGACTGCGAGTGGACCAGGTCGGCACGGATTTTCTGCATTTCTTATCAATTGACCGAATGTTTTGCAAGGACGGAACTCGGTCAGACTGCAATCGAACAAACAGTTTACGACGGCAGTCACGATGTATGTTTCGGCTGAAACTGTTAACTTCACTAATCTCTCTCAGATTCGATGTGAGGCATATGCCACAAGGCTGTGGGCAAGTGTTTCTCTAGTAGCAAGCGATCTGCCGTTCTAATTCTGCATGCGTGCAGTACCTGGCCAGCACTGGTGCGTCAATTTCCAAATTCCCGTCTCGCTAATTAATCTTATCTTTCAGTGGACTGTAGGAGCAGATTGGCCCAACCAGGTATGTGTCCGCCATCGAGTCGACTTCCATATGAACATCGCCAGGGGGAAATTGACCTCGTCGAAGGTGTGAATGACCAGGGCACCAACCAGGCGACTCTGCACACCAATGCCGGTAACAAGGACCCTTATCTTCATTTCCCCATTTTATTCAGTCGACAGGATGCACGATGCCTGCGTCCCGAGCTCAAACTGGGTGCGTCTCCGTGTCGATGGCGTGTATTAGGTTGCTGATGGACGCTCTACAATCCAGGACTTCCGTGCTCAACAACTGCGACGTCGTGGCCACAGACAATTCCGGTTGCGGCGTCACGCTGACCGATACCCGCAGCTATGGACCGACGTTCAACAACAACGGTGGAGGATGGTGCGTTTTGTCCCTCCTCCCTCCATGCGAACTTTTATGCCCGAGCATAGGTATGCTCTCGAGCGCAACAACAATTTTATCAAGGTTTGGTTTTGGCCTCGGAACGGTGCAGTCCCGGGCGATGTCAGCACTGCCAGCGGCACATCGGTGAACACCGACAACTGGGTGCGTCGGCATGCTGGACCGATCAACGCGAATATTTATCCTGGTTCATGCAGGGCACGCCCGCGGCCTTCTTCCCCAGCACATCGTGTCCCATCGCATCTAAATTCGGGCCACACAACATTATTATCAATCGTGAGTTGCTCTGAGATACATGTAACCCGGATGCGACTGAAGTTCGTTTTTGGCTAGTCACCTTCTGTAAGTACAAGGCTGCCCGATAACGTTCCGCGCTGACTGAGAAAAATCATCAGGTGGTGACTGGGCCGGGCAGAGCTCCATCTACGCTTCCTCTGGGTGTCCCTCCACTTGCGTCGGTGAGTCACTGTCACTTTTCTCTCTCAGTTGGCTCCATCGTTGATATTATCGCAGACTTTGTGAACAACAACCCTGCGGCGTTCACCAATGCGTACTTCGAGTTCGCGTCTCTGAGGATATTCCAGTGATCCTGATACGGGTGGGCATGTATGCGCGAGAAATACTAGGGAGAAATTGGATCTTTGCCGGTCAGAATCATTATGGCACTGTAATTGGTGTAAAAAGCGGATCGCCACCGTCCGAAGGCATGCTCGTAATATTAATGGCACCCTTTTCCGGGACTTAGGCGTTTCGCGCTGGTTGCTGTGAACGGGATCGGATTTCAATTTCCCATCAACACTAGGCAAGGGAGCGCCGACTCCGTTGCTTGCAGGACAAAACTAAGAGGCTAACTTGAGGTTCAATTGTGCACTGCATTTCGCTCGCGGCTTCGACAATTGAGTTAGACTTTAGTCGCAGTTGACAAACGGATTGAGTCTGGACCTCGGGGAAAGTAGGATCACCGGGTGGATCGAAACGTGAGCCAATTATGAGGGTGGAGAGACTTGACAAGCAAGGTAACGTGGTAACGTAGTCAGCGGGGCACTTTGACTCCCATGGATTTTCGAATATATCCCAGGCTTGGTGCGTCCTTTCACCGGTACTCCTGATCTCATTCTTTTGAAATCCCGTTGGTGCTGCAACTGTTGTAATTCCGAACCTCGACCACCGGTACGCTTTTCGGCGGTGCTGGCTGAGCCGGAGTCCTGAAGCTTGTCTGATGCACACTTCGGAATATCAGCCTTGATATTAGCGTCTTCCACCAAAGGTTATCTGGCCCTTGCAGCTCTGGAGGCCCTGATGCTATCGCGGATAACTAGCAGCATGAGGCCTCCTTGACGCTTCAAAACCACAAAAAATGAGCAGCAAGTGTTCGAGTCCCTCCGTGGCCGTTGCCGCTCGTCCGATCTTGTTGCATCGGCTGATGAATGGCGACTCCAACTAATGCTCACTAGCACTGCAACGTTCGTCATTTGGGTTGCAATCCGCGTGTCATGTTCATGCCTCCTGCAGCTGCGTTAGAGATAGGGCTTGGTCCGGGGCAAATTGCCCAAGCTCCGCGGGATACGATGCACAGACGTGGCGGATCTGAATCTGCTCCACCTTCAAGCGTTTTTCAACACTGGAATGCAACCCACCACTGCCAGTTTCGCTTCTTTGGCTCGCTTGCTGGCCACCCGATGTCGCCTGCAATGAATCAATGATGCCTACATTGTATTGGCAGCCGCGTATCGTCGAAAATACACTTCAAAGTTCGTTTGGGCCTCCTAGCATACACTGGGGATCCAAACTACAATTTAATTCAAGCATGGGCATCTGGAGGCTCCCTGGGGTGTTTCGCCGTTTCTATCGCGATTTGGGCCGCGATCTTCGTAATATCTGGGTTACATCCCGAATCGTGGACATATAAAGGAGAGCACTCTACAGCTCTTCCCCTTGTGCTCTTTACATCGAGCGCACACTATATCCTGTATCTAGCTTTACAGCTCTTTGCGGAACTTAGGGTGCAGCCCATTTTTTATCAAAATTTGATGTTTTCATGAGATCGGCTGTTGTGAGCTCAATTCTGGCCCATATCTCTTGAAAGTAGGACTGATCGATTCCCACTTCAATTCTGGAGGGCTCTGGACCCCACAATCGTGCAGATACGTGGGAATTTCCTTCTTCAGCAAATTTCGAGGTGTCCACGCAGAACAGCTGTGGTATTAGCTACACTCATCCAATTGACCTAGATTTCGGATATGCAACCTTTTCCGAAAGCGCTGTAAATCAAGCCATCGAGAATGAACATTTTGGTGTGAGACTAAACTTGTGGGACGACAGATTGAATGCAGCACGGACTGAAACAGATGCAGAAGAGAGACACATGATGACACAGAAGGTCATTTGAGGGGCTTGAATATAGGTAACCTAGGAGCAAAGCAGGCTTTCCCTGACAGAATATTCCAGACTGAAAATGTGAGCCGGCAAATTTGATGTGACTGGAATGGTTGTGTGTCGAGTGACAGACTATTTATATGCGGAATATCTTCGGCCTATTTCCACCGGCTGCAGCCTGAGTACTACTGATAAATCTGCCCACATATTTACTGCGAGAAACTGTGTCTCTGCGGAAATTACTATGGAAAGGTCAGCTGGGTTCCTGTGGAGGTGCATCTGTTGGACTCCGGACTGAATGGGTGAAGACAAATGGGGCATGTTCGGCCCACATGGAGGAGCCTATAGGACAAGAGGACAGGAGGGACAATGGAGATACAGATTAAAGCCAAAATATATACCAACGAACAAAGAGATAACCATCGAAGAACGGATAATTGCTGCTGACCATAGAGTTTGTAATTTTCATAGTGATTTTACTGTAATGAAAGCACTTTCAAATACTGATTAAGGTATCAACACAGTTGTGCCACAGTTAGGTTAAAAACTAAAATGAAGTGAACCGAGGCTTGCCAACACTCATGCATGTAGCACGTGCCCCGGCTGTTTCTTAACAGGACCATGCCGGAATATACCTATCTGGCCAAGAGGTATCATACCTTGATGGCAGATGACCGAGGTCCCCACCATAAGTTTCGAAGCCGATGAGTTAGTACTCAGTGCACCTGAACCCACTCTATATTCCGAACTGTCAAAAGATTTTTTGAAAATGAGAAGGTTGGGAATCGAACTCACGCGCGGAGATACACTGTTGTGGGAAAGTTCAAACTTGGGTGAGTCTCTATACCCCGAAGACAAGGGCCGCTGCGGAGCACGGCATGTACTCATACTTATGTAATTTTTTTTTCTGCCTTCGACTTGGGGGTGAAGGCCGAGGCGATGCCCGGCAAAACTCATACTTATGTACATTTTTTTAAATAGTTGTTCGTATTTCAGCGATGGCGGAAGTAGCGTAGAAATGTAGGCCCGAGACCTCCAACCAACTTGACCATAGCAACTTGACAGCATCTCAGCACGCGGAAAGAAGGAACAAAAGGCGTTATATTAGCGGCATTGAACACAAAACATCGCCAGAATGTAGAAATTATAAAAGGCTACAACAGAAACCTCTCAGCGAAAGTATTAGAAGGAAACAAACCTTGGCTCGAATCCAGGCTCGGTTGCGTTTGAGCAAGTATTTTGTCGCCCGCACTGAATTATTCGTTTATTTTGTGGGCGGGGGTGCAACAATTGATTCGGGGGCAGGGCATGACTCTTCTCAGATGATTTTTTCAACGGGAGCGGACCACAAAACTACGTAAAATGAATCAATAAAGCGTGCAATAGATGCGACTTTACTAGAGAGGCTTCCAAAAATGGTAGCGCAAAACTCTCCCAACCCGATCAAGCTTTCTGCTTGACTGACAGCACTGCAAGAAGATGAAGTCAGGAACCTATCGGGCTCGGGGAGAAAGGTACACACTTCGAGTTGACGAGGATGTCATATTTAGCATTCATCACTGGGATCAATACTGAAGGCTCAATAGGTCCAGGGGGCAAAAGCGGTAGAATGGGGCGAAGGACACGGCCGTTCATGAGGAAGGTGACAGGCGAGACAGGGAAATGCCATAGCCACCCAACGTTCGATCTTTGATCGAACCCCAACAGATGAAAAGGCTGAGGGTGGACAGGGTCGAACCCACACTAAAGGTGGGCTGATTACACAAGCAAACACCGCCACTAAATCATCACAAAATTTGAAGTCTTTTTAAGCACTGCCACTATGCTCCCTTCAACACAGCCGCTATATTCATTAGCACAGCCCCTAATTTCTTTACACAAATAAACGGGGGCATGATGTGAAGAGGTGCGCAAAAACCTCATCGATTGATTATAAACGATTACATAAGTACTCGTAATCTCTTCAATCGGTGCTTCAGCTGAGGTACGTTCCTTCCGAGTAACTCCGGACACGTTCAGCACACTATAATCTGATCTGCCTTGAGTGTGAGTTGATTAAGCGGGGTCGACGTGCCGCATATAGTGGTGCTGTATAACCAGCCTCCTGGAAATTGGCAAGGTTCACTTATTCATACCTATTCGAGATAATTCTGTGCTCATCTGCCATCAAGAGAGGCATGGGGGAGGATGATATTCGCTCGGTGTTCTTCCCCGGCGAGCGTGACCCGGAGGTGACTGCTTGCCTGGGCCCGGCTTCGCACGTTTAACAGCATTCTTTGCAGCAATTATTTTCTGTTTTATTTTCAGTGCTTCACTGACGACAGCACATTTTTTGACTGGCTGGTCCTCTCGAAGAACCTGCCTCTGTTCTCGCTTACGCCGTGATCTCTCTCGACTTTTATCTGGCATTATTTCGAACACACTGATTGATTTAGGCCATTGATCACATACATGGTTCCCCAGGATTTTCTTGACTTTTTGTGTCGTCACTCATCTGCCAATTTCCACTCCGTGGACTTCTGCGATCATATGCAAGTTCTATTTGGTTAAGTGCGAAACAGCGTCTGAAGTGGAATGTTGGAGAGTAGTTTATCGGCATGGCTTGAAAACAGGTCAGTCATTTCCTCCAGTACACCGTGCATCAAGAACACCAGTTCTCTGCTATCAGGCAGCATTGGGGCAGGTTCAACAAAGTACGGAAAGACTTCTGCTGCATTGAGGCGTGAATGTTTTCCTGCTCCTAAATGTCTGGGGAGTAACTCACTGCAACGTGGCTGCGGTTGATATCGAAACAGCCCATCAGCAGGAGTCCGAAGCACATCATCATATTCCATTGATAAACTGCGTAGCGCAAACGTCCGAGATGCCAAATTGTCAGAGCACTCAAGGTGAGTTGAATGCGGCGAACATAATTATACATGGGCATCGCCCGGTAATCGTGCTTGGACATAATATAACACATGAAACGTCTCTGCAGCTGCAGGCACCGACGCTCGGGGGTTCAACTTGTCTCTGAACAAAAAAACAAGTATGAAGAAATATCGGATGTTCACCAGCGTCAAGTGTGCTGTGAGGGCTGTACACGCGCTGCGTGTGCCCTCGTGCCACTGCATCCACAGGACGAGACCAATCACCCGATTTGGAAGTATCAAGAATCCACATATGGAAACTTCCCCAACTGCGGCTCGTTTGCAGCTGCTTCCCTCACCACGACCGCGACTACATCCACACCTGACGGAGGCACCACTCGACGACAACAGCCCCCTATGCAGCACGACTCATCCGTATCCCCGCTCTCATCCTCGGCACCCATCCGCGCCCGCGCTCTCGTCCTCATGTGTCGCCACTTGTGGCCTCCACCCTCATTTCTACGGGATATCGCCACAGCCTGGGCCCATATCCAGGGCACAACTGTAAAACCACCCCAGAATCCAGGATACGATCGATATTCACCCCAAAATTCGACACCTTGCGCGGTCCTCACGGGCATTCAGCCCATTTTTGGACCTCGCATTGCATATTTGAGCGCTCTCTTCAATTGTTGACCTGAGCTGCACTTGGGGACACCCTTGCTGCACTTGGGGATGCACTTGCAGCGCTTGGGGCAACCACTCTTTTGACCTAAATTTGGTCTTACCCTTCATCCTACACCTATTTCGAGCGTCCAGCTCCTCTGGGGGACCGCACTCGACCCGATTCCTACGGAACTGGGGCTGTGCAGCCGAGAGGTATAAAAGGGACGTAGTTTTAGCACTGTAGGGTAGTCAGATTTTGGTACAAGTTTTCCCCCGCTCGTCTAGAGTGTACTTGTGCCAACCAATACACCAGATTTGACTGTCCACTTTCCTTGCAGCTTCTCTTCGAAGTCTCGCGCCACACTCATTCTCGTACCTTTCACCGCGGTACACTCTCCCGGATAGCGACCTCGCCTCGCACAGTCTAGTGCCTCGTTCATCGGGGAAAGGCACTCCGACCGCGACCGCAGTTTCCGCACCAGGCACCGCACCCACACTTGTTACCGTGCGCTCCACGAGGAGTCCACACCCATTGGATTTCGTCACACACGCGCAGGCCAGGCTTCCGCTCTAATCGGTGCCCACCTTGTATTCCCCCCTAGAGGCCGAACGCAGCTGCCCCCATGGAGCCCATTCCTTCACACGGTAGCGCAGCAGTCCTCATCACATCTGGAGCCCACCGCGAGGGGGGTTTTACCGTGGTTACCAGGCAGAAGAAGATCGGAACCCCGCGGATAGGGAGGTGGAGAGCAGAGGGGCTTGGAGCACACATCATCTTCCAGGACCTCACACCGGCCTTCACAATTCCACCCGACGGCCCACACTTTATTTATCGCATGCTGGTTTTGCATTGCATTGCTGCTCGCAGCGTAGCCGAAATCCACGCTCGCTTCCTCCCAGCAGATCCACCACCGATATGGCTTCTACAGTCGGCCTTCGACCTCACACATCGACCTGCCGCAGTTGCAGATAAAGTTTGCACATCGACCTGCTGCAGCCACGGATGGATTTCACACATCGACCGTGACCGCCTTCAGTTGCGGACAGCACTGACCTGCCGCAGTTGCCAACGAAACTTGCTCAATTCCAGCCTTCATACTTTCGACATCGATTTCGGCCTTCGACCTCGCACATCATCCTGCCGCAGTTGCAGATAAAGTTTGCACATCGATCCGCCGCGGCCGCAGATGGAATTCATGCATCGACCAGGACCGCCTACAGTTGCAGACAGCATTTGCACATTCGGCATCGATTGTAGGAGGCTGCTTGCCACTCGGAGCAACATTTGCAGTTGCGAGGGAATTTGGGGCGGATGGAAAGGACAATCAGACAGGCAGGAGGCTGCAGAGAGAGGAATAGATGGTGGAAGGAAATCATGCTGCAGTCGCACATGGAATTCACACGACGACCTGCGGCATTTGCGGGCAGAATCAACCACCTGCAAACGAATGTGATGAGGACTGCTGCGCTACCATGTGAAGGAATGGGCTCCACGGGGGCAGCTGCGTTTGGCCTCTAGGGGGGAATACGAGGTGGGCACCGATTAGAGCAGAAGCCCGGCCTGCGCGTGTGTGACGAAATCCAATGGGTGTGGACTCCTCGTGGAGCGCACGGTAACAAGTGTGGGTGCGGTGCCTGGTGCGGAAACTGCGGTCGCGGTCGGAGTGCCTTTCCCCGATGAACGAGGCACTAGACTGTGCGAGGCGAGGTCGCTATCCGGGAGAGTGTACCGCGGTGAAAGGTACGAGAATGAGTGTGGCGTGAGACTTCGAAGAGAAGCTGCAAGGAAAGTGGACAGTCAAATCTGGTGTATTGGTTGGCACAAGTACACTCTAGACGAGCGGGGGAAAACTTGTACCAAAATCTGACTACCCTACAGTGCTAAAACTACGTCCCTTTTATACCTCTCGGCTGCACAGCCCCAGTTCCGTAGGAATCGGGTCGAGTGCGGTCCCCCAGAGGAGCTGGACGCTCGAAATAGGTGTAGGATGAAGGGTAAGACCAAATTTAGGTCAAAAGAGTGGTTGCCCCAAGCGCTGCAAGTGCATCCCCAAGTGCAGCAAGGGTGTCCCCAAGTGCAGCTCAGGTCAACAATTGAAGAGAGCGCTCAAATATGCAATGCGAGGTCCAAAAATGGGCTGAATGCCTGTGAGGACCGTGCGAGGTGTCGAATTTGGGGGTGAATATCGATCGTATCCTGGATTCTGGGGTATTTTTACAGTTGTGCCCTGGATATGGGCCCAGGCTGTGGCGATATCCCGTAGAAATGAGGGTGGAGGCCACAAGTGGCGACACATGAGGACGAGAGTGCGGGCGCGGATGGGTGCCGAGGATGAGAGCGCAGATACGGATGAGTCGTGCTGCATAGGGGGCCGTTGTCGTCGAGTGGTGCCTCCATCGGGTGTGGATGTAGTCGCGGTCGTGGTGAGGGAAGCAGCTGCAAACGAGCCGCGGTTGGGGAAGTTTCCATATGCAGATTCTTGATACTTCCAAATCGGGTGATTGGTCTCGTCCTGTGGATGCAGTGGCGCGAGGGCACATGTAGCGCGTGTACAGCCCTCACACCTCCTCCCAACTTTTGAATATCGACCATCCCTGGTCGATGACACCTATCAAAAGGGTCCACCAAGCCAAAGGAACCTCTCATCCTCTCCACCATCAACAGGCTTCTTCATCCTCGATAAGATGTCGGCAGCGTATGGGGCTGAGGGAATTTTTCGCAGCTGCAGCTGGTGCTGCCAAGACTCTGTTTGTTGTGTCCGCTGGATGCGCCCGATATCGGATGGCGAGGAGCTGTGCCAGAGTACTCCGCTGAATTCCAAACCTCCGACTTTCATCTCCCTCACAAATCTCCACCTCTCCCCCATGCAATCCTTCTCCTGGTATCCCAATTTCCTGCCGAGGTTCTGCAGGGATTCCAAGTGAATGACGGAATCGTGGCGCAAAGCGCTACTGTCGGAGGTGCTGTCCTGCGAATGCCATGGGAGATGATGGCCCATGACTGCAGCTGCAGTATCAATGATTTTTGGTGATCAACTCCTCCCTCTGCCTCTATCCCTCTGCAACAAAGGCTGGTTCCTCCTGGCTGTGGCAGATCAATGCGCTGGAGGCTGGGGTTCGAAATCGATAAAGTTGCACGGGGAGTGATCATCCACAACTGCAGCTGGTGCATGAATGCAGCGCTCGCCGGCCATGGATCCTCGATAACAGGAAGTTGATAGTATGATCATCGTCACAGCTCGAAGTCGGTGGAGTGGCTGGCCGAGTTGTTGCTTGTTTGAATTTCGACGGAATGCTGCATATGGTGTATGTCCACAGCTCCGGTCGAGGCGCAAATGTAGCACACGGTGAAGGCGAGTGGTGTTGGTTGATCGGCCTCCATCCCAATTTCTGCAGCATGATGCATCAGATTCTCCACTCGATCGCTCGACCCTTCTCCTCATCACCCAAGCCCTTCCACCTCATTACTGGAGCGGATAGTAGTGAGGATGCAGTTGCGGAATGTGGAGTAAAAGAGAGCATAGGGGGCTAGGCAGTGGTGCATCAAAACCCAGTCATGGAATAGGGCGTAGCGTATATGGAGGAACGAGTGCGTCAAGAATGCAGTCGCAGAATATGAAGAAGCACGGATGAATGGGGTGGGGTGGCAATGTATCGAAGCGGAATAGTGGATAGCATAGATCATATAGGGCATAGGGTGGCAGAACATCAGGAATGGAGTTGCGGAATGAGGGATATCATAATTCATAGGGGGCATAGGGTTGTGCATGGGATGGCAATCATGGTCGCGTGCTGGTGAAAGTCATGGGTGCGTGGTTTGCAACTGTGTCTGTGTCAAAACTTGTGTCATATAGATCTTTTAGAGCGCAATATCATCCTTTTTCTGCATGAGGGGCCCCTCATGTATAATTCTTTATCCAAATATATGCCCATAGGTTGTCCAGTCTTCTGCGACGGGGGGCCAGTCCGCGAGAAATCCGCCTGCTGGATCTTTTCGAAACATTTTGGGAAGAAGGAGGGGTCATGAATTCCTGCTCCAACCATCGTCGCCACACGCTGCAGCATGCGTTGGTTCCTATATGGAAATGCATTTCCTTCGACAGCGCTGTACGAAGGTCTAGTGTCGCTGGTCTCTGGTCTCGAAGGCGATAGGTGTGCGGAAATGGGAACCGTGGCCACGGATTTATCCCCTTGAAGGCGATAGGCGATAGGCGATGGGTCGATAGGCGATGGTCGAAAGGCAATGGGTCGATAGTCGAAAGGTGATAAGTCGAGGGTCTATAATTCCGTCGATGATTTTCTTCCGCACATGGGGCTGATCCCCGAGGCTGATGGCTGATGTCGGAGTCGCTGTCGCGGAAGTCGCCGGTGATGGCTGTACACCTTCCATTCTGGGAAAGGCAAAGTCGTCCACGGGTGGGGCTGGTCGATTGGCACCGTCGAAAGCATGGGATTCCAGCCCCAAATGCGGGAAGTCAAAGCGCAAGTTTCGAAGGGGACTGGAGCTGCCGCACAGAGTCTATCCCACAGCAGGCTGGGGATTCCTATGTGGTTCGTAAGCGTGGCTGCTGATGTGTCGATAGCTCTGCTGGGGATGCTGTGCAGGTGCATGGAAAGAAGTGCTGGTGGTGAATCCGGCAATGCGGACCCTGTCCGTGACTGCTAATTCTGTCTGCAGCTGTCGCAGGCTGATATGCAACCCTGTTCACAATACCGCACCACTTGGCAACTGCGGCAAGCAATGTGTCACCTCCCTCCACAACTGCAGTGCCCTCCTAATCAACCTCGACAATCAATGTACGAGGTTGGGAGCCAACTAGGGCTCTCTTCGCAATAGGATATGCTGGTGATCCAATGGTGATGTCGAAAATGCGAATGTCGAATAGGGGATGACTCCAATCGGGGTGCTTTGGGTAGCACCTAAATGCGAATGCTGTCCGCAACTGCAGGTGGTTGAATGCAAATTCTATCCGCAATCGCAACCGCCCTCCATGCATCCTCCCACAATCAATATGCGAGGTTGAAACCAACCGGGGCTCTTTGTCGCATGGAGTTTGATCCCAGCGTAAGGGGAAATCGTGCGGTGATGTCGAAGGGAGCAGTGCCGAATATGGTGGCAAAATGCAATGGGGATGCCGCAGAGGCAGTGGGGAAAATGCTGGTGACGAGTGTCTCCACTGGGGATCAAGAGAATGAGTGTGGGTTTGGCTACGTCCGAGTAGCGACGAAATGTGAATGGTGGCTGCAACTGGGGCAGTCGAAATGCGACCGTGGCAGTTCGATCCGGATTTCGTCTGCGGCTGTTTGTCAATGCGCAGCAGCGGCTGGAGGTGAATGTCGAAGGTCGGAGGCAAAGAGTGGCTGCTGCATGGTGGATCCGGCAAATTTCATCTGCAAGTGGTCGGAAGCCTGCCGTGGGTGGCACATAAAGTGCATCGGCAGTGGATCTGGCAAATCCCATCTGCAACACTGGCAGTTCGAAGTGTGATGCGGCAGGTCGATGTGTGAATCCTTTCTGCAACTGTCAAGCCCCCCGCTCGAGCAGTCCGAATTCCTTCCACCATAAACCCCCCTCCAGCGGATTCCGGTTGATTCCATCTCCAACTGTGGCAGGTCGATGTGCGAATACCATCCGCACATGTGGCAGATCAATGCGAGCGGTCGAAAGCGAATGGTGGGTGTCGCATGGAATCGGTATTAGGTCTGGTGCAACCTGTCCGCAACTGCAGCGGTTTGACATGTGGATTCAGTCTGCAAAGGTCACAGCTGACGTGCAGATCCCTTTCCACTACTGCAATTCCAGCCGATTCCATCTCCAACTGTGGCAGGTCGATGTGCAAATGCCATCTGCACATGCGGCAGGTTGATGCGAGGGGTCGGAAGCACATGGCGGCTGTCGCATAGAATCGGCGGTAGGTCTGGCGCAATCCATCTGCAACTGCTGTGGTTTGACGCATGGATTCGGTCCGCAAATATCGCAGCTGATGGGCCGATCCCTTCCACTACTGCAATTCCAGCCAATTCCATCTCCAACTGTGGCGGGTTGATGTGCGAATGCCATCTGCACATGCGGCAGGTCGATGCGAGGGGTCGGAAGCACATGGCGGCTGTCGCATAGATCGGCAGTAGGTCTGGCGCAATCCATCTGCAACTGCTGTGGTTTGACGCGTGGATTTGGTCCGCAAATATCGCAGCTGATGGGCCGATCCCTTCCACTACTGCAATTCCGGCCGATTCCATCTCCAACTGTGGCAGGTCGATGTGCGAATCCCATCTGCACATGCGGAAGGTCGAAGCAAGGGGTCGGAAGCGAATGGTGGCGGTCGGTTTGGTGCAAGCCATCCGCAACTGCAGCGGTTCAACATGTGGATTCAGTCCGCAATGGTTGTGGCTGATGCGCAGATCCCTTCCACCACTGCAATTCGGGCAGATTATATCTCTGGCTGCAACGGGTCAATGTGTGAATCCCATCTGCATGTGCAGCAGGTCGATGTGCGAGGTCGGAAGTGAATGGTGACTGTCGGATGGAACTGGCGGTAGGTCCGGCAAAATCTGTCCGCAAGTGCAGCTCCCCTCCACCACTCCAATTCCAACAGATTCCATCTCCAACTGCAGTGGGTCGATGCGTGAATGCCATCTGCACATGCGGCAAGTCGATGTGAGGGGTTGGAAGCAAATGGCGGCTGTCGCATTGGTGGTACATAGGTCTGGCACAAGCCATCTGCAACTGCAGTGATTTGACGTGTAGATCGAGTCCGCAAGTGTGGCGGCTGATATGCTGATCCCTTCCATCACTGGAAACACCTCTCCAACAGCCTCCTGTCTGACTGGCCATCCCAGCAACCCAAATTCCTTCCACCACTGCGAGAATGCTCCTTCAGCTTTCACATCCGAGATGCAAAGCCAATCATCTGCAGTCGCACACAGTTCATCCCATGGTGGAAGTGGATGCAACTGTGGATTCGCCCGGGTCGCAACAGTGGGCGAAATGAACTGTGGGGGGGCCAATGTGCGAATTCTATCCGCAACTGCGGCAGGTCGATGAGCAGATGCATAAGCGAGCGGTGGTTGTCGCATCGAGTTCGTTTGCAGGTGGTTGATTCTGCCCGCAAATGCCGCAGGTCGTCGTGTGAATTCCATGTGCGACTGCAGCATGATTTCCTTCCACCATCTATTCCTCTCTCTGCAGCCTCCTGCCTGTCTGATTGTCCTTTCCATCCGCCCCAAATTCCCTCGCAACTGCAAATGTTGCTCCGAGTGGCAAGCAGCCTCCTACAATCGATGCCGAATGTGCAAATGCTGTCTGCAACTGTAGGCGGTCCTGGTCGATGCATGAATTCCATCTGCGGCCGCGGCGGATCGATGTGCAAACTTTATCTGCAACTGCGGCAGGATGATGTGCGAGGTCGAAGGCCGAAATCGATGTCGAAAGTATGAAGGCTGGAATTGAGCAAGTTTCGTTGGCAACTGCGGCAGGTCAGTGCTGTCCGCAACTGAAGGCGGTCACGGTCGATGTGTGAAATCCATCCGTGGCTGCAGCAGGTCGATGTGCAAACTTTATCTGCAACTGCGGCAGGTCGATGTGTGAGGTCGAAGGCCGACTGTAGAAGCCATATCGGTGGTGGATCTGCTGGGAGGAAGCGAGCGTGGATTTCGGCTACGCTGCGAGCAGCAATGCAATGCAAAACCAGCATGCGATAAATAAAGTGTGGGCCGTCGGGTGGAATTGTGAAGGCCGGTGTGAGGTCCTGGAAGATGATGTGTGCTCCAAGCCCCTCTGCTCTCCACCTCCCTATCCGCGGGGTTCCGATCTTCTTCTGCCTGGTAACCACGGTAAAACCCCCCTCGCGGTGGGCTCCAGATGTGATGAGGACTGCTGCGCTACCGTGTGAAGGAATGGGCTCCATGGGGGCAGCTGCGTTCGGCCTCTAGGGGGGAATACAAGGTGGGCACCGATTAGAGCGGAAGCCTGGCCTGCGCGTGTGTGACGAAATCCAATGGGTGTGGACTCCTCGTGGAGCGCACGGTAACAAGTGTGGGTGCGGTGCCTGGTGCGGAAACTGCGGTCGCGGTCGGAGTGCCTTTCCCCGATGAACGAGGCACTAGACTGTGCGAGGCGAGGTCGCTATCCGGGAGAGTGTACCGCGGTGAAAGGTACGAGAATGAGTGTGGCGCGAGACTTCGAAGAGAAGCTGCAAGGAAAGTGGACAGTCAAATCTGGTGTATTGGTTGGCACAAGTACACTCTAGACGAGCGGGGGAAAACTTGTACCAAAATCTGACTACCCTACAGTGCTAAAACTACGTCCCTTTTATACCTCTCGGCTGCACAGCCCCAGTTCCGTAGGAATCGGGTCGAGTGCGGTCCCCCAGAGGAGCTGGACGCTCGAAATAGGTGTAGGATGAAGGGTAAGACCAAATTTAGGTCAAAAGAGTGGTTGCCCCAAGCGCTGCAAGTGCATCCCCAAGTGCAGCAAGGGTGTCCCCAAGTGCAGCTCAGGTCAACAATTGAAGAGAGCGCTCAAATATGCAATGCGAGGTCCAAAAATGGGCTGAATGCCCGTGAGGACCGCGCAAGGTGTCGAATTTTGGGGTGAATATCGATCGTATCCTGGATTCTGGGGTGGTTTTACAGTTGTGCCCTGGATATGGGCCCAGGCTGTGGCGATATCCCGTAGAAACGAGGGTGGAGGCCACGAGTGGTGATGCGTGAGGACGAGAGTGTGGGCGCGGATGGGTGCCGATGATGAGAGCGCGGGTGCGGATGAGTCGTGCTGCATAGGGGGCCGTTGTCGTCGAGTGGTGCCTCCGTCGGGTGTGGATGTAGTCGCAGTCGTGGTGAGGGAAGCAGCTGCAAACAAGCCGTGGTTGGGGAAGTTTCCATATGCAGATTCTTGATACTTCCAAATCGGGTGATTGGTCTCGTCCTGTGGATGCAGTGGCACGAGAGCACACACAGCGCGTGTACAGCCCTCACAGCGCAACGTGCAGCCAGGGAATGGCAAACTGAATAAGTTGAGCAATATCTTCAGCCTTCTGGGTGATCCACCTGAGTTGAAGAAGAGCGCCCGTATGAAGTCGTTCTACACACTGAGAGTTTATATATATATTCTTTCCAATTGAAGACCAGTGACCTGAGAAGAACAGTGCCAGGATTGCTGTCTCGAGATATAAGAGAACGGCGGCTCCCCAACCCGGAAGTTTGTTGTGTCGACTTGGTCGGATATATTCGCCGAAGGCAAACAAATCAGGTTCAATACAATGTCTGTAGCCGCAGAACAACGTTCCGCCGGGGAGCACCCCTGGGAATCCTTCGAACGAGTCATAGAACTCATTCGAGGCCCCTCTATCCGCGCTGGTTCAGGCGGGACTGGTAATCTCTACCCTTGGTATAGGAGTCGTTGTCCAGGGGCTGTGCCCTTGGCGGAGGTCTGGTGCTCAGTGGTAGCAATCCAGAGGAGGATACAAGGTAGTAGGGTTTAGCATGCTGGTTGGAGTCAAGGCAAAAAAAAAGGGGTACCCAGAGGATTGGGTCTATCACGGGTGATCAAATGTGATTGAATATGCGACCTCCGGCCTCCTTGAAAAATTAGACACTTGGGACTCGGAAATCATTGAAGGTCAGAAGAAGTTGCCGCCAGCAGATACCTGCCGCTGCCGAATTCAGGTCAGTGACGGGGCCTCAGAGGCAACATGATCAGGGGACAAGAGATGGAACAACAATCACCCACTAGCACAAGGTTCAACCTGACAGGCCTGTCACTAAAATAGGAGCATCCACCCCTCCAGTCCTTCATGCATGCGCAGCATGAGCCCAGCACGGTTCACCAAAAGCCACTCTTAAATGGGTGGCAGCAGGAGTTGGGCCCTGGCAGGAGTGTTCTCAAATGGATAGTCTGAGCAGCTCATGAGAGTTGTGCAGACGGCTCAAAATCATGGCCCTAAAGAGTCTGGGCCAGGCGATATGTCGCTAGTATGGGCCGAGGTGGAAGCGCGCAAAGTCTTTCTTGGTTAGTGTTGCCTCATCAAGTCCGAAAACCCGATGCAACCCCGAATCACAGCCACTAAGTCTATCAGTAATTACGAGTACTTATGTAATCGTTTATAATCAATCGAAGATGAGGTTTTTGCGCACCTCTTCACATCATGCCCCCGTTTATTCATGTAAAGAAATTAGGGGCTGTGCTAATGAATCTAGTGGCTGTGTTGAAGGGAACGTAGTGGTTGTGCTTAAAAAGACTTCAAATTTTGTGACGATTTAGTGGCAGTGTTTGCTTGTGTAATCAGCCCACCTTTAGCATGAGTTCGACCCTGTCCACCGTCAGCCTTTTAACTCCGTGGCAGGAACGTAATAACAGAATGCGCCTTCTCTTCTGGTCCCATACCTGGCTCGCAATATCCCGACTATTAGACTTTGGGAAAAACTCATCACAGTACATAAATTATGGCCATGGTGTACATGGTATCAGTTGAGGCAGAGATCAGACATGTGCAGGCGGTACTACACTGGAGCTCATGTCCGCATCCGCCACTTCTCCTGTTATCCTCGTGTTAGCCATCTGTTGACGAGCGTCGGCTACTTCTTCATCACTGTCTAGTTCGACAAATGCTCGACTCCTGATGAGCGACTCTTTAGGACGTTCCTTCAACGCCGGTATATCTTTGGTAATCGACAAACCGCTCATGCGAGCTTGGAACGCGGCCTGGGGAATTTGTTCAGAAAAGGACTTATATTTAGCTCGGACGTACCTTGGACAGAGACGAGTCTAGGACTGTGAGTGTCCGAAGTACAAGCTTGCAGACATGTTTATCGGGGTCACCACCTCTCATGGCCTGCTTGAAGGAAACGATAGCAAACCCCATCTCAACCATGTCCCCGCTACGGAACGTCGCTGGGTCTTTCTTCAGGTACCTGCAATACTTGTTAGTGTGAGTTCAACACGTCTATGAGCCACTTGTCGTTTCTAATCGTCAGATGCGACACGTGATTGTCCTCACAGTGGGAGACACATCCAACCAAACAAGAGCCCAGGGTATTGGTGGCATCAACATATTTAGCGAAGGGTATTTTCTCGCCCGCTTCAACGTCAGAACCAATGGTGAAATATCTACAGCTGCCACTCAGCGACGGACCAAATAATTCGGATTGCGCATCGGGGGTCCGGTGGACAACACTGTCTTCGGTGAAGGATGTCGCCAGATCATACATAATACCCTGGACGTTGGAGATCGCAGTTGCGAATTGAGTCGATTTGTACCCAACGATCTCAGCTTGCGCCCTCGCAAATGGGACGCGGCTTGAACTAATACTGTGTATGACAGTCAGACAGAGTTGAGTCAGTACACAATAACTCACTTATTCTTCCTGACAGGCGGCAAGTCGTAGCTCTTCAGTATGCCAACCACTGTGACAATGGCTTCACTCCTTCCTCCCTCTAGTTTAACGGTCAGCTTGGACGGCCCGTTTCTGTTGGTCTTGAATTTAAGGCCGTCCATCTAGCGAATGTCGTACAGGTGTTTTAATGGGAAACGCACATTCATGAAGGCAGCCGGACGTATGGGGGGGATATCCTTGTTTGTTCCTCAGTTGACCGCTACCAGCTTGACACCGAACCAGACTGTCTACGAAATGCTGGATGTTGCGCACGAACCATGGTTCAGGAACTTGTTAGTCATAAAGACCAACGAACGCGGGATGTCCCACAGGGATTGCGCCCCAGCGGACCTCGGATCTGCGAACGACTGTGTCATGTGGTAAGTTCTCCTGCATGCGCTTTAATCCATCTCATTTTATGTAGTTTTATTCGCACTGTCTTGGAGACTAAGAAGGTTGATGACGACGACATGGAGAATTGTTTCCCTGGAGACTCTGTACTATCTATTCATCCACTCCATCAGCCAGCAGAAACTTGCTCGGTAGCTCAATTTACCATAACCTTTACAGCGAGAATCATAACTATCACCGACTTGTGAACACAATTCGAGTGCCATGTTCTATACACTAATTTCTAATCTTCTGGAATACAAAAGCATAAGTACGACTTTTGCCGGGCAACGCCACGGCCTACACCCCCAAGTTTTGTGATGAATCTAGTGGCAGTGCTTAAAAGGCCATTCAACACAGCCACTATTGGGCGTTGTTGAAAAACTGGCGACAAGGAAATCAACCCGCCTTCTGATCACCCTTTCAGGTTAGTAAAAACGATTACATAAGTATTCGTAATCTCAGGACCTACTACCTAAAGTCAGTGGGCATTATCTCGTATCATACTAATGGACAGCACTAGTTTAAACGTGGAACATTGATTCCGACCGTCTGTTGGGGTCATTGGCCCAGGTTATTGTCCAGTTGGATACTGATTGCAGATTGCTCCAGAAGTTGGAAGGATTTCATGTTGAAAATCACCCGAGGTTGGCACAAACTAGCTGGAATAAGAATGAGTTTCAACAAAGTTTCAATTGAAGCTAGGGCTTGTAAATTAAAAATTGTAATACCTCTATTTGAACTGAAGGCGTGGTAGTACCCGGTTCCGCAGCATGAACACAACTTGATCGGACACCGCAATTGAGGCTGTGTGCAGAGTTTTACTTTCCAAGTCTTGCCCTTTCTCTAGGGAAATTAGTTGGTAAAGGAATCTCGGGATGACCTGAGGCTTTCTCTGTTACCGAGAGCGCGAGAGCCTTGATACTGTGCAGTTTTCCATCCAAGTTACCTACTGCTCTTCAAGGTTGAACCTTAATTTGAGCAGTGTCCGTAGTTGGCTTAATGGAAATGATGTAGGATCCCAAAGAATTTATTTATGGGAGTCAGGGAACAACTATATCAGTAAACAAACAAGCAATAAGAATAGAGAGTAATTGGGTATTCATGTTATTCAGCAACATAGGAAGAAGAAGGAGACTCGGAAGAAGAAGAAGAAAAATCATAGTTACAATAAAACAGAAAACATTGCACAAGAAAAAAAGGCAAGTTAAGCTTGGCTCCGCTTAAGAGCAGTATTCAGATCCTCTACCTCTTGCAATTTCCCGAGCTTGGTGTATGTCACCACCAGACGCTGCATGGTGTCACAGGTGAATGGATGCTTTTCACTGTGAAGATTGGTCTGTTTCTTGAGTGCCTCAACTAGAAGCTCCTCTGCCTCATGCCATCTTTCCAGCTTGTTCAATGTTGATCCCAGATTTGACATGGTGCGTAGGGTGGATGGATGGTTGTTGCCTAAGATATTCTGCCATTGCTTGAGTACTACAACTTCAAGTTCCTCTGCCTCCTTCAGTCTCCCCAATTTGTTGTATGTAGTTGCCAGGTTTCCCATTGCAAGCAATGTGCTGAGGTTGTCATCACCTACAGCACGCCTGTACTTCTCAAGCACCTCAAGCTGAAGCTCCTCAGCCTTCTGCAAGTAGCCCAACTTTGTGTATGTCACCGCTAGATTCCCCATAGTCAATAGGGTGCTCTCATGATTGTCACCCTGAATTTTTCTCCTTTTCTCAAGGAGCTCAACCGTCAGCATCTCTGCATCTTTCAATTTTCCTAGGGTGGTGTAGATATGTGCAAGGTTCCCCATGGAATTGAGGGTGTCGTGATGGTTATCACCTAGAATACTCCTTCGCTTTTTAAGAACTATAAGCTCAAGCTCCTCTGCCTCCTTCAACTGTCCTAGATTGAGGTATATCTGTGCAAGATTTCCCATAGTACGGAAGGTATCTGGGTGGTTGTCACCGAGAATGACCCTTCGCTTTTGAAGCACAGCAGTCTGAAGCTCCTCTGCATCCTTCAATTTTCCTAGGCAGCGATATGTGACTGCAAGATTCCCCATAGCACGCAGGGTATCTTGATGGTCATCCCCTAGTACATGCCTCCGTTTCTCAAGAACACTAAGCTCCAGCACTGCTGCTTCTTGCCATTTTCCCCGTGCTCTGTATGTGGATGCCACATCCCCTACAGTAGTCAGGGTGACTTGATGCTCATCACCTAGAATATGCCTCCGCTTCTCAAGTACCACAACCTGAAGCTCTTCTGCCTCCTTCAATTTTCCCAAATAGTAGTATGTGGCTGCCAGATTCGCCATAATTTTGAGGGTGTCAGGATGATTGTCACCTAGGATCTCCTTCCTCTTCTTAAGCACTATGCGCTCAAGTTCCTCAGCCTCTATTAATTTCCCTTGGTCACGGTATATCCAGGCCAGCCAATACATAGCTTCAAGCGTGTCTAAATGCTCATTGCCTAGAATATTTCTCCTTTTTTCAAGTACCTCAAGTTCAAGCTCTTGAGCTTTTCCTGGTTTTGCTGCCAGCACATACACTTTCCCAAATTCATGTCTGAAATCTGGAATGATCTTTGGATTGTCTCTCATTAAGAAATCAATGTGGGGCAGCATCCATAGACTAGCTAGTTCCATATCTTGCTCTGATAGTCTTGCAAGTGACATTCCTGCTATTGCAATCATGCAATGGTGAAATCCTTTATCACAGAGAGTACTGCGGGTCCAGTCATGCACAAGGGGATGGATTGAGAACATATTTTGGTGCACATTAAAATTGATCAAGGAATATGATCTGAGTTCAATTATGGCATCTGTGAAGCAGAAGGGATCCCAGTCACCAGAAGGTCCCAGAAAGTGAGACAGTACTTTTAGTGGTGCCTCTAGCTCTTCTTTGGATGGTCCTGCAGGTTGCAATGTGTAATTTGTAGCATTCTTGAATATGTTCTCAGAGATCCCATAATTGTGCAGGAAAGAACAAAGCTGCAAGAGGGTTTTGGCCTGTTCTTTGAGCTGGTCAAAACTAATTTGCCATGTGGTATACACTGTCCAGGCATAATTATCATGTGCCTGAGTCGGACTTTGTGTAAGCAATTGAGCTCTGTTTTGTGCATACAGGGCCAGATAGCCAGAAAGATTTCCGGATTTTGATATAAACGCCCCAGCTTGAATGATGGCGAGAGGCAAATAGTGGAGTATCTAGAACACTGCTGAATATAATCTTGAACATACACATAGTGATTTTGGACTAACCTTCACAATCTGAGCAGCAGTTTCCTTCATATGAGCTGTGCTGTCTTGGGCAGCACTTTTGAGTAATAAATTCACAGCATCTGTCTCTTCCATGTCTGCGACAGGACTGTGTGCACCAGCATAGACACAAAGTCCAGGATTCCGAGATGTGATGAGAATGTTCCCATGGCTACACTGAGGGAGA
Organism: Mycena latifolia; assembly: GCA_029289555.1. Taxonomy (NCBI): domain Eukaryota; kingdom Fungi; phylum Basidiomycota; class Agaricomycetes; order Agaricales; family Mycenaceae; genus Mycena; species Mycena latifolia. Next base: position 1,393,051 of record JARJLE010000010.1, on the reverse strand, counting down.
TAATCATTGAGATTGATTTTTGGGTTATCTGCATTGTCAAAGAACAAAAGCCATTGATCTGCTTTGCTTCTGAGCCACTGCAGAGCATCCTCCGATGAATCGCCCACACTCTTGGTTGTGGCAATTCTTTTTAGCCCGGCGTCAATTGTTTCAGTTGTACTTGTGTCAATGAAAAAAATGTCTGTGAAGCTGGGGGAAAAAAATAAGCTTAGTCAAATCAGGCTGAGGAACTTACTTAGAAGTTGACTGTTCAATGAACTTGAGAGCAATCTGTGTTTTGCCAGCTCCACCTAGCCCATGCAGCACAAAGATGTTTTGCTTTCCTCCATTCTCAGTGAAGTATTGATGCAGTTCATGAAGAATGGTCTGTCTGCCCTGAAATACTCTTGTGGGAGAAGGACAACTGTTAATCGGTTCAGTGACCTGGGGAACCAACATATCTAAAATATCAGATCAGATTGTATAGTAGTACATGTAAGAAGCATCCTACCAGGTGATATGAAAGTGAAAACCTTTTGGACCCCGAAATTGGTGTCTATAGTTGTCATAAGCTGGGTACCACTCATTAGAGAGCATGTCCATTGTAAAATGGTATGTATCTACCATGAAATTTGACCGTACTTCACGGATCCTCTCCCTAAATTTGCTTATTTCGTCTGAAAGGCTGCTTGACTTGACAATGTCTTTGAAACGAGCACTAAATCCTCGGGGTTTCATTTGACGTTGTTGGACGACCTCCACTACATCCTTAAGGACACTGCAGATAATAACATGACTAGATGAATATGATGTAAATGAAATGACTTACCCTTCAAGTCCCTCGCATTGGGCCTTGAACTGGAGAGCAGCCGTATCCCTATGGAATGATATTCGGTCTCGAATAACAGTGATGATATCCACAGTGTCAGCACACAGCTCTTTCATATCGTCTCGGTTCTTTTGCACTTTCTGCATCAGCCGCAATCAGAATCCGAGTCATCTCTTGTCAGGGAGGATTCACATACCTCAACTGTCTCCAGCAGGAATACAGCCATTCCAAAGACTCCTTTCACATATGGGAAGGGCAGGGCTTCTGCAGCGGCAGTGATCGCCTTTGCATTGAAGATAAGAACTGGAAGCCACCCTGAGTTGGAAGAAGGAGAAGCACTGAAGGGCTGAAATGGTTTGGTATCGGGGGCGTTGCTCGCAGACATGGTGGGGTGGGAGAGACAGACAAACACACATCGAATGCTGAAACATTACACCCGTACCCTGCCCCAGGAACCAATCAGGGTCTCAATCTTGTATCATTCAGATGACTTGTGTTCGAATCTATCTCGCTCCCATGATGGAGCCTCGTTATAGACTTTCCAAATTTCTTTCTGTCACAGGGCATGAATACTAAATAGATACTTCATTCCCTTTTTTCTTGATGAGGAGACATGCCTTTCTCGAGATTCCAACCGTACCGAGCTTGGTTTCCTTCCAGTCTCCATAATGCGAAGAGTCTCACATTCTTGATCATCGCAGGTCCGCCCTCGACGGTTATTATCTGTGCCGATGATCTCCTGGATAGAATTCAAGAACCATAAGCACGGTTCGTAATTAAGGGGGACATATACACAGGCTTGTCTAGTGTGTGAGGGCATCCGCTTCGGCCACCTGGAAGCAAAGACGGTGCGGATCCCACGGTGTGTGGACAGCAGGCGGGCATCGGCCGCCGAAAAATAGTCTCCTCCTGCGGGGGCTTGCAGTAATTGGGCCCGGCATGTGTCCAGAAACTAGAGGCTGCTGTTGACGACACGAATGCCAGACACCGCACTGTGCATCAGCAAACTCGGAACAAATTCGGTGAATGTTGAGACGACGTGAGTCGTATTGATGAATTCCCGCGTTGGAACTCTTTTAAGCGTGGAAACTGCTGGGGCAGTGCCACGGCGCACATGTACAACACAAGCAGAAATATCGATCCAGGATGCGCTAGAGGCGCAATCCCGCCTTGAGCTGGGTGTCTTTTTTTCTTTGTTTAGATCTTCAAATTTTGGGTGGCTCTTGTGAATATTCGAGACTATAGCGGCACAGGGAGACGACCGCCTGGACGACGACGCGCATCAACGGGGATGTACATCCTTGCATGTTGGAGATGCATGTCTTTTTTATCGTGGGAGGACAGCTGGCGTCAGTCTGTCATAGGAAGACTTAGTACTTATTCTTGTCTTACATTAGCATGTCAGTTACACAGGCAACATAGGCGAGAAAAACAATCAAATACCAATCTGAAAATGCTGGACGCCCGCGGAAGACCGCGTTGACAATAACAGACAGAGCTTCTGGGGCCCATCGCAACCTAGTAGGCTTACCTAGCACCTATGCCGAGGTCAACTTGCATCCAAAGTGCGCGAGAGGAAGCTATGCACGTAAAATCGTGATTCTAGACTGCCGACGGAATGCGAACCTAGATGTAAAAGTTGAATAGAACCTGCATACAAAAAATGATTACAACAGTAATTCAAAGTAGTCAAGTGTAATCCTTGATAATAAAAGACAGATACACGGCGTTTAGAGACGATCCAAGTACAGTAGGCCGGCTCACCGACACGGTCAGCTCCGAGCGCGCGTCAGTGGTGTGCGGGAGTAATGCGTTGATTCATGTGCCTGGCGACCACGGGGGGAGCATCACGCAGGAAGGGGCCCGACTCGTGGCCCGGTGAGGGCCATCGGCCCCGGGAGGCGCGAGTCAATGGGAGGGGCACGGTTCAGCGGGACACACCTAATGAATCGCAGGCGGGGGGCTGGAGGGTGAGGGAGAGCAGGGAAGGAAGTGTATATAAGCCAAGACAGCCACCAGCGACGTCGAAAACACGTCGGGAGGCGGTGGTATCCGGCAGTCTGAGGGTGAAACTTACACATTCGGGGTCGAGACGGATGGGACGTCGTCGGGAAAGCGAGAGACGCGTCGGGGGCGCAGGTGGACGCGCAGAGTGTCGTCGGGGGAACTGGAGAATGAAGGAGGGTGGTGGTAGAAGCAAGAAGGAAAGAACCGAGTTGATCGCCTTGATGGCCGAGCTTCCCGAATAGGAAGCTCCGTGGGTTACACTCTTCAGCAAGGGGGTGCCGGTCCGTGAATGCCGGACCAGGGGCCGGTTGGTTGGTCCCGCCGCCAGGCCGATTTTTTTTTTCTGGGAACCGTCTTGTTTTTGGCTGGAAACAAATCAGGTTGGTGTCTGAGAGCATATAGATGTTCGCATATAGCCTTCTGACCCTTATTAAACGCACTCTCGCACCTATACCATCGACCTTGCCGAATTCGGACACGGGCTCAGCATATCATACGCAGATAACTTGAAAAATCACAAGGAAATCAAAATTTCACTGCGGCGCTTGATAACGACAATTCCCGAAAATATCCTCGCTGCCCACTATAAGGCTAAGGCACGGACGGCTCGATACTGTGGTCACCGCATCATGGCGATTGAAGATATGACTGGCCGACTGACCCCCAAAGAACTAAAGGAGTTGTACATGGCTCGGGTGGACTGTCACCTTACACATGGATGCGAATTATCCCCGGACAGCGAGGATGTGCATGTCAAACAACTCAGCAAAGTTCAAATTAGCTTCATCCGTCAAATGCTCAATCTGCACACGCGCTCCATGATCGCGCCGCTATTCACTGAAACTGGGTTACAACCTCTTCGAGTCCGACGTTTCCTGATCACCTTGAGCCATCTCGTGTACTTCCTAGGCCTCCATCCGAATCACTTTGCCCGGGCAGGTCTAGACAGTTCAATCGAACTTGCCGCTCGGGGTAAAAAATCATGGGCTAAAGATTTAATCACAGCGGCCTCAAGACTGCCTTTCCACTGTCCCGTTCTTGTTCTGACGGCCGCTACGACGATCCCGGACATACAGAACTACGCCCAAACGGTAGACAAGCTTATGAAGGACTGGCTTCAGGATTCAATCGACTCATCAGAAAAGCTTTATTTGCTTCACGGACGGCTCGAGCCTCAGAAGGACAAACCACTGGCACAGGTTACCTCCAAAATGCGGCACTATCTCTCAATGGTGAAAACTCAGACACATAGAGAGGCATTGACCTCTCTATTGCTCTCAACTCACCAACTTGCCGTTGAAATCCTGCGCTACGTGGATCACGCATATCAGCCCGTGCCCAGGTCGGACAGACTTTGCAGACTCTGTAAGGAGGAAGTTGAAACCCCGGAACCTGCTCTACTCACCTGCAAGTCCTCGGGCGAGCTGGTTGTACTTCGTTCCACATTTCTCAACCAATTATTCTCCAACTCCCCCTATCTGCAAAACCTCATGGCAACACTCTCTGAGACAGAGTTCTTAAAAGCCGTGATCTACTGTCGTCCGACGATTGCATTATTGGCTAAATTTGCACATGATGTTCTTCAAATTTTTTATGCTCTCCCCGTCTACCGTCTAAGCAATGCTTAAACTGAGGTATTCAACTTGGTACTAATTGCTTCTCTGTATTTCCTTTAGTTCTACCACGGCGAGTTGAAAAATTGCGTCCGTGAGCTCGGCTACGGGTGTATGGAGGAGTCCAGGGACCATAGTGTACATTCAGTGCCTGTACACTTAGATAATTCCTGGGCCCCGGCGTTCCTAAGCGGGACCGGCCGTGTAATTCTACCTACCTACCTACCTACCTACCCTGCCACAAAGTCTCGCTCAGTGTCTTTGCGGGGAGTCTGCTGAACCTGTAGATTCGGCAGCGGCTACAAATGTTGCTAAGTGCAAATTCGACGGCTGCGAAACCTAATGGGTAAGCATTTCCCTTGTATTTATTACATTCTAACTGACACTGCTTAGTATCACTTAGCCTGTATCGAACAGGGAAGTGTTCCGGAGAACTGGGTGTGCGAGGCCTGTTTCTCCGCTCGCCCTGCCGTAAAGCGTCGTCGGGTTGCTAAATAAAGCGCACAGAAATATAGTGTATTGGTGATTCCGGCCTGTTCTTCGCCAATTGGGATATAATAATATTGGGAGGATGAATTAAAGTGACAAAAGAATGGTTACGTCCGCAGCTATGCTTCAATCCGTAGCAGAAACGTTGTGGGGTACGATATAAAGAGGGCTACGGCCTAAACACGTGACACATTCCCTTATGGGGATATTACGTGGTTGGTTGGTCCCCCCCAAGAGGCCAGAATTTTAAAAACCGGCCCCTGTTCCGCTATTCACAGAACAGTACCCCCTTGTTCCCCAGACGACTTGTCTCAAACGTTGCTGTACACGGTCTCATGGCGCAATCCGACGCAGGGAGTTCATTCTGGGCTATTCCATGGACTCTATGGTAGATTAAGTTCTCACAAATTTATCGCGATCTTTCGATTTTGGTGTAGATGTCGTTTCACTCCAGGACACTCAATGGTACTCCCATACGTCTTATTTGGTCTTTCCTCCCCCTCCCCACAAAACGACATTTTCAAGGCCGCCTGTCCGCAAAATATGCAGCGCTGGACAGGAGGGCTGAGGAGAGTTTCGTGCCGTCTATCTGGTGCGTCTGCTACGTACTCCGAACTCCGCTGAAGACTTATCGCCTGTAAATTTTGTCCAAGACGACAATTCTCGCCCAGCTGCACTTCCACCCTCTATCCTCAATGGCAGCTCGATCGAAGTGGTGGCGATCCATCCCGTTGCCCGCCCCCGTCCTCATGCATAGCCCGCTTCTGTATTGTTGAGTCCACCGCCAACCGCGACCACGAGGCCGCGCTGCCGGGGGTACCCATTTTCTCTCCTTTTGCGATACACTGCGGCGTGTATGCGCCAGAGAATACCGGACAGAAATTGGATCCTTGCGGGCCAGAATCATTACGCCAACGCAGTCGGTGTAAAACTCGGATCGCCGCCAAGTCGCCGCCGTCAGGTTGCATGCTCGTAATATTCGAGTGGCTCCCTTTTCTGGGAGTAAGATGTTTCGCGCGACCTCACGGTTGCTGTGAGCGCGGATTCAATTTCCCATCAACAGGTAAGCGCAGACTTTTTTTACTTCGGCTCGGGAGTCTCGCCACGGATTTTCGAACATACCCCACTGGCAGGCTTGGTGCGACGTGCGTCCTGTCACTGGTACCACTGACCTCATTCTTTCGAAATCTCGTTGGTGCTTTATTTGGCGTCTGTCTGCGAACATCTTCCAAAGCTCCGCGGTCTCGTATGCACAATTGTGGCGGATCTGAATCTGCTCCACCTTCAAGCGTCCAGTTTCGCTTCCTCGGCTCGCTTGCTGGCCATCCGATGTCGCCTGCAATGGTGCCTACATCGTATTGGCAGCCACGTGCCGGCGACAACGCACTTCGACGTCCGTCTGGGCCTCCTACCACTAAACCCCACTCGTCCAACTAGTGTGCAATGCAATTTCTGGAGGCTCCGTGCGGGCGTTTCGCGTCTCTATCGCGATTTTGGGCCGCGATCTTCATAACCTCCCGAATAGTGGACATATAAAGGGGAGCACTCTACGGCCCTTTGTCGGAAAAATCGATTTTGCCTGATCAGGCCCTGACGGCACCTGACGGACTGATCAGACCTGGTCAGACGCATGCCAGGCTCAGCGATGCAGCTTGTCAGCCCCGGCCAGTCCTCTTCAGCCCCAGTGGAACAAATTCAGAGAATCAAGAATTTCTGCGACCTAGTAGGGGTCGGCTCGGAGGAACATGTCAGCGTCTACCGTATCTACAAAGAAATGCAAGTTATCCTTTCCACTATCTGTCGCTGGCGCCAGTAAGGCGCCGCGAATCACGTAGTCCATCAATAAGAAAGAGAAATCCTTCCTTTCCTCACGCACTTGACATCCAGCCCAGTCCGTCTTCGGTTTCCATTTGTTCTGGCGGAACTCGTGGACAAGTGCAACATCAATTTGTCGCTTACTTTCCAATGTGCAACGCAAAAATGCGCAGATGCGGGCAAAGTCCATCTCGGAAGAGTCGGAGTTGAACAGGACACTGTCGTAGCGCGCACCACCATGGAAGCATGGATTGCAGCGAATAATGTCCCGAACGCCCCTCCAGTCCTCGAGCGATTGATATGTGATATAAGCACATTTAAAGGGCCGGATCTGGGTGAAATCGTAAACATAGGAAATGCAACCATCTCCACGAAGGGGCTTACCTGAATTTGCTGTTCGTAGCTAACACGATCGCCGGGAAAATGCTCCGAAACGAAATCGCGGAGGAGTAAATCAAAGTTGTCGACTTGATGCCCCGCGGATTTCAAGACGTCCCCAAAAGCCCTTGAATTCACAAGACGGTCCGGTGCACCGAACCTCCAAGATGCTGAGGTTAGTTGGCTTGTATTCGGAGCTTCGTCAACCTCGGGCTCCTCCGTTCTCTCGTCCTCCTCACATTGTTTGTCGTACTTGTCAATTTCCATACGGATTCGGGCTATAGCTTCTTGCGTTTCGTCAATTCGGTTCATCTATTATCCTCCATGACAACAATGAACGGCTGAAAAGTCTCGACCCTCACCTGGGAAGCAACATTTTTGAAGTTGGTTTGACTATATGCTTCGGCTGCTTCTTGTTGAAAGCCTTCACCAGGACGCGTCGAACCGTGGTTTGTCGTTCCCTTGTCACGGATGTCTCGCACAATATGACTGGTTGCATGCTGCTTGAAGAAATCGAAATCTTTGCCATATTTCTCCGACACGCGCTGGGTTAATATATTATAATATAGTCAAATGAGAAGCTAGGAATCGAGATATGCAGTAGGACGCACCGAGCACCAGTGTTCATAATCCTTGATAAATTGTTCAAGCCGTTCTAGCCGGCGGGTCGGCATACAGTGCATTCCTGTCATTATCCGGAGCCGTTCATAGGCTCGGATACAATGGATCAGGGGATCATTGCGCGGGAACAATTGGACAATGCACGGCAGCACAGACTGTGCAGCCGTAAAGTCAGCTAAATTCGTAAATTAAATTGGCTGCTCACCTTCAGGATATCATAGAAAGCTTGGCCATCTGTATAGCGGACGGTGGTGACCTGATTGAAATGCTTGAGTCCTGGCCACCGTGGAAATTCCCGCATGCTAGCACCAGCATATTAGCGCACTCAGGGTTAGACAGAATTAGATTACTTCTTCGCGAAAGTCCCTTTACCACCCAAGTCCTCAAGGACTGCCAGCAACAACGTCCAGAGGTGATCGCCCCATTTTCCCAGATCATCCGAGTGGAGGGTATCATAGGAATATGCGGCATATGGGTCCGAAAATCGAAAACCCCACAAAAAATGCTAGATGGCAGTTAGTAAGGTTGAATGGTAATCCTTCGACGCACCTTTATCCCATGAAGCCCTTTTTTCTTCAAAATAGTTTCTTTTTCTGTCTTCGTTGTGGCGAGCAAGGCCTTCCGTACAACCGCTTTCATCGAGGTGTTTGTACGAAGCTCGAAGATTTTCGTGAGTCTATGCAGGTCGTCTTTATGCACGAGACATTTGGGACACGGATAATTGGCCAGAGAGGCACGACAGGCATTGAAATATGCAGCTTCCTTTCCATCGAGAGAATTGATGATGATCCCCGGATGGAATACGCGAACGAGTCCGTCCCAGCATTCGATCGGCTCACCATTCCAGGAGCGCGATTTAAGGCTGGCAAAAATCACCGAAAGGACGCGCTGATAGACCTCCATCTTAAATTTTGCGAAGGCTAACGTCTCCACGGTCTTGCGGTCCGCTGGATCTGCAAAATCGGGAACCTGCTTGATAGGTGAGAACTAGGAGTCTGTAAAATTGCCTCGATCCACTTACAGCTGTCATATACCCTAGCAATACCCCGCCCCCATTTCCAGATGCATTCCGAATATCCGCAGGCAGAAACACGGGGCGTAGAACCATCGGATGCATTGTTACGCGCTTTGTAACAAGTCCCTCGTCAAGCCAGAGGTGCAGGGGAAGTAAGCAATGTGGATAGGGATCAGCATCGGGCAATTCAGACTAAGCAAGGTTAGGCACCCTTCGCCAACAGTACAGCTCCAGAGATCTTACCTCATATTTGTCCCATGTGTCGGCAGTGTTAGGCTCGTCAATTATCCGCTCGCACCAGGTCTCCTTTTCAGTTCCCTCACAGTAGTACTTTTTCACCGAGTTGAATATCATGTGAGGACCGAGTGTATCGTCATCAAGAAGTCTGAGGATCCAGTCCCAAGGATCTCGGTATTCAAACTCTATGTGGTATACCTTTCCCTTGTAAGTTGCGGAAATGGCCCCCGGTTTGAACTAGACTTGCACAGTTAGTGTGAATGTCTGAGCCTTGGAGAGATGAACTTACCGTGACACCGTACTTGCGAGCTGCGGCTAGAACAGACTCCATCTCGGTGTGGTTTTGTAAGGTGACATGACTACGTCCCTGGAGATTCCAAGTATGTGAAGCACCACCAAGGAGATTGTTGGTGAGGGATTTTGGTAAAAGACCCTTCACAGCGATTTCGGTAACCTTGAAATCGGCCTTCGATTCAAAGGGGAACCAAGGGGGGTGCCCATTTTCCGGCCCAGACAGCGTGGACTTGAAAGAATCCTCGGAGCGGTCGGGTGAATCAATAGGGATGATTTTCGGTGCAGGATCGGCGCTGTGACGATGAGGGACAATCCTAAGATAAGAGCCCGGGAGAAGAGGCCCGACGAAGCATTGTGCTCCCGATCTCTCGTCTGTGTCGATGTCCATGGGAGGCGGTGAGAAGGCATCATGTTCCAGCGATGGTTCGGACCGAGACTCATGCTGTGAAAATGCTAAGGAGGGTCCACAGCATTGGAACTAACAAGCGCACCAGTTCCTCATCCCTTCGGCCTTGGTTTTCGCCCGTGTTGCGATGCCTGCTGTGCATTCGGGTTGGTGGAGAATAAGCGTGGATTTCCTTGCAGTATTTTTGGTGCTTATCAAATCTGCGAGCGTCGCGATGTTTGTTACACCATTTGCATAGCGGGTAAGGATCCGTCGCGGGTTTATAGGAGGTACGCTTGCCTCGAGGCATGGCGAGGGTAGAATGTAGAAAATGAAAGCGTGACCGTGTTGAAAGCTATGACGCAACAAGTACATAATATCTCCGCTCCACCGCCAAAACAATTGACGCACTACAACAAAGTCTCGACCACCACCTCTATGCCACAGACCACGGGAAAAAGGCCACGCGTCGTCGATTCGTCATCTGAAGATGAGGGGTCAGCATCGGATGTAGTTAACCTGGATGAGATGAGTCTCGCGGACTTGAAAAAGGTGTGTCGTAAAACCTATACATGTTCCTTCCCAGCCAACTCTGCGCGACAGGTTGTTCGGGAGTCCCAGCTGCGGATGAATAATGCGGAGAAGAAATTGCGCAAAGCTCTAGTCGACAAGACGAACTCTCCCGCGGATGAAGATCACGAGAACTCGCGTCGCGCATCGAAGAAGTCCAAACAAAGGCCCACGAAACGTCGCCATATCGAGATAGAAGAGCCCATGCGATCTAGTGATGATGGGAGCGCACCGGCTAGCGACGACTCCGAAGCCGAAGACGATAAAGACGAGAGGGAGCAGAAGGTCGCCACGTTGGGGCGGTGCTTCGTGCTCCAGAAGGGGCTGTGGCTCAAGGATGGCACACTCGACGCCAAGCTGGACAAAGGTTATGACGTGAAGAAGCGATTTGATGGTGCTCAAGTCCAGGGCCAGCTTCGTGACGTCTTGGATATCCTGCCGGATCGTTATAAAGGGAAAGTCATGCGGGAGAAATGGTTTCAGCGCGCGGTGAGTATTAAAGTCCATTCAACAGTATTGTTTAATTACAGCTTTTGGTAGTTCTCGCAGGGGATGAGCTCCCAGCGCTCTAACACCTCGACTCGGATCCGACGTGTCGCTGGCCATGCCATATACGACTGCTCTGCGGCTGATCTTCTAGACCCGTCCGCACGCCGCCAATTCAGAGAGGAAATTGGATGGTATGAATTTGAGGATGGGGACGGCGGCGAGTACGCGTCCCTCGATGTCCCCATTCTACACAAGGACGGATCGAAGGTGTATGACATCCATACATGCTTCTTGAATCCCGTCCTTATGCGCGTAAGTGAATTGTGGCGGCCAACGATCTTCAACTCACCAAAAATGGGCAGCTTTTTGTCGCGATTATCCGCGGAACCAATGCTGCTATCAGTATGCTGCGGAACGACAGCGACGGGTGCTCCGATATTCCCAAGACAGACAATATGGAGCACATTCACCGTATTGATCATACGGAGCCCGGCGCCATCGCGGCGGCCTGTGTTTTGGTAGAGTGCGAGCTTATTTAACATCTGCGAGTCCTCACCGGCAATCCCAGGCCATCTGGGGCAAGTCCACCGACGTATGCTTGCGCGCGCGGGGCGATCACACAAACATCGACTATGAGCATCTCTTCGATGAATATCTCGACATCTTGACGACCGGTTTACGGAAAAAGAGCCCAAGCATTTTGCATGTGTTTGCAGAATGGGACCGCATTGTGTTCCCGCACGCGGAAACGAGCCATGTCGACGCGGAGAAGCAGGGAAGTGGGCGAAAAAGCGATGGCTACCAGCGTGCAATGGAGGCCATGCGAGCGGAAGCGGATGAGGAACGCAGGGAAGGGGGTACAGAAGGTGAGCATGAAGACGAGGGCCACGACGGTCCAGGGGCTGCTGGCTCTGGCGACGAAGGTGGCTCGGCGGCGTCGCCGTGACTCGTGTGTCACCGGTACCTGGGTTTGTCACGTATATGCACATGTTTGCCAATACCTTCCTGTAAACGCGTCTCGTGAAAATCCTCGAGTTCCTTGCCCGAGTATAACTCCGCCGTGTTTGACCAGAAGTTGCGAGTGGTGATCTATCCCTGTAAGTCCTGATCAGGCAAAAAAAGCACGGTATGTATGACACAGTCGCTTCATGACAGCTATGTCTCCAATGGTGTAGTGGTTAATACGTATGTTTTTATAGCGCTTCGTGAAGGTCCAGAGTTCAAACCCCGCTAGTCACATAATATAATATCCGTTAAAGTTAGATCAGTAAGAGCAACATAAGAGTAAGAAAGTTGGCTGGGACACTACGATTGGGACTATTAGAAAATAACATTTTTTTTTTGTTCCCCTTCGATTTCAGGTTATCGTGATCAGGCAGCGTCAGGCTGACCAGGGCCGTAAGGCTGATCGGGTCGGTCAGGCTGGTCAGACTTGATAAATGGTTTTTGACCCTGTTCAGCTAAAGAAAAACCTGACGGTCTGACCTCACCTGATATGGGCATGTCACTCCCTGTCATATGATTTCGATTTTTCCGACATTCCCCTGGGGTATCGCTTACATCCAGCTTTCAAACAATGCTCTCCAAAGTCCTCGCGCTCGGGCTTGCCGCCCTCACTCTCGTCCGGGCTGCCTGCAGACGCCCATGGTTTCGTGCAGTGTTAACGTCGGCACGGTGGGCGATATTTACAACTCTAGCACCTTCCCTCTCCTGAAATATGCTTTCCAGACTGTTGGTGCTCCCAAGTTTAAGTCTCTCCATAGAATCAGGGATGGTATTTCTCTCTCAAGAACGTGGGATACCATCTCAACGACGGCGCCAATACAATATATATGTTTCGTCTGTCATGGAGCGTCACGGGAATGATTGGGATGTAAGCATTATCTGCCACCGTGGCGCCCACCTGCTGATTTCTCCAGTGGAAGGTCCGGCGCGCGTTTGAGGCCGATCAGTACACGATCGCCTATTCGGCTCTCGCTGCCTACTTTCGTCAACTCCAAGGTACTGTGCATTGACTACACTCTACTTCTGATGCACATCTCATATAACCTGATCGTCCAGGGCGAAGTTTATACTGGTGCTGTCGGCGACGAAGACTCGGCCCAGCCTTTTACCATCCTACCTGCAGGCGATGACACATTCGTTGTATGCGCTGTCTTTTGCAGTCATTTCGAGTTCTCATTCAATCACCATAGATTGGTGTGCCTAACACGCCGGCATCGTGATTGACAGAAACATAATTTCTTTCGCATCGGTTAGCACTCGGTTTCTTCTACAAATTGCAGTTCGTGGCTGGTGAGAGATATTGTCGTAGATCTCCGTCGGTCCGCTGGTTGAAAGAAAGAAGGAGCAGTTCTGCAAGCTCAAGATTGAGAGCTGAATTTGTTGGCGCGGGGCGGAGACAATGTGAACGTCAACCTTTGAAAAATCCTAGCACTTGTCCAAGGGTTCGGCGGTTGGTTCCATCCGATTTGAAAAATATCGTTGTTTCTTTCTCGTAAGCTTACTCCAACCTGAATTCTTGTCACTAATAACGACCCTGCGCTCCTCGAATGAAGTCTAAATCCCCGTTCCGGCGAGCCTGAAAGCGGTTGGAAACGCATGCGCCAACCATGTGGAAATTTCGGTAGTACATCATATTTCGGGAACGTATCATACATAAGGCGTCTATCGTTGTCTGTTGTAAACGCCTTGGAAAAAGCGGCGGATCGGGTGTTCATCTCCTGGATGATACACCGTCCTCTTTCCGAGTAGAGGCAATTGAGTAGAGATATCCGTCTGTCAAGAGAGAGAAGTTCTAGTTCTCACTCTATTTAGTCGACTCGGACGACGACTACGTACTCAACTTTCTTTGTTCAACAAATTGAAAGTTGTGAGTCTCAGAACTAAGGATTAACATCTCACTAAGATCTAATCATATTAATCCTTTCCAAATCCTTTCAACAGTTTTCAGATTGTAGTTGAGGTTGATAGTAATTGATTATGGAGAAACAGAAAAATTTCCGCACAAACTAAAATAGGCTTCGTTTCGGAGATACAACTCGTCACCCGCTCTACCAGGCTTCATTTAAAACTAGATTTGGGTTGAACTTCGGTGAAACGGCCACGGCACGCGCCCGATCCGGAGATAAACCCAATTTGGACATTGTCTGATGTGACCCTGTCCCCTCCCCGCGCTCATTGTCCCTCAGCAACATGGCCGGAAAACAGGTAAGCAGCTCGCAGAATATACAATATCGCACCCACCAAGCACCTACTAACTCCTTCCCGTAGCTAGGAAAACTGAGACAAGTCAGTTCCCCGCTTAGGCGCCTACTCGAGCTAATCAGACCACTTTTTGCGGCATTTTTGTGCAGTGGGCGGGCGAGGTTATCTCGTCGCGGGATAAGACGACTGTGTCGGACGAATTCAAGGAACTCGAACGGGACGTCGAGCTGCGCAAGGATGGCGCGCAGAGGTGGGTCTACTCGTCTGCATGCATGTCCAAGAGATATTCATGTGGTAGGTTGTTTCTGGCCTCCGAGGCATACCACAGGAACCTTGCGAAGAAGAAGGATGCCGGCGCGCTCGACGATGCGGAGAAGCTGCTCCCCGTCGACACCCTCGGCATCGTCATGATCATCCACGGCGAGGAGTTTGGCCCGGACTCAGCGTTTGGTACACGATCTGCGCAATATTTTTAGGCCTGGGAAGCTGACGGCGGTGCAGGCACCTCGCTCGTTACCCTGGGTCGCGCGCACTGTAAGGTCGCGAAGCTGCAAGAGACGTTTGCCCAGTCATTCCACGACAACTTTATGGGGTCACTCGTGCGCTTTGCGGACGACATCAAAGACTACGAGGCGCTCCGCAAGAAGCTCGAGAGCAGACGGTGTGCCCCTTATCTCATTTGACTTGGAATACAATCCTAATGCTACAAGCGCAGACTGAGCCTCGACGCTGCTGTGGCGAAGCACGACAAGCTGAAGAACAACAAAAAGGACTCGAAGGAGCGCGAGCGGCGGGACGCCGAAGAGGAGATGCAGCGCGCCAAGGCCCGCTAGTGCGTCTTCGCCCTCTCGTTCCCCTGTGCCCCTTACTTATATGAGATTTGCAGTGACGAGACAGAGGAGGAGGTCGAGGCGCACATGCACGCGATCCAGGAAAACGAGGTCGCACAGCTACGCGAGCTCACCGCGCTGCTTACGCTCCAGATGGGCTTCGTCGAGCAATACCTCGACGTTCTGAAGGACACGCGCGCGAATTGGCCCAGCGAGTGGGTGCACAGCCCCGTACTTTCCTCGTCCTGACGATAATCGCAATAGCTCGCCGGCGCCCAAGCACACAGCGTTCCCGACGCAGAAGTTTGGCTCCACACGGTCGAAGAAATCTATACCTACGCCACGCGCATCGGAGTCGTCCGAGGACGAGGGGCCCTCACGCCCGGCGTCGCGGCCACCCTCTCGTCCCGGCTCGCGCTCCTCGACGCGAAAGCGCGCGGACAGCACGGGCACGGCGGGCGGCGAGCGCGACAGGCGGCGGCTCAGCGTCGCGGGCTGGGCCGCGGGGGCCGTGGGGTCCGTCACCGGGCGCGGGAAGAAGACCCGCGACAAGGAGACGTTCGCGAGCCTGGGCGACGACGCAGACGACGCCCAGCGCGACTCGGGGAACGGCGAGTCGGACAACGGCAGCGGTGGCGGCGTAGGGCTGGTCCACGCGCTCACGCGTCGCGCATCGTCCAAGAGTAACGGCGTTAGCAACGGCACTAGCAGCGGGGGCGGGAAGCAGACGACGCCGAAGCTCCCCGCGCGCATCCTGAAGCCCCCGTCGCAGGCGCAGCGCAAGGTCGTACGCGCGCTGTACGACTTCTCCGGTTCGTCGGACGAGCTGGCGTTCAAGGCAGGCGACCAGATCGTCGTCGTGAACGAGGTACTGGACGGCTGGTGGATGGGCGAGCTCAACGGCAAGCAGGGGCTGTTCCCCACGCCGTACACCGAGGTGCTCCCCGAGCGCCCACCGCTGCCCTCTCGGCCCGGGGCCAGTAATCATCTAGGCCTCGAGATGGACAGTGACGGGGATTCTCGAGAGGACGACGACGACGACGACGACGCACACGAGCACTACGGGCGCCCGCTCGCGGCGGCGAGCAATAACAGCCCATTTTATGGCGGACTGGGAGACCCGGACGCGGCGAGCATCGTCAGCAGCGTGGATGACGATGAGCGGACGCTCGTGCGGCCTGTGCCCGCGCGCCCTACGCCGCCGCGGCGCGCCACGACGAGCGACCTCGGGAGCATGGGCGCGCAGGGGAAGAAAGCGCCCCCGCCGCCGCCCCCGCGACGGGGCACGAGCAGCGTGACGGCGAGCCCGCTCATCCCCGAGCGCCGCCCGCCGTCGCGTGGCTCGCCCGCTCCGCGGCCGGGGTACGCGTCCGCCACGTCGTCCGAGAGCAGCCACACCCAGTCGCCGTTCGAGAGCGCGGCGGAGGGCGGCTGCGGGGACTTCAAGCAGAATCCGTTCAAGCCAAAGGGGATGTGCAGTAACTGCTTCGAGTTCCACAGTGGGTGATGCGATGGTGACTTGGGATGGATGGACTGGGCTGGGATATGTGGGTGTTATATGTGCAGATCTAGTTTATTTTACGATGGCGTTATTATCCTTATTATGTTAGTCTGCTTTGTGGCCTAGTCTCTCTTGACAGACGCTTTATCGTACCCAGCTCGTTCCTATAAAAGGGATGCTTATATAATAAGGTAGGCTACCGGTTATCAAGCGCGGTAACCTACAAACTATCAGTGATGGCCCTAAGGCCTTAAAAATCGCCTCTCCGAATTTCTAAGGCCTTAGGGCTTAGGTTAGAGCCTTAGGTTGTAGGCGGGTTAAGGCCTTAACAGCCCAAAAAGGAAATGTATTCCAGGTTAACTTCCGCGACCAATCTAGTCCCCGTAAACCTCGCTATCGTCAATCTCAATCTTCCTGGCATCGAGAGTGTCATCCCGGGCCTCTGCATCGAGCTCCGCCATAACGTGCATGTACATCTTCCTCTCGGGCATGGCGCGATACTCGGGTACAAAGAGATTCCTTCTGCGTGACGTCCCGAACATTTTTCTCAAGTCATCAGCTGCCATTTGCAAGGTCGGCGTACGAGATGGGCAGGTTCTGCCTCATGTGGCGAGGTCCCCATTGTGTCAGAGGCGCTAATGCTGCCGTTGTGGGCGTCACTTTGGAGCGGCGGCGGCTAGCTTTTAGAAACTCGTAAATGCGTAAACGGGTGGTTGCGGGACCTGAGTATACGGTAGTCTCTCTTGACAGACTCCCTCGCTCGTTCCTCGTTCTGAAGTCTGTTAGTTACCGCGCCATGATTGCCGTTGCGTCGCATTATTATATAAGCTTCCTCGATTAGGAAGGAGGACCGAGGTCACGTGTGGGCTCAGCGACGCGACTTGGACGCGTCATGGCCGTCTCAGTGACCCTAGTCCTTCAAGTTACATCTGAACTCGCTTTATATCAAATTCCTTCTTTTTTTAAAAAGTTCCCGGGCCTTCCACCATCCCATGTCCGTCGTATTCGCTAAATTGAGCGTACTGGGCTATTGGTGAATTTTAGGCCCTGAATTTCGACAGAAATCACCAGGAATAAGTCTTACACGATGGAACAGATATTTCTTTCAAGAGTCGCATCAAATGAAGCAACATCGCGGACGGCGCGTCGAAGTCGCGTCGTTCAAGCTTACACGTGACTCATTGCACCTTCCAAAACGAGCCAGCTTACATAACAAGGTCCGGTAACGGTAACCAGGGCGCGATAACTAACAGACTAAGTATACGGGTCGACCCGTGCCGTGACCGTGGTGGTACACGTGATGTCTAAGGCCTTAACTAAATGACGGGCTCCAACCTAGGGCCTAACCTAAGACCTTATTTAAGGCCTAAGGCCTTAGGTTCAAGTTAAGGCCTTAGGTCATAGGGCCAACACTGCAAACTATTAGTACCGATCCCTCGTCCGACCCGTGCTCTTCATCGTCGTCGTCCGGCTGCAGGGCTCCGTGGCTCCGTCACGCATCGCGACGGTCCCGTCTTGACGAAGGCCCCGGAACTCTCGAGGAATTTCGCCAACGCCCATGTCCTTTTCTCCGTGCCCAACTGAAGATGTCCGAGATAGCGATTTGGGCCGACACCTCCCGTAACGGCATTAGCAACGGCACTAGCAGCGGGGGCGGGAAGCAGACGACGCCGAAGCTCCCCAAGTGCATCCTGACCCCCCCCCCCCCTCACAGGCACAACGCAAGGTCGCGCAAATCTCAAAACCAGCAACAAGGGCACTCATACTTGTTTTTTTTTCAAGCACACCACAAAGAGCACAGGAATTTGCCCCATGATCCCCCGACAGTGGTGGAGACTGCGGCGGGAGGTCTTCTATATTTCCCGGGCATGGGCGTGCGGAGAACCTCGCGTCAACCCGCGACGTCAAGCTAATGCTTACGGGCAGAAGAATACGTCGGGTTCCAACATTATAACGTGGCTGTCGTTTTCACGCCTTAATGTCGGCTGCTCGCAGACGACCTTCGACTGTTGCTCAAGAATCGGCCTCAGCGGAAGAAACGGGTTTTTTTTTGTGGTCGTGCTTGTCTATTTACCCCTCACCCGCCGTTAATATTGTATGAATGCTCGCATTTCATCGCTCGGCGCGTCTTCCCTCGATCGATCTCCTCCCGCACTGGCACCGCGCTGATACACGCTAGTCATCAAGTTCTCCGCGGTGCGCCCCCGAAAGTGATGAAGAGATCACTCAGCGCAACCTCCAGCGTATTTGAACCACGGCCGGGGGGCTAGCGCTTCAGATTGCAGATATAATAATCAGGTGGGCTCGTAATGCGACCTACACCCATCGAATGGGCTTCCTGCTCGCATCCGCCTCCAGGGGTTGGCTGAACAGTGCGGGGCACCGGACGGAAATTGACTGGCAGCGTCTGGATCCGACTAATGGTACGATGCGCGCACTTGAGCGGAACATCGCAGGTGGTGCGCCCTGCGTTTTGCACGCTCGAGGTGATCACCACCTCGGACTTCAGCTGCGTTTGAATTGTATAAAAACCAGTCCGACGTCGACTCGCTCACACGTTGTCTCTTCGTCATCCAAGGATGAAGTTCTACATTGCTACACTCCTCGCCATTCTCTCCCCTCGGAGCTCTGGCTGCTGGCCCCACCGCTGGCTTGACGGCTCCTCCGCCTCAGGGCTTGCGGGCTGCCCACCTCGTCGACAGTCTCGATACTGGGATTGATTTTATCCTGAACCTCAACAGTGAGGTTGTGTCAATCACCGCCGCAAGCAACATGACTGAAGTCGTAGTCTGTAGCCAGGTGAGTACCACCGTTTCAACTTTCAGTGTGCACGCATTCCCTGGATGACCGTATTTCTTTCACAACCCAGACTGTGGTCAACGAGCTCCCCAGCGCCGGACTAACTGTCGCCGGTCTTACCGCCGTACTCCAGGGTACACTCGCCTACAGCAAAACGGAATCCGTGCTCGTCGCGCATACTTTTAAGACCGTACGTGTTCGAGCTTTGAGAGACGACGGCTCGGACTTACCACGCTCCTCTGCAGCTCGTCAACGCTGTGCGGAAGTTGATGGCCACCCTCATCACCCATTCCAACATCTTTGCGAAATTCCTCGCCGCCGCCTCGATCGCGGCCGTGCTGCCCAGCTTTGAAGAACGTGTATCCGACAAGGCCTCCTCTACACCGCGGTGCTGATGCCATTGCTCGATACAGTCGTTCGCGCTTGCGTTAATCGCCGTGGCTCGGACTGAGGCTTCCGCCATCAAGGACCATCAACGGTCCTTGCACGTATCGATTTCGAAAGCGACCAAGGTGTACGGCGCGTGAACCCCGAGCCTGCTCGGACTGCCCTGTCCTTTTTAGCTCTACACACGGTTGTACGAAATCAGACTCGGAGTCTATAAGTTTTTTTTTTCTGGTTGTTCCAAGGAGTTGTAAATTGTTCCGAATATACGTGGGTCCCTAGAATATCGCTGTGTCTCCGGTGATCAAACGATACTGTGTGGGATGGAGTACCGGTGTTTTTAAAAGCTGAGGGAATTTTGTGTCGCGGCAGCTGGCCAGACTGGAGCGCAGCAAACAAGTTCACGCGAGCCGGCTCGACCGGTACCTCTGTTGATAGACATGAAGAAAACCTCTCTATGATGCAGGCACAGAGGTCGAAATAAACGTCCGGGGGAAAAGTGGGGTGGAGCGAGTGGCGAAGCGTATGAATGAACTCTTGTGAACCACAATCATCGAAGAATACAGTAACGGCAATCGAGGGATTGAGGAATGAGGTATGCTAGAGAGGCGGAAAGGAACTCGGACTTGGAGGCTTGAATGGAATGCGAATCAAGTAGAGAAATATCGAAAGGACAAGACAGCACGGGAGAGAGCGCCCACATTCCTGCAGGGAACTTGGAAGTGGACCGTGACGAGGTCGCGAACTTGTCGGATGACATAAGCTGGCCCAACTCTTCCCGCTAATATTGTATGCAAGTTTCGCAAGTGCTCAAAAGCCAAAATCGCGCCCCCGAGGCTCTTCGCTAACCCTTGACAAGATCCGAGGCCCTCGAAGCCCTCGGTCTCGTGTATCTTGACGCAGACTGAGCCGCAGATGCCGCGTGGACGCTGCTACGCGCCTCCAGGCGCCTCCCTCTTTGCTGTTTCCGCAACGAACGGATACCTTACATACCGCCCACGCTTTCTACGGCGAGAGTCCTAGGCAAGCAAGACACCAGGGAGGGCGTGCCGCGTGGCGCGCGTAGGCCCCCCCCCCCCCCCCAAAAAAAAAAAAAAAATCCCCCGGCTCTGAGGGGAGGGTACGTTGGAGGAGATGAACACACAAGGTACTTACAGTACCTTACACCATCCTAGTCATTGTATGTCTATTGATGATAACCACTCGTCAGAGCGCCCTCCTTCATTTCCGATCGAGAGTCGTCGGGAACCGACAGCGGGCACGATGTCGCCGAGCCGATTTCTTCGCTACGCCGCACATACTCGGTCCCGCAGGGTGCTCTACATCTTGCCCCATGGGCGTGCCCGAAACGCAGCAGAGGACAGCGCTTGTTGCAACCCGTGGACGATCTGCCAGCTTCCTCCATCCATGCAGTTCCGCGCCTGTCCACATCGGTCCGTGGTGTCCCATGCCTGTGGACCGGGGCTCACTACAGTTTCCCGGCTCCGTCAGTCGCGTCACCGCGTCATACGCGAACTCCTCCTGCCGCCGCGGCGACGCGTCGTCCGCCATCGACGTCGTCGCACGCCCGTCCCCATGCCCAAGACGGCTCTGGCTCCAACTCCGCGTGCCCTCCACCCACTCCACCCGCGCCGGCGTCCGCTCGGGGTGCCACGTCTCCGCCGCTCCTCGCGAGCCCCACGGCGCGCAGGCCCTCGCCGACTAGACTCCGCCCCGCACCCAACGCACTCTTCGCGCTGCCCGCCCGCAGGTTCGCCCGCCGCTCCTCGCGAGCCCCACGGCGCGCAGGTCCTCGCCGACTAGACTCCGCCCCGCACCCAACGCACTCTTCGCGCTGCCCGCCCGCAGGTTCGCCCGCCGCTCCCGCTCTCCGTCGTCCCCATTCCCATTCCCATTCTCATTCCCGCCCCCGCCCGCGCCGCTGCTGTTGCCGTGGCCGTTGCTCCCCATGTCCTCGCTGAGCCACCTTGTCTGGTGCCGCCACGCCAGCTCGCGCACCGTCGACGCGCGCGCGCGCCCCAGCGCCGTCGACCGTGGGTGCTACATTCGGCAACGTTCGTCACGGTCTATCCTGATGTTAACGGGCACTCCTGCGACAATCAAAATAGACTCGACCCGGACGAAGACCGGAGGACGGTCCTTCTTTAGCGTGTGCTTGCAATATTAATCAATCGATCCGCAGGACAAGGCACCCGCATCTCGCTCCCTCGCGAGTCCCCCCACACCGCCTTTCGTGCGGGAGCTCGCGCGCGCAGAGCGGCGCCCCCGTGCTCGGCGGTTCTCTGGGACCATCAAGAGGTCCTCGGTGCGATCGGCGAGGAGTTGGGCCTGGATGGGCACTACCCCGTGGCCCGTGCTACCCCGCCTCAGTGGCCCCCATGCCCCTGCACGCGGGAGGACTGGTCAGTCGCGCGAGGTAGCCGGTGCCCTTTGGCGCCTCGGCGAGGAGTTCCTCGCGAGCCTGTTCTCATATTTATCGTGCCCCTGCAGCTCGCCCGAGCATAGGGCGTTCCTGGCGTGTCGTGCTCCCGCGGCGCGCGCGCGTGAACATAGGGCGTTCCTGGCGCGCAAGTTCGGCTGGATGCGGGCGAGGAAGGCGCAGTCTGACCATACGCTGCGCCGAGGACGAGGCGCCCTCTCGGTTAGCGTGGCCCCCCTCGCCCCCCGCGCGCGTCCAACAGCGCGGGCGCGGCAAGCGCAAGAAGCGAAGAAGAGCCGCGACAAGGAGGCTTTCGCGAGCCTGGGCGACGACGCAGACGGCGCTTAGCGCGACTCGGGGCACGGCGAGTCAGACGGCGGCGGCAGCGGTGGCGGCGGCGTAGGGCTGGTCTACGCGCTCACGCGCCGCGCGTCGTCCAAGAGTAGTGGCGTTAGCGACGGCAAATAGCAGGGGGGAGGGAAACAGACGACGCCGAAGCTCCCCGCGCGCATCCTGAAGCCGCCGTCGCAGGCGCAGCGCAAGGTCGTGCGCGCGCTGTACGACTTCTCAGGTTCGTCGGACGAGCTGGCGTTCAAGGCGGGCGACTAGATCGTCGTCGTGAGCAAGGCGCTTGACGGATGGTGGATGCGCGAGCTCAACGGGAAGCAGGGGCTGCTTCCCACGCCGTACACCAAGGTGCTGCCCGAGCGCCCACTGTTGCGCTCGCGGCCCGGGGCCAGTAATCATCTGGGCCTCGAGATGGACAGTAACGGAGATTTGCGAGAGGAGGACGAGGACGAGGACGAGGACACACACGAGCAATACGGGCGCCCGCTCGCGGCGGCGAGCCATGGCAGCCCATTTTATGGCGGGCTGGGGGACCCGGACGCCACGAGCATCGTCAGCAGCGTGGACGACGACCGGCGGAGGCTCGTACGGCCTGTGCCCGCGCGCCCTACGCCACCGCGGCGCGCCACGACGAGCGACCTCGGGAGCATGGGCGCGCAAGGGAAGAAAGCGCCCCCGCCACCGCCCCCGCGACGGGGCACAAGTAGCGCGGCGGCGGGCCCGCTCATCCCGGAGCGCCGCCCGCCGTCGCGTGGCTCGCCCGCTCCGCGGCCGGGGTACGCGTCCGCCGCGTCGTCCGAGAGCAGCCACACCCAGTTGCCGTTCGAGAGCGCGGCGGAGGACGGCTGTGGGGACTTCAAACAGAATCCCTTCAAGCCAAAGGGGATGTGCAGTAACTGCTTTGAGTTCCACACCGGGTGAGCACTGAGGGCCCGAGTAATCCTGCGCTTGGCATCCCACGCGAAGGGCGGCATGACTGGGAGGGAGCATGTGGGTGGGCGGGATATATGGGCGTATCTATTTTATTGTACAGATGGATTTATTATTTTTATTATGCTCGTCTGGTTTTTACTGTGGTACAGCGCTCGGTACGGACGCTGCTTCCGGCTGAACTCTGCCCTGTGAATTAACACCTCTGGGATTCACCTTGAAGCAGGCCTTAGCTCGTACTCTCCTCCTGCTGCTCCTCCCAAGTCCATTAAATTTGCGTCGTCGCTTCCCCCCTTTGTGGCACGTCTCCATACCTCTGCATTGATTCCCGTCCCAACCGAGCAAGCAACCGAGTCTTCAGAAGGAGGAACGCCTGTCAACGGAGAGCCACGATCGACGTCGCTTGAATGCCGTTGTGATGCCGCGCGTTTCAATCTGGATTCGGCGACCACGACTGACAGCGCAGGGACCCTCACACGCGAGCTCTTCACCTCTTGCACTGACCCCCAGAGCTAGCTATGCCACGTAGGCCTGGAAATGTCACCCTCAACACCCGCAAGATCGTCATCCTGGGGTCGCGCGCGGTCGGTGAGCGCAAGTTCTTCCCACACCCGACATCAAGCGCGCTCACTTCTATTGTACCAGGCAAGTCCTCGCTCGTGAAGCAGTTCGTGGACAACGATTTTGCCGAGTCGTACCATCCCTCCATGGAGAGGACGTTCATGAAGACGATTAGGCACAACGGCGTGGACTACCCTTGTGAATTAATAGACACGGCGGGGCAGGTCGGTGTTTTCCCCTGCACGGTGAGCCCTAGCTGACCGGGTATCGTGTACTGCCATGCCTAGGACGAATTCTCTCCACTGAATTCGCAGCACGCCATCGGAATACATGGCTACGTATTGGTCTACTCGATTGACTCACGAGCGTCGTTCGAGATGATCCAAATCATCTACGACAAGATCACAAATTATTGCGGGGTACGCGAGGTGCCCGCTATTATCGTCGGCTCCAAGGCGGATCTACACATGAGGTGCGTCCCGCCGTCTCTCCATCCCGCTGCTTATAATTAACGTGATTCAATCTTCATACAGCCGGCAGGTCGACTCGACGGACGGCGAGCGCCTCGCGCGCCTGAACAAGACCGCGTGGATCGAGGCGAGCGCGCTCCGGAACCACAACGTCGGTGAGTCCCAGTCCCTCGCGCGCGTCTGTCGCAGTGGCAGAATACATATATTCACCCTACGCCGATGCGCGGAATTACAGGTAACGTCTTCGAGCTGTGTCTGGCCGAGATCGAGAGGGGCAATGCGCCCGTGCCGCCGCCCGACGATGGCCCCCGCAGGCCCGGCTGCATCGTGATGTAGGTTTCTATGCGCGACGCCAGGCGGACGGTGTATTTATGTATGTATTTCATTGCTATGCTTCTGGTGCGCCTAGTGGGGCGTTCCCATAGATAGATATATGCTTAAGTCCGTGGCCATCGGTGGGAACTTGAACATGAAAACTCGAATTTCTGGAGGTAATTGGCCGCCAACTTGAAGGTCTAGAATCAGGGTCGTTTCCCAATTAGGAAGGCGGAGTCTGAATTCTCACTTTTGACTAAACCACCACTTCCCTGGCCACCACTTCCCTTGGCGGTCCAGCCACAAGTCTCTCTCTACGAGCATCTGGCAAATTATGCAAGATGGTCGGCGCACGACTGGGGAATGATTTTTACCGGCCATGTGCTGGTTTCCCCACAGCACATTTGTCTTGTCAGGATCTCGTAGTTCCTAGTCTACTATCCCCGGAAATCCTCAAGCCGTCTGAGTCCCTAGCGGCCGCCATGCACGGAGGACGGGACAACACCCATGTCGATCATGCAGCTGAATCACGCTAGGCGTCAATCCCCGAACGTTTTGGGAGGTTCCCGTTTGTCCCTCCAGCTCGGTTCATCTCTGAGCGATCATGGGATTATTTCCGATCTGCTCCACCGATTTATGCTCCAGGCCCCAGGGCAATGTCCCTGGCGGATATTGACAATGTCGTATCGGTATTCGTGCGGGTCCAGACAGGCTCTGACGGTGTAGAGCTCCGTGTTGCTCATGGATGTGCGTTCACATTTCGTCTCAGTGTACTAGTGGGCTTGCCCGCTCCAGATCTTCTTGCACAGTTCATGTCGCAGAAGGTAATAGTATGTCGAACTTTCATCCCAAACTGCAGAAATTCTCACATCCCACTAGTCCAACATACGGACAGACGAATATTCCTGCTCTCCAAGAAATGCCATGCGACTTGGAAGCGGATTGTGCTGGAGACAAAAGCGGCGGTCCCGAACGATTTTATTCGAGGCCTCAAAATCAATGCCGCAGACTACGCCAACTCAAGCTTCACTGGAGAGGTTTCTCCTGCCATACAATATGTTCACAGCATTGCAGGCTGGGATCCATCGGTTTCACCGAAATCAGCGGGCGATTATGAAAAGTCGACCGTAAAACTTGCGGAGATAAAAAGGGTATAAATTTAGAATTTACTAGGAACCGTCTCATACACTAACCACAATTCCGACCTCCTCCTTTCCCCCATTCTGCCTGCGGCGCTCCGTCTTCCCGCCCTTTACGACAATCTTCCGCGCGTCCCCGACGGGCAGCTCAAACCAAATAACATCGTACGGCAACTTATACGCCCCCTTGACCACCTTGCAATCCACGACGACCTCGGCGTTCGCGCCGGCCGCGGTGAATGACAGGACAAGCTCGGCGTAGACACCACGGCCAGTATGGTCATTCGACACGCCGTCGTCCTCGATGAGGATGAAGCGCCCGTTCGACGCGCCGGAGGGCGCGGGGAAGACGAGCGCCGTGCGAGAGGCGACGCCGTCGTAGATGTTGCGCGCGCAGGCGCCGCCGAGGACGAGGACGCCTCCGGCACGCACCAGCGTGGGCGTCCGCTCGAGCGGGGCATCTGAGTGTGCATCAGAAAAAAATACAGGTAAAGGGAAAGAGGAAGTTAAACACCCATCTCGATGAACGCGCCCTTCCCGGCATGCCACACGCCAGTGTCGAGCTCGCACCACTGCGCCGCCTTCTCGCCGTCGTTGGCCTGCGCGGGAAGGTACACCCTGCGTGTCATCGCGCCCTTGATGGTCACTGGCGCCACGAGCACATGCGACCCAAATAGGAACTCCTCATCTAGCTGCAGCGTCATTGGGTCAACCGAATGGTACCACAGAAGCGGCTGCACCCGAGAAAATCAGCTTTGTACTCACGTAGGCACGCGATGGGATAAATACCTTGAGCAGCGGCCAGCCGTGGCGCTGATAGTCTGTCACGTACAGCGAGTAGAAAGTCGGGGCAAGACGGTAGCGGAAGGCGAGAGCCTTGCGAATGATGTCGCTGATCCCAGGCACATCGTCGTACATCCACATTGTCGTCGAAATTTCTTTCCAGGAATGCTGCGCGACTGTCAAAACTCGTTGCCTGGTGAAGAAGTGGACGTACGACAGTGAAACGCGAGTGCCACGCGCCGTTCTGGCACCACCGAACAAGCAACTCGGGGGTCGGATGGTGGGTCCCAGCGAATCCTAAAAAGACATTTCAGTACCAAATATGCCGGCACCAGCGCCTGTACTTACCACCAATATCATGCCCATACAGCCCGGGCCCAAAGCTCATCCCGACGCTCAGGGTCATTTTCGTCTCCCACTGGAGCGCCTTCCACGTCGTCGAGTTGTCCCCGCTCCACGTCGCGTGCGCGTACGCCTGGATTCCCGGAACGCCCGAGCGCGACACAATGACGGGGCGGTGCTCCGGCCGCGCAGCGATAACTGAATCGTATGTCGCCTATGCGAGGCAGCGTGAGCACCGTCATCGCGGCACGTTGGAGGAGCACCTACGCGCGCCATGCCCATCGTCTGTATCGCCTTCCCTACACTCCCGAGGCGCGTCTCCCCACCGCCCCACCCCATTCGCGTCTCCACGCTCCCGCCCTTCGGGCCAAACATGCCCTCCTCCCCCACGAAGCGCTCCTCGTCGTCCATCATCCCCGCCATCTCGTTGTTGTCGATCCTGCAGCCCGTGAGCACGCAGAAAAAAGAAACCTACAGAAAGCTCGCGCACCACATGCCGGTGAGCCCGTTCGCGAGCAGCTCCTTGCGGATCTGCTCGTCCCACCACTCGCGCGCCGCGCGCGTGGAGTAGTCAAAGTACGAGCCGGGCTTGTGCGACGCGAAGCCGGCCGCCCACACATAGCTCTTCGCCGCGCCGCGCTTCGCATCGGGCGCGGCGCACACGAACGTGCCCTTTGCGAGCGCGTCGCTGTAGAGCGGGTGCCCTGCGAGAAGCCACGGCTTGATGTTAACAATGAACTGCACGCCGAGCTCCTTCTCGACGATGCGGCCGAGGTCCGCGGGCGAGGGGTAGCGCGTGCGGTTCCACACGAAGTAGTTGCGTTCGCCGTTTCCCTCGTCTACGAGGAATTAGCGTCATTGCTTTGCTTTGTCGAAGGGGAGAAGCTGACCTTCGCACCAGCCGGAGGAGAGGTGGAGACCGTCGACGGGGAAGCCCTTGGTGCGGCAGTCCTTGAGGAATTGGATGATCGCTTCTTGCGCGTGGGGTTCGGCGGAGAGTGCGAGACTGGAGGAAAGGTAGCCGAATTGCGAGAGGGGTGGGAGAGACGGGGACGCGGCGAACGCAGAAGACAGGCCTGCGGGAGAGACGAGGCGCGCGTATTCTGTAAGCACGGAAGGCAGGGTCCCGTCGCCGAGGATCACGTAGTAGTCGAGCTAAGGAGATATCAGCTCGCGGCATTCAATGCAGTGAACTTGATACCGGTCCGCTGTTGGCCTTGTACACTCGGAAGCACCCCCAAAGTAGGTCGGATTCCGCGCCTATGGGGTTTAGACACCAGACCCAGATTACCCCATAGGAAACATACCCATGTCAAAGGTAGAGTCGCTGAGGTTGTTGTAAAAGATGCCGTGCCACAAGTTGGTCTTCTTGTTGTACACGGTGTAGAACGGATTGAGCTTGTACAGAGGATCACCTGTGGCGGATAAGTAAACGATTGCCGCTGGAGATGCAGCTAATTACCGTGTTCCCAATCATACGACACGGCGTCGCGACCTTCCATGATGAACTTCTTGCCGGCCTTCATGAGGCTTCCGCGCGACTCGCCGAGTCCATAGACGTACTCGTTGCGCTCCGGGTGCAGGTATGGCTCAGTGGTCGTAAATTCGTCCTCGGAGGTAGGAAGATAAATCTCCCGCTCAACCTTGATAAACTCAGAAAAGGCGTATCCCGAGGCGGCCGCCAGTCAATAGAAACGTACATAATGCAATACGGAGCCAGACGCGCCATCAAACGCGTACGCGCGCGTGCGGCTGTCGGCGTGAAATGGTGTGCCGTCCTTTGTGAACCATTCGAGCCTCGGGCAGGCCTTAAAATCGACGTTGACGGTCAATGCCGCCGTCCTGACAGTCCCGCTCGTACTAGAATCAATCTTACACCGCCGTCAGCTCTAATTGAGCAAAAGTCACGAAAACACATACAACGACACTCGCGGAAGCAGCCGGTGGCTCCCACGCGATCCCGCCATTTGTTTTCTGGGGAATTTGTCGAGGGGGAGCTGGTGGACCACGCGTACGACGGTGTCGGATATGGGCTGGATTGACAGGGCATGGCCATATGGGTTACGGAGCCCGAAGGCGGGGGATCCCGCTGTGGTGGAGGCGGGGGTAAAGGACTCGGCGAAGAAAATGCGGGGCATACTGGTACAGTTGAACTCCAGACTCCCCCATTTTATACTTCGACCTACGTTCCGACTACCGAACGGATCTGCGGACCGATGTGATCACTCTGATTTTGCCAACAGGAATCGCTTGCCTTGGAATTATCGTTTAGAATTAGAGTTGATCAAATGAGGTCGTCTACTGGTCCGACTCTTGAAAACCATCGATGAAACTCGTAGACCTCGGACCGACCCCGCGGCAGAAGGCGGAGATAAGGATGTGGGGCATCTAAGGCGCGAGTGCGGTAGGCGGATCAGCGTCGAGCGAGATGGCGGTGAGAGGCAAGACGCGTTGTTTGGTTCGGAACACCTTGCCAAGCCAGAGTCGGATCACGGAGCGATTCCGGCATCAATTTCTTGCTTGGCTACGCCTCGCTCAATCAATAGCCTCCCTCTCTGCGCGCTGAGGCGATCAGCTCTGTCAGCAGTGAGCACCGACGACGCAAAAGTGGTAACACCCAGACCTTTGGCGACGTGCAAAAACCCATTATGTGGTCATTATAGGCGACCCAGGCCATGATTCGGTCATCGTCGCCGATTCAAACCCATAAGTCGGAAAGTCCTGCGCGCTCCAATTCTCAGGCTAGCGCACCTTCAGCATCCCTTAACTTGCTCTTAGCCAACCGATCCGCTGTTCAGCATATTTGCGGCAATACTCTTGCATTCTCGAACACCCATGGCATAGACGAGAGGGATTCTTGGATTTTATCCCAGAGACCAGGAATCGCCCAACATGCAACCGTCGCGGATTCGCACTGCGAGGTGATTTCATATTCTCCACAAATCTCTTGACCTGAGTAGGAACCTGGCTGAAGAGCGCCACTCGTTATCTCGAGACTCGCTGCCCATCGAAGATGCTCCTACAATGCCAGTCAATTGCGCAGCAACTACTCAACTTAGGGCTATGGGTACATAGTTTCGCCACCGCCTCGGGCCACCGATCTCACGGAACGATTTCGGCTCGACACTCGCATCTAGTCTCTCCACAGACGCTTCAACTCCCAGCTCATCCTTCTCGCTTCTGCTGTTCGCTCGCTGGTCAGCCGATCTCGTCGTGCATTCTCATAGCTATCAATCGACGCTCCGAGTTCTTGGATTCTTAACTAGTGTGGAACTCAGGTTACTGTCCCTCCACGGACTTTGCGAAGCCATCCTCTGCTGGAATTTCCGTCCCCATCGCAATTTCGCTAACCGAGATTCATGTAACTTCCCGAACACAGGACGTATAACAGTGACCCCCTGCGGCTCCCTTTCCCTTGTTCTCTTTAGGTCAAAGCGCACATCCAGATACATCTCGTACCCGTCTTTCCAGCCATCTGCTTTCAGTAATGTTCTCCAAAGTCTTCGCGGTCGGCCTTGTCGGCCTTACTCTCGTCCATGCTGCGCCGTTCTCGCAGGCGCCGACGATTTCGTGCAGCATTAACATCGGCGCGGTGAGAGACCTTGCTCGTCACAGTTTTTTCATCTCATCGCCTTCCAGTCCGTTGGTGCCCCCAAGCCCACCACATTCGGTGAAATCGGGCCTGGTGTTTACAATATCTACAATGTTGCCACCGGGGGTCAACTTCGCACTTACCAGCAGGGCGAAATTGTACTTATATTCGTCATAAACACCGATGAGACTGCTGGTCCTTTCGGAGAAGTAGGACTATTTTCCGCCGCCATGCATACTGTGCTGTACATTGCTAATGTCCTCAAGTGGAAGGTTGAACGCGCGGGTAGGCCGACCGAGTTCAGCATCTCGAGTGTCGGCCTCAATGCCCCTATTTTCGTCACCACCAGAGTACATTTTGCATTCCGCTTAAGCCATCAATTCCACGTTAACAAAAACTCTCAAGGGCACTGTTCTGGCTAACTTCCCCAAGGGCCCCTCTGATTCGTTCAACATTTTACCTGGAAATACGATGACACATTCTTTGTACGCACTGTTTTGTGCACTCATTGTTGTTCTAATTGAATCTATTAAGATTAGCGTAGCTAACCAAGGCAAAGCGTGGACCGTTAGCAAGGACTACGGATTCTCACCGGTAAGCACTCGGTTTCTCCAACGAGGGATGCTGATGTGGACGTGCTCTTAGGTCACTGTCGGTGAACAGACTGATGTAAACCGCCAGCAGTTGTGGAAGTTTGTGCCTGTGCCGGTTCGAGGTTGAATTCGAGCGCACGTACGCAGATGTGACCGGCAACCTTGCAAATTTATTCCTACTACCTAGTATGAGAGATTGTTCAACGGTTACCAGCCGTCTAGGCAAAGAACATCCTGGCTCGAGTAGAAAAGCGGGTGCTTCATATTATTGTTCACCAGGTAATGCTGCAACGTCCACCATTTAGTTTATACTGTAACGGCTTCAGAACAAGTTCTCCGTATCCGAGTCTTGTCATGCACATGTTTCTGGCTGTCTACTCCGTTGTTCGAAGACTCCTCCGAGTCCTCACCTCCACAAGCGAGGAGTTCTTGGTATTGCGACTCACCATTAACTGGAGGCTCGTGCCTCGCTTGTTTGTACGGACTTCTAGATCTCTGCACTTCGCTGCCGGTGGCCAATACCTGCTTGAATACCACCACTGAGATTACCCAATCCCGGGAACGTACTGGGAGAAGGAGCCTGTAAGAGAACGAATACTCATGGACCGAACCACATGGCGCCTCTCAATCTTGTCCTAATCCCATGGACGTCACGAACGGTAAAACGGCAGTCTTTGATCGGATTAGCTCGGACCTCTCTTGGTGACCAGGCGCGCTTTCTCCCAGACTCTCCCAAACACAGGGGCTGGGTCCCAGAAAAAAAGTGTCAACCGGTAAAGGTGTCAATATATACCCATTCTCCTCACTGAATTGTCTTTGAGCGTCTGGATGAGGCCCCAGGTCAGAACGAGCACTTTCTACAAAAAATCATTGAATCTGATAGACCGGCAACGCCTCTGTAGGTACTTCGCGGTCTCAAATCCCTGGCTCTTTTTTGTAAATCTATAGTTGAACTGTAGATTAAGCAATGCCGAGGGACCGCGGGGTGATCGATTCGAAGGGAAGGGACACAACGTTGAAATTCAGCCCCGGTGAAC
This sequence comes from Mycena latifolia, assembly GCA_029289555.1. NCBI lineage: Eukaryota > Fungi > Basidiomycota > Agaricomycetes > Agaricales > Mycenaceae > Mycena > Mycena latifolia. The sequence continues at coordinate 1,361,080 of JARJLE010000010.1, read as the reverse complement.
ATAATACTAATCGAAAATGACATAAGCCTAGGGTTTCGCGCAAACGTTTCAACGTGGATGAACTCGTTCGAGGAGCCCTTGCAGAGATAACTCGTCTCCACCAGTCCCACTCGGCAGCCGGTTACATGCGTATAAAATTCTCACACTCTACAACCTGACTTGGACTTCAGGAGAGGCCAACTAAAAAAGCCTCTGCCGTTGGTCATACTGACCTTACCGGTAAGACGGTCGTGGCCCTCGGGGCTAACGCTGGTCTTGGACTGGAGGCAACGAAGCATTTCGCAAGCATGAATCCGGGACGGCTCATTCTGGCGTGTCGAAGGGAAAGCAGGAGACAGACCGCGGTGGAAAGTGCGTTGCACCGTATGATCTTTCGATGGGTTCACTAACCCCCGCCCAGAACTGAAAGCTGCTACTGGCTACGCGACAGCGGAGGTCTGGCTCGTCGATCTCGTCGATTTCGCATCCGTCAAACGCGGACAAATTCGAGCAGGACGGCGGCCGCTTGGATATCCTCGTTGCGAACGCCGCTGTCGCGGGATGGGAGTATACGTCCACTAAGGATGAGTGGGAAACCAGGTTCGATGCCATGCATTCTGGCGCGATCGGTCTAACGAGCCGCGCAGTCCTCAGGTCAACGACCTCTCGACCCCTCTTGTAGCCTTCTTGCTTCTTCCACGCATGATCCAAACGGCGCGGGAATACGCGACCTTCCCATGCATCGTCATCGTCTCGAGCGGGCGCACTACTAGTTCACCATGGACAAAAAGCTGTGCGCGAATCCTGCACCTCCAAGTACGTGCCGTGTATTTCATGGATGGGACATATTTCCTAACCGCCCTACCTCTAGGAAGATGAGCGACAGATATATTCTCACCAAGTATACTATTTTTTATTATTCCGGGATACCTAATCAGTCACTGACCAAAGTGCGACGTAGTGCTCGATGTCTTCTTCGTCCGCGCAATGAATGCGCGCATCACGCCAGTGACGCCGCCAATCGTCAATGCGGTAGACCCCGGGTACTGCTACTCCGAACAGCGATGCAAGTTGGTAGCTCAGTCGTCACGCAACCTCTCGGGCGGCATGGCCGTAGGCGACGTCGTGATGGAGTGGTGTTTCACCTTCCCGCCCGAGCGCGGCAGCCGGCAGCTCGTTTGGGCGGCGCTCGCACACCAAGACTGTCCTGACAAGCTCAGGGGCGAGTTCATCTCTTCGTCGCATATACAGGAAGCGGCCGATTTCGTGCTAAGCACTCAAGGCATCAAGGTGCAGAACGCCATCTGGGTTCGTCGCCGAAATATTGTTTGAACACAACTAATTGATTCATCAGGACGAGATGGTGGAAATCTTGGGCAAAGTAGACCCTAGAGTTACTGCTAATATCGCAAAGTACCTTTCGCCCCCGGCCTAGACAGCACCGTACCATTCTACCTGCAAATCTTGACGCCTTGCTAGTGGCATGTCTGTCGATTGGATGCACAGCCGAACACGTGTATAGTAGATACCCCTCCCCCTTTCATGATGAGGAGACAAAACCTTTACATGCAAAATTGTGCACGGATGAGAGACGATATTCTATGAGTTGAATTTTACATACCGTCTACTTGAAATTCCCGATAATTAATTGAACTGGGAGTCTTGGGAGCGAAGCGAGGAGGTCAGATAGCAGTAGTGTAAGAATTGTAGCTGGAAGAGGCAATGTCCAGATAGCCAGCTTCAAACATAACCGTCGAATCCCAGGTATTGGCACATACGTACCCGTCTGCAGAAGGTAGGCTTGAGGTCCAGTCGGGGTGAATCCGAAAATCAATTACATAACCGCGGCACTTAGCACGAGTAATATAGGCGCTAGAAAGAGTTCTTCAGCGAAGACAGAGGGGAATCGTAAGTCGTCTGAGATGATCATACCCAGATGCACTTCCCCACCAGCTCGTATGGCAGAAGTTGACCCAGCCATGCTGAATTGGGTCCTAAGCTGCCCTGAGTGTGGCCATACTGGGGTCAAATTCGACGGTTGGAGCCTGATAACAGTGACACCGTCCAGTCGTGATTCGTTCAACGCCCGCGAACGTGGTGTCAAAATACAACCGTGAGAAAGGTGACAAGTGACCAAGGCAGTGACCCGGGAGTCACAAACGTCGGCATCTGCGCAGCCACACAATCGCATCGTACCGACTTTCATCCAACTTTCATCGTGGGAGGAGGAAGCTAATACCCTACAACACGCACATCCGACCCCTTAACGTTGCTGAATAGTATGAGGTGCGACTCGCCCTCGCGCTTGGGATGTGGGCATCCAAGTCGGCGACCTGCTCGTGCCACTGGCAGGTTGCTGGCAGGACCTCATAATGCCATCATAGATGTCCCTTCATTTGTGACTTTATGAGTTCAGCCCTTCTTCATAGCAGTCCCTGACGTTTCGCGTCTAGACCTGATGGGGACGAGCGGACGAAAATCGTGCGCGCAGGTATAACGCTGGTTGGGACCGCCGATATCGAGTCTGTACCACTCTTCGCCGGAGTAGGCATCTTACAAGCTTGAAGGAGCGGGAGAACTCACTGGGTACGAATGCAGCATTGCCTTTTTAGATTGACATTTACCAGCTTCCACGGCTCTTTTCATTGCCGAGAGTGGGTTTCTTACGAGCTACGTCGTCATTGCCGGCATCCGCTAGGCGGCCAAATGAAGCCGAGGCGCCTGCGGACCTCTCTGAGCGAAGCACCGAAATCCTCAAGTTCCTCGACGCCTGATTCTAGTTCAAGTTTATGTATGGGACTGGGGCCACTACGCAGTGGTTCAACGCAACACTCGTCGCCTTTCTCAAGAATATTAGTACAGGCAAAAGAACTCTCACCCAAGATTCCAATCCCGGTGATTCTGAAACTGGCGTCTTCCATTAATGAAATGACTGATATCTGCTCACCATCCGCTTATCACGGATCCAAGAACCTTTTCAAACAACATATGTACATGAAGCTCCTTTGGAGCTGATAATTTCACCTTCGGCCCAATCCTCTTCGAAACTCCAACGCTCTCTGTCGATCTACAGCATGTACGATCCCGATTACCTTGTGCGCAAGCTTTCCAAGAGGCCCGTTGACTTCGCAGGCACTGCTGCCTAGACGCATTATTGCCGCTTCCACCTGTGTGGCTTTGACTGGCCATCGCCCACTGAGTCTAAACTAAACTCAGAATTGCGACGCCGCTCCGCGATGTTTTGTCCTCCATTTCAACTGCTCGCTTGTTCGCGTCGTCCGGCGACAAGTCCTTCCGGTTGCTAACTATATTTAACGCTTGTCACTCAGGCTTCTGAATCTGATGCTAAAGCATGCCATGTGTCGTCGGAGGTTTACGCCACTGCCCCTTGGCCGATTCATGCCGTGGTTCTCGTGCGGCGCTTATCAACCCAATCCTGCTTTCCCTCCCTTTTACTCGTTACATCAGGGCACACATCTGGTGCTTGCTACGCCGCCCTCGTAGGAATCCATGGTCTCCCACAGTGCTGACGTTGGCGCGGTGAGCAACAGCCCTACTTTAAGCTTAGCTCGTCTGATTGAGTGGCCTTCCAGTCCGTAGCTGCTCCCACCTTGGCTGCGTTCGATACAATTGTGCCGGGCGTTTACCATCTCGTCAACGTCAAGACAGAGACTCAACTTCGCAGTTACAAAAAGGGCGAAGGCATATTCGTCACCAAAACCCGTGAATTTCCCGGTCTTTTTGCACAAGTAAGGATTTCCCGTCGCCAAACACACATGGCCTGGCTAACTTCTACTTACAGTGGACGGTCGAGCGCCCGAATGGCTCGAATGAGTTCAAGATCTCTAATGTGGGCCTCAGTGCCCCCACTTTCGTCGGCTCCGAGGTACGGTAAACAGATACTGCGCTTGAACGTCCATCTTAATCTTAGTGAACGATCAAGGACCAAGTCGTTTCTGATATTTCCCGTGGGGATCTAATTCGTTCACCATGGTGCCGGCAGGAGAGGGCATATTCATCGTATGCAGCCCCAATGTTCATCAAAGCTATTTCGTGCCCTCATGTAGTCCCCGAAGATTAGCGTACCGAACCGAGATACCGTGTGGGCCGTCAACAACTTGAACCCGGAACAGGTGCGCATGCGGGTAAGCGCTCCCTTTCTACAGTGTCGGTGTCGCAGGCACTTACGGCGAAACGTCGTTGTAGGTCATGGTTAGTAAGGCGAATGGCAGCCCGGAACAACTGTGGAAATTTGTGCGCGTTAAAGCCTGAATTCGTCCGCGCGTGGCGGAGATAATGCGAAGCTCAAAATAGAAAATTCCCCCAAGTATGTCGTAGAAACGCTTGATTCTTTCGGCGGCCGATTTTGTATTATCCCTCATTTGTCAGTGGCACAGTGCTTTTTTTTTTCTGCTCAATCTTTCCCGAACGAACAAGTCTTCTTGAACCAACGTTTTCCCAGGCGGGGACCCTTGGCATTTGAGGGTACTGAGTTTAGCTCGTGACTGAGCCACCAAGCTCTTACTCAACTCGAGTTGTGTTTTCTACACCCCGCTCTTTTATGGCGGCTGATGTCGGATCACTGATGTCGGATCAATCAACCACGATACACAGCCACGCAAGTTTTCTCCAACTCCGAAGAACTCCGGCTGCTCTGTCGTTAGATCATTCGACTCCCACCAATCGACCATTACGAACGCCTCGCTGGTAAGTGTTGGTTTTCTGGCCGACACTTCCACCGCTTGTTTTGTGACCTCTTGCCGACTGGTACCCCAGAGATGAACCGGATCCCGGTACTCTTTATTTCTCCAACTGTCTCGGACTACGGCAATGAGCTCGAGTCAATATTCCTGTCCATCTCGAGTCATTGATGTTCTCCAATGTCTCAGGCGATCAATGCAAGTGCAATACCAAAACCTCAAGTGTAAGAGTTCTTGCCGGTGAGCGAGGTGCAAGCTCTATTTTGTTGAAGCGTCTGTCTTCGAGAGCCGAATTCGAGGGACAGAGATCGCTTTCCGCAGCGAAAGCGCCTAGATCTTCGACGGCCTGTGGCGAATGAAGCTGCTCGGCTTTGGTGTCGCGATGGCGCGCGCTTCGGCATTGATTCTATTCTGTTCCGCTCGCGCTGGCTGGGAATCGTGGCAGGTTCTGCGCTCCTTGGACAGGTCCCCGATGGACTCCCAGCATCCGATAGCGATTCGTCGCGAATTTCTAGTGACCGATTACCATGTATCTGACATGCTGAAAGAGACTGAAACATCAACCGATTGAAATGCATTGAGCATCAAGAAGCGCAGCGACCCCTTAAAGCAACCTTAAAGGTTTGAAGCCATGGACGGGAGCAGACGGGAGCAGACAGAAGCAGACAATGTCGACGATGCTTTGGCATTGTCTGGGAATACGCGAGCGCGGTTATCTCAAAAAGCCTCAAGCGACGTTGAACTTCATACCGGCGTTCATGAATTAGACCGCGACACAGTAGCAAATCCAGCGATCGTCCGCTTCGATCCTTTCTCACAATTTATGCTGATTTATGGCCACCCAGCTAACCTTGAATGATTTTCCAGGGCCTGCTAGCCCAAGTTTTGGCTCCGCCAGCGCTTGCTCAAAAAGCTAGAGTAGCAGAGGAGGCCCCCGGTCACTACCTTTCAACTTGGTCCGATTTTGCCGGACGAAAATCACTGATTTACTCTATGAAATTTGCGTTTTGGACGCTGTTTTACTCTATTTCGGACCAACATCTAGCACAAAACGACCATTTTTTTCTCCGCGCAGGGGCCTTTTAGGTTGCTTTTAGGTGTATCTTGGCTACCACTGTCCGGTGTATCAAGGTAAGATCGATTTAACCCACTAGCTGCCACTTTCAGGTAGAAAATCTCGGGTTGCCGTCGGCTACACCCATGGATGAAGAAAAAAAATCTCGCGCGGGGCGCGATTTACTCTATTTTGGACGGACTTCTTCGCTTTTGGAGCTGTTTTACTCTATATTTGAGACCGAGTTGAGGGGTATTTTTGCCCTCAGATTTACTCTATCGCAGACCAAGTCAAAAGGCAGTGACCGGGGGGCCTAGCAGAGGCTCGCGCTAGCCGATCATATGATGCGTCGGATTTAAAGCATGTTTGGGCCGCCGGCGGATCAGCACAATGGAATGGAGATGTCCTTCTGTTGAGATGGCTAAGTGTCCGAGTGTAGAGCTCAACCGCGGCTCGATCATGCGACGCGTGCCGAGCGCATGCTGGGCGCGTGCGGAACGCGCATCAAGCGCGCATCGCAACGCTATCTCAACGTGCGCATTGAAGTATTGAGTTGTCAGAAAGTTTCCGAGGAAGGTGAGTATTATACATGTACACCAGAGTATAGCAGTGCTACACAGTAGATAGATTAAAATTAGCTATAACAAGTAATGTAGCCGTCAGTGGTCCGAGTCTCGACCCAGTTGAACGCCTACGGGACGCGTCAGAAAATGCAACCAAGCGCGTCGGCCGGATACGTACCACGACTTCCGCATCTTTCGCCAAGCCGGATACGTCCCCGGTGTAAAACACGCGTTTCCGCGCGAAGGCGATCACCGTGCGGGGCGCATCTATAATCACGTTGAGATTCGTTGTGAGCGAGAGACCAGACTTATCTCACCGCCGTTGGGATTCGTCCAGCGGACCGTGATTTCGCTGGACACAGGATTCAGAGAGAACTAGCGAGCGGGGCGTGAGGGGCCGAACGGAGGTCAGTACTGAGTGGGGGTACTTACTACGGACGTCATCACGAAGGCGTGCAGCTCTGGAGACCACCGAGGACCCGCCTCAAGCTCGCCTGTGTCATATTAGAATATGTATTTTCCTGTGTGGGATTGAAGCGCGTACCAGTTGGCACATGGCGCGCAAAATGGAATGCTCCCTTCGAGGGACCGATGTATTCGCCCAACGGGCCGGCGGCGACGGACATTCGGAGGGGCGCGTCTGCGACGTCGATTTGGGTAACGGGGAGATTCGGCGACGTGATTGCGTATTTTGTTGCAGCTGCGCGTGTGGGGACAATTTTGTCGGCGGTTAGGAAGCCGAGGAAGGGGCCATCGGGGCCCCCGCGGTGGACGGAGATGTATCCTGTTTGGGCGCTGCGAGGTGGGAGATCAGGGAGGTCGGGAGCATAAATCTATAATGTGTACTTTACGAGGCGCGCCCGGGCTGTCAGTGCTGCTTGTAAAGCCAAGACCTCTTGCGCGGGATAGAACTGTATATTTTTGGCGGCAGAATCGGATTCCAAATGATCTACGGCCAATAAGGATCCTGAATCACGAGACGAATCAAGATAAACGCACCGGTTTCAAGACGAATTCCGCTGGATTCTCTCCCAGTGAGCTCAGCAGCCAGCCGCGATGCCCATTGGGATTCTAACCGCGCGATGTCTTCGCGTTGCGCGGGGGTGATACCTTGTCCCCGCGCAGCGAGTTGTGACTCCAGTAGTGCGACGGCCTGCCGCTCCGCATTCCACTGAGACATAATTCGGTCTTTTGAAGCCGCGCTCGCCACGGGCGTTCCAGTAACAGTGACAAGGAGACTCGCAGCCAGAAAGAGAGTGAAGCCAGTCTTCATGTTGAGCTGGGGAGGGAGAAATGGACGGCTACATTGTGCTGAAAGCGAAGCTTATCTACTCGCAGCGACGATCGCTCCCCAGGGGCATATTATGGAGGCCCTGAGAAGATAGGAGCATAACAGGCCGATCCTTCCGCCTTTAAAATTGGAACGCGGGGTCCCGCGCATTTCAGTACTACGAGACGCCTAACGGGGAGAGGATTCAGTGGTCCTGGAGAGTATCCAGCAGGGTATCTAGCGAGGATGCTGGAAGGAGGGAAGCGGGACCGACAAGACTAAGAGGTACAATCAATCACGATTTGCGATGGTATCACTGATGTAATGATTGTCGATCATCGGGATTTTCCGCTGGAGTGGTTTTGCCCGGTGTCGTGGAGCCAACATATATAGCTCTCTGACTGGCGCTCAGACAGTACATAAGCCCATCTTTTTCTCATGTTGCGCTGCTGACTGCAAGCGCTGTGCGGTGTGCACTAAATTTGTAATTTGCAAATCTTATGTTCCTGGCAGGATCAATTGCAAGTCAGATCAAGTCTTGATGGTTTCGTTTTTAGGGTTGTCTAGTTGATGAGAAACTGGATGAAACACATCAATCAGGCGAATTGTGAGAGGGAATTCCCCATTGGATGATTCGTCTGTATAAAGGCGCCTGCATATTCAGGGTGAAGGCATAACACGACCGATTTCCCTTTCCTTACCCCACATTCATTCCCCTCCTTCTCCAACTTTTTTTCTCGCGATGTTCGCCTTCCAGTTGCTCTCCACTCTTTCTTCTGTGGCCCTGCTCGTTTCTGCAGCTCCCGCTTTCCCTGCTCCCCCCGCGAAGGGACAATGCTGCGATACCTCCGCAGCAATTATGGACCTCCCCACCAACCAGACGCAGCTCGTTTCTCCCACCACCGCCCCCTTGTATGTGGCCCTTGGTGTCGGCATCCAGAACTACACCTGCTCTGCGACGACCCTTAAATACACGTACGGCTCCCGAAAGCATCGTCTTCTCCTGCGTGTTTCTCATTTTCTTTTATTTTCGTCAGTTCCATCGGCGCTGTAGCCTCGTTGTTCGACATCTCCTGCATCGATAAGACTCCCGCGTTTGCGACTGTGCAGACCACTGCTTTCAAAGCGTGGAGCGCCGTCCCCGCTGGCATCTCAGCCAACACCATTGGTACCAAGATCGCTGCGCCGACGCTGCTCGGGGTACGTTCGCGCGTTATTTAATCGTCCTTCCCTCTAATACCTAGACAGTTCCACTACTTCGTCCCCTCGCCTTCAGGCACCGGCATCTCGCCCATGTGGGACTTCACCTCCACGGGTAAGAACGCCGGCAACGCGACCGCGTTCGTCATTGCAGCCAAGGCCGGCGACATCCTCGCCCCGACCGACTCGGCCACCAATGTGGACTGGCTCGCGCTGAACAACGTCCAGGGATCCCTCGCCTCCAAAATCTTCCGCGTTGACACCGTCAACGGCCAGCCCCCCACCTCCGTTAGCACCTTTCCACACTCCCGGTCGCGTCCCACACTGATCTTCCATCTTCCTTCTAGTGCGTCGCCGGCTCGGCAGACATCAGCGTCAAATACACCGCTAAGTACTACCTGTACTAATCGCCCGGGAGCACTCGTGGCGATGGGAACGTCCTCGCTTTTGTCGGTCGTCCAGGTTCTTTTCTAATCTATTTTCATTCTTGGGATGGCGAAAATGGAGCCTGAAGACTGGCTCTGCGAGGCTCTTGATCCTATCCGCGCCTGCGCTTTTTTGTGTAGCTTTTAGTTGTAGGCTTGCACACATTTGAACACCGAATATCCGCGACGTGTGGAGAAAGCGTGGACAAACATGCGTTAAGCCTTAAAAAATCACGGAAATTGGTTGAAACCCCGGCTCATCAGGGCTCATCCCAGATCGCATCTCGCATCACATATTGTTCGTGGCAGTGTCGATCGCTTGATTCGCTTCTTCCCTCTGCCACTCGTCTGCCTCTCACACTCTTATCCAACTCTTACCCGTCTCCCACGACAACCCCGCGCAAGCCATCAGGCCACGCAAGGCCGTGCACTCAATCCCACACACTGGGCAGTGAAACTGGTTTCCCCTCATCAGTTGCGAAACGCTTCTGGGCCCTAGTTCACAAGCTGTCCTCAACAGCCTTCCTCAAAGATGAGTATCTGGCACCCGTGAACATCTTTACGATAATGCGCCCCACGTTCGCGCCCAAAGACGTCGCTTGCATCGCGGCTGCAGATCCGACGTGATAATTGGCATCACATAATGGCGGGCCCACCGCTCATTGGCTCTTGCGCGCGCCTTCACATCGCCTTGCTGCATACATTCTGCTGCATAAATTCTTTGGCGCGATGCAATACTTCCTCCAGCTTTACATGTGAAAAAAACAAAATGGCCACTCCCACGGACTCTTCTATGTACGCCGACAGCGCCGACCGCCAGAGCCTTCCGATCATTTTCTCTGCTCAAAATCTTGTTTCAAGGAGGGATTTGTGATATGGATTTGACACGTAGCGGAAGACGGTGGAGCTTTCCCATGATTATTCAGAGACCAATCATATGGGAGCCTGGGAGTGCGCTAACTTTCTCGTCTGCTCTCGCGGATCCCTGACAAGTGGCAATAGCCCGTTTGTGCTAGAAGTGAAAACGAGCTTCTAACATGAACATAGGAGTGAACGGGCAACAAAAACGTCACAGAGATGTGTTCAAAAATTGTCAAAAATACAATATTCGTAGCCCGTCGGGCCCCGTCTAGTCCGCGGTCATGTGCCAATGTCCAAGTCAAGCTCACCGTTCACCGTCATGTCGCGCGAAGCACCGGCATCTCGGGCGACTCGTCAGTGCTAATTTCTGCCAATCCCCCGAATAACCTAGTCAGCATCTATGCCGTTCCATCCAATGGTGACGATCCGATTTTACCCCGGTGCCCGACCCTCTGGCTGCGCCCAGAATCGCTTTCACATGGAACTTAATATGGCTCGCCCGGTGCGCCACCAGGACACTATTTTTACCGGCCCTCCGCAAGTCTCACCACAGCACTTGGGTCGTGGGCGGCATCTAGCCCTTCCGGGACAACTATCTGGACATTGTTTGCATAGCGGGCCGACATGCACGGAGAACGGGACGCCAGCGGCCGAACCCAAAGTAGATGCGCCGTGGAACACCGGGCACCAAACCTGGAGGCTGCTGGAGCTAGTTCCCGCCATTACCCATGGGCCAAGCAACACTCGTTCGTCTCGATTCATCTCTCAGAATAATAATGCGACGCAAGCTTTGGCACGTACAGCGAACAGCTGTGATAGTTTTATGATGTACGTGTTCGGCGTCTGCGTTCCACGTCGATCCTGCTTCTGTTGATCCCGCGCCTGACACTTCGTCTCACGCAAGTCAGCGCGAAAATCAGGGCACCCCACAAGCACCCCACGACACTTGTAAGGCAACCCCAGCGCTGTGGGAGAAACTCAGGTTTCCCTTCATCAGTACCAAAGCTCCCTTGATCAAGGACAGCGGTCCGCGCAAAATACCCGGCATAGGTTTTTTTTTAGCTCTTCCAGAAAGACGAAAATCTGACATCCAGGAACCTGTATCTATGGCACCTCGCTCCCAATCCATGTCTCTTGTCTGCATTAGCCCCTGTAGACTGACCGGCCGTGCATTCTTTTTGACGCAGATGATCGATACCTAACAAATGAATGGCTCGAATTCAATGTCGTATGCCATTGCAGAGGTCGGCTGCATTGTCATATGTGAATGATATCTGCTGGGAATGATACGAACCTGTACATAATAACGAGTGAGCCCTTTCATTGCTTCCAGCTTATTTTTGTATCGATTGCAGTTGTCCTCCCATGGCGGTGTCCGGTGTCGGCCACCATTATGCGCTATCTCCGGGCTGCGAATTCTCAAGTACCACCTACACTTCAAGTCGCTGAGCGGCCACGCCGGCGAGCCCAGCGCCGCATAGACTTTATCAATGTGGCCCGAGTGCAAACTGGCGCGCCTGGGACACTGTCCCATTCCGCCATCGAAGCATCTCTCGTCACTCAGATGATCACCGTCAAACCATGTCTGTCGAGTCCGGGATTATCGCCGTGTCAGTTCCGCCGAAATCCACGAGCAGCATGCGTTTCAGCTAAACCTGCCTCACGTATATAAAGCTATGAAATCGCGAGAAGGGCTACAGGATTCCCTCGTCGCCCTCCCCCTTAAAACATGCTCGCCTTGTCTTTCCTGCCCCTCCTTCTTGCTTCCGTGTCCGCAGTCCCCAGTGTGGAACGTCGCGCAAGCCGCTGCGACATTTCGGCAGCGAAAATCGATCTCCCATTGAACCAAACAACGCTCGTTGCACCTGCAGGAGGGCCGTCCTACATCGGGCTCGCGATCGGTACCCAGAACTATACCTGTTCGAGCACTGGCACCTACACGTAGGCTTTGAATCCTTACCACGGGCCATACTCATGGTTACTTAAAGTAACGTCGGCGCTGTGGCGGAGCTCTTCGACGCCTCATGTCTATACGGGACGCCCGAGTTCCCCGCCCTCGCGGAGATCGCCTTCACGGTGTGGAAATATGCACCGCCGACTGCCGGCATATCGCAAGTCATCTCGTTCTTGGAGATTTTCAAAGCCTCCTTCGTCCTCGGACAGGTACGTTGAATTCCTAAGATCTCGCAGGCGTTGTTTAACCCCATGTTTGGCACAGCATTATTTCGTGACCTCCCCCTCGGGTAGGCGACTTGATTCTTCTAACGATATTTGGCTTGTGCTCACAGCCAAAATTATGCGCAGGAACTGGAATCAGCCCCAAGTGGGATTTCACGTCCGCCTCACTCGCAGGGCACCCCGACGCCTTCGTAATCGCGGCGAAAGTCGGAGATATCCCTGCCCCGACGGGCACGCCTGATGTCGACTGGTTAAGCCTGAATAAAGTACAGGGGGACCTCGCGACACAGGTTTACCGCATCAACACGGTCGGCGGACTGCCCCCGGCCTCGGTACGCCGCTTCCATCCGGAGAAACGGCATTACTGACTAGCTGCTTCACAGTGCACAGCAGGCTCGCCGCCGATCCAGGTCAAATATGCTTCTATGTATTGTGAGCTGCCTAGTCTCCTCTTTTTAGCGACATTTGCATTTATCTGGTTATCCAGGGTTGTATGGATCGTCGGTTCAATAATTATCGAACTCGGTTCGCCTGCTCCTGGCATCCAGTTGAGCTTAATTCCGTGTAGTTTTTTTTTGGCTCAACTAGTGATTATAGTGAAATTAATTTTCGCAAGTTGCGAATGACCGAACTGAGAGTCGTAGTCTGAGATGACATTGGTAGTTTGACAATAAAGCATTGCCCGGGCCGGTCATTGGATATATATAACACAATATATCTTTAATAACAGGTCGCAACCGGCCGGACCGTTTACATGTGCTATCCTTTTGTATGCTCCAGCTCTCCAACTTCTCCCAATTTCTTCCCAGTGGAACTGGTTGAGACTTCGGTTGGACTTCGGATCAAACTGTTTGTCAGCGCTGCACTGCCACTGGCACTTGCTTTACTCCACGACTTGTCCACGACTCCGAGTCAAAGCTTTTTTATAAGCTTCAATCTGCTCTAACCGTCGCCACCATACAGACAGTCCCGACCAATGGAAACTGTCGTTCCCCCATGCTTTCCACCCGAGTTGGAACGGGAAATTTTCGAAACGGCTGCTTTGCAAAATGTGGCAATGACTTCTACGCTCCTTGTCGTGGCTCGTCGTGTTTTTGCTTGGTACGCCTTCGAGTTTCTTACCATGCAGACTCTGACCCTTCACAGGGTGGAACCCTTGCTTTACAGGACGATTGCTCTCGACCGCTCTGCGCGCTCGCTTGGTCTCAAAGTCGCGCTGGACTCTAAACGGGCTAGCGTACCCCATTTTTTACGCGATAACGTTCGCCAGTTGTATTTCGACTCCATCGAGGATGATCGATCACTGCATGACATTCTTTCTGTATGCACCGGTATCCAAACCCTCGCATTGGTTAGATATCGCGACGATCCGGAACTCCTACGCGATCTCGAAGCCTTAGGCGACTTACGGAGGTTGACCGCTAACTTAGGTGACCAGGGCATATTCGACGCCGTTGAATCCATGGATCTCCGGAGCCCCATCTTTTCCAACATCACCCATTTAGATTTATTTGACGACTTCACTGGCATTGCGGAACTCAGCTATTGGACGGATCTCACGCTGCTTCCAGCCCTCACCCACCTCTCTCTCTTCGCCCCTCACCGCACATTTATAGTTGAGTTCCTCCAAGGATGCAAGAAACTCCAAGCACTTGTCTATCATACACACTTCGAATTCGTGACGTCCACCATGAAAGAACTGTCCAACAAGATATCTATCGCTGATCCGCGCTTTGTATTGATGGTCGATAACTGGAACACAAGTGTCAGCGGTTGGAGAGTCCCGGGAGTCAACGGAGGACAGGACTTTTGGAGTCGGGCGGATTTGTTCATCTCCAAGAGGCGGAGAGGCGACATCGAGCCAGGTTTGTCGTCGTTAGGTCTTCTCATCCTGATTACTTGTGTTAACGTCGTCGTTCCTTACTATCATTCAGTATCACGGTGCTGGCTCAAAGATTGCGACGGGATCGCGTAAACCCTAGGCTTGACCTTCGCTTTTCACTGATCCTTGGATGACAAGTTCATAAATCGCGATCGTAGCATTGTGACAGTTTTTTTTTTGATTTCTATAACTGCCCTCTTGCCTCCCCCAAAAAAATCTTACAACGTACTACATGCACGGATATTTTCGCTGCTCACTTGCTTGATCTTGTCGTCCAATGGTGTGTCGCATCGTATTCTTCGCCGAATAATTGAACCCGTCATTTCCGGCTTCACAAGATTATCCCTTCCGCTCCTAGTGCGGCGGTCCGTCCCCATCGTCCCCGAATGATATCTGTCGCACTGACGTTCAGCATCTGGCCTTTCAGCGGCGTCCTGTGAACCCCATGTAGACAAGCAGATTTTTAATATAAAGTGGCAGGCAAGCTCGAGCCCATCTAAATGGGGTTTCATCCATCCCCTCACGAGATATTCGTCTCCGTGGCTATTTCGCCTCCGATAGTTCTCGTGGCTCTCGAACAGTAGGCGGGGTCTATTAAAGCCACAATCCTCCTGCTCTTCCCCTGTGTGCCTTACCCCAAAGCGCACACTGGGTTCCATCTCACAGTCAGCTTTCCAAAAATCTATGTTCTCCAAAATCCTTGCCTTGGGCCTTGCCGCGCTCACTCTCGTCCATGCCGCGCCGTCTATGGAGGCGCTCAAGGTTTCGTGCAGCGTGGATTTGAGCACGGTGGGCGATATTTCCAACTCACATTTTCGTCGTCTTATCTTAGAGGCTTTCCAGTCCGTGAGAACCCCAACTTTCACCAAGTTTGGTGCAATCGAACCGGGCAATTATTTTATCGTCAACGTCAAAACAGGGACTGCCCTCATCAACCACGGAATCGGTCCCATAGTCGTCTCAGACTCCCCGAAGTCCGCGGGGAATCTCGGGAAAGTACGCCCTACGTACTTTACGCATGAGCCTGCCTGATTTCCTCCAGTGGAGGGTGGAGCTCGCAGAGAGTTCATCTGCATACAAGATTTTAAATTTGGTAGGCGCTCCAACGTTCGTCGACTCCGACCAGGTGCGTACGGCGCTCCAATCCCACCCTAAAATTGATTGCGTTAAAATGTTCCAGGGCCGAGTTTTCTGTGGTCGCCGCTCTGGCCCCTCCGATCCGTTCACTATCACATCTGCGGGCCATGATGCGTTTTTTGTACGCACTGTCTTCTTCTTTTTCTGGTTTTTTTGTGTCCTCATGCAACCCCCAAGATCAGCGTAGCCTCCGACTCTGAGATTGTGTGGACCACGGTCCATGTGGATATTGGCAATTCACCGGTGAGCACTCGCTATTGTACTTCCCAGCGAGTGCTGACGTAGCGACGTGTTCCCAGGTCATGGTCAAGGGCCGGAATGGAAGCCCAGAGCAGTTGTGGAGATTCGTGCCAGTGGAGGAGGACGATGACTGAATGGTGTTTCTAGTGTCGATATGTCCGCGGAGCGAGGTCTAAATGCCACGCCGATGTCCCTCTCTTGTGTTCATTTTTTCAGAGCTTTTGCGTACGAATTAATCCCATCCTCAACCCAAATGAGCGACTTGCGTGCCGGGCAATTCGAGCGGTTAAAAGCCGACGTATGTACCACTAGTCCTGCTCTAAGCAATTGCGAGGAGTGTTTAATCTACCCTGCCTTCCTGGTTCTTCTATTCGTCCCCTGGACCGGCTGATTGCAGCGCCCGATCTGCTTCCATCGGGGCACGCCTTTCAATACGCTGGGGAGACCGCTGACAGCTACGAAGATGCTCGGCAGTTCGATTCAGGCGACTCAAAGTCATTGCCGATGGTGAGTGCGCGTCGCCGAAATCTCCGAGGGCTTCTCCTTGTGCTGTAAGAAATTATGAAGGCAGTTTCCACCAGAGTCTTCTAGGCGCTCTTTGAGAGTGCTGTGCTTGCTCATTACAATACTTAAGTGCCCCCGGGGTCACTGTGACTCGAATCTGCAATTGCGATTTCCGGATTCAACTCGGACTTCAACCAAACTTCCAACAACTCAGAGTCGGCGCTTGAGTCAGCCACTATTAACCAATGCCGAAAGTATGAGATTTGATAATCACTATTCTGAGAGATTCTGAGATTCACGACTGGGGCTTCCCTACCTCGAGTGAGAACTTAACGTTTCCGGCTGTCGGCAGGGCGGAGTTTAAAAGCTTATCAAGATCACCACGATCATCGCGTGTGGATCCGAGTCAACCTCCTCAACGTTTGCATTCCACGTCCACACAAGGCGTACCCGAGGAGGGCGTTGGGAGTTGAGCGTTGAACAGTGCTCATTACTCGGACGTGAGATTTCAGGTCGCCGATTCCTCTTCGGGTGGCTTCATCTCCAGCTAGAGTCTACATCCGCCGTCTGCCGCCTGCAACACGAAGCCCGTTCAACAACCACCCGACGTAAATTCTGTGTACAAGCCATAAACTTCATACGTCTTTCCTCCAAGCCTGGCTTCGCATTGACGTTTGTGTATCTTCCTCTGGCAGAGCCCTCTGCTGCATATAAATGCAACGCGAACGATGAACATGGCCCACGTCGCCCATCTTCGGTCGCTCGATGCCACAATCCCAGAAATTCAAAATGTTCTCCTTCAGCATCGGAATTCTCCTTGCCGCGCTTCTGCTCCAGGTGCGCGCGGCCGCCGGAGCTCCCCACCCAGAGCCGTCAGTATTCCTCGATGGCAGCAAGTTTATTGGCATAGAGAGCTCTGCGGTGACGCAGAGTTTCCTTGGCATTCCCTTTGCCCTCCCGCCGTAAGTCGTATGGTATAATCTCCGAGTCTGATGCCCATCTCAAGTTTTCTAGGACGGGGGATCGCCGGTTGCGCCTGCCAGCTCCGATCCCCGCTTACAACGGCACGTACACAGTCAACGCACCGGGCCCCGCATGCCCGCAAAAGGCTAAAGCGCTCCCCAACCTCGCTGGCCTCCCGCCGGAGACGATTAAAGCCATTTTGAACTTTTTACTCGGCTTGGCCTCGCTGAAGGAGCCGGCGGAGGACTGTGAGTTCGTTCAAGTACCCTTGATGCAAAGCTGATACGTCACAGGCCTCACGCTCAATGTTATCAAGCCGACCACAGCAACAAATGGAACGTCGAAGCTTCCCGTCGTGGTAGTATGTCTTCAGTGGACTTTCTCAACTCAAAGCTTACGCAGCACTGTAGTGGATCTTTGGTGGCGGGTTCGAGATCGGGCACAACGCCATGTGAATTTCGTTGATACTTGAACCGCCGACCAGGATCTGACTAGCCCACAGGATCGACGGTGTGCCCGTCGTTCAGCGGTCCATCGCAATGAAAGAGCCTGTGATATACGTGTCGTTGAATTACAGACTTGCCGGTGAGAACTCAAATTGCCATCTTGGGGAGGGTTTGCAATGTTAACAATACTGCAGCGTTCAGATTCCTAGCGAGCAAGGAGATCCGCGCGGACAGTGTCGGAAACCTGGGGCTCCAAGATCGTGAACGCCGTTCTGCGCTCGTCTGCATTCCAATTCACTGATTATATTGTCTTGCTTTAGAACGTCAAGCTCTCCGTTGGATCCAGAAGTACATCACCGAGTTCGGGGGAGATCCTGCCAAGGTTGCCATGTGAGCAGCCTTTCGTTATTCTTTTGTTGTTATTATTATTTGCTTACACCTGGACCTTCTTCTATTCAGCTGGGGAGAGTCCTCCGGAGCCATCTCCGTATCCCTCCAGATGTTGACCAACAGCGACCACCACGAGGGCCTCTTCCGCGCCGGGTTCATGCAGTCTGGCGCTCCAGTTCCTGTCGGCCCGGTCGAGAAGGGCCAGAAAAGTGTGTTGACTTGTGCAATGTTTTTCCCCCATGGTGATCCATTCTGGTGTTTGAAGCCTACGATGCAATCGTCCAGCACACAGGGTGCTCCGGCTCTTTCGACACTCTTGCCTGTCTGCGCTCCGTTTCCTATGAGAAGTTCAAAGCGGCGCAGGACGCTTTGCCGTCTATTTTCTCGTACAAGGTACGGATGCTGTGCCCCCTTAGGGTTGATCTCCCTTGGCTTCCATTTCTAGTCCCTGACTGGAGCCTGGTTCCCTCGTGAGGATGGTGTATTCCTCACGGACACCCCGCAGCACCTCGTGCAGCAGGGCAAGGTGGCAAATGTGTCATTCATTTCGGGTGAGGACCTTGTTTTCCGCATCTGTGCTTGCACCGATGCTCCTTCAGGCAACTGCGACGACGAAGGGACGATCTTCTCGCGGTCGACGCTGAACATCACGCGTGCTGTTCGTCTGGCTGATGCACACCGTCTAATGTTAAGCAATATAGGACGGATGCAGAGTTTCTCGGTTGGGTATCGGAATTCTGGCTGCCGCAGGCAAGCGCGGCACAGATCGAGTCCGTGGGCGCGGCGTACCCGAGCAATATCGTAGGCTCGCCATTCGATACCCGGGGATTGGATGCTTCCGCGCCGCAGTTCAAGCGGCATCGCCGCCTTCCAGGTAATTTGTTTATTTTGCACCCCCTGCGCGGAAGCTGACTGTAGGTTGTCGCGTGTGCAGGGGGACGGTGTGTTCCAAGCCCCCCGCCGGTTCTTCCAGCACAGCCTCTCGGGAAGGCAGGAGCAGTGGGGCTTCTGTACGTTGCTCGATTTTACGATCTCTTACTGTCCTCACTTCCTTCGCACTCAGTAAGCAAGCGCTACAAGCTCCCGATCATCGGCTCCGTGAGCTTTTGTTCTTCCACATCGTACTGATCATTTGATCCCGCTTCATATGTAGTTCCACGGATCAGACCTATTGAATATTTACTTTGGCGGCGAGCTCACGGACTATTTGATCAATTTTGCGACGACCCTCAACCCGAACGGGCCGACCGTACCGCACTGGCCAGCGTACACGGTCGCGACACCGAACATGATGACACTGCAGGACGGGCCGGTCAGGACGACAATAACGCAAGACACGTGCCGAGCGGAAGAGATGCACCTCCTTATGAACCTCACCCTGCAGTTCCCCATCTAGGGCATCATCAATATTTTCATTTCTCGAAACGATTCAGTTCTGGATGGTTTTAGTTCTACCTTCCTTGAGTACCCATGCCAGTCTTTCTGTTTCCTGTATACTCCCTCTCCCTCCAAATATAAAATCGTTGTACGTGCTTTATCCGAATGACGTGACAAGTTCCGGGCCTTGTGGATACTGGCAAGTCACCCATAAGCGCTGGCATTTGTACTGCCCAATGAGCGCTGACGTAGCAACGTGCTCCTAGCTCATCTTCATCTTGATTGGAACGAGGAACAAGTTAGAAACCAATCAAGTGTCTGTCTAGAGAGACTAATCTTCATCGTCCTTGGCGATATTCTGAACTTGCTTGCCGGTCACGTGTCGGCAAAGTTCAACTTCATCGCGATTCCGATTCGGACGGACTCCGAATAGAGAGAGAGTCGAGTTGGGAAGCCTGTTTTATCTCGCCTCAAGCTTATAATTTCGTGCCACCCCGTGAGCCTAAATTCCCCGAAAGGCCGCCATAGCACTCAGGCTCCCACCAAACTCTTGATCGGACAGCTGAATTCGTTGTTTCGGCTGTAATCGATCAGCAAAAATCCGAACTACATAATATCCTACGTTCGAACGATCATCGCCTGGCAAGCTGCATCGGCTTCTGATGCTCATTGACTCCGGCGTGCCCGAAGCGTCGAACACAATTCGATGGGGATTTTCATCTTGGTTTTCATTAAACTGCTTTTAAAGGCCACCATCCTGCCGCTTTCCCTTGCTCTGTACATTGAAGACGGACCCCCACCAGACTTTTCTCTTACAACCATAGTTCTCCAGCATCCTCGCTTTGGGCCTTGCCGCCCTCACGCTTGGCCGTGTTGCATCTTCTGCGCAGACACCCATGGTTTCCGGATCGTCCAGCGTTGAGCTCGTCACGGTGGGCATTCCAAACTCGCTGCTTTTGATCTCGCCAGCCTTTCCAGTCCTTCGCTCCCCCCACGCCCAACACGCCGGGTGGACTCGAGTCGGGCATTTACAAAATGTACAATATGGAGACTGGCGGCCAGCTTCGCAGTACCCTAAACGGTGTACCTATCTATGTCGCCGAAACCAGTGACGACGATAATACTTCAGGTAAGCACGAGCCTATTTTCCGCCGCCAAACACGCGCGAGAGCAAACCCATTTCCTCCAGTGGAAGATCGAACTTCGGGCAGGTTCGAACACGTACATCATTTCCAATGTGGGCCTCCGTACCCGTGCTTTCGTCGGCCTCCTGGTACATTTCCGCTCGAACCAGCATCCACATATTAAGTTGGAAATTCCCAAGGACCTAGTTAGATTTGTTCACCATCAAACTTGGAGAAGATGGCCTGTTCCATGTACGCACCTTCCTCAACTTTTCCCTTCGTTCGTCCTGATTTATTAAATCCCCGAATATTGGCGTACCTAATACAGGTGGCGTGTGGACTGCCGAGGAGATCGCAGGGCTCCGGCCAGTAAGTGGTCGCTCTTCTACGGCATCCCAAGGGACACTGAAGCAGGACTTAGGTCAAGATCAGGAATCAAATTAAGGACATCATGAACCAGGCGTGGGCATTCGAGTTCCTTCGAGCCTGAATTCGTTCACGGGTGCACATGATTCCTGAAATGGTCCATGGAAGACGGTTCACGGAAGACCCGGAAAAACATAGATTACACTGTACAGGAACTTCACCAGAATCCATTTTCCATGCCCGAGGGACGTGAGAGAGACCGGAGTTACTGCGAGATGTCCATCATCGACCAGGAAGAGCACTAAGAAACGCGGCTTTAGTTGTAGAGCCAGAACAAATCAGCAATTCATATCTTGACTCGTGTTTCCATTTTCAACCAAACATAAAAAACAGGATGGTCGTTTACAGCGGTCGCTGTGCCATCGTAACTCGGAGCGGAAGCGCCCAGCCCACTTCCTCGAAGGCCTTCTTGCTCTCCTCGATAAACGCCTCCCATTCTGCAGGTAATCACTCGCATTCAGTGGAGGCATATAAAAAGATCAAAGACAGCGCACCATCGTGGTTCCCGGGGACGACGTAGGTCACGCCCTCCATGACTGTACTGAGACGCTCCTCACCGTCTTTCACTGCGCCAGTGCCGCGGGCCTGGAAGCCCCGCGCAGCGCCGAGCATTTGCACCATTCCGGCCTCGCGCGTCGCCGGGTTGGGCTGCAATTTCCCATACAGCAGCGGGTAGACCGTCTGGGTGGCGTTGACAAATCCAAGGGCAGGGAGATGGGTCGGGAGATTTGGGAGCCGCCGCGCGATTTCAACTTGGTCCTCAGCGTCAAGACCAAATGCTCTGATCATCATTAGCTTAGTCTTCTTTAACAAAAAGATAGAGTTGCGCGTGTGCTTACTTCGCCGTCGTTCCGACATACTTCTTCATCTCGGGAGGATACTGTGCGAAATCCCCGGGGATGGTCATCCGTGTGTCCAGGACCTGATACGCACTCCGTGAGGTTGAGAGGTGGAAGGAGTGAGGGAAACATTCGGACCTGGATATATCCCCCGGGCCTTCAGCGCCGCAAGCAGATTTCTGTAGACATCGTCCCACTTCCTGTAGTCAAGCCACCCAAACAAATGCCGGGCGTTGATGAGGTCGAATTTCCCGTGGTATTTTTCGGGGAGCGGCTCGGTCAGATCGGCGATTTCCAAAAGTAGTGGCCGGCCACCGGTTTCTGCGGGCTGGGGGAACTTGGCGTCGCTGATGTCGATGCCATGCAGCTCGGCGGTTGTGGTGAGGAGGGGCGCGACTTCGGACAGCCAGCCAGTGGTCCCAGTCGCGGCGTCCAGCACGGCGGTAATGGAATCGAGCGGGATGGGCGCCTTGATGGGCCCGCCGCTGAACTGGATGTAAGGAAAATGATCATTTGGTCGCGTTACACGCACATCGCAGCCGACATGATGATTCCTTGGTTGATTAGTTTAGCTGGAGAAGACATTGGAAGGCAAGAACAGTGGAGACAGAGAAGGGAGGAGAAAGCTAATGTTACTGATCAGTGTAGGATCCAGTGCCGTAAATAAATAAGTGCACGGGACAAACCGGACGGAATTTTATATAGGAAATTTGCTATTTAAAGATTACGAACGATGGCGGGATTTTATTGGCTGATTGAAACCGGGCTGCTACGGTTCTCCTGCGAGTCCGCTCCGGGGAGTCACGAACCACTCACTGATCATCTCGCTTGTCTCGACGTTCGGCCAGAGGTTCTTGAGTCTTCACCTCGTCGTCTTCTGCCAATCTTCTGCGCGAAAAAGTTAAATGGGCTTCGAGTCCACAGAATAATTATGTGCCTTCCTCAGTCGGTTTATCGATGGCCAGGTAGACGTGAGCATTGGATGAAGCTTTGATAAATTTGTTTTGTTTGTTTCACCCCCTCGAACCAAACAACGCCCGCCACCCGAAAAGGAAAGAAAAGAACGGCCGGGAAAAGGGATTTTGTACATGGTACGTACACATTACAGACGAAAGACATGAAGTATGACGAAATAACAAGGCAACAGGTACCCGGATACCGAACCTACGGATCCGCAATGCGTTCTTTTCTCGCACCGGGGCGCCATCTAGCGCCGACTCTGCCTTACGCTCGGAACCCGAGAAGGGTAAGCGGCGAGGGCGTCATCGCGGGGTGGGACGATGACTCGCCGGGGTTACAGGGAGTTTGCGGAGGCTAAAGGGCGTGTCGACGAGCACGCTGCATGAGGTGGTGGAGGGGGAGGTGGAGGGGAGGAGCGTTGTGCCGTTGAGATGAGACAGCGCAGCCAGTGGACGGCGGAGATAGCCATGCCCTAAGGTCATACTGCGGGTAGATGTAGTAGGCCTCGGTGGCGGAGGACAACCTAGGATGGATCCGGAGGCGTCTCTCCTAGCCTTCGGCTCGAGGACTACTGAGGACGAGGTACGGGGACTCGCCTTCAGCCGGCTCTTCAGCGCCTCAAGGAGCCCCTCGTTCTCAGTATCGCCTTGAGCATGCGGTGCACCTTACTCCCTTGACGCGCGGGAGGTTGAGGGGCGCCCCCATCTCCTGTCTTGCGATGCTCGGCGTTGGTTGAGGGGCTCTGGCACGTCGAGGGTCGCGTGTGCAGATACACAAGGAGTTTCCATTTGTGTGCCGACGCTGACGCGGGCCCCGACTGCGATGGGCTGGGGGGAGGGGGTAGATCTAGGCGAAGGAAGGAACGAGGTGGTCGACGCGCTCGCAAGGAATGCCGCCGTGGCTGTCGCAATATTCGGGTACGTGCAAGCAACGGAGAGAGGAGTGTTCGATGGTCTTGTGAGAGCACAATCACAGCTCGGTCGAGATATTCGGGGAGGGGTTAGACGGAGGGGTTTCGCGGGCGGTGCATGGAGATAGCCGCAGCGCGCGCGCCGGGAGATGGGGTCCTGATTCACGAGCGGTACGCTCGCGAGGCCGGGGAACCGGAAGCACAAGAGCGGCAACCCACGCCCACCCCACATACACCGAGATTTGGGAGGCGAGGCGCTTGGGGCCGGAGGACGTGCAGGGGGGGCCGGTGACGGGCGGTGCACGCGATGCGGGACGGAGACCTTGGTGTGGACCGGGGGCCGGGGCAGTGACAAGGGACGATGCGGCGATCGAAGGACGCGAAACGGGGCCGACGGGAGCTGCGGCAGCCCAGGGTTCCGGGACGTAAGTCCTTGGGAGCGGGGGACGCGCAGGTGCCCCGGTAACTGACTGGTCATCCACTTTGTAGCTGTGACGGTGCAGCGATCTTGTCCGCTTGGAGAGCTAGAGCTGCCCCTGGATGCTTGCGTGCGAAGTGTAAGTATATGGACCCAACATGGGCATGCAGGGCGTAGGCGCGGTACAACGAAAGGCGCACGCTGGCGTTGGGCCGCGCGACCATAGGCAGCGCGAGGGGGGACATGGGTGAGGACGCTGAAGAGGTAGTGGCTTCCGAATCACCGGTCCGTCGCAGTTTGAAAATGAAGCGCAGATCTATTCTGCGTTTGTCTCCTGAGTGCTTCCGGAATAGTCTTTGCGCCTAAGATTTACCATGAAACTTACATTGACTCCTCCTCCCTGCCTCTCTTTGTTTCCCTCTATCGGCGATCCTTCGGGAAATCTGAAAGTTCGAAAAAGCCGAAGGCAAACGCGCTCACTGGCAGTGCTCAATGCCAGGATCCTAGGAATGTTCTCTCAACAAGCCCGGCTCTCCTTATTCCTCCCGCATTAGCCGGCCAACTCGATATAACTCGACATTGAATATTTCAAAGTTGGCGCGTTCGATTCAACTCCTCTTCATGCTGGCCGTCAATGGACACACCCTGAAATCAATTTCAGACCGTTCGGCGTTCAGTTAATTCTCATAACTGCCGATAAGTATGCCGTGTGCCCCATTCAAATTGTCCCAACCGTCAGTTGTCGAGCTTCTTGAAGTTCTTCTTCACGTTCTGACACCCCTAGCAACGACAGGCATTGCCAGGCAACAGCTCGTGTTTCACGTTCTCCATATCTCCTCTCACGAAATTTTGTATGTCAGCGGCTCGGAGTTAGGACCGCACAGGGGATTTATCGTCGTCGGAAGGCTGAACTTGCAATAAAAGCTTTTACTGGCGTCCACTTCATTCTGGCTAGCGACATTCAAGCACCTATTTTTCCCAATAACCTTCAAATGATTTACATGTAAGTACAGTATGTATGCCTTGCTCACTCAGCCTGATCGCCGATTGCCGAACCTTCCTCAATCGGTTCTGATGGATGCTTCCGAAGTCTTCTGCCGCAATTTGCCGCAATCAAGGTCAATTACGCCCGCAGTCTCTCTTTCCCGTACTGTTTCATCCACATCTTCCCCAGATACCGCTCTGAACCAATTCGCAAAACTTAGCGCCTTGTGCCACATTCCACTCGTTTACAACTCTCCTCCTCCATGTCCAGCGCGTCTCGTTCGCGCGCGGGGTACAAAAGAGAGGCGTCCCCAAATCTCTTACCCAAGCCCGACGATTGGGTAATTTTTGCATAGTCCGCCACATTAAATTCCTCACGTTGAGCCAGGAATCTGTACCGTCCTCCCCCAGCAGCGGGCTCGCAGCAAAGGTAGCCCGTCAACAATTACCCTGTGGTCCTCGCTTATTTCCCTGCATAGTTCTCGCTGTCACCCGACCCGGCGCTGTGGGGGTCCAACCTCTCGTCCAGCGTTGCTGAGCCGGACGATCGTTTACACGCTCCAGAATCGAAAGCCGACCTCGACACCAGTGGCTCCGTCATATCTGGCCGCGGGTTGGCGAATGTGGGATGCCTCGTCGTCCTCGCTCTTGCTCTTGTGGCGCTTTTGTACGAGAAATACGCCATGCATTCGAATGTTGAACTGATTTAATGGCAGCCTCGGGTATCCCGTCTTCACTTTCGTCGGAAATAAATTGCTAGCGGGTGTGGGCGGCGGTGCGAGCGTCAATTCCACAGGACAGGTACCTTCCCTCTAGCACTTTGCTTGCGTGCCTCGTTGACCTGGATCCAAGGTCGCTTCGATCGGGAACTTTGGGCTCATCGATCTCGAGACCCCGGCCGACGCGTACACCTTCAAGTCCCTCTACTCCGGCAAGGACATGACGCTGGTCTTCTCCGACGAGTTTAACACCGATGGCCGGTCATTCTACCCCGGCGACGATCCTTACTGGGAGGCCGTTGATCTCCACTATTGGGCGGTAGGTTATATATACCTCTACTATGTCGCTTCTCCCCCTCAGTCATTCTTGTTCATATAGACCAACAACATGGAGTGGTACGATCCTGCGGCGGTGACTACGGCCAACGGATCTATGAAGATCACACTGTCTGCCACTCCAAGTCACGACCTGGACTACCAAGGCGGTGAGTCATCCCTGGGCGTGCTGCATCAAGCTTCACTTAATTACATACGTCCCAGGGCTCGTCACAACCTGGCAAGTCAAAAAATCCCACTCAATTACTGTCCACTCATGGGCTGTAACAGGAACAAGTTCTGCTTTACAGGTGGCGTCCTCGTCACCTCTGCCACCTTGCCCGGCACCAACAACAGTCCGTAAATTCTGCTCGATCCTGCTGACCACGACTTACCCCAAATTATAGTCCACGGGTCTGTAAAATTTCTGCGAACCCTTACTACTGGCTTCTGACCATGAATTAAAAATCTTCATAGTCTCTGGCCCGCATTCTGGGCAATGTATTCCGCTCTCCTGCTCCCTAAACTCCACTAATCATCTGAAACCAGGGGTAACCTCGGTCGCGCCGGCTACGGCGCCAGTCTCGACGGCACGTGGGTGAGGGTTTCCAGTCCACAGTCTCAGCCTTTATCTGACAACGGAAGCCTTACACTTATGATGAATGCGACATCGGCACGGCCCCAAACCAAACGTACAATGATCTTCCTGAACTCGCACTCACGAGCGGTATTCAGTATGAGCCCTACAACGGTGCGCTGTCTTTTCAAAGTGGCCAACGCCTTTCGCGGTGTACCTGTCCCGGGGAGTCTCACCCAGGCCCGATCCACGCCGACGGCACCTACGTCGGCAGATCCGCGCCGGAAATAGACTGCTTTGGTGCGCTCC
This sequence comes from Mycena latifolia, assembly GCA_029289555.1. Classification (NCBI taxonomy): domain Eukaryota; kingdom Fungi; phylum Basidiomycota; class Agaricomycetes; order Agaricales; family Mycenaceae; genus Mycena; species Mycena latifolia. The sequence continues at coordinate 1,334,330 of JARJLE010000010.1, read as the reverse complement.
TCTCGTCTGCTTCCATCCTTTGATGACTCATATGTCGATGTTGTAGAGGCACAAGTGCGTTTCGTCTGCTGAGAGTCTAGTCCCGCATTTAACTGATTGCTGGATCTAGATTTCGGATAATGGGGGCGCGGTCTCGCAGTCCGGCCAATGGGCGGTGTGTTCTGCTTGTCCAGGTCAGGGTTGTGAGCTAATGTACGACAGCCATTCAACGCTGGATATGTGTGGCTCAATACGAGCGACAACCTCGTCATTGCGGATCCGGATATTTCAGTATTCAACACCTACACGGGTGGCGCGTATCAGCAGGCAACGTCGGTGGTCACACTGACCAATCAACGGTGCTACGAGCTGCTTGAGGGCTGCTTCTCTGTCTACGGATTCGAGGTGCGGGGTCATCGCTGATGCATTAGTCCCCTAAATTGACTGTTTTCTGAAGTATAAGCCTGGTGTGTTTCGTGCCCTCTCGGTCTATGCCCCCATTCGGTGACCTTGAATATTTCTCAGGATTTGGTGATTCGGTGAGCCGATTACCAATGGGTAGCACCAATATTTTAACAAACACCAACCTAGTACATCTCGTGGATATCCGATAACAAGCTCGCATGGACCGTCCACGCCGCAGGCCTTGCGGCCGACCCGAAAGTGAACATATCCGCACGGCCCGTACCGCAGGAACCCATGGTATGCATGTGTCTCATATTGACACCCCAGTTGGTCATGATTCTTCGCGCCAGTATATCCTCGCCAACTTGGGGATGTCCAGGAACTTCGGCGCAGTCGATCTGGACCATCTCACGTTTCCTACTACGCTGAGCCTCGACTACGTTCGGGTATATCAGTACCCAGATTCTATTAATATCGGGTGTGATCCTCCGGACTTCCCCACCCAGTCCTATATCGACACGTATGTCTTTCTGTTAACGCGAGTGAATAACCCGCTAATATCGAGCAGGTATATCGAGGTACGATTCTCTGCGGGGCTAACTGGCGTGCTGACCTGACTTGTGTTTCATGCATCAGGCGTACACGAGTACGTCCCTACAGTTCCATGCATTGCGCTCTTTTTCACTGTTGTTCTTCAGATCCCCTGCTCACAACCTGGGTGGATGGTAAGTTATCTCTAGTGCCTTCTTAACAATCGCTCACGCGGAGCAGACTACAACCAAACAGTCCCAAGAAGTTCATTCTTAGATCAGTGTTAGCCTCCGTTATTGCGAGCCAAACATCAGTATACCCGGTACGCAACGAAGATAAGTATACCAGAATAGAGTTGTCCCTTCCTAAATTCAGTCTTCCCTTTCGATTGGTCCGAGTTCGACATTCCGAGCTCGACGGTCAGACCCGGCGGGAATAATCATCTAACTGAGCCTCACTTCAGCGGTCGTCTGACGACTTTACTCCGAGCATGTAGATCTCCAGCAACAAAACAGGGATGTAACGCGCGCGAGTAAACTTCCTTACGGTCACCGTTTTGCTTCCAACTATTATCCATCTCATTCGCAAACCAACTCACTGTCGCTTCCTGAGGAACACCCTCCCGGTAGCGCCCAGCCCCGGCGTGAAACCAGGGTGCGTGTTCGTGGGGCATACACCCTCGGCCTCTTCCTTGATATCGTAGTTGATTACGAGGTGCGCGAGCATCGTCTTTAATTCCATGGCAGCAAAGAACCGGCCCTGGAGAATCCAAAACTCAATTGGGAATATGGTGAGCAACAAAGCAACGAGTGCTCACGGGACAGGCGTGCTTCCCTGTCCCAAAGGGGAGGTAGTCGACTGCGGTTGAGACCATACTGCGGTTGAAGCGATTTTTGTTGGGGCTATCTACATCCGCACTTTCGCGGCAGAAACGGAAACCGTCGAATGCCCGGGGATTCTCGTAGTTCACTGGAAAAATTAGCGAAAATCAACCGGCGTTCGTAAGTGAATGGGGCGGAAATGACTTACATGGATCATAGTGTGTCGGACGAACGGCGACACTCAGGAAGGACCCGTATGGAAGGACGGTGCCGTCGGAAAATCGGAATCCGTCTTTCGCTACGACCTTGCGCTCTAGGGAAACTATCCAGAATCAGTGTGACGCGACTCTCAAGTAGGCTAATAATCTTATCTACCAGGTGCGGCGTTGATGCGCTCCGACTCGCGCAGGAAGCTGTCTATTTTGACCATGCGATTCAGGGCGGCCTTGGTCCAGCCCTGCGCCCGCACGATGCGCTCTGCCTCTTTGCGCATAGGGAGTAAGTGCTCGGGGTGGCTCGCCAGATTGGAGAGCGCATAGGTGAACGCCTGCCGGGCATTAGTTGGAGATATAAAGTCGCAGTTTAAACGCACACGGGAAGATGTGTAGATGGCCGCCATGTTAATTATGAGAATGCGCCGCACGAGCGCGGGCGTCGTGCGTTCCTCGCCCTCGGCGGTCTCCAAGAGCCACGAGATAAGATCATTCTGCAAGAAATTCGTCGTGTTGGTGGGTAGCATTTGGACGACGAGAATAAAATCACCGGTTTGCCAGACCAATCCGGACCTAGCTCCTTCTCCTTTGCCAATCGCGTCTCGATAAGCGGGCCTAGCGACTTCAGAGCGATCGCGTTGCATCTTTCTTTGCTAGTGAAGAATAGGGCAACAAGCCTGACTGAAGTCAAGCTCCAAAAAAAATGAGACGCGCTAGGTTGCTCACGGGCGAAGGAACGGCGGCCACGAGTGTAAGCGTGCGGCACTGCCCAACAAGTCGATTGTGAACTTGGTGCTGTTTTTCAGGTACGTTTGATCTCGGCCTCGGTGGAATTTAGTTGCAGCAATCGCAGGCGGACGGAACCGATCTCACAGATGGGGAGACCCACGAACAGGCGATTACTCACACGCGCCACAATCGCCAGTACGCAGGGTTGTGCCGCAAAGGCTTGCCATTCTGAATCGAAACATAACGTCAATTCGGACATGAGCTCTGAGGACGCAAGTTATTACTCGCCAGATCCCTGCAACTGAAAGACCTCCGTGAAAGCGCAGGCAATCTCATCTCGCACATCAGAGAAGCGCTTATGCAGATTTCTGGTGAGGCTGGTTCGGATGGTGTGCTCGGCGTACGGATTCGCCATAATGGAGGGCCCTATGGTATGGTTTACTCGAAGGTATTTTAATTTCATCGCCTCATCGCCAGGGAGAAATTAAACAAACATTGGAACCTCTGCTGGCAAACGTCGAGTTCAGGTGTGCACAGGTGCCTCACTTTAAGGTTTGAGCGCACCTCTTCAGCAGCTGCATATGAGGAAAGCATATGTTCCGGTGCGGTCGCGATCTCATGGACGAGCTTGGCGCCGCACACAATGAATTCCCACCTGAACGGCCGTGCTACTCGGAAGATCCCGCGTGGATACCGGTCGTATCCCTGTTGAAGGAGGTCAAGCGCATGGAAGGGAGTACTGAGCGCATCTCGATAACTGGAAAGCAGGCCAGAGGATCCGACGATGGGAATTGCGTCCAGCTAAGCGTAGTAAGGATCACTGCGGTACCACCAGAGCTCGGCGCGCACCTTCCGGTCGGAGAATGCCTTGCGGAAATAAACGACCGCGATCAAGGTGAGTACGATGCAGAGGAGAAGTATTGGGTCGTTCATGTTGGCGCAGCTGCTCATACGAGGTCCCATCGACAGGAAAGGCACCAAGGTGGAACGATTTCGCCTTAAAAGCCAGCAATGGAAGACTCCGGCGTAAGCGAAGCGGGAGAAGCGATTTGATACGTGTCGCTGAAGCTAGTCTTGTATCTACCGAGTCTTGTAATGTCTAATATGCGGTCCCAGGCTCGGCATAGTCTACGCACGCGTCCTTGAAGTACGTCGCCATCAAGTTCGGAGCACTCGAGATGATCATGATATCGATGCGTAGACATCTTTTTAAGAAGAGGCTGCAGCCTGCAAGATGATTTTACTCTCATCCTGGAGCTTGATTTCACCTCAGCGGAAGGTCTCTGAAACCACGCTGGGAACCTTGCAATCGAATAGACGAGAACAGAGGACGCGCCGACGACATCACCGACACGTGACCGCGATTGTAAACTCCGGTCAACTCCGAGTCCGCTCTTTTCTTCGGTCCACCATCGTACCGAACTAGTCCGCTTGCTTGCTGATAAATATTCGTGTATCGTACATGCACATGCTTTGGCTGTCTCGTTTTCCGAAATATTAGGCTTTGCATGGAACTGGCCCTAAGCGGAGCACCAGCTTGTTTTCAAACAGGGCATAGACGGCCAGCTTTCATCTCAACCCAGCGATCGCCTCCAACGGCCGTTGAGCCATACAAGAGCTGTGCTGGGTCATAGCGATCCTTGATCGTTAGAAGTCGGGCATAGTTTTCGCCATAGAATGCACTTTTCCAGTCAGGCTCAGCGGTATCCGCCTGTCGCAGCCGTCAATATTTATCACGTTGTGAGAGGACGGGTCACCTCGTTAAGGTATGCGCCACTATCTGGAGCGAGCCGGCGAAGAGGCTCCCCAAATGTCCATGTCATCTTGTCGCGCGCTTCCAGGATTTGGTCCCAGTTCGCGTAGTCGTCCCATGGGCTGGTGCGACAAGTACATAATATTATCAGTTGGCAGAGAAACCGCCGACCTCAGGGACGCACAGCATGGGAATAAATAGGCGTTCTGCATCCCGCCAAGCGGGGAGCACCAGGACCCCTGATAATGGCCAAAAGGCTAGCCCCCATCAAGGTCAGATCGTCCAATTTTTGTCCGGACAGGTTTGGGCGAGATTTGGGTTTTTTTGTCCGGCAGGGGTCTAGGCTCTGATGACATAATCGCCCGAAAAAGGCAATTTCGGGCGTCCAAAGGCCAAAAAAACGCTCAAACTCAGTGTCGCGTGTATTTTCGTGCTCTTCTGGCCAGATTGCCTTGCAGATTGCTCGATTTATGTTCGATTGTGGTCGGTTTTGCTTCGAAAGTCTTCATGCGGCACGTTTCGGCTTCGGAAAATCTCGACCAAACCTTCAAATTTTGTCCAGACAGGACCTAGGACTTCCGCCCTGGACCCCCCATTTTTGTCCGGCCAGAACCTAGGTTTCGGACCCAAAATCGTCAAATTTTGTCCGGCACGGGGGCTAGCATTTGGGTGTATTATCAGGGGTCCTGGAGCACCGCGTTATCTGGATTGCTGGCGACCTGCAGAGAGGGTCGTACGGCCACATCAAATGCGGTCCCTCCAGCTTCGATGACCTCGCGGATGACATTTGTCATGCGGGAGAACGAGTGGGGATCCTCCCAGAGAGAGCCGGGCAGTAGGCGTCCGCCGAAATGCCACAATCCAACCCTATAGTAGTCCGGGTGCGGCGCGATGCTTTGTGCGGCATTTAAGAACGTGGGGTGCGTCATGAGCGAGTGAGTGTAGTTGATGCCTAGTGAATCGAGGGTCGAGAGCAGGGGATGGATGAGCTGTGCAACGGCTGTGGATGTTGAATTGGGAAACGCCAAGGGTTTCGTCCAAAAGTATTCCGTTGTGTACGCAGTGCGAGCGAAGGCGCCTGCGGCCGTGTAGGAAGGCGTGCTGGCGTGAAAGGCGTTTATACCTGCCCAGAATGTGTCGGATGTTATATTTTCAGAGGTGAAGGCCAACGTTGCGACCGTTATTGGGAGATCTTTGTGGGCTTTGAGGGTCACAGACCACACTATCCCATACGTCCCGCCACCCTGCCAAGGAGATTAATCTGGGGTTAATCATTGACATATACACGTTATACTCACCCCTCCACTGAGAGCCCAGTACAAGTCGTGGTTCTGCGTCGGCGAAGCTATCAAAAATTCTCCCTGCGTGGTTATCATCTCGAACGAAAGCGTCTGGTCTGCCGCCAAGCCGTAAACAGAGCCGAGCATGGAATGCCCCCCGCCTTGGGTATATCCTCCAGCCATTCCAACACTCTGTCTCAAATTGTGACCTGGCGGACAATTGAGGCTTTATGTTGCACTCACGGGGCATTCCCCGCCCACAATCGCATAGCCTCGTGAATGTGCTTGCTCGTAGAGAATCTCGGCTGTTACTCCAGCTTGAGCCTTGACTGCAGCCCCTCGATAAGAAGGCGAGTCAAAATCTTCGATCCAGTGTGTATCCCGAAGGAAATGCGTCCAGATGGCCAACGCATTGGCTCCAGTCGATTTTCCCATGTAACTGCGATAACCAATGAGACGAACGAATTCGTGTTGATGGCCGCCTTCACTCACTCGTGTCCTGTATTCCGAACAACAAATCGAATATTGTGTGTCTTGACAAAGTCCAGGGTTTTGTATATGTGATCTGGAGCAGAAATATTCACGGAATACTGAACGTAGGTCCCGAGGACACATGGCTCATCCCGGGGCGTGAAAGGGTCGCAGCTGAGATTCGCAAAGTACGGTGCCATGACGGACGAAGAGCTTTGCGTACTGTTCGTAAGTCAGCCAAACTCTTCCTGCACTCTCAGATTCAATCAACGCACTGAAATGACCATAAATGCCACTTAGCTTTAATCTCTGCGCACTGGGATGCGTCGTATGTGGGGGTATGGCAGGCCTGCGCTATCGGGACTGTCTTGATCAAACGACCGCCGACGGAATCGTTAAAGTTGTTCCAGGTGTCCGCTGAGGGCCAGGTGGTGTCCACAGGGGTAGTTTTGCAGGTCCGAGAGTCTTTGAAAGTGTGGGTGAAGAACGGGGATATCAAGCTCAGTAGTAGCAGTGTGATGATATCGCCGCAAGTAAGGGACATGATGGTTCGCAGTCAACCCGTGCTGCTTCCTGCATTGATCACATTTTTTCCCATGCCAGCCTTATCCTAAAAATATCGTCTTCACCGAAGCCGGGAGCAAGCGATCCAAGAGAACTCGGTAGGAGACGCACAGCGTAGGGGAGCAATCCGAGAATTCGCAAGGTGGGCGCACGAGTCGCGGGAAGATCCCGCGGTAAATGAATGCAGCAGCCAGGGAGCATAACATGCTTCCGAAGTTGTACCACATCAGCCTGACTCGGAGTCCCCGCCAGCACTTAACCTTGAAGCCGTCGCAACTCGCAGGTTCGTAGCTCATGGGGAAGAATGAGGACCCATGGACAACGCTTCAGAGTTTCTGCAATAAAAGAGGGATAAGAAGCAGCACGGTCCGAATCAAGGCTAAACTTCGGCACGGAACGGATCACCTCGAGCTGATGCAACATAAAAATGAACATGCAAGCAGGTATAGAATCGCCTGCAGGAAAAGTCAGGCCCCGCAAAGATTCACCAGTGATCATTCCTGAGCTGCTAGTCTCTGGAGCAACGCAAACTCATCCTTCCCCGTTGCTTTGCCCAGCGCGTAAAATCTTGACGCAGGATCGTCCAACAGCGCTCCTGGCCTGTTTCAAAATTTCAGTTGAACGTAATTGAACGAGGATGGACAGAGCTGGCCTGTCAAACTCGACAATGCGTCCTTCATCCAGGAGCATAACCTATATGAGTGTCATTCTCGGACCGCTTGATATTGCTCGAGGCTAACGCACCCTGTCGTACGAGATAACGCTGGACAACCGATGGGCAATTGTCAGCACGGTGCTGTCTGCGAACGCCCTAGACCAGGGAGGTCAGAATGTATGCTTGTATAGTGCATAGAACACGCACTCCCGGATCGTGTGGTTTATCAGTTTGTCTGTCGCGTAATCGACGCTGGAACTTGGTGAGGCTCATTGAGGCAAGTGTCAAGTCGGTGCACTGGTTACCTGGCAGTAGCCTGGTACAAAAGTCAGCTTGAATTCTGTGGAAGAATATTTTCCTCACCTCGTCCATGACAAGGACTTTGGAGTGCTTGAGGATGGCCCGCGCCATACAAATGAGCTGTTTTTCACTGCCATTTTGGATTAATATGAGAATGTGAGTGAGGATATAAAGGCGGACTTACCCGGATGAGAAATTGTCTCCACTCTCGGACACCTTAAAGTCTAAGTCCTTGAACACGTTGGCATTGACAGTGATTAATTCCTGGAGATCGAGGCCGTCTGTTGAAGGGATTAGATGCACACGCCGGAGGGCATCGAACTGTGGGAAGTATAAGCAAGGAATGGAATGCAAGCACTAATATGGAGGGTCATACGATCTCTGGATCTGTGTACTCTCCGAATACATCCAGCGTCGAGCGAAGTGTTCCGCTCAGGATCGTAGGGTCCTCTACATTCCGCGGAGATGTCAATAATCAAAGGAGCTATAAAAGTGTGATTCTGAAGGTGAATTCTCACGCGGAATGATAGTTAAATTGCGGCGCAGATCCGTCAGGCCCAAAGATCCAATGTCTATTCCGTCAATCAAGATGCGACCTGCTGTGACAGGGACGAAGCGGAAGAGGGAAAGGGCCAAGGTGCTTTTGCCTGAGCCTGGGAACACAATCAGGTCAAGTCGGGTTATTCAGGCAGAAACAAAGTTGGAACCTGTGCGCCCGATGATGCCAATCTGTGGTGCAGTGAGTTTAGTGAGTTATCTCACGATGCATTGAACGAGAAATACCTTTTCTCCCGGGGCAATATCGAAAGTGAGCCCGTGTAAAACTGGTGGCAGCTGAGGCTGCCGAATGGTGAGGGTGCAGGTACGGCGTGAAATGTAATATTTACTGTGTATCGGACGACCAGATCTTGACATTGTATTTTTCCTTGTGCCGGCCACGAGGTAGGGGGTCGAAGGTCTGTAAACTCTTCAGGTTCGGGCGGGATTTCAGAATATTCTTTGATCCGCTCCAATGCAACCATATCTTGTTCTAATGCGGAATAACGCTGAGTCTAGAAATATATGGAGTAAAGGCTGCATTGAAGAGAAATGGAACCCCAACTTACCATATTTTGGAACTGTGATAGAGTGTATGTGAGTTGGCCCGGGAAGGGGGGAAAATGGTCCTACGTCACCGGTCACTGAAGCGGCAAACACAATGGTAAAGCCGGCGAGTGATGCATCGACTCGAGGGGATAAGATGGCCATGACACCAACTACGCCCACGATTGCACTTGTTAATGCGTTAGAACGAAAGCCAAGCCACTGGCCCACTAGCAGCAGATGGTGTTAGATGAGTTGAAATTAGAATGAGGGGACGTACTGGCTGAAGTCCAATATGTGGGCCCGATATTCTGGGCGGCTTCTCGGTAAGAAGAATTGTGCAACAGGATTATAGTAACTGACCACGTCGAGAAGCCGAATCATGTCCAACAGAAACTGTGTCGATCCCCCGAATGCCCGAAGGGTTGTGATACCAGACACCGTCTCCCAATATACGGAGTGTAGTGGGGAACTAGAGACGGAAGCTGAAGCCGAGCAATGTAAATAATCGACTGAAAAAATGGAGACATTTCCCACAGAGACGGCGCATATCGCGGGACGTATTTGTATACATCTGGGGAAGTTGATAAGTTACAGCAGACGCCCCCCACAAGGTGTGATATTACCCTTCCATCTAAAAGAGAAATTAATTCTGGTTATCGATTGAGGAAGACGGCAGATACATACACCTGTAGTGGATCAGACCAAGTAAGATTGCCACTAAACAGAAAAGCAGTCCGCCAACTGCACTGATAACGACAAAGGTGATCACCGCTGAAATGACCGCGATTACGCCATGCCCTATAGTTGTTGCTACTTGTTTGTCGATCCCTGGAACATTTAAGCGTTTAGTCCAATAAGACTTTGTCAGAAACAAAGACCTTCGAAATCCTTCCCGAACCGGTTCAGAAGCCGGCCACGCGATATTGTGTCGTGGAAGCGAATGTTGGCGAAAAGAATTGAATGCAGCAGTTCTGAATTCTGTCTCACCATAAATCTAACAAAGATAAAGATCGCATACTTTGAAACAATATCCTCGAGGCCTGTATCGATCCGGAATCTGTGGGCAGTGTGCATTTGGCATCGAGACACCACCGAGGCACTTACAGAGGATATACCACCTGAACGTCTTCACAGCGAGACCTAAGACTTCCTAAGCAGGCTAGAATCGGCGCATCAACTCTGCCGTACCACCGAAAGTGAGGGCAGCATAAACGCCAATGTAAAAAATAGGGCCTCTGGCGGCATCTTGGATATCCGGCGAACCCGACCAAATTCTATAAGATTGTCAGAGATCCGACGAAGACGTCAATAAAAGCGCACGAACTTGAGCCATCCATTTTCAAGGAGAGGGCTGCAGGCAGCGACAACAAGGATGAGCACGAGAACCATCCAATACCAATACCCGCCCCAGGCTTGCATATATACGAGCCATATTTCTGATCCAATACGTCCAACAGTACGCCCTTCATCTTCGACAAATTTGCGAGGTGCCTTTTTCGCTGCGGCGTCAACTAGACTAGCGTCAGAGGACTGCAAGGATGTGGACCGTTCTGCATTCGAATCAGCAGCAGGGTGATCATCCGTCTCGGCATGGGCGGCGTTGTCAGCGAGCTGTACAAGACTGCCGAATATACCGGAAGTACTGAACGCCGTTGTGTCGCCTTGGAACTGAACGCGACCGTTGTCGAGGGCCACAACGTAGGCAGCACCTGACGCACACAGTTGTACGTGGTGAGATACTAATATCACCGTTCTGCCAGTCAAGAGGGGCCCTTTCAAGCATTCGTGATAGAGGTGATTAGCGGTATGGGCGTCAACTAATTTGTTTGTTAGGAATATATTCTTGAGCAAATGTGGATCTGCTTACCAGCCGAGAGTACATCATCCAAGAGCAAGACTGAAGCACGACTGTATACCGCACGAGCAAGCGAAACTATCCTCTTACTGTCAGCGCCAACCACAGCCCGGGATATCTGTTAAGTGTGCCGAACCTCGTGCCTTCTGACCGCCCGAAAGATTTACCTGATAGATATTAGTGGTGGACTGGGCCGAAAGATGGCATCGAAGCGTACACCGCGCTCGCCTGTTGAAGAAAGTCAGCTGCAAGCACACCTTCTAATTGAGAAACTTCCCTATTTCCGAATCGTCCCCATCCTCAAGGATGGCGAGATCGGGGACCAAAGCACAAACCTCAACCATCGGGATCAACGGACAGATAGACCAGAGATTCCAGAGTTGTACATACTTGCAGCGTTTTCTGGTAGCGTGCATGATCGTATGGAAGATTGAACAGGATATTATCTGTATCGTTCTAGTAACAATGACGAGGGCAAGCCTGGTCCCAGACCTTTTATGGATTGATTTCGGAGCCAGGAAGTCTGTTTCGAGAAAGCACACTCAATGAGCACTCACAATTATAATTTTGGCCCCCATACCTGTGGAACATATGCACAAAGCCCGTCGACGATCCATTTGCCGGCCTCTGGTTTCTCCATCGCGAGCGACGCCAGGCTGTCCGGAGGTGAGCGAGGGCATAGGACCCGACCCGTCAGGACATCAGCTTCGCCTAAAAGGGCTGCATTCAAGGTTCAGTTTCGCGTAACAAGTCTTTTTTCTACACGGACGCACCAAGGAGCAACAATGATTTTCCGGAGCCAAACTTCCCGCAGACTAGACTTAATTCGCCTGCAGGGAAGGTCAGCGACAGATCAAGCAGCATGAATTTGCGGTGAGGCGTTGCCGCCGGGCTCAAGGAAGCTTGGGGCCAAGATACTGTCGCCGAGTGGAATGCGACGGTCTTCGCCTGCTTTTCAAGTGGAGGCACGGGGCGACTTCTATGGAAACCCGGAGAATCACGCTTTTTTAGCGAGCGTCGGCAGGATGCCGGCTGATGCCAAGTGATCTCGGCTGCCGTTTTCGGTTGTAAGACCCCGGAACTAGATCTGCGCGCCCGTCCAGTCACCGTTCACACACGCATTTGGGCCTCCAGCGTCAGCCCGTCTAATGGGTAGTTCTCCGACTGAATCCAAATCAAGGGTGATGTCATGCATTATAATGGTCATAATTATTGATCCTCAGCTTGAAAACTACCTTTCATTGATGTCAGAACCCCCACAAACTCTTTGTCCAAAAACCAAGCAAAGAGTTCCACATCCTCATCCATATCCTCCTCGCCCCTGGGCTCGTCTTCATCAATCATTCGGTTGAGCTGATCTGATTGTTCGGCATCTGTGCAATCATTGGTCAAAAATGAAATCTTCGTAGTGTGGTTGGAAGCCGGTGTTACCTAGTCCTTGCCCGTTGTTAACTCCTCCCATGTTGTAAGACCCACTAGGTCCTACTACGCTATGCCCATTGGCTGTAAATCTGGAATCAGTTCCGTTTTCTCTGCATGTTCGTCCCCGGCCATTGCCAATGCATATCCCCATTCTGCATCGAGATCGTGTGGAGCATTGTGCGCCTCGTCAAGTGCCGTAAATCATGGAGAAGCTGCAAGTATATGTCCCAGCAAGATTCGCGGGTCACGGGAGGCTTCCCAATTTCTGCATACATCTCAACAATTATTTCGTTGAAATCGGGTGGCACTAGCTGAAAAACTTCATGATCTTGCAGCGCATACAGGTCGCGAACTTCTGTGGTGGAGGAATTCATCAACACTGGAACAGAGCCCCAAGAATTTGTTAAATTCATCCACAATGGGGGTGCTGTGCCGCTGCTGCCTCCTGATGGCCCACTTTATGTGATTGCAGAGTTCCTGTGCTTCACACAACATGTTCAATACTTTAAGAGCGGTGGTGCCGTATTTTTGTCTGACTTGCAAAGGTATGATATAATTGCTCCTTTCGAGCGCTAAGTGTGCCAAGGTCTGATTGCAGACTAGGCTCACAGACTTTGTTCACAGATCCGCAAATCATGACCTCACCGTATGATTATCCCTCCTTCTTCGCTGTAAATTGGTTTTAGCTGAGTGAATTTTTAGGGAGATTGCAAATGGCACGGATATCTTTGGTGAGGGGAATGTTGGTAAGGTTTTCGTTGAATTCCCGAAGCATATCTGCAATCAGTACTGCGAGTGGTTCGAACTGCCGTCCACGAAGGTCTCTGATGCGAATTCGGAATGACTTCTAATACATTCATTTACATATGCAATATGCCCTATGAATATAATTTATGATTATGATACAATCCTGCTGGATCATGGATGGGTTTTTGTCAGGTTTCGCTCGCGACGCGACGTTTGATGCGCGGGCACGTGAACACGGTTCCACGCGACACCGGCACGTAATAGCGGTCGGGGGTGGTTCGGAGTCCTGAAGAATGATGTAGGAGTGAAGAGTGAGTGGAGGAAAGGTGGGATAAATATTATGTGGTCGTTAACACCCATTGAGGACCTCGTGTGCCTCAGAATGATCAAGAAGGATTTAATTTCAAGGGTGAACCTAAGGTGTTGATTGGGAAGAACTTGGGAAATTTCCCTCACCTGAAGAGTGAGATGCATTAATGAGTGGCGGCTGGAGCTTCACGTATGTGTGGTTCCGGGGTCTTACAACCGAGAACGGCAGCCGAGATCACTTGGCATCAACCGGCATCCTGCCGACGCTCGCTAAAAAAGCGTGATTCTCCGGGTTTCCATAGACTTCAGCCCCATTGAGATACTGGATGTGATGTTTATCATAGGGGAGGAGAATAGCAGAATCGAAAGTCCCTCACCCTGTCGATGCGTCGGAGCGACACATGACCCTGCAATATTAATCACCGTCAAATTTCACAGGCGAAGACCGGAAAATACCTGGATAAGATTGATGATTGATGCAGGGATGCCCTTGATAGAGAACTGAAGCTCCGTGAATACTGACAGAGCGAGTTAGGTCTAAAAGTCATCCTGAATAAAACTGACTGGAAAGCTGAAATATGCATCAAGATAAGTCATTCAAACAACATCGCAAAGGACGCGTACCGCCGTAAACGCAATGGCAGGAGTTAAGACTTGCTCCCGGACGACCGTAAAATGCCAGAAGGACACCAAAGCGAACATGATCGGCACCGAATTCCTGTTACGGGAAGTTGATTCAGAACGAGACAAGTACCATCGGAAATCCTTACCCCATGGCGGTCCAGAGCGTCTGCACAGTGGTTAATTCTAGGCAAACACGCCCATGAGTAATCGCGTACCCCGACTATGTAGCTCAGCTTTTGATATGCCAGTTCCTTGTCTCGGATCTGCATAACTCGCGCTTCGAAATTGCGTTCCCATGCCATGAACTATGTATGAGTTAAATCAGAGAAAATACAGCCTTTTATGTGTCGGGCTTACTTTTAGCATTCGAATCGCCCCAAGTATCTGTGGTTTGTGTGTGAGACCGGGAGGGAGGGAAGCGCGTATGATCGTACCTCATTCGTCAGAGCTACACGCTCGTCACGAGCCTTGACCAGGTTTCTCTGCGTGCGGGCCACCACTGTGCCGCTGCGTTGATGCAAGGGAAGGAAAACTAATGTAACGGCCAGTCCAACAAAGCAGGAGACCCCTGCAATGAGCATACGTGAATAAGAATAAGGGAATAAGAAAAGAGTGGACGTGACCATACCAAGCAGTCGATAGAGGAAGAAAACGCCAACCAGGATCTCAAAAGGCGTATCTGAGAGCGGTGTTAGCTAAGAATGGGTAAGGGCAGGAGAGGAGAAGCGTGCCGGTAATATCGTAAATTCCGTCCGCAAGGCCGCTGACTTGGTCAACGTCACTGGACATAAGAGCGATGATGCCCGCCTTGGAGTAACCCATGCTGTCGCCCGACTCTTCTTCTCCAGTGGCGTCAGTGTCATCGGAAGAGGACGATGCTACATCCTTTCGAGCGAATGTCTTCGCGAACAGAAGAGTATTGAGCTGCATGCGCATGCGCGTCGCGAGCGCTGCCGTCACAAACGTCACCTGGGCCATCACTGCGACGAGGTCAGAGGTGGTACAACTGGCGGGCAGTCACTGACCGAGCGCAAGGAGGAAGTGGGCGAGGAAGAGACCGGCGACCCAAATCCATCCCCATGAGGTGTCACTCCTTGCTGTATCGGCCTCCAAATATTCGAGGAGCTTTTGGAGAAAGAACGGCGGCGCATAATATGTAAACGCGATCACAAAGGATAAGAGGTGGACTGCCAGAATTATGGGGATATTAACGCGGAGAATATTGTACCCCAGTTGTAATCCTGACCCCACAAGCGGTCGCCACGAGCCGATGTGGAAGAAAGCGCTGCGCGTCGATCTGCGGATCTCCGTGTAATTCTTAGTCGCTCGCATGCTGGCTTTGAGAATGGGAAGGTCGCTTATTTCAAAGCTGGGGCGCGTCCCGAGGGCGAGGACTTTGGTCGTGAAGAGGAAGAGCCAGGTGCTGGCAATAGAGCCATCTGAATCCAAAAATGAAATTCCAGTTGAGAGGTAGGGCATTTAACCTACTGGCATTTCCTGCGACATTTTCTTCGCAGACTGTCGAGTTAATTGGCTTTGGGTAATGTAGGGGGGGACCGCTCGGAGTTGTAAGCGCAATTGCACTAGCCAAGAAGAAAAGAACGCCGATAATGTTCGGAAGACGTTGAGATCCAGACTCTAGGCTCATCGATGATACCCCAAGGATACAGCTGGCAGCCAGGGTCAGGACAGACAGGTGAGAAATTGACCTAGAGTGCCAAGCAAGGGAATCTTGCAAGATTGATGACAACAACAGGAGGAATATGTATGCTGAGAAAGCGATACGCAGAAATAGAGAGGCGATAGAGGTGTCTATCAGGATACGGAACGAAAGAAATTCGCAGATGAGGACGCCAAAAATGACAGCAGCCATGATGATCTTCCGGAGTCGCATCTACGCCCAGTCAGCTCGGTGCAATCGGTTATATCGTGCCACGAACGCACCGCTTTCCAAAACTCCAATTCGTTGACAGGATACCCGTCGATCATCTCCTCCATTCGGCCGACATCGAATAGGTCCAAGTTTTCGAGAGGATCGTCTGCGACGAGCTGGATCTGTCCACCGCGGGGGGGACGTGTTGCAAGCAGTGCACAAATGCTCAGTCCGCCGCAGATCGCAAGGATGTGAGCATCAAGTGGGATGGCCATGTTCGTAGCGAGAACAACAATTGCCACTTAAGCGCTCAGAACGAGGAACGAGCGAGGGGATCTGTCAAGAGAGACAACTTAAGAGCAAACCGGAGCCGCTCGGACCCTGATGCGGATAATTCCGTGATGGCACCGATGCGCATCACACGCAGAGTTGAAAATTCAGCTTCAGTAGCTGAGCTCTGGAGTTGGAGTGGAGAAGTCTTTGGTGCGTTCACACTTTTACGTCCCGATGTGCAGCAGAAATTTCTGAGAAATTCCACAAACTTCTAAGACTGTGTTTACCAGCCCCGACGGGCCAGAGGTCTTGATGCGCTGATCCGTCGGTTAGGCCGCACTCCGTCGCGATGATTTCCGTACTTTATATTTACAACGCTGAACATCGAACCTAAAGATCTTCTCCCGGTCCCCAAAGAGAATTGTTTATAAACCTTGAAGCTTGAAGGCCTCTAGTCTCACATTTTCTCGATCCGTCCAAAATATAAGTATTTCGGCGATCAAAGTTATGCCACGTCGCCGGTTCTCACATCTTCAGTTCGTCGAGTCATCTTGCAGATTCAACGGCGTTCAGCCTTTTCTTAAAAGTTAATAGAAAGATTGGATCTCAACGGCGGACCTAATGCGACACTAGGCCATACTCGCCCTGCTAGTTTTTCTTTCCTTTTCCATGAGGTAACACAACCAGCGGGATAGTTCAAGGTTCGAGTTCTTCGTTAAAACTCGACGATGGGGTTCAAAAACACTTTGGTCAAACGGAACTTGCCGAACACGTCACCGGAACGAGAAACGGAACCGAGCGCTCCGATCAAAATATGATCGCCGCTCAATGACTCACTTTGATTCATCGCACACAAGGCATAAAATCAGCCGGTTGAAGCATTCGACGTACATCAATCACCTCTCTCAACTACCGACTTCAACTTCAAGCAAGCATAATGTTTCAACCTTTTGAAAGCGTGACCGACTTCTACCCGGGCCTCATCGTCTGGTGTGATCCCAACTGCTACGAAATAGACCTTTCTCCGAGTACAGTGTACGACCGCAAGAAATCAAGAGAACTTCGCCCGTGCATGGTTATCAGCGTGAACTACAACAACCAGACCTTCCAGGCCGCCCGACTTTCGGCGTCGACGGTCCATGGCTTCCGCTTTTTGGGGTCCACATATTTGGCTGACTCTTCGTTTCCAGCCAAGCGACCCTGCGCAGTGGGCAAAGATCGACAGTCCTCCCCCTATCACCTGGAAACTCAACGACGCCTGGATCTGGGTTGCGGCTCCCCCTACGATCGCGATGGTATTCGACAACCCCAAGATTATGCATCGTGAGTTGCTGTCCTTGAAGACGTGGCAGGCGTTCAAGTCCTCGGGGTATCAGCGAACAAGGACGTATACTACAGCACGAATCCAGTCGCCACAACGAACCTCCAGAACTATTGGGTCCACCGCCAGGCCTACATGAATCGTCAGATGCGCGGTTTGTCTACTATCCAACGTTCCATATTCTCCCATCTGACTCGAAAGAAACCAGCTACGAGTGTTAGACATAGTTCTAAAAGTACCTACCAGCAAAGCAGTGTCAGTAATAGTAGCTCTTATTACATCCAGCCTCCAGCCACCAGTGCATCATATCCAAGCCAAGACCAACATTTGCCGCCCCCATATATGCAACAAGCACCAACGCACGCCAGCTATTTCAACCAACCAGATGCCGCCAGCGCTTACTATCACCCTCAATCTCATCAACAGACTGCCGCCTTCAACACGCTGTCTCCCCACCCTGTCGTCGTACCGCCTGGTTTCACGGAAACCCGCCAGAGTTCTCCTGGGTGGTGGCGCAATCCGCAGACCGGCTGGTTCTGGCATGCCAGCCGCGGCTTGTTACCTCCGAACTGAGTTGAAAATGCCGTCGCGATACGCCTGATTCTAAAAAATGGACACTTGTAGCTAGTTCGGACCGTAGATAGACTCTCTTTCTAAACAGTAAATACCCTTCACTTTTTACATAGTTCAATTGTTACTCATCCCTTTATAATTCAGCTAATCCTGAGCAATGTCGAGCACGTAATAAGGCATCCGAGTGCAAACATCCTCCTTTCCCAAGCATATTTCGCTGCTCGCCTTTTTATCTTGAATCCCATGCGGTAGGTAGTTCAAAGTTCCTTCCAATAAGTGGATCGACTGAACTCAAGTTTTGGCGGCTGGTTCGAGCCTTTTTCGGTTGACCATATCCGCCGTTGATGGAATTGTGCAGGCATTCATCCATGACTCCAGATTCCCAGACGTGAACAGCGCCACTACTCGTCGGCCGTTGACCATATCCCCCGTCGATGGAATTGTGCAGGCATTCATTCGTGACTTCAGATTCCCGGACGCGAACAGTGCCACTACTCTTGTCGGCCATTTCATTAATCAGGTTAGTGTGCCATTGCTCGGTACGCAAACTGCCACCCATTACGGTAGCAATACTCCGTCGCCGTCGCGATTTCTCCCAAGGATGCATGGGTGTCCGCCTATAAAAGGATGCTATTCTTCGGCAAACCGTCGTGCTTTCAAAGTAGGTGTCAACACTGCACATCTCGGACCTCAGCACTCCGGAAACATGTTCTCCAAGTTATTTACATTCGGGCTCTGCGCCCTCTCTCTCGCCGCCGCTACCCAGAAGGTGGTGGTTTCCTGCTCCGTCGAACATTTGGGCGCTACTATGGTATGAACCCCTCACCCCTCGGAGTTATGCTGCGCCGCTCACTTGCTGTGACTCCAGCTCGGCTACGCCGCTCGCCCTGACATGGAGGCAGGCGTATATCACATTGTCAATCTGGCCACGAGTGGCGTACTGAAGGCGTCCGGCAAGAGCGTGATCCTGTGGAAGGCTGATGGACCTCTGGGAGCACAACATGAGGTCACACTTCGTTTGCCTTTCCTCCGCGTAATAAACACTGACGCTGCGGGCCAGTGGTTCGTCGAGCCTTTGGACAGCAATAGATACCACATCAGAAGTATCCTTAACGGCGCGGCCATTGGCTACGATTTGTCCAAGCCCAAGGTACGACATGCATACCCACCTTGTGTCGAGGCCGGTAATTCGACGTGCAGGCCCCGCTCGGTCTTTCCGGCGACAAACCAGGGTTCGCGGGGGAGTTCATCATCGACGACAGCAACGGCGCGAACTCGGTCATTGTGCGTTGGGGTTCTACATATGATTCTCTTTCTTTCGTATGGGCTGACGCGAGAATCACACAGATCATGGCTCCCGACGAAGCATACGGCGAAGACCGCGTCTGGACGGCAGGTGATACGAACACTAACTTCGCGCACGTATGTATCCGCTCTGCCCTGCTCTGCTACTAGCCAAAGTCACTGATTGTCAACGTGTGATAGGTCACCCTACGTGATGCAGATGACAGCGGCGCGCAGCGCTGGACCTTCGAGCGTCTTGGGTAGCAAGTGGTTCCGAGGAGCTGGGTTCAAAGGTTATGATGGTATTCATCACTACAGAAATATATGCTTTGAAAACTGGACTTCTTGCAACTTACCTGGACTCCTGGAGTGAACAAACGATGGTCTGCGGGGAAATGTCCGCAAGGAGCCGGCTCTTCTTTTCTTTCTATTCTTGTCGTCTCCATCCTCCAAACACAACCTAGCCCTGAAACAGCATTAAAGAGATCAGATCGAACCGTGGGAATGTTGGCTAATCTCGGCTAAGGTCGGCAAACGTGACCTTGGGCACAGTGTTCGATTGAGCCCTAGTCGACGCTCTGATTGATCAGGCTAATATGCCACTGCTCACCCTCGCGTTCACTACTCCGTCGCCGTTCTGGGGTCTCTCGCACGAAGGGAGTTGGGGGTTGATCAATACTGTCACCTGTGTATTCTCTTCCGGTTCCCTCCTACTACTCCCCGGACGCGAAGTCGTCCCGTATACTTAGCTTAAGCCACTGGCCCAAGTCTAATTTCCATCATTTTCAAGTTAGTCTAGCATTCTGCCCTAATAATCCGTCGCCGTCGCGATTTCACCCTAAATTATTGGCTGTAGGTGTATAAAAGGGCCCATGCCTCTTCAATCCGTCGTGCTTTCCCCAAAAAACACTCGAGTTCACATATCTCGCATTTACCAACACAAAAATCTCCAACGTAACATGTTCTCTAAACTCCTTGCGTTCGGGCTCTGCGCCCTCAGTCTCGTCGTTGCTGCGCCCTCCCAGCAGGTGTCGATTTCCTGCGCCGTTGAGCAATCGGGCCCTGCTACGGTATGCACTGCACACGTGGAGTTGAGCCTCACATCTGACCGTCGCACATTCAGCTCGAGCACGGTGCCCACCTGGGCCCTGGCATCGCGCCAGGTGTGTACCGGATCAGCACCAAGGCGGGCGTGCTGCAGGCGGGGAACCCCTTCCCGGAGGTGTGGAGGTTGGCGAGAACTCCGGACTCTCATGACGAGGTCTGTCGGCGGTCCCTTCCGCACGCAACAACAACCGCTGACGCGCTGGGCAGTGGCGCGTCGAGCGGGTTTCTTCTGACAGCAATAAATACCGCATTGTCGCCACCCATAACAATCTGGTCATAGCATATGGCCGGTACTCCGACCTAGTACGACATTCGCCTCGATATTCACTGTGCCGCTGACCAGTAATGGCCCTTCAGCTCCAGCCCATTCTTGCGAGCGGCAACGAGCCATGGGCCGCGACGGAGTTCATTCTCGACGACAAGGCCGGCTCCAACGCGGTCGTTGTGCGCTCCGGTTCTGCACCCTGTCTGTTCCTGTGTGAGCTGACGCCTCAGGTAGATTAAAGTCCCCGGAAGGAACCTTTATTTGACGGTCCCCGATTCGCAATACATCAGCGTGCCCGTGCATAGCCCCGTGTGTTACAAGCCAGCATACTGATTCTGTACACTTGGTTGGACAGGTCACCCTGACGTACGCGAACGGCGGCGGCGAGCAGCGCTGGTCCTTCGAGCGTCTCCGTGATTAGAAATGAGCCGGAATCAAGTAGCTAGGTTCCCAGAGTAGCTACAAAACCGAGCCTTGAATAGGACTTAAGCTTGTCCATTTCGGCTCTAATTGCGGGGCTCGTCTAAGTCAAGCGACCCTTGTTGGCACAGAGGAACAGCATGAATGCACGCGTAGTTGAGATCCAGCGCTCCCAACGCCTAGATGAATGAACAAGCGACGCCTGCGCGAGCCTTAACGTCCATCTAGTAGCTACAAAACCGAGCCTTGTCGGCTCGAATTGCGGGACTCGCCCAGGTCGAACGATCCTTTCTACGCACAGAGGAACAGCATGAGCGCACGCGTAGTTGGGATCGAGCTCTCCCAGTGGCCCGCGAGGATAGATGAATCAATGAATTTAAGCGGCGCCCCCGCCGCGAGTTTGTATCCACGTGTTTCAAGTTCAAACGGAGATCGAAATTGGGGGTCGGTGGTCTTTCGCTCGCTAATTCACTGACGAAATCCCTGGCGTTCGAACCACGCGAGAATATAATTGAACGGGGATTAGTATCAAGACCGGGAGATAGATGCGGGAGATAGACGTTCGTCGCGTCAGATCCAAATCTATCTCCTGACTTTACAGCTTTTGGGCTCCTTTTAGAGGCATGAAGCTGTTGAGATTAGACCGCGGAAAATGTATGACCATGCCATGGGAAAAGGCTAGTTCAAAGGTCGCGTGCTCGAGGATCGATTGGATTTATGTAACACCTTGCCGATGAATTTAACACACTGCATTGGATTCGTTCAATATGCCCATGATGGAAAAGACAGAAGGAAAGAGAAGAACGGAGAAACGTATCAGCATCGGAGTTATCTAAGTATCACGCCGCCCTCATGCTCAAGTGCCCGCCATGCCGATGACGCCGACATGGTCGCGGATCTTGGCGATCTCGTTCGCAGTGAGCGTGCCCTTGCTCGCGATGATGAAGTTCTCGAACGCGATCTGCGCGTCGGCATCCGTCTTGAATTCCGAGCTGAAAGCAAAATAAAAAAATAAAAAATGAGCAAGGCCAGGGATCGGAGACGGGGGTAGGTAGGACGCACCGGAGGAAGGAGAGGAGGCGTTCCCAGAACTCGGGGTTCGCGACGGTAGCGTGATATGTGGAGAGCTCCTGCGCGGGGAGGGTGGAGGTGGCGTTGTCGAGCGTGAGGGTGATGTCGGCGGTGGAGCCACTGGGCGTCTCGCTCGAGGGCGACGGCGAGAGGACGACGCTCGGGATGCGCTGGTGCCGGCCGCCACCGGAGGCGGGGGGAAGTGTGATGCTGGGTTTGTCGGTGGACATTGTGGATTCTGCGGGTGCGGGTGTGGGTGTGGGTGTGGGGAGCGCTTTGAGAACGAGATTGACAGTGTCGCCCGAGGCGATGGGGTATTCTTTCAAAAGCTTCGCGTCGGCGAGGGCCTTTCCCTTGTGAAGGAGACGCTGGGCGGCGACAGGAGGGCCTGCGGGCTGTGCAGCGAGGAGGGCTTTGACTGCAGCGATGGTGTCGGTGGGGTGCACCTGGACGGTGTACGACGCGGGGGGCTTGAGGGACTTAAAGGTGAGGGTAATCGGCGCGGAAGAAGAAGAATCCGCCTGTTTTCTGCGAGGCGGTGCTGGGAGCGAAATCTGATCGACGTCAGCCGGCAGCCACCATGCATTATGGCCACACACACCTGGAGCACGGGAACCTTCTTGAGCGAGTTCTCAGGCGGCTGCTGGTAGTCGTCCTTGTAGGCGACCGGTTGGGTGGCGAGGGTGTTGATGTAGACCCGCAGGAACGCCTGCTCAGCCTGGTCTGCCATCGTGTGCTGCAGTAGCCCCGAGTTTGCTCGTGTTGTGTATCAGTCCCATCAATGCGGTACGCCCCAGTGACTCATGTTCAACTTTGACAACTTGGTTGGAATTCGCCGTGACTGCCAGTCAGGGGCCACAACAGTAGTCCATAGTGTTCGGAAGATCCAAATGCTCCGTACTTTATTTTATGCATTATGACAGATCCAAATGTAGTGAGATTCACGGTTTTTGTGTGGATATCCCTCAGACGAAGTCCAGGGTATAGCGGCGGGTGAGGAGTCGGAGAAAAGCTTCCTGACCGAGTATTCGAGACTTTAGATTTTCCCTCTCCTTGGGGGCAGAGTTAAGTCGAGATTCAAGCAATACATAAGCAGAGTGAGGGGCCTTGTCTCCCTTTGCAGACAACCACATAAATTCCAGCCCCAGGACCAGCGAAACCGCAATGGCTGAGAGATGTTGGGCCAATAAAGCCCAAGGCTTCAAAGTTCTACTTCACACAAAGGGATTGTCCGTATTGTGAGCCTATGAGCCCTCAGGTGGTAAACCTGAATTTCAAACTTTTGTTTCCCCTCCTCTCTGCATGACTATCCTCCTCCAACTTCTGCTGTTCGCTCAAGGCAGCGTACTGGAGCTCATGTCGTTTGTTCAAACGTCGGTAATGATATTTTTGGGCCATCCTAGTTCCAGCGGTCATCGCCCGGACTTTCTAAAATCAAATTGTTCAAACTCACCAGAGGATTATGGACACGGCAGAGAACACAATGTTGATTGAGTTTCCTCGCTTGAAATCTGCAAGCATGTCAATAAAAAGCAGGCTCGAGTGGACATAAACTACAAGGCGCGTCGTCTGCCTGGTATATTTGCGAAGCCCCTGTGGTGTCCTCATATCAACCAACTGAAGACGCGCTGTTGGAATCAAATACCCACAGACGGACAAGATCTTGGACGCAAAAGTGATTGCTCCTGAGGCCACCGTGCGTTTTCCGATGCTCCCGGTATTCTCAGACATCCAGCCAACATTTAAGGGGTGGTATAACGGGCATGACACCAAAAACGCGGCACCAAGGTATCTACCGCGTTTCGATGAGATTCAATAGTCCAGTACCAGTACGGCAATCTAATACACTCACTTCAAAGCGAAGCTGGCCGAGTTGGGCATTACGCGAAGAATGATCCAGCCCACAAGTTGCCATGCACCTGGATTAGCTGTCAGCAACCGAAGAGAGAGTGAGCAGAAGTCGAAGGGGTTACAAGCAAATGCCCCATGGAATCCGTGTTCTCGTACTTTGTTCGAATGCTGGATGAAAAGGATCGTGATAATGCATTGTACAACGTATGGCGGGGCCGTCAGCGCGTTCGACACGAAAACATTGAAGTCGAATGATTTGATCACGGTCGGCAAGTCTGATAAAACGAGATGAGCAGTTGGCCGGAGAAGACCAAACAACACGCTCACAGGTCGACAGCGGAATAAATGGCGTTACAGTGACACTGGATAACACCAAGTGTCCCCAAAGACCAAGATCTCCGGCTGCGTCCGTGAAATCTGTGCGCGTCAATTGTTTCCTGTAAATATGGAAATAAAAATTCACGACGTTGCAGAGGTTCTGAATGAGGCTCACTCGTACTCTCGCTTCGACGGGTCATCTCTGATAACCCGTATAATGGCAATTTTCACTTGGCGAGGGGTAAACCAAGGCTTAAATCGTAAACCACCTGTCGTGCTCTCCACGTTTGGGGGTAGATAAAACCTACAATAGTGAAAACGAGCTTGCTCTGCGGACAAGACAGAAATTACCAGATCGCGACGGCGACGATTACAGTGATGCTCCCGTCCTGGAGCAGTCAGTATACTGGTTCAACATGATGAAAAGGAAATTTACCGCAAGAAACAGCCATTTCCATCCCTCCAATCCCAGCCTCCCGCCAAATCGCAGCAGTCCGCTTGCCATAAGCCCACCTACAGCGTTTGCGATATCCTTTGGGGTATATCAACATATGATCGGGTACAGCGAATGAATATGCACTTCGATCGCCCAAAACCATCCGAGTCTTATTGTAAGCTCCGTGCCCTTATAAAGACCGCCGAGATAAATTAACGTGGCGGGAACGACCCCGCCTTCAGTGGCCGCGAGCACTACTAGGGTCAGCAGAACACTGTAAAACACAAACAAAAACCACTCGCAGACTCGAACGGTCAGATACCCCGCCTTGTCCTTGATCAACGCATGCGACATAGTGACAAGCCCCCATGCAAACATGAGTATAGGGATCCCTGAGAATATTTCGGGCTCGCGCTGAATTAGAATTTCTTGAGACTCACATCGCGAAGGTCCGACGATTTTGGACATCACTGCTCCTGAGCTGTGACTTTCAGTATCAAGCACCTTGGCCGCATAGGGTGATATCATACAAGCAGAATATAGAGAGCACGACGGCGCTTATAGCGGTCCCTGTGTTGACCGTGTCGATCGTGAAGCCCAGGTCCGCAGGTAAATTGTCTGAAATGGCACTCGAATGATTGGTGCGATCCATGTTGAGGACGAGGTTCGCCAAAAGGATCCAGGGGAACAAGCGTGTGTCCAAGATCCGAATCACCGCCGACTCCTCTTCTGCGGTGTAATCCAAGTCTTCCTCGTCGAGACTCGGAGCGGGTTTTTCCAGTCGTGTTCCGGTAGGGCTTTCAAGTTCCATGGGGCACAAGTGGGGCTCTGGCAGCGCTTCAGCTTCAGTTAATGCCAAGCATCTGCACTTTGTGTATCTTCCTTATCGTTCTGAAGCCTAAAATGACGGCACGTTTCAGGATGGCGTTTAGGCAAAGCGGCGAAAACTGAAAGAATACTCGAAGCCGACAAAATATGCTCGTCACATTAGCGGCAGTGCTACTTCAAGCATCTCAGGAGCTGGATGACGATCCACAGGATGCTTCTAGGTGAGGATCGGAGGACTCGGTGGACCTCGAAGCGGCCCATGTGGCGAGGCCCCCGCTTTTTTAAGACGGCTCTCGGGCAGAGCTTTCGCAATCGTCTGCGAGAAGCAGGTAGGCTCGAGAACGGAAATATTATTCTCGTGGAGGCGTAGATAGAAGATGATACGACACTCCCAACTGATACTCGTACGATATCGAGGAGGCTTTTTCTGATCGAGGGTAGTGTCTAGGACGTTGAGCTTGTCGCTCGAGGAGCGCCTACGTCGGAAGGAAGGAAAGGGGCGTAGAAGAGCTCGACCGGCGCGAGTTCCATGTACGACGTCAAGCTCAGCATTGTTGCCCGTCACCATATGGCTCTGACAGGGCCAGATGTGAAGGATGCATCGGTCTGCGTTGTTCCCAACGATGCGGTGCGGAACAGCTCAGCGAAGGACTGGACCCTGCAGGAAGCGCTCGGTGTCGCCGGCACAGCGTGAGGTATTCCATCCGAATACGCTCCTCCGCCTACTCCCCACCGCACGCACACCGGACGCAGTATACCCGCGCGCGAGGAAGGGGCTTGCCTCGTACGTAGACGAGCCCACAAGACGCGCACCTCCGTTCCGAAACGGCGCTACGCATCCGTCTAGCCTCCCCGCTCCAGCGGATGCACACCGCCCACCACGCGCAACATATACTCCACCCGGCACTTTCGAGCGGAGGAAATAGGCCTCCTGCGCAACTCCGCGTCGCCTTGCCTTCCCGCGCCGTCCGCCCCCGCCCGCTTCCCACACGTAGACGCGCCCGCGAGATGGGGAGGCGCAGCCGCGCACGTCCTTCCGAAACGCCGCTACTCATCCACCCCGCCTCTCCGCTTCTGTGTACGCGTACCGTACACCGCAAGCAGCACACCTCAGTGAACCCCTTCGCACGTATGTAGATGCGCTCAGGGACAAACGGAAAGGGGTCTCCCCTCCATAAACGCGGGCATCGTGCATGAGGGCGTGCGCCCAGCACTCCTAGCGTTCCGATTCCTCCAACTCTGCCTCGTACGTATGCCCGCGAGGCGCAGCGGCCAACCGGCGGCTCACCTCCCCCTCCCGCGGGACCCGTCGTGCTATGCTCACCGCCGTGGTGCTCCAGATGTGCTCAAGATTCCTACAGCCGACCCAGCCATTCCCAGCTTCACACGCCCGAGACACCGGCGCTCGAGGAGGAGAATCGGGCTCGCGGTATGCAGGGTTGTCGAGCTGAGATGAGATGAGATGCCGAGAGGGATAGAAAGCCTCGGCGCGGTCGGACGATTTAGGAAGCGAATGTCGACGGGCGTGAGACGGGGGGGAGGAGCGCGAAGACGTCGAGGCGATTAGCCTTGTCGATATGCGGCTGGATCCAAGGATTTGGTGCGTTCGGACGAGACATGGGTGATCTACGAAGCGGATGACGACGGCTACGGCGGGAGAGCGCAGGCCTCCTTGGACGCGCGATCACGAGGGTGCTAGGATTACAGATCCAAGGACACGCGGTCGGGGGAGATCTGCGAAGCGGAATGCGGGGAGAGGGAACGCGAGGCCGGGCCAGCTCCGAGCGCGCGCGACTGCCACTGGCCAGTGACCGCCGACGTCGTTCATCCGCTCTTCATCGTGTCGCACTTCTCCTTGGCTGTGACGCGAACGAGCTCGGTAGACGCTCGCGCGAGATAGGTGCTTGAAGGAAGGAAGGCAGCGGACCTCCCGTACCGCCGCCGTCTCGCAGCTACGCGTGTGGCTCATTCCCCACTTCCCGTTCCAGCCAAGCGCCCGAGTCCGTGGTACCAGCGCTGCGAGTCGGAAGGGTGGGTCGCAGCTGTATGTATGTCCGCCCTCGCTCCGCATCTGAGACGGGATTCAAGGACTCAGAGCTCTCGGAGGAAGTGCATGCGTGGGCTGGCGAAGGTCGCAGGCGAAAGGCTCCACTGTACATGGCACGGTGGTATGGAGGGCCGGTGGTATGCAGATCTCGCAAGACCTGAGGAGAGTCAGCAAGCGGAAGAAGGCAGGGACGAGGGGGGGAAGAAGGGAAGAATGTGGACAAGGAGGAGAACCAGATGGACATACCAAGCATGTACACAACCCCGTGTACAGTAGAGCCTCGCTCATGACGAATCTACAATTGCTGCGTACCGGTTGAGTACGCTGATGGATTAGGTCAGTGCGCAGGGCAGAGAATTTAGATTGAGACGCACCGGCGCGTAACCGCCAGGCAGGCGACTGGGTGCACTCGTAAACGATGCCAGGACAAAGCCTCAAGCCTCAAGCTCCAAGTTTAGACAAATGGCATGCGAATCGACGGCGATATGATAGAATGGGGTTCTCTGCAACATGGGTGTCGGAAGATAAGTACTAGACTTTAAAGTCTTAGTCTCTCTTGACAGACTCCTTCGCTCGTTCCTCGTTCTGAAAGTCTGGCTCTGGGATACTAGTAAATGAAGGAGAAACAAAACAAAACAATTGGAAAAGACAAGACAAGCGCATACCGAGCACATACTACTGGACAGCTGAGAATTGGCAGCGAATTGGCTGGAATAGAATTCGAAGCGTAACGCAGTCACAGATTGGGGGGAGTCACACCGAGTCACACGTGCACCTTTCAGCGAGACCACTACATGCAATTTCAAGCAAAGTCGACATCAAACATTCACGCAACGTTCATGTCCTTTGGCTGGCTTTCAAGAAATCCTGTTCCTCTATTCTCGAGCAAAAACATGTCTCTAGCCGTCTACTTGAAAATAAATTACTCTGGCGCAAGTCTGGGCCTTTCTCCGAGTTCCTCGTCCCGCACCAGCGCATGTGTACTGCCATGGATAGCAATTCTCATTTGCTCAGCTTTACGCCAATGTCTGGAGCATATATCTCCTGCCCCTAGGATTCCGCCAGGAAAGCGAGATCAGCCGGGACTGTGGGGGACATAGAACACTTGTCGGACGCAATTCAGACTAGGCAGTCGCCAACCAGGCATCATGCCTCTAATGGAGGTCGTCCCCAAACGCTACTACCATTGGTCGACTGTGGGCAAGGCATTGCTTTACAGGGCAAGCGAAGACGTGTCTCCGGGCTAGCGGCAGCGTGCAAGCTAATCGATGGGTCGTTCCGCGGAATGCTTGCTTGAGACTCATAATCCGAACTCTCCTTGCGCTAGTTCTATTCTGTGAAGGGAACCTTTTGTACTTCGACACAACGAGATCAGAACGCGAAGAGGCATTCACACCCCTTCCGAATGACCCCTGCTATCCCCGCGCCCGGACGCGAAGTCGTCCCGTCTAAGTAACTACTGTCCAAGCTGCCATATATTGCCCTCATGCTCCGTCGCCGTCGTAATCTACGTCTCTTCCATTCAATTCATGTTCTCCACGCACTGATAACTCCGTTGCGGTCGCGATTTCCTGCGGGCATCTAGACAGTATTAGCTCTGCTCGCGCCTTTCATTTCGTGTTATGTGTGTTGTCTCGCCAAAACTGCCACGTATTGCACCCACGCTCCTTCGCCCTTGCGTCCCCCCCCTTGGAATCCCTGGCCATGAGCATATAATGCACGCCCATATTTTGTCAATCCGTCGATGGGGAGCGGGATCCGAAGTGATACCTGGTTCGCACGAAGACAGTCCTTGTGCACTCGGAGCCTTTTGTTTGCTGCTGTCCAATGCTATTATTCGGCGCCTTACAGAGCTGCGGGGGAGATGCTATCCTTTCGAGGGAGGTATAATGGAGCTGGGGGAGAAGAACGGTGCCTTTATGGGGATCTCGTCGACTTCCTTGTAGGCTCCTTGTGCCCGGAAGCTAGCCCCGCCTTGCCTTACGTCTGCAACTCGATCCGGACTCTGTAACTCAGTGCACTGTGAATAGTCGCAGAAGTTACCGGGGTCACTCACTTGGTCTCTTATGCTCTGTTAGGAGGCGTAATTTAAGCAACACTGACCGCAGGCCGTGAACGCCACAGGTGCAACTCAGCCGCACGTTGGTTAATTCAACAAGCGAGCTACGAGCTTCCTCCGTTCAATGGCCACTGGCGAGAGACCATTTGCGATGTGAAACCCTAGCCCAATCACTTCCCCGTCAACTCCGCCATCGCTTCGGAGACTCGCTCGCCTCCCTTCAGCGCTTTGTCTCCGTCGGCCGCGTAAGTACCCCAATTTCACGTACCCATGACTCGTACCCATGACTCGCGGATTTCGAGACTGCACTCCATGGTTCCCACTATTCGCAGCCATGGCTATGATCCATGGTCGATTGCTAACCGGGTTACAGTTCACATAAAGCGAGCCGTCCTAGCGGTTGGCCGCCGTGCTTTTCCCACCGAGCATACCCAACAATGTTCTTCAAAATCCTTTCATTTGCTCCTTGTACTTTCGGCCTTGCACATGCAGAGCCGCCCTCCCAGATCCCCTTCGCCATGCATACGGTACGAACCATCTATATCCTGGTGCACTCTATTAATTATCAATCTAGGCATCGCTTCTCCGCGATGCACAGAGTGCCACCGTCGCATCTCTCACTGTAAGTATTCACTACATCTGTGTTGTGCCTGGTGACCTCCAGTGTATTTCTAGTATGGGTTTCCGTTGACGCAATGTGTCATATTCGCCGATTCCATCGCCAACAAGTCCGGCGGTTGGATGACCAACGGCTTGCACCACGAAACCACTCTCGCGAACGCCAGTTACCACACCATTGTTCTGCCAACGTCGATACACTGTACTCAGAAGGGCTCATCGACCTCTCGGGCGGTGATGTTCTTGCCACCATCCACCAACCTATGGAGGCGGGACGTTTCTTTGTGTGGCCTTTCTACGATATGTGAGTCGTATCCGTCATGGAGATGAATAAATTCATTCTAATGGAGTTCTCAGCTATGGCGATAATTTTTGTCATTTCGGGACCGCCACGAACAGCACCGGCTCGGGGAGGTACCTGATCACCTATCGTGAATCCAATCCCGGATGTGACCTTGATCCCTCCGACGAAGAATATGCGGGAATCGTCTACATGCCCACCATCTACGGCGCCACCCTTCTCCGAATCGAAGTCGACAACTCCACAGACGCTGACCATGTCGTGAATTGCATCCACCCTGGTTTCACACTGGAGCCGTATACGCCGCACGCTCGCTACACGCCGACCCTTACCGAGGAGCTTCTCAACGAGGACCTGGAGTACACTGGCCTCGACTCCCTGCCGCTCTATATCATGAATCTCACGGCACGCCTCGCGGGGTTCAACCCCCCCCGAGGTTGCTGGAGATGTCGCGGCGGTCAGCGCCACGCTGGAAGCTGCCGGCATCTCGCTGAGCGCGCACACTTACAGCACACCTTCCGGCGTCAATCTCACGCGCGCGTTCGCCGCGTCCGTGGCTCAGGTGCTCAGCGTCGAGAAGGAGTTCGTCTCTCTAGGCAACGATTGGAGCGCGCCTCCCTTCGATATCACCGGGGACTTCCATAGCGCGTACGACATGCGCGCGTTCGTCGCCTACAAGGGGTACATGCAGCTTAACGTGACCGAGGCACTGTATCCATCGTACGAGGTCACCGAGATCCACTACTCTAACCAAACATATCTGGTGGAGTGGTACGGGAAGCCGCAGGTGCAAGGGTTCTGGAGTTTAACGATGTACGACGAGGCCGGCTATCTGGTGCCTAACGACCTCAACCGATATATTCTGAACAACCGCGGCAACATGACCTATCCCGAGGGCGGCCTTGTCCGCGACAGCCCGGCTGACAGCACGACCCCGTTCTACATGCTAATGCAGTCCACGGACTATCCGATATCCCCGGAGTGGGAATCAAAGTGCGCGCTGTCTTCCTCCATAAGAGCTAATGTCTGATTGAGTTCCTTTTCAGCTGGCTTCCTACACCGGCTGGCGGTAAGCCGTTCGAGTTCCTCTTGCGCCTCTACGGCCCGGAGGAATCGGTTTACGACGGCACCTGGACCTACCCAAAGATCACGAAGGTCGGAATCAACCCGCCCCTTCCGAGCGATAACTGAGCTAGTAGATGGTACATAGCTACTTAGCGTGTTGTGCTTGTGTGATACTTCAATGACCTGCATTTGCAACTCGTTTGTGGTTTTCGTACTGTTCGCGCTGCCGTGTGCGATGCGGGTAAACAATTGAAAGAAGTAGACAGCATAGAGTCGATGTCTGGGCAATTCCCTGCACCCAAAAGCCACCATCGTTGCTGTGAAAATTCAAATCTAGACCAAGCCGAGCTCAACTTGAACCTTGATCAAGCGCCTGGTCAAGCTCTTGTTAGTGAGGTTCTACTTCACCATCGACAGCGGTCACCTGTATGGGAAATTCCCGTAGAGCCAATGAGCTAACATCAACTGTTTCTCCGTTTCTTTGTCAAGGTCGGGGACCAGGTCAGCCTCCCAAGATAAGCGGGGTTGACCGTCCCCAGACATTTTCGCGATACGGCATACCATGTAGACCGGTGACCGTTCTGTCTACGAGAAAACAAGTTTGTCGGTCTCTATGAACGATTCTCTTCAAGTTCATGCGAGAGATCGGTTACCGGTCTATGTACCATGCAATGCATGCCTCGCGCAATGATTCGACTTGAGAGCGTTGCACTGAGTCTGCCGTTTGGCATTGGCATGCCGCCGCTAGCATCCTGTATGCTGGAAGTTCCGTTATTCACTGTCGAAGATCCACAAATTTCGGTTATTTACCTCTTCCCAAGGATTCGCTAAAG
The DNA here is from genome assembly GCA_029289555.1 of Mycena latifolia. NCBI lineage: Eukaryota > Fungi > Basidiomycota > Agaricomycetes > Agaricales > Mycenaceae > Mycena > Mycena latifolia. Next base: position 1,302,044 of record JARJLE010000010.1, on the reverse strand, counting down.
TCTAGCAGGGGGTTGGTTAAGTGAGGTGGTAAGTAGTAGGTGAGCACGGAATCGGCCCGGAGTTCCGATCAGTATGGTCATTCCCTTGGATCCAAATAACGCGCTCCCTCTTGCCCCTCTCTGTGTGGACTGCTCAGTTGACTTCCACAGCCTTCAAATGCTCGAATTCGACAAAGAACAGCGAAGAGAGACTTTTGGCATCCGTTTAGCTGAAGCCTGAAGAGTCTGGGGCCCACTGCTTCGAGGAATCGATTTCCAGAAAAGAGAATTTCTCGCGCACCCCACTGGTACCGTGCCTTCCAAGCCCATTGCGCCCCGAAGCTCGGTCTTACATCGGACGCTGACGTATTTGGCCGGCGCTGATAATGCGGCTAGCCGTGGGCGAAGCGATCCGACGCCAGCGTGTCTTCCACTACTAGTACACGTTCTCCGGAAAAGGTGAGCCTTGCAAGCCGAATTATGTTTGTGGCAAAGTAACAACTCCAGCTTTAGAGCTCTCCTGTCCGTGACCCTAGGGCCTTGAATGTTTGGCCAAGGAATTATTCGCTGTGTAGGAAAAGAGCCGCGGGTACTGCAAGTTATTATACTCCATGAACGTACTTATTCAATACTTATTGTGCCCAGAAGGCTGGAAGCTTGACGCACAACTCGCTCGCTTCCATGCGCTGATTGTGGCCGATGCAATGTGTCCGCGAGATGTCTCACCCGAACGCGTCCGCTGCCGTCGTACGCGCAGATCATTTGATATCTCATGATTATGAAGATGTGGGGCGGTGACAGACAGTAAGTCCTATTGCGAAACCGCGATATCGTAGGCCTGCGTTGACGACAAAGCCAGGTAGGTAGAATTAGAACGACGTTTGCATTCGTGGGATGTACTTGCCCCTATGTAAGGTTAGCCCCGGCGGATCTTGGCCGCCTCGATCGGGCTGGGGTCGCGGGGTATATAACGTGCGCCGATCTCCTTCTGCCTTCCCCCAGCATTCCCCGCAATGTCTTACCTACAGCTACCTAGCTTACTCCCCGCGTTGGCGGCCTTCCCTGCCGCCGTGGCTCTCATCCATATCGCCGTCTACCTCGTCGACCCTTACGGCATCCGCCAGTACCCTGGCCCCTTCCTTGCCAAGTTCTCCGACGCCTGGCTGGGATGGATTTCGCAGCAGGGCCACCGCTCGGAGGTTATCCATGAAATGCACCTCAAATATGGTATGTGCGCTATCATGATGTCAACTGGTCCCGCCCTCACACGCTGCTGCCAGGACCCTTTGTGCGCATCTCGCCGTCCGAAGTCTCTGTCGCTGACCCGGAGGGTCTCGCCACCATCTACGCGCACGGGAACGGCGCGCTCAAGTCCACCTTCTACGATGCATTCGTCTCCATTGAACGTGGGCTCTTCAACACCCGCGACCGCAAACAGCACGCCCGCAAGCGCAAGATCGTGTCTCACATCTTCTCGCAGAAGAGCGTCGTCGAGTTCGAGCCCCACATCCGCCTCTACGTCGGCATGCTCCTCACCCAGTGGGACCGCCTCTACGACAGCGCGGCCAAGGGGCTCTCTGGCGATGACGGCGACGGCGGCTGGGTCGGCCGCGGCGGACGTCTTTGGCTTGACTGCCTCCCATGTGCGTTCCCTTCATTCACCAATGTGTCTTCACTGATAACCCACCCAGGGGTCAACTACCTCGCCTTCGACATCATCGGCGACCTCGCCTTCGGCGCCCCCTTCGGCATGGTAGAGGCCGCACGCGACGTCGCGCCCGTTCCCGTGAGCGGGTCTGACGTGCCCTTCTCCGGCAAGCAGGACGAGATCATGCACATCCCCGCCGTCGCGGTGCTAAATGGGCGCGGCGAGTACTCCATGTCGATGGGCGTCCTCCCCGCGGCGGTACGTCCGATCATGCGCCGCTTCCCGTGGTACAGCCGCGGGCTGCAGGACGTTGAGCACCTCGCGGGCATCGCGATCGTGGCGGTCGCCAAGCGCCTCGGCCAGCCGACAGACCGCGTGGATCTGCTGAGCAAGCTGCAGGCGGGGAAGGACGACAACGGGGACCCCATGGGCCGCGCGGAGCTCACCGCCGAGGCGCTCACGCTGCTCATCGCCGGATCTGACACCACATCCAAGTGAGCGTCGTCCCTTTTACTCTCCTCCCCTTTGCCCTCGCACCCTTCTACACCCCTCCCCCCTTTTGCTACACGCGTACGGTATACTGACAGGTCCTGCAGCTCGACGTGCGCCATAATCTACCACCTCGCGTCAAACCCCGAAAAGCAGGATAAGCTGCAGAAGGAGCTGGACGAGCAGCTCGGCACGGAGGACGAGAAGGTCGCGACGGGAGACCAGGTCAAGCGCCTCCCGTACCTCGACGCGTGCATCAACGAGGCGCTGCGCATCCACTCGACCTCCGCGCTCGGCCTCCCGCGCATCGTCCCCGAGGGTGTGTTCCCTCCCTTTTGCCCATGAATGACGCTGACGCACGCACGCAGGCGGGCTCGTGATCGCCGACCGCTCGTTCCCCGCGGGGACGGTCCTGAGCGTGCCGAGCTACACGATCCACCGCGACCCCGCCGTATGGGGCGACGACGTCGAGGCGTTCCGCCCCGAGCGCTGGTTCGAGGAGGAGCGCAAGGACGCGATGCAGCGCACGTTTAACCCGTTCTCTGTCGGCCCGCGGTGCGTCTCCGTCCCTCTCCCTTGTCGTTTTTCGTGTACTGACAGACGTGTGCAGGGCGTGCGTGGGGCGCAATCTGGCGTCGCTAGAGCTGCAGATCATCGTCGCGTCGATTTTGAGGAGGTTCCACTTTGTGCTGGAGAAGCCTGGGGAGGCGGTGCGTCTTTCTTCCCTTCCTTCCTTGTATGCGGGTGCTGATGTTCCGGGACGCGCAGCTCGAGACGCGCGAGGGCTTCCTGCGCAAGCCGCTCCGCTGCCATGTGGGGATCAAGCGCCGCGATGTCTAGGGGCTGTCCCGTGAGTTTTGCGGGAGGGAAGAGGGAAGGGAAAAGGGAAAAGGGCAGCTTAGGGAAGGCTTGCACGAACACGAACTTGATGATGAAGGAGAGACGAAGGAAGAATATATTTGCAACTGGCAGTAATGTACTGTATTTTTTTGTATCTTTTGGAATACCAGAACCTCCGTATTTGCCTCCGGCTTGCGAGTCTTTCAAGGCGACCCGGTTTCAGAACGTGATTAATCTCTGCTTTTTTGACGATCACCACCTTCAAGCGCCAGCCGGCACCAAGGACTGGAGATTCGTGAGGAGGGGGGGTCAGGAGAGCTATAACCCGATCCAGCCCTACGATACAAGGGAGCTTTGGAGATGGAGAAGCGATTTTGAATCTTGGCATGTTTTTTTCTTACGTTTGCATATGTACTGAACGCGCTCTCTTCAGCCAGTGCTGCTATATCGTGGAGCCGGGAGCTTGGGCCTCTGGGCTCAGGTAGGAACTGGATGCGTCCTCTGGCGCTCTCATGGGTGTATTCTTGTCTATATCGGCGACGTCGACTTGAGAGCGTTGGATCCCCTTTGTGGTGACTTCGATTTCGACGTCCGAGCTGCGCAAGCTCCCGCCCTCTAATAGTAACGCGAAGGCCAGCGACATCCAAGATGCTCTCGGAGCAGCCCCAGAGGTCGAAATCTTTCAGTTTTCGAAGACACCTCGCTGGTGTCCGGGGCCAATCCGGGGCTCGGCTTCATCCAGAAGCTTCGAAGGATCACTGTGCAACACAGACGCGCGGAGGCCGACCAAGAGCGACTTGCACACGTCGAGGTGGAGGCAGATAATCTGTGCCCAGGCATCGAAGAGCCCGGCTGGAGGAAAAGTTGGAGACGAGCGACATGTCCTCGTCGTGGCGAGGCGGCGTTTCGTTCCATCCTGCGCTAAAAGGGCCTGTTTTTGCCTAGAGCTAACACGAGCACACTCCAGCTTTCCATGCGGCTACTTCCGTTGACTTGGTGTGTAGGTACTATGCGGCTATGATTCGGGATATCTCTACCGCTTCGCCTTCGTGCTGGAAGCGGCGCTTCAAGAGATCCACGGCTCGAAGGGCGACTATTCACCTCCGTCGCCGCAAAACTCCCCATTCGCTCGGTATTGGATGCAGACAAGCAATTGATTGACAGCGACAAGTGTCCAGCTGCCAGGTTTCGACAGGCCCGAGGGCGGGAACCCCTAGTCTCCGTCTCCTTCATCACAGATTATCCATCTCAACTTGGCACACTCTGCAGATGCTGCGCATAACAACGCAGACCGCACGTTAATTTTGGCCCACGGCTGAGCTCCTCGTCGGGAGCACACGACGAAGCATGTCAGTTTTGACAACCTCTGTGCTATGTTTTCCTCGACCGAAGACGTGGGACGGGAGCTTCTCTGTCAGGAATCTGCGACACATCGTGGTCTGTGGCATGAACAAGCCGTGTTGCCGCCCACTTCTGTTTTCCGGCACCTACAGAAACCGGGATGTATCAGATTAGATACCACAATTTTATGATTGGCGGCAGTATTGACAGTCAAAGCGCTCGCGGCGTTTATGTGCACATGTTGACGTGTCTCTTGTCCTCTTTCCCAATCCTCGGACTCGCACTTCCGGTTTAGTTTAGCGGCCCAGCTCAAAGTATAATCCGCATTGGTGATGTCAGTGAGCAATGGATGAAGCCAATCCAGCCACAGGCTCCAATGCATCCCACACCCCAGGCTCTGCTCCATCGTCTAGTGCAGCGCGAAAGTCGCAAATAACGTCCTGCGCGGAGTGTCGGAGGCTCAAGCTTCGGTATGTCGCGCTGTTCGTCTCTTTGCAGTGGAATACTGATGCACGGGAAGTTGCGACCGCGTGTTCCCCTGCTCGTCCTGCATACGACGAGGATGTGCGAATCTATGTCCCAATGGAACTCTAGAGAAGGGCAAGCGCGGGTTCCTGAAGCGTCTCGAGCAGTCTCTTCCCTCAGCTCATCCAAAGTCAGGCGGAGAGATCGAGCACTCCGAGGTCGCCATGTTTGTAGCGCGGGACACGGCCATGATGAAGCGGATCCAAGAGCTCGAGGCTGCCTTGACAGGGTATGTGCCTGCTGGATTTGTTTGCAGTGCTAACATCTTCTCTCCAGAGCGGGGATCACGATCCCGGGGGCGAGTCAAGGAAATTCAGCAGAGTCATCGTCGCAGGATAACGAAGGACGGGCCAAGCGTCCGCGGACGTCGTCGTCGGATCCCGTAGGCCCCAGCTTGATTTCGCAGATGGAGAAAGATCCGTCGATTAGCGCACCCCCGGATGCCATGGACGTCACGCTCGGGTTTGGGACGCTGACGATCGACGTTGAAAATCGTTCACGATATATCGGCCCTTCTGGTGGTGCAGCATATCTCAATACGGACCTGTGGAAGATGAACCCAAGTCAAACACTCAGCAGAAGGAATTCTCAAGAAGTTGTGACATCTTCATTCGACAGCTCTGTTACCCGCGGCTTCGTAAGTAGACGAACTAGCCTTTGCGCTTTCCCTCGACTTATACTAATACGAACCAGCAGAACTCTAATATCGGTGGGCCAGATCGTTCATACGCCTGATTACGAGCTCAGTCAAGAATGAAGTTGATGATTCTGGGTCAGCGCGTGTGTCCCAAGCAAAAGCCGAAATACTAGCCAAGATGGCCTGCGTCCCTCCGCACGGCGAGGCAGTCCGGATTGCGTCTCTATACTTCAAAAATGTCTCATTCATGCAAGGCCTGTTGCTTTCACATCTTCTTACTATCTAAACGGAGGTCATAGGTATGAGATCATCCCTGAGGACATATTCTTCAACGTCCACCTACCCACCATCTACCCAGATGGCGCAGGCCCATACGCCCCGTCGAACCTCCACGTACTCTCCCTTTTCGCGATGGTGCTTTCTCTCGGCGTGTTCTTCGATTTGTCTCTCTCGATTTCGGACGTCCGCAACCGCGCTGCGGAATTCTACGACCTCGCCGTTGCTTCGCTCAATATATCTATCCCCTTGAAGCTTGACACGATCCCCGCTGTGCAGACCCTGCATCTGATGGCACTGTACTTCTTGAGCACACGGGGCGAGAGTGGTGGAGAACCGGCATGGCAGTTACTCGGGATGGCGATGCGTTCTATCCAAGCGCAAGGATGTCATCGGGATGGCTCACGCTGGGGATTACCACAGCGCGACCTGGAAGAGCGACGGCGCGTCTTTTGGGAGACCCACATGTATGATCGATTGGTGTGTCCGTCCACCTGATGCTCCATGTCGCGAAATTAAATTGCTCGCTTAGCAATCGTTCACCTTCGGTCGACCGTACGCGCAGAGCGATTCCCACCGTAAGACTCTTATGTTCGAAACATGTATCCACCATTGACAACGTTCAAGACGATTGCGAAATGCCTCAGACATGCGACACGCCGCTCCCGTCCGACACGGATATTAGTAATTCGACATTCTCACACATGCGCTGGCACTACCACAAATTCCGATTCGCCGTTCTGCTCGGGCGCATTGTGGATCTGGTCTTTAGCGTCAAGCACCCTCAATACTCCGTGATCATGCAACTCGACCGCGAAATCAACGAGCACTACGACGACTTGCCGGCCTGGATAATATGCGACGCCGTCAAAAATCCAGTGAAAGAGCTGCCCGCTCATGCCATGGCCACTGACCCAGATCTCAGAAGACATGCGCAGATAGCATCTCTAGCGAATATGTATTTCTTGACCCTTCTACATTTGCACCGAGGCCCATTTTGTAGGGCCTTGATGCTCGGGCCGAAGAACCTCACAAACTCCCGATATGCTGCGAGTGTTGCAAACCTCATCGGTGTACCTCATACCCACTTTTATTTCTTCGCGGATATTGATGTCTTGATTTTCAGGCTGCGCGCGCGATCATCAATATTGCGCGGGGGTTATTTGCACTCCATCCAGGTATTTGGTTCCACTCGTAAACCTCTCGTGTTAGCTAACTTGATGGCTTCCAGCCCTCATGAGTCGTATGTGGTACTGGATATTCCACTCATTCACGGCCGCCGTGTGCCAGGCTGTCTTGGTGATTGTTGCGCCTTCGCATCCGCTCTCGCCTGCCGCCTTCGAGAGCATGCAAGCTGCCGTTGAGCTATTCGAGAGAGCGGACGGCGAGCGAGCAAAGTCAGCTGCCATCCGTGCCGGTTGGCTCGCGGCGAGGGCAAGCCAGACCATGGAAGCGTACAGGAATTCCAAACTGCAGCAACCACCGTCTACGCGCAATCGTACGTCCCCTGGCTCACCAGCTCCTGAGAAGATCCAATTCCCAACATCCAATATTCGCGGTAATCCCGAGGACTTGCTCGGAACTTCGACAAAGCTGATACGCGCCCAACCGGGGGACGGCTTGTCAGTGCTGCCTTCTCTGTCCACCGCGCCGGCGCAACGGCACCCCGCCGCGATGCCGGCAAACAGTGATCCAGGGTTTCAGTTTGCACCCTCGAACAGGCCGCCTGATCCGCTGTATCTACGAACTGCCGGTCAAGATCAGTGGTCCCCATCCCTCTCATTTCCTGCTGCATCAGCGAACCGTAGCGACATGGAATGGGCTACCGACTTCGCACACAATAACAGCAGCCTCCCCCACAGTAATAACACCAATCCTCCGCTGGGAAATGACTCGCAGCTCCAATTCCAGCAAGCACCATTCCTGGACCCGTCGCTGTATTTGTCTGTCGATGGCTTCGACTTGTCCGGCTTCATCCAAAATGGGGCAAATACGTGGCTCTTTGACCGCGCCACCGAACTCGAGTCCGAGGTGAGCCCGCTAGTCATCCGACATTTTCATGACTCTGAGGGTGAGATGCAGGAGCTGCCGTCTCAGCCAGCATGGCCTGAGCAGATGCAGGGAATGCAATAAAGTGATCCGGACTATAAGGCTCTTATTTCGGACTGCCAATTAGGTGACAATGTTGCAGTATCTTGAGATTATTTATTTCGTGGGATATACTGTGTCCAACGGTGATTCACGGGTCGAATTCAGACTTCTTTCATGACACGATTTTCACACGTTGTGTTCGTTGGGTACACTGATCTTCGGGAAATGAGAATACGAGGATGAGAACAACGCGCGGTTCGTAGAACAAATGGGCTCAGCCATGCCCATGTGCACTTGACAGCGGAGAATGAGAGGAGGACAATTCCTGGGGCGCGCCGGCTATTCCATTCTTCGTTCGACGACAAGATCTGGCCTCGGACCTCGGGTATAGGTAAGTGATTGAATAGACAATCCCTAACCCTATAAGACAATAGACTCCCCTTGAGGGTCGGATTGAAGACGGATAAATTCAAGATCCGACGGAAAGAACAAAGGTAGGGTGAAATTCTAGACCGCAGCGCAGTTGTATAATTCGCTGCTCTAGCTTGGCGTTGGCGCTCTGAACTCAATCCTGCTTGATGATATGCTGCTCATATGCAAGCAAGCATAGATATATTCATTCTTTCCATCAGGCCAGCCATTCCGGAGCCTCGACGTCCCTTCCAACGCGTCAGTCTGGAACATTACGTTCTCCTCGAACGGGGGGGGGAGGGATTTATCGTACGCCATGGCGTCTGTCGCGAACCCGCCGCAACACGTGTCCGCAGAGATCATGATTTCCACCTTGTCCGCCCCGAACGCCTCGTCGATGCATAGGCACGTCGCGCCGACGAATTTGGGGCGAAGGCTGTTACTGCATAAATCGACGAACGCCTTGTCAGCGGCGCGGACAATCCGGCATTTTCGGGTCCCGACGTGTAATCCGTGGGTACATAACAGAGGAGGCTCGTCATTGCGCTCTGACGGAGGAATGAGGAGGATGCGCCCCGAGGTAGATGATAGCGGTTCACTGAAAATCATGGGAAGATGACTCGATGAAGAGTCCGTAGTGCATTTGGTAGCTCCGTGGCTCTGCGCGGGGGTGAGCTTGCTGCATAATCATAATTCGCCCAAAAACCGATCATTGATGGTAGTGCTCATTATTTACGCGTTATTTACGCGTTGGCACCACCCTGAAAGCCAGTGATAAGGCGTCGACTACGTGTTAGTCCCGATTGTTTTAACCACACTTTCAGCAGAAACACATTGGACTTCTTCATTAAGTCCTGCTATGAAAACTCATTAAATTTGGTTTTAGTACTGCAAGCTTCATAGTCTTGTAAGCTTACATAAGTCGTACGGCGAAAAGTGAGAATGGAAGAAGCGCTATTATTAGTACTTTTAGCAAAGCTAAGTATCTTGACCCTATCCGAGCACCCTTGGAGGCTCGAGGTTGAAGTTATATATCCTCTAAAGGAAACCGGCGAGCCCATTCCGCCGTTTCCTTTATTTCCATGAGGCTACATGAATCATCCTACTGTGAACTTTGTCCGCCACAGTAGCTCAAGAATCCACGTTCGTGCAACCCCCAGATATAGTAGAATGGCCTAGGCCGGCCTCCAATTCCGATTCTCTAACTGGTGGTTCTGTCCGATCTGAACACGGAACTCTCACAACTATATATCAAGGGGCTCCATAAATACTTGGCTTGCAGTCGGAAACCCTCACCCAGATCATTCGTCCGCCCTTTACCAGGCCTAACGCCGATTTCAGATCAGACTCTCAGCAATACCATGCCTGACCTCCACTCTCTTCCGGCTGGAACGCGCCCTACCAACGCCATCCGAAACAACGGGCCGGATAATCTGGTCTTGGAGCGATTCAGACTCCGAGAGCTCGCGGAGGGATGGCCAATGTATAGGTGAGCCATTATTTGTTGATCTACGCCCAGCCCTTATCCTCCCTCTTGGAAGGGATGCGCGGGAATGGGAGAACTTCCGCTCGATATTCCATCCGGGGGCCTTCGTCTATACAACCTGGACCGGGCGCATTTCGATCGAAGACTTCATCACAATCTCTCAGGATGGTATGGACGGTGGCGCTTTCATTATGCACCGTGTGCATGGGTCCTCGGTTGATCTCGGTAAGTTACAATGTTGTCGCTGGGAGCTGGACTTGGGTTCTGAAAGTCTGTTCAGCTGGTACAAGAGCGGTCGTCAAGATGAAAGCGACAATAACTCAACGATTTGAGCTACCCCCCAATAGGTTCGGTCTACCTTGCATCCTAAAATCCATTTATAAAGCTTCTCTAGCGTATTGGTCGACGCAGAGTCGGACTGTAGGTCTGCGTCATTTCCGTGCTTGGTTTCAAACTATTACTAACCTCCGGCCATCAAGGTTTTGCATGTTTTTCGAGAAAGACTCGGCGGGCAAGTGGGGCGCGCGATTCGTCCGGCACTTTTACGAGAAGGACAAGCTCATTCCAGTCGACCCACGACACATTCCTGTTATCGACGACGACAGGCTTGGCATGTTCCCAGCCGGATATAGATACCTGGCGTACTGCCAGGAGGCGTGTATGCCCGGAGTCAAGGTTAAGCGGGACATGCCTGGGATCCGAGGCGAAGAACATGATCAGCTGCTGAGACAAGCAAAAGCGTGGTTGGATGGAGAGGACATTGAGATATAATTAGCACTGGTTCAATGTGGTTGCCGGCCTATAGGGCAATTACAGGATACTGCAATGCGAGTTACTTCCGCCGGGATGCCTCATATTGTATGCTGAATGTGACGCCGGAGTTCATGAATCGAGTACTGACACAAGAGACCCAGTGCCAAGCTAAGCAGGAGGCAAGCTGCAAAGGATGGATGTAAATTACATAACTATTCAAGTTTCGGACTCTTGTTTCGAAACGGACAGGCCAGACTATATGCCATGAACCATAAGACGGACGATGTCTCTGTTCGGGATCTTTTCAGACTCCAGGCCCGGTGTGAGAAAAAAATCGAGCTGCGCATTGTGGCCATGCGGAACGAGAGTACGGAGCACGATTTAAGCCTGAAGCCAGTTAAGCGAGTTTGAGGCGATGGGTGGAGGTTGGGTGAGGCCAAGGTGAGGCTCTGAAACAATCATGAAACCAAGGTGTGTTGAAGGAGGGCGTGGGAAGGATGTTTAACCGCTGCGTGGCTGAGCTGGCCGACCTCGGCACCGGGCACAGCCACGTGTTTTGGGTCTGCTAAGTTCCTCTTCCGCACTGCACCACTTCCTGAGATTCTAGCTTCATCAAGTGTGTGTGCGATGAGAGTCTGCGCAAGGTGGTCATTCAAATTTTCTCCTCCTACTGAGTATCCTATATAAGAAAAGAGCATGGCACCGCCACCCAAAAGTCACATGAAAACACCGCCACTAAATCACATGATAAGTCATGTGACCTCTCCGCCGCGCAGCGGCAGCCTCTTCTCCTGCCGCATCATGGTGCTCCTCGAGCCCGCCTCGAGGTTTTCATCTAACCCAGCTTCCCTCTGCCTTTCATCTTTGCTCTGACTGCCTCAGGTGTGCCCCATCTCTCATATATTTTGCTGTCTTCTCAAGTTCTGATTTGAGTTTCCAGTTCAACTGGCTACCCCTATCTGTCAGGTCTTGCCATCACTCTGCCCCCTTTCTGCCTCTGTCATGTCTGTGTATCTGTTGATTCTGCCCTCCTGATTTACATTATCTGTAGCCTGTCTCTGAAATGCAAGCTTTTTCTGATATAAAAAATTTGGCACTAAAAAATTGACAAAGGGACCTAACTCCTCCAAATACTCCCCAGCGTGCTCGGATTGCCTCTCAAAGGCATGAACGTGAAAACCATGTCCTTGACAGCCCACAGAGACATTGTCAGCCTAATGCTCCTCAGCCTGCTCAGATTCAACAATCTGCTGAAGATGTGGCCAAAGGTTGAAATACTACACCTAACACAGAATATATGTCTCGGTGGGCCTAATGCACAACAAGAGGAAAAGGACTTGGCAAAATAGTTCCTGTATGTTGGAAGCGGAAGAAATATAGATGCTTCTGGAAACATTGAATTTCCTGAAGTTATGGCACTCCAAAACTGTTCTGTCTATGATAGACACAATCTATCCTGGGATCTCAACCATACCTGCAGACAGGATAAATACTTCCTGGAGTGTACAATTCTCTCTGCACACCATGATGATGTGGATGAGCTCAATAACATGTTGCTGCATAAGTTTCAAGGTGAAGAATATATTTTCCACAGTGCTGATTCAGTTATCACAGAAGAGGAAGTTGACAGTGATAATATCTCAACTCTATCCATGCATCTGGACTGCCTGTGGCCAAATTGGCTTTCAAGGTAGGGTGCCCAATCATGATTCTCTGAAATCTGGGCAAATGGTCTTTGTAATGGCACCAGAGGAATTCTCACGAGAAAGAATGTCACCTCATGTGTTGGAAATTCGGCTTCTAGGTGGCGAACACAATGGCAAAAGGGCTTTCATCCCATGCATCACCATTACTCCATCAGTTGAACAAATTGCTTTTGCCATGAAGCGGTGACAGTTTCCTGGCTGCCTCGCATTCTCAATGACCACGAACAAGCACAGGGCCAGCCAGCTGATCATGTTGGACTGGACCTCCACACCAATGTCTTTGCCCATGGACAGCTATACGCCGCACCCCCTCAATGCACTTCCAGTCAGTGAGTCAAGGCTCTTTTTAAGAATGACAACAACAAACTCACAAAAAATATTGTATACCCAGAGGTGCTGCCCCATATGTATGTCCTCCTCCCTTTGTAAGAGGGATCCATTGAACTAATTTGTGTTACAGGTAATTCATGTAGATACAATAGTCAGTACACACTTATATTACTTTTTCTTTTTTTTTTAAAAAAAGCCAACAACTGAGATTAAGCTGCAAACACGCCGCGCCGAAGGCACGGGTCTAAACTTGTCCTATATAAGAAAAGAGCTCAGCACCGCCACACGGGGAAGTCACATGGAAGCACTGCCACTAAGTCACATGATAAGTCATGTGACCTCTCGCCCGTTCCAGGCCCTGCTGCCACTCCTCAAGGCCTCAAGGCCTCAACACAGATTTCATTAATGATAAGCACACTTTGCCTCTGCCCCTCATCTTACTCTCTGCTCCCTCCCATTCCAGGTTTGTTGCTCCCTCTCTGCTCTCAATTCCTGTCACCTCTTTGATGATTTCCACAGCTACAAGTTTAGACCCGTGCCTTCGGCGCGGCATGTTTGCAGCTTAATCTCAGTTGTAGATTTATTTATTTTTTAAAAAGAAAAAGTAGTATAAGTGTGTTCCGGCTATCACATCTACATTAATTACCTGTAATATAAATCAGTTAAATGGATCTCTCTTACAAAGGGAGGAGGACATACATATGGAGAATGCAAGGCGGCCAGGAAACTGTTGCTGCTTCATGGCAAAAGCAATTTGTTCAACTGAAGGAGTAATGGTGATGCATGGGATGAAAGCCCTTTTGCCATTGTGTTCACCACCTAGAAGCTGAATCTCCAGCACATGAGGTGACATTCTCATGAGAATTCCTTTGGTGCCATTACAAAGACCATTTGCTGGATCCAGATCTCAGAGAATCATGATTGGGCACCCTACCTTGAAAGCCAATTTGGCCAAAGGCCGTCCAGATGCACGGAAAGAGTTGAGATATTATCACTGTCAACTTCCTCTTCTGTTATAATTGAATCAGCACTGTGGAAAATAGATTCCCAAGGCAAAGAATTTATGCAGCAACATGTTATTGAGCTCATCCACATCATCATTGCATGTGGAGAGAACTGTATGGTCCAGGAAGTCTTTATCCTGATTATGGTGTCGGAATCCTCATGGATGCAGGTCAGAGGCGACACGTCAGCCCGGCAGAGCCACGTGAGCGCGACACGAACATGGAGCACATAACGTGGAACCTACGCGTCGTGGATGTGGATGACATGTGTCATAGACGCGCGTTGCACGCACAGCCATCAGCTGGAACCATAGAGACGTGTTGAGATGCGTCTGGACACGTCTTTACTACGTGTTTCACGTGCCATACATTGTTTCTTCAGTCGGAGAGTTCGAACTCAACACTGTCTAGTTCGCTATTGTTCTAGCAATTCATTGTACTCCTGAGGAGTATAAATACTGTGCTGTACTCTCACTGAATATACAGTTTTTTCCCCTCCATTTTTCTACATATGGTCCAGGTATGGTCGAGATTTCAGGATAGATTGTGTCTATCATAGATGGAACAGTTTTGGAGCTTCATAACTTCAGGAAGTTCAATTTTAGAAGCATTTATATTTCTTCCGCTTCCAATATACAGGAGCCATTTTGCTAAGTCCTTTTCCTCCTGTCGTGCATCAGGCCCACTGAGACACATATTCTGTGTCAGGTGTAGTATTTCAACCTTTGGCCACACTTCAGCAGATTGTTGAATCTGAGCAGGCTGAGGAGCATTTTGAGGCTGACAATGTCTCTGTGGGCTGTCAAGAACACAAATTTAATATTCCTGCCTTTGAGAGGCAATCCGAGCATGCTGAAGAGTATTTGGAGGAGTTTGATCCCTTTAGACAGTCAATAATCAGTGTCAAATTTTTTATATCAGAAAAAGCTTGCATTTCAGAGACAGGTTACAGAGAATGTAAATCAGGAGGGCAGAATCAGCAGATACAGAAGGCAGGGACAGACATGACAGAGGCAGAAAGTCGGCAGAGCGATGGCAAGATCTTGACAGATAGGGGTAGAAAGTTGAACTGGAAACTCAGCTATCAGAACTTGAGAGGACAACAAAATATATGAGATGGGGCACACCTGATGCAGTCAGAGCAAAGATGAGGGGCAGAGGGAAGCTGGATTAAATGAAAACCTCGGGGCGGGCGGGGAGAGAGGCTGCCGCTGCGCGGCGGAGCATCACATGAATACATCACCTGATTATATCACATGATTTATCATGTGACTTTGGCTGTGGCGGTGCCATGCTCTTTTCTTATATAGGATACAAGTTTAGACCCGTGCCTTCGGCGCGCCACGTTTGCGGCTAATTCTCAGTTGCGGGGTTTTTATGGTTTTGGCTAAATAATCATAGTTTGAAGGTATTTCAGTGGATCTTGGTGCATAGTCTTTCAAAGCAAGCTCCAAGTTGGCAGTCGAAAGTTGATAGTATGAAGTCCGAAGTCAGATTGATTTCGGCATGGTCGGCAACTCTTGACAGTATTGTTCCCACACACTTAAAATATTGCCTTACACCTCCCGTCCGCCTGAGACTGTCGAGGTACTACACATAGGAACATTCATATCTTCTGTTACATGATACATGAGCTAGGTCCATCTGAGGAGATATCACATCATTTCAGGTGTTCTCCATTTTATTTTATTTGACTCCACACCTCGATTTTTATTCAGTCTGCAAATGATCTCGATTGAAACAGAGGTGATGAAGATCATGGGACTCATAAATATCTGGGGCTACAGTGTTTTGTGCTCTAACACCCTCCCAGTATATAACTGCAGAGGTAGCAAAAATTTGCCCATTTTCACTCTTCCACAAATCTTAGGACTCTCAAGGAGACAATAAGGTTTACAACAGACTCCGAGCAGAGTTCAACACATCACCACCAAATTGCTTCACCTCTTCCTTAGGAGAATGCTTGAATGAAAGATCACTTTATCACTTATGTGTGGGGATTTTAACTCCTATGGGCCCGTATATGGTTTTTGTCGACATGAAGCTTTGAATAGGAGCGAAAGTTCCCATTTGAACACTCGGCAAGACCCGGGCCGAGATCAACCCGTGATCGCAACTACGGACTTGCGACTTCAGTGCCGCATCAAAACTTCTACGGACTATTATTAAATGACGAAAATAATCCCATAGGTTTTTTTGAGAAAAGAAATTTATACATATACTTGGCCATCAACTGCTACTACAGCTGTAACAGAAGTCAGTACCACA
Source organism: Mycena latifolia (assembly GCA_029289555.1). NCBI lineage: Eukaryota > Fungi > Basidiomycota > Agaricomycetes > Agaricales > Mycenaceae > Mycena > Mycena latifolia. Next base: position 1,286,260 of record JARJLE010000010.1, on the reverse strand, counting down.
AATCTGTTTCAGAGCGGCAAAAGTTAGACAGATACAAAGAAAATAGAAAGTACCTGCATTCAGAGCCAGGCTGCAGCTGATTTGGAATTAGTTAGTAGGGCCAAATATCAAGAGTCAATTTTGGGTACACACAGAAGAGATAAGCACAGTGAAAAGTGGTGGGGGAGAATGAAATGTAGTTGACAGATAGGGGTATAGCTGTGGAAATCATCAAAGAGGTTACAGAAATTGAGAGCAGAAAGGGAGTAACAAACCTGGAATGGGAGGGAGTAGAGAGGGGGCAGAGGCAAAGTGTGCTTATCATTAATGAAATGTGCCTTGAGGCCTTGAGGAGCAGCAGCAGGGCGGGAACGGCCGAGACATCACATGACATTTCATGTGACTTTGGGTGTGGCGGTGCTGAGCTCTTTTCTTATATAGGACTCCTATCTGTCAACTACATTTCATTCAACTTCCCCACCACTTTTCACTGCGCTTATCTGATCTTCTGTGTGTACCCACAATTGACTCTTCAGTATGGGATCAGTTTTGGCTAAATAATCATAGTTTCAAGGGATTTCAGTAGATCTTAATGTATGGTTTCAGCAACTGAGCAAGTTCAAAAACGGTGGTCCAAACGTTCGTGGTCTCAAGTCTGAAGTCAAATTGATCTCGGCATGCTCGGCAAATCAATGACAGGCTTCTTCCCACACATGAAAATATGGCTTTGAACCCCCTGCGGGCATGAGAGGCCTTCTGTAGTGCAATATATGTACATGTGTTGGTGGATTTTATAGTATATTTACACATGTGTTTTCAAATATGTCTCAGAAAATCAGCTAATCTCTCAAGGGCAATCTCCAGGAGACAATATCTTCAGTCAGTTTAGCATTCAAATGCAGATGACTTTCTCCAGGTCTCCCTGAGCAGCTGTATTGAAACAAAGATTTGCTCCATTGGTTTTGACTCAACTCTGCTGAGCAATAAGATGCTTTTGTTGACACAAAGGTTCGGATAGGGGCAAATGTTCCTATTTGGGTGGTCGGCAAGACCCGGCCAGGATCAACCCACCGGGATCAACCCATGATCGCGAGTAAGGACTTCAGACTACACTGTACTTCAAAACTTTGGAGTTCAAACTACTATTAAACAGCGGAAAATAATCCCATACTTCAGATTTGGCCCTACTAATTCCAAATCAGCTGCAGCCTGGCTCTGAATGCAGGTACTTTCTATTTTCTTTGTATCAGTCTAACTTTTGCCGCTCTGAAACAGATTTGTGGTACTGACTTCTGTTACAGGTAGTTTAGGTAGCAGTTGATGGCCAAGTATATGTATAAATTTCTGTTCTCAAAAAAAACCCCGCAACTGAGAATTAGCTGCAAACTTGGCACGCCGAAGGCACGGGTCTAAACTTGTCCTATATAAGAAAAGAGCATGGCACCGCCACTAAATCACATGAAGAGTCATGTGACCTCTCCGCCGTTCCCGCCCTGCTGCCGCTCCTCAAGGCCTCAAGGCAGATTTTATTAATGATAAGCACACTTTGCCTCTGCCCCTCATCTTACTCCCTCCCATTCCAGGTTTGTTACTCCCTCTCTGCTCTCAATTCCTGTCACCTCTTTGATGATTTCCACAGCTATACCCCTATCTGTCAACTACATTTCATTCAACTTCCCCCACCACTTTTCACTGTGCTTATCTGATCTTCTGTGTGTACCCACAATTGACTCTTCAGATTTGGCCCTACTAATTCCAAATCAGCTGCAGCCTGGCTCTGAATGCAGTAGTCCTGTTGTTACAAAGGGGGTCCGATCGGGGTTTCCGCTTATTACCAATCAACTCTGCAGCACCGGGAATCATGTATTTGCAACGGGCAAAGATGCAAAGTCATACTTTACCCTGCTCGGAAGAGTTCTGTCTCTTCAGAATTTTGCAAATTGGCCGAGATGTTAAGCTATTCAAAAAGTTTGATGGTCACTTTATGAGTATTTGCCAAATGATTGATAAAAGATTGGTAATCACTGCGATTCACCCGCCAAAAGATTGGTAATAAGCTGGAAGTCCGATCGGACCCCCCTGATAGCCAACAGACTTCAACAAGCGAGGCACGAGCTTCGCATTGAAGCGTCTGTCTACGAGAGACTATGAATGCAGGTACTTTCTATTTTCTTTGTATCAGTCTAACTTTCGCCGCTCTGAAACAGATGTGTGGTACTGACTTCTGTTACAGGTAGTGTCCAGCGTCGACTCAAGAAGAGTGAAGAGGCTAAGGTACCGGTGGAAGATGATAGAAGAGATTGGGTAACATCACCAAAAGCGGGAGATTCTGGTGATCGCCGGTGATGGCTGCAAAGATGCGCCACGCTGATGGCGTTCTGCAAGGGTTTGCAGAGTCGTCACCAACGCTTGTAGAGGTGGTACCAGGCGGGTGAGACTTTGGCCACGGAGTCCCCAGGCTGGTGTTACGTTGTCCTGGGCCACCTAGGTGGTGTATTTTATCTCACCTGAGTTCATCCGCCCTGCCGAATGACTTTATGTGCATCTAGATATATTCAAAATAAATTCAAACAGTACTATCCATCTCTGGTGTGACTGCTCAGCTCGCTCTACCCGCACCGGTCATAGTACACCGGACCTCGAAGTGCACATATGTAATTACTATAATGCAATAGACTGAAGAACATTCAAATTGACGCATTCGTTGTTGGCAGTTTGCTGCCAAGTGACTGCAACCTCCGCTTATCGATAGGCTGTTGAGTGGGAGCAATATTAAGGTAGGTAGGTAGGTAGGTAGGATTACATGGCACGGTCCCGCTTAGGAACGCCGGGGCCCAGGAAGTATCTGAGTGTACAGGCACTATTGTACACTACGGTCCCTGGACTCCTCCACAACCTCGTAGCCGAGCTCACGGTCGCAATCTTCCGACTCGCCGCGGTAGAACTAAAAGGAAAATGGAGAAGTAGTTAGTGGAAAATGAGAACCTCGAAACAAGCTCGAGACGGGAAGAGCTTAGGTCTATGAAGAATGTCGGCGATATCGTGCGCACGCTGCGGCACGCACCATCAGAAGCCTAACCCTAGAATAATTATATTCTGCGCGGATATGACAGTAGGAAATAATGAAGGGTGAGGAGGGTGGGTTGGACGCGTGGTGTCGGCTGACTTTCGGCAGGCTAGGGATTAGCCGACACCTGAGCTCATGTACTGACTGTTGCAGGTAGTTTAGGTAGCTGTAGTAGTAGTTGATGGCAAAGTATATGTATAAATTTCTTTTCTCAAAAAAACCCCGCAACTGAGAATTAGCTGCAAACGTGGCGCGCCGAAGGCACGGGTCTAAACTTGTAGCTACGGTATAACCCCGCCGGCCATGTCAGTGCGACAATTCGGTCGGGGTTTCAGGTTTTGCCAGGAGGATAACCGAGGATTTTGTGGCGGAGCTTCGGTCCAGTAGCTCACAAGAAACCGAGGCCCAGTCTTCCAGTGGCGGTTGGCGTTCTATTTGCTAGATTGCCTTCTCGAAAAAACTATGCACAGCCTTTCAACCGTATCGTTGTGGTCGTGTTGTCTCGCAAGCAGTATTTGCGCCCGAGAAGCCCCGCTTAACCGGAGTTCCATCTGGACATCGGTTCTGCGAATGGTCCGCCACACCTTAGCCAGCCTTGGCCACACTAATAAGTATAAAGGGGCCGCCGACAAAAGGCGAGCTGGCAGCAGGGTCCTCCATTCGCTTACTCCTTGTCACCCTCCTCAATTTCCTCCCCCCAATGTTATCCTTTTCCGTGGCCGGCTTCCTCATTGCTGCGCTCAATCCAGCATTCTGCAGTCCGGTGTCTGACCAAATCGCGAAGCTCCGGTTGGCGCCGACTGCAGTGGATCGCATCAATGCCCTAGCGGACGATAAACAAGTACGGATAACTCTTTTGCCAACACCCATCTAAAATAATTTGTGGCGCCAACAGTTCGTGTTCGACTTCATGAACCCACCCAGCGGGGATACTCCCAGTGGTATCGTCGCGGGTGCGGCGGGCCACACCGTCGAGGCGTTCTCCGCTAATTTTCCTGCTGTCATCGGGAACGGCGTCGCCATGAGTTCGTCTCCTCCGAATTCGAGCCCCTTTTTTATACTGACCAGGCTTATTTTGCAGCTATTGGGTTTCTTGGGGCCTGTGCAGTCAACACCCCCCACACCCATCCGCGGGCGACGGAACTCAACTTTAGCGTGAACGGCACCCTGCGTACAGGCCTTCTTACCGAGAATGGCGCGCGCTTTATCGTCAACGATCTTCCCCCGGGCTCGATGACCGTCTTTCCCCAAGGCGCGATTCATTTTGAAATGAATACGGGTTGCGGTACGTGGGATTATACTTGTACAACATCTTCATCTCATTACGTCTTTCATCTGGTCTTGTAGACCCCGCGATGTTTGTGGCCGGTTTCAACAGCGAAGATCCAGGGGTGATGAGCCTCGCTCAACGATGTGGGATTCCTCCATGTTAATCCAAAATTTTAACTTATCGTTTTCCCAGTTTTCGGTCTGCCCGCCGACGTTGTCAGTGCCACTATGGGCGAGTTAGGCGTGGAAGAAATCGAGGGGTTCGCATCCTTGATTCCAGATAACATCGCAGTAGGCACGGCCGAGTGTTTGGAGCGTTGTGGTCTGGCGCCCCCGGACGCGCAGCCGACGAACCAACTGCAGGCGAACGTCAATGCCTTGGCTTCGCTAGCATCTTAGGGTCGGGCTGTTAAAGCGCGGGCTGATCCTGAACAGGGGGAGGAGGTGCTAGTTGGATCAATGCACGTACGGCTCAAGCTCACCCTCGTGGGAAACGAATAGTAGAGGAGTTGCACTGTGGAGTAATTATATACGCGGCATATTATATATGGCATCTAGTAATGGATATTCTAGCTCTCGGAGCGACCGTAAGCCTCCGTTTGCCCGCTCACTGCCATATTGACGATTTGTTGGCTTTGGAATTGTTCATACCAATATACATTTTTTTGGCCTGATTGATTTTGGTGAGGGACTCCGAGGGAGGTCCTACGGCTTCGCCAAGAGGATGACACAGCGTGGGGGCAGGGTCACGGTCTTTAAGCTAAGCTGGAGCCGAAGTATGCTGCTGTAAGACGCAGACTGCATATCTGTGTGCTCGCGCAAGGGTGCTTTCGAAGTCGATGCTTGTGCCCTAACCGCACCCCGTCGGAGGCCGATCCATCTAACGAGCGAAGGGCTGCCATCCTTATTGTTTCTGGGATAATAGGCGCTCGTCTGACCTTTAGGCAGGGAGTTCCGCCAGTGCAAGGATCACCAGAACTCGGAATTGAACGGTCGGAGATTCATCAACCCAGATTTGACCCATATGATCAACACAGGATCAGATTTAAAACAATAGGTACAGAAGAGGTACGTGAATGCACCCTCCCGAGAAATTCAAACAGTCAAATGGTCAGTTGCATTTCAGTGGTAGAAGTTTTTTCTGGTAGTTTTCTGGAGTTTCTGGGGAAATTCCTGGAAAACAGGGCGTAATCAGTTCAGCAGAATGAAAAAGGTTGCTAAATACAAACCTCAATTTTTTTTTGTAGTTTTCTGTATTTTTCTAATGGTTTTTCTGCGTAATGGTTTATATGGGTGTAGTAAGTTCGACACCAAAATCGAAAGGTTACTGAAGACTAACCACAGCGGAAACTACTTGGGGCAATCGTTCCGCGCAGGTATGGGCCACTGGGAGCCAGGTGCAGACGGCTTGCCACACCAGTTATACTTTTAAAGAAAGTGAGAAAGCAACATTTTACTGGGTAGGGAGGGGGTCTTACCCATACACCGCTGTAGCATGTAGAGACGTCGTTGCAACCAGCCTTAACACAATCTGCATCGCAGTTGCAGTCATAGCCAGCGTCACATGTCTGGGGAGATAATTGAAAAGAGGAGAAGGCAGCTGCAAAGGAGACTGACCGGCCACTGCATGTGAGCGAAGCTGTTTTTGCCAAGGGTGATTTCGGTTGTAACGGTGAAGTGGTAGGGGGCAGGAGCCGCGGAGGCCAAGGTGGCGAAGCAGGCGACAGCGAGGGAGACAAGAGCGTTGAATTTCGTGGTTGTCAAATTCAATGGGGCTGTGGGAATGGGTGCCAGAGAAGGGCCTTTATAGTGGACGAGGTGAGTGAAGCTAGAGAAATCTGGGTTAGGCGCGCACCAGCTAAGATGGGGATCACATCAGGTCGAAATCAATTAGAAATGTGGGCCAGCGAGGTACGGCTTACTATAGAAATTCAGTTCAGTTCAATTCAGAGGGTTATATTCGCATGGTGTTTGATGCATAGGATCGAATCGTGTCTCCTCCCCCGTTGGATAGTATACTTGGCGGTAATTCGCTGGTAGCCGTCCTTCAAAGGAAAGTCAACCAGACTAGTGTTCCGTCCTTTCCGCACGATCTTGCGATGCATGGGGTTGAATCGGTCTCTTCGCTGTCTGAGTAGTGACGCTGTTAGTGGGAATATGGCACGAATTGAGTAGTGCTGCCAGGGTAGCCTCCTGGCATCTTGGCCCTCCTGTGCAGCAAGGAGGGATCCCGTCGGAGCAAAAATAAAAACAACAGAACCAAGTACACCAGTGAGGTAGGGAGCCCGTACGATTTTCTGGTGCACGGGGTCGACTCGGTGGTCTCCTCGCCCTTCGGAATATTGTGCCGCCGATAATGACACGGGTGGTCGCGTGCTCCGACTCACCACGCTCAAGTCGGTAGTCAGCTGGCGTCATGATCCCATCGGGCCACAGAAAAATCAACAGAGCAGGGGCGTTGTGAAGCACTCGTCGGATCGTGTTTGCCCGCCTCAGGCGTGAAGTCGTGCAGCGCGAGGGATCCAATTCAGGCCCAGGTCAAACTCAAAGGATTTATCGAACCATGAACCAGAAGATGATCTGGCGCTGTAGGTTCGGCCTAGTTCAACCGAATCTTGAGCCTTCTTACAATGATACGATACCCACCCGAGGACGCGATTGGAATCCCTGACTTTGGGAGCGACTGTCGGGAATTACGAGCCCGAGTTCGGTTCCTGGCAGGGAATATTTGCTTCTGCCATTGGCCCATTTGCCCAAAAAGCAGATGTAATTTCGAGGAACGAGTTTGGCGACGACCATCACAAAGATTTAGTAGCGAAATTATTCTGCACAAGCTGGGCAGTGTGGTGTGCGAATCCTCGACTAAGTTGAAGGTTGGACGGGGCCGAATACTCGTCTACCAATTTCCTCCTTGTCTCATTTGCCAGTCTTTAGGACTTCCTGTCGGAGAAAGAGAAATTGATGGCGCTGAAGAGGACGCAAGTTGAAGTCCAGATCACGAAGACGGGCGCAGTTCGGATGAGGTGCGGAGTTCTGGTCGATTCATACTGCGGTACTTGCGGGCGCTTAAGGCATTGAACCTTATCCCTGCGTTACCTCGATATGAGTCATCGGAGCCCTAAGAATCTGGTTCGATCACTGGGGCGTTGGCTGCGACGAGTGCTAGTGAGCTTGACTGTACCGGGTATATTGAATATTAATTAGCTTCTGGGGATTGAGAAGCAGGTCAATTTATTCCGGGCCACCGAATGCGGCGCGACGGGGAAGAAAAGATAGGAGGGGAGCTTGAGGAGAGCGACACACATATGTTTTGCATACACCTAGGTGCAACAATCGGGATGACGCGGCGAGACATATTGCAAACAGAGTGCCGTTGGATCTTGAGCAAATTGGCGGTCCTCCAGGGGGGTTGCGTTTCAGGATTGTGTCGCCGAGGAGCTACTGTCCGTGGCGGCCGTAGCATGGCAGCACCAAGTGTCTGTTTGAACCTGGAGCCGAGCATGCTAAGTACCCGGAGCCGAATAATCCAATGAATCGCCATGAAATTACCCTGAGAGAGGTCCGCGGGCAGCCAACTTGGGGAAAGTTGGTACCAAGGTGTATATTTTTGGGGAGCGAGTATGCAAGGGGGTGTGACCGGATTTGCACACAGCCACATTTGTAACTTATCAACTACCGTAGTTGCAATGGACCACCACCATGGCTTCGTCCCTCTTTGCCCTTGCCCTCTCTCTTGCCGCTGCGGTATCTAGTACACCGCTCTCTCCCAGTCCGTTGTACTCCCCGGCTCCGTTGACCCTCGCCCCCTTGTCCACCAGCCACCGTTATGGCTCAATCAACAACTCGTACATCGTCATGCTGAAGCGAGATACCTCTGCGGCAGTCATGGAGAACCACTTCAACTTCCTGCAGGTCGCTCATCATGAGTCTCAACCGCTCGTCGCTGACAGCTTTGCCATCCGACACGTCTACGACCACTTCAACGGCTACTCGGGACACTTCTCCGAGGGTGCAGTCACCAGGCTCCGGGCGTTGCCCGAGGTCGATTTCGTCGAGCAGGACCAGATTGTGCACACCCAGGATACTCAAAGGTCGGCCCCCTGGGTGAGTCATGACCCGAATTCCATTTCTCTGCCTTTGCTGCTCCAGCGTTCTCGCCGGATCATGGGGAGTGTCTCTGGGATTATTTTCAAGTTGGGGTATCCCTCTTCCTGGTTCAGCCGCGACTTCACTCTCTTACCGGGAGTGACTCAGCAGAGCATGTACTGACCCTCCACCCCCAGGGCCTCGCTCGCGTCAGCCACCGGGACAAGCTCAGCCTCCAGACCTTCAACCGCTACGAGTACGAGCCGGCAGGCGGCGAGGGCGTCGACGTCTACGTCATCGACACCGGCATCAACATTGGTCATGTCGAGTTCCAGGGCCGCGCGTCCTGGGGCAAGACCTTCCTTGAGAATGGCGGCGACGAGGACGACAATGGCCACGGAACCCACTGCGCCGGCACCATCGCGTCGCGCAAGTACGGCGTCGCCAAAGCTGCCAACCTCATCGCCGTCAAGGTCCTCGGCTCCGGTGGCACCGGCTACATGTCCGACGTAATAGCTGGCGTCGGCTTTGCCCTCCGCTCCGCACTCGACAAAGCTGAGATCGCAAAGGCCGAGTACCGGGCCACTGGAAAGACGACTCACAAGGGCTCTGTCGCCAACCTGAGTCTCGGTGGAGGGAAATCGTCTGCGCTCGACCGGGCTGTGAACGCTGCTGTTGACGCCGGGTTGCACTTCGCGGTTGCTGCGGGTAGGCAAACTCATGCTCTGTTCCCGCATTTCTCACGCAACACAGGCAACGACAACGACGACGCCTGCAACTACTCACCTGGAGCCGCCGAAAATGCCGTCACGGTCGGCGCCTCCACCCTGGACGACGAGCGCGCATACTTCTCTAACTACGGCAAATGTGTTGACGTGTTCGCCCCCGGCCTTAATATCGTCTCCACGTCGATCGGCTCCCCCACCGCCACCAGTGCCCTCTCCGGCACCTCCATGGCCTCGCCCCACACCGCCGGTATGCTCGCGTACCTGCTCTCGCTCTACCCGTCAGAGACGTTCAACCCCGAGGTCGAGATGTCCCCCAGAGCGATCGACCAGCTGCAGCGCCCCTTCAGGCTCGTCCGGTCTTCGGCCCTGTACGTCTTCGCGCACGCGGCACTCCCGCGCTGGGTCGCGGACTTCTTCCCCGTGCCCCGTGCCGCCGCCGTGGAGGAGGCGGCGCCCGTCCCCAAAATAATCGCGCCCAAGCAGCTGAAGAAGGCACTACTCGATCTCGCAAGTAAGGGCAAACTCGTGGACCTTCCCGCCAATACGGTCAACCTGCTTATCTTCAACAACGCCACGACTGCATGAGGATAGAAGGATGTCATGGATTGAGCACACAACATAAACACCTACTTGTAATGTAATGCGGCAAGTACCTTCGCAATGTATTGATACCCTGTTGTTTCGCTCTGCTCGGTTCAAGCGCGTTGACCAGCTCATTGGGCTGCCTCCCCGTACGAATTATGCGCACATGGTAGTTTTCTTTCTTTTAGAAGAACTTCATGCCACCCACTGGATGATATACGAAAACCGTGACGCTTCGCAGCTTTCGCAGACGTACACTGCTCTTGTGGTTGAATCAAAAATCCCTCTGGGATGTGCGCGGCATCAAATAGGGGTGGTGGCTCAAAATCCCCGATGAATTAATTCGTGGGTGGTGGGCGAAAGAGCTCAGCTTTACTAGATAGAAAGAATTTTGATGGACATTGGCACGATGTAGTTAAAATGAAAAGTTAGGACTGCGTCTCTTGGCAGGTTAGATTTGAGATAGCTTTATTTTTCAGCCCAGTAGTTGGTATTGAGTCTGTACAAGTGTTCGTTTCTTGGCAATCACCATCAATTACTGTACCATATATGGATGTCAGGCGAATGCCGTGAGGCGATCAGGCCTTGCTTAATGAATCTCCAGTAGTGATCCTGAAAAATTCTTGGTCCTTTGATGTATAGAATAAATTGCTGAAGTTTTGAACCCGCTTTGCACAATAAAATAAGGATGTTGAAATACACTTCAAATTACATGCTTGGTACAATAACAAGAATAACACGGCGTGGTCTCGGTACATAGAAGTCTATCTTGCCTCGATGCCCGGCGCGTAAGACCGGGGTCTCGGACCCTTTCATCGAAAGTGTCAGTCACCTTCGGCCGTAAATTGTATCTCAGAATTTACCTTGGCAAAAATCGTGGCAATTTCAACCTCTTGCTGAATCAACGGTTGCGCGTCGGCTGGCGCGAACCCTGTGACTTCAAACGGCAGCATAGTGACGAAGTACTGGTCTGAATAAGTGGGATAGTGTAGGGCGGACGATGGGATACTCACTTTGAGAGTGAAATGAGAAATGGCCGAAGTCGGTTTGAGATTTTTAGGCAGATGGATCTCGCCGTCAAATTTCCGACTGTCTGGCCGGCGCGGTCCGTGATCCACAGGCCACCATACGGCTCGACCGCTCTCAATGTCATCCGTGGGGGGTGCGAGGTCATTCTGAAGACCACCACTTATTAGCCTGCATTTCACTTGACGATGCAAGCGAATATTGATAGCGCAGGGGGTACATAACAAATTAAACGCTTGGAGGTCGGAGCAATAGTATACTAGGGAGCAAGGGATGACGCTCCCCCTCGTGTAGGATAACTAAAAATACGAGTTAGATGACTTTATGGCTTTGAACTGGACCTCACAGGCTTCGCCAAAGAGAGCTGCGGAATCACTTGTGAAAATTGATTCAGACATAAGCAGGGATCGAATCTATACGCACGACACATTTAACTTCGACTCTCCGAATATTGAACACGATTCCTGTTACGTTGACCATGGGACAAGTGTACCAACCATCCCGATCAATTTCCGGGCCTGGGATTGGAATATTTTCTTGGTAGGCAAGCTGTCGAAGTATCGAAGGGGGGTCCGGGCGCACAGCAGGTACGTAGACGAACATAGTCTGAAGTCTTGAGACAGCTTAGCAAGTGCCTGTCCCGTCTGAAAAGTATAACCAAACTCACTCGTTATTCTCCCGGAATAATAGTGTACTGCGGAAAATTTGAACCGACAGATAGTAATGCACACTCGCGTTGCTACTTCGTTCAAGAAAAGTCTGGGGAAGCGCATAGGTTCGAAAAGTTCTGGGTTTTGCGGGATCTGCGAGCACCACGTTCTTCGGTACTTCTATTGAGAAAGGCCAATTGCAGTCTCCCGACAATGAAGGCGACACCGTGCCCCCTTCGACTTTCGACCAGAATGGGACTGGAATATCAAGAAAACATAATTTCTCCTGTTTTTTGGGCCCGGTTACTATTTCGCCCCGCACCTATTTGATAACGATGACGCGGTTGGAGGCAACTTTAGGAAAGAGTGCTCACAAGAATAGAAACGCCGGCAATTTTTTCGCCGCTTGGAATATGCAATGCCAACGAGCCGTTGATTTTATCTCCTTCCAGAAAGGTTGGCAAACTGGCTGGAGTGGGTGCGCTGCTGAGGAGTTTCAGTGTTGCCCGTATCTTCTTTCTCTGGTCCTTGAGAGAGAAAATATGTTCCGTGGACCCTCTGGACCCACCATCCTGGCGCTCTCTGGGGCTATACGCGGGCAATAAAGTAGAGGACAAAAAGGTGCCAGCCTCATAAACTGGTGGCGACGACATGAAGTGCAGTGGCCGTGAGCTTGAAGGAAGAACAACGGGGCGACATCAACGACTTCGGGGGAAACGAGGCGTATATAGGCGTACTCAATCTAAGCGCTCGAATATCTTCTTCGGATCTGAGGATCATTGAATCCGAGAATAGGTTCACTCGAGTTAGTGGTAAGGAAGCACTTGTAGCGGAGTTAAAATGGCCACGTTTACCGGCTGAATTCGTCGCCCGCACTGTTCTTGTGATATGTTTCATCCTGGCTTCTATATGTGCTAAGAACCTCGGTCTACCCCGCAAAGCCGGTGTCTCCTTTGGAGTTCGAACCGTTTTTTTTTTTTGGCCTTTGGTAACCCACACCCGGCGGTTGTTGCTCTGGGCGAAGGCCGACCCGCACTAGTAACAACTGTTAAATATCTAGCTAACGCATGCGTTGCCCGGCTGAAATCCTTCTCGGACCGCCTCATTGAACACAATCATGACATAGTTCCTGATACACCCGTACCGGCCGTACGCACCGTGACACACACGGGGACTCGGAATCTATTTATTCGGGCCAGAGATGATATTAGTGGAGATGTGCCAAGGACCCTTTTTATTCTGTTTCTCAAGGCCATTCATATCAACTCGCCAAAGTCTCTTATTACGCGTCGGATCGTGAGACGTGAGACTCTGGCTAGCTGGAGCTCGCGTAGGCTGGCATTAGCTCCCATTATTAAAAGCATCCGATCCCGATAATCTTGATGAAACAGCAACCGCGGGTTCTCTTGCCCCGTCAGCTCATGCATTGTGTTCGTATCCTAGGTGACAAACTTCTTGGTCCCGCAACCTGATCGATGGCGGGAGTGATGTCCTCACGGAGCCGAGATTTGCTGCCTATTTAGAAGCAGAACACAGAACACAAAGAATCGAGGGTTTCCATGATAAAAGTCCCACCCCCACGTATGGCTGTTCTTGGAAAGGCGCAGCTTCTTGGGTAGAAGGAACCTCCTCGAACTAAGCGGTTAGTTTGACATGCTGCGCACGAGGCTGATCGGTATACAGAAATAGAAGGATATCGTTTGGCAGCGGGAAACTTATCTGCATCGAGACCCCTAACAGAGGGAGAATTTGTCCGTAATTACTCGAATGTCCCTGGGTCACTGCAGCTGTTGAATTCAATTTCCTTCGAATTTACAAAGCCTGTCCCGCAGGGTTTTCGAGGCTGCATTAGGGCGGCATCTTTCTAAGGGATATTCATCTTGTTCCCAACATCAGCGCGTCTGCGAGGGTGATCCTTTAGCGAGTCTGATCATCTAGTTGACGCACGCCAGCTGACTTGGCAAAATAAACTCGAGGACTTTCCTGGTCCTGCGCGAGGCTCTGAGTCCGGCGTTTTCGAACCACAGGACTGAGTGTTGCACCATATTCCCCAAAGGCAAGTAAGGTTTGTTGGAGGGTGGAGGTGCAGCATCATACTCTTCGGTCTATTTCAGCCATCAGGCAGACATGCCTTCAGTAGAATCAATAGATTCGTCAACTTGGGGCTTCCACCCTAGTCTGACATGACAGGGCTCCCAAATTGGGATGTCGTGGCAGTCTGGCACTGAAACTACTTCCACGCCGAACCGACTAAGCATTCTGCTTTTGGACTGTGCCGTCACTGAGCCACGTCAGAGCTCCAAAGTTGGTACGCTTTCATTCTTAGCGGCGGATCGGATCATGTCCGAAGGCAACGGTCATTAGGATCCAGGAGACCATAGTCTTCCCAGTGGGTCCACAGCCTCGTCGTTACAAAAATAGTTGGCGTCGACCACAGTACAGCTTTTGCATGTACTGACATAGTTCCGCGTGCGGTCACAGCGGCATGATGGGCGGGAGCGGCCCGACAGGGACAATGCGTGTCGGGTTGATCTGCGGGTAGTAAATCCCGTCAGCGGAAGAGCGCTCAACATCGTGCAGGGGCTAACATTTGGCTGGGCCCCGTAGTAGCCGGTCTTGATGTGATCGAAGAAGGTCGAGTCCTTGAATGCCGGGATGGTCCAGTATAGCTTGCGCAGCCAGCTGCGCATAAATTAAATAAATGGCTCATCATGGAGCTGAGGAAGGGAGGTGATGACAGGACGCACGCATGGATGGCAGGGTACCCCGCGCGGATCGTGCGTATGTTGCATTTGAATTGGCCGACGTATGCAGGGTCGAAGCGGATCTGTTAAGCATGATTAGTGCGGATGATCGTGGACAGACAGTACGGGCATCATAATGTTAGCAGAGACGCACTATTGTGACGAACAGGCGGACGTCGGCCTCTGTGAGCTGTTCGCCGACGAGATAATCCTTGCCTGTGATAATCTTCTCGATCTTGTCGAGCCCGTCGAACAACTTGATGACGGCCTTCTCGTACGCCGCTTGTTGCGTGGCGAAGCCTGCCAGATATACGCCGTCTGTGCCAGACTGCCAGTCAGGCTCACAAACTCCTCCTATTATTAGTTGGACCTACTGTTGATGTCCGAGTACACCCACTCATTGAGCGAATCGATCTCTGCGCGGTGGGCTTCCGGGTATAGATCCAACGCAGCCTTGTCCGCCGGGAGGAGGTCATTGAACGCGGTGTTGAACATGCGGATGATTTCCGAGGACTCGTTGTTCACTACCGTGTTGAGCTTCTTGTCCCATAGCACCGGGACGGTGAACCTATGAGTACTATGGACTTGGGTGCACAGCTCATATTTCCAGAAAGCGACGCACCGCGATGCGTATTCAGGATCGGCGCGGAGGTATAGATCCTTGATGTAGCTTGAGTTGAATAGCGGGTCGGCGTCTGCGCCAGGGAATTCGTCAATGTTGCCAAATGGCCAGCCATTGCTTCCAAGCCGCGGAGAAACCACAGTAAGAGCTGTGAATACGAATGAGCATAGATGTGAAGGAGCCAGCCGAAGACGCACGGATGATCTTTTCCAGCCCCTTAAGGTTCCGGACGATTACCGTCCGAGTTGCCCATGCTACACCGGGTCAGATGTCAATGCGATTTGGCACATAATGGCGGACGCACGACATGCATACGAGACATATAAATGGTAGCGATCTGGCTCGGTGTTAACCATGCAACTGGCAGTAGATGTCGACGCCATACCCACCTTTCTCAGGGGCGAATTTCCCCCCTTTCTCAATAAAACTTCGGAAAACAGATGCAACGCGCTTGAAGCTGCCATCAGCCTCTGGCTTGATCTTCGAGATATCAGTGAGGTTGGTAATGTCGCGGCTGGTCATGATGGTGCGATGTGGGCCGGAGGCTGTTACAGGATAAGGATATCGAAAGCTTAAATAGGCGTGGCGTGTGATCAAGCTCGGTAAGCGGTGCGTTCTGGGTATGAGTCAGCAGATACCTTTATACTTTCTTGTTGGTTCTAGGTTTATCACCTTGCGAGGCGCCCTGCAGCCATTGGTACGACAAGCATGCTTGGGAAGAGGAGTTACTTGGTGACAGAGAAGGTGCAGACAGCTTGGACAGACAAACAAAGTGCCTCAGAGGTGCGGCTGCATATGGAGTTATGGTGTATTGCTGAGCTGAAGGTCCACCTAAGCAGCTGCATAAGCAACTGTCTAAGCATGACATCTTCAGTTGACACAACATTTCCATGCCTAGTGATGTGCAGGGCTCGGCCTCAAGCCCTGAGCCCGCCAGGCCGGGCCCTGGTAAGCCCGAAGCCAAGCCCGACGCAGGGCTTCAGCGGCTCGGGCTTGGACAATGTCAAGCCCGAGCCGGGCCCTGAAGCCCGGGATTGAGCACCACATATAACGTCGGGTTTCATCCTAATTTTTGGATCAAGCAACTTGTACATCGAGTCAGTGAGTCCATTCGGTGTATGGGGCCAGTTATCCCACCCACATTATCTACACCAGCACATTTTTGTAAGGTTCAAAATTTTCGACTCCCGAGCCCGAAAATGGAAACTATATGCTGGTGAGGTTTACAAGCGCCAAATCAAGGTCAATTATGGTTTTTGAGGTGCAGGGCTACACGCACATCAATTAAAACATTATTTGTGCTTTATAGCTGGTGCTCTCCTCGATCGATCGCAATCTCCCGCAAGCTCGGCTCAAGCCCGGGCCTCGGGCTTGAGGCCCTACCTGCGGGCTTGGACTCGGGCTTGGGAAATATGAAGCCCAAGCCCCGTCAAGCCGAGCCTAAGCCCGGGCTTTCAGGCCGAGCCGGGCCCTGAACATCACTATTCAGAATCATGCCGTGAGGTTGAACTTAGCGGAAAATAAATTTTTGACTGAATTGACCCGACCCTCGAACCAAGACTGAACTATGAACTTGACTCCCTCAATGCGCTACAGATAATGAGACCGGGACAAAAATGAGGAAATGAGTACCTTCGCCTGGGTATGTCCTCCACTCGATTCAGTTAGCCTTTAAGAATTCGATCTGCTGAGGATTGCTGTGGAATTGCCGAGTTGTTGTCGACAGTGACGAGGGAGTGAAGGAGGAAGGGTAGCGATGGAGCCATTAGTTGGCATACATGTATAGAGGGTCAGCATCTTATATCCAAAGCAACGCCCTGGCACCGTGACGAAGAATGATTCGGAACGACCAACAGCTCGAGCCCACCGAAGAAGGCACCAAAAGCGGTTGCTAGTCCAGGCTCACGAGGCTATAGAAGGAAATAGCTGCGAAGAGGAGGAAGACCCGAGAGCGAGGGGCAAGTAACAAGAGCGGACGAGCGGGGAAATTGAAGGGAGCCAGCTAGGGAGCCTTAGGGAGGCGAGATCACTCAGTCGTCGCAGCGCAAGCAACAAGATCGCTCCGCCAGTCTGAGGGGATGCCAAATGAAAGTAAAAACGGAGGATGCGGAGGGCTGGCTGTTGAACGGTTTCAACGGCGCCTTGGTCGGGAAGAAAGCTACACGGTGGCATGAATGTTGTTAAAAGAAAGCGACACAGCCTCCGTGACTCTCTGTGACTCCCCTCCAAATTGCGTGACACCGTGCAACCCGTCAATAGACTTATTATGTACTACCCTCAAAACTTTACCTCTGAGAGAGTCGTACGGGAAGATAGCTTTTGTCTCTTATGCTCCGCACCGCCAATTAAGAAAAACATTGACATTCTAGTGCGTGGGAAGTTCGGCTGAAAATGGACACGTGGGACTGGGTAATCAGTTTTTGTCAGCTCCGGATACTTTGCCTTCTTTTCCGCAAACCACCATCTTCAGACATAGAATGGGCAGCGAGCGCGTCAGGAAACACTACAAACCGCAGCATCGCAGAAATTGGCGCGCAGCTGCCACCCGAGTATAAAGGCGCTTGGTTTGTTGGCCGTTTTCTCAATCCAGTTTTCACCTTCGAGTTTCTCCCAAGAAATCAACCGCAATCACCAACAACCCAATGTCTAAACCAACTGTCCTAATCGTGCGTACCCGAGTAACAGCCTTGCTTAGATTCTGACGCAGTGTGCAAAATTATAGGCTGGCGCAGGTCCCGCGGGCTTGATCCTCGCAATCACCCTCCTGAAGAACGGCGTCCCCGTCCGTCTTATTGACAAAGAAGCCACACATCGTATCGGGTCTCGCGGTGCTGGCGTTCAGGTCAGTTTCGCCGCCAGAGTCATTTCGCATCCAAGTGATCTAACTGCGTCTAGCCTCGCACGCTTGAACTCTACGACATCCTTGGCGTCCTGCCTGAGATCCAGAAGGCGGCCGATGCGAGCCTCCCACGGAAGCGCATGTATGCGCTTCCTGGAGGCACCAAGGTTGTGAAAGAACTCCCCGTGGCCGAGTGGGTGGAGCCCACCCCAGGGACCCCACACGTAAGGTTTCGTCAATCTTTTGCAGCTCGATATTCAACTACTCCTGTAGACGAATCCGGTAACGCTCAGCCAGGAGGTACACGAAGAGATCCTACGCGGGTATTTCAGTGCCCTGGGAGGCGTGGTAGAGCTAGGCACAGAGCTGCGCACCTTTGACCAGTTCCCCGACCACGTCGTCGCGCAGATCGTCAAGACAGGCCCAGACGGCAAAGAGACCACCGAGACAACCGACTTTGACTGGCTCGTCGGCACGGATGGCGTCCACAGCTACGTGCGCAAGCATCTAGGACTATCCTTCTTGGGAGAAACCAAGGAGGAGCAATATGTGTTGGTCGGCGATATTGTCGTCGAGGAAGGCCTCGATCGCGGGGTATGCTCATACCAGTCGCATTGGACGCGTGACTGACGGCTCTCTGTCTTAGTTCTGGCACTACTGGATTCCGTCAGGTCAGATGTGAGCACTCCGCTGGACCTGCATATTCATTGGCTGAATGTTTCCGGTAGGATGGTCCTCCGCCCTGGCACTACTGTTGCGAACGGCTTCCGCTTTGCATTCACCGGCGTCCCAGAGCACTGGAAGCACAAGGAACCCACGCGCGACGAATTCGTTCAAGAATTTTACACCGTCACTGGACGGCGCGACATCAAATTCGGCGCTGTTACCTGGCTTTCCAGCTTCAAGTCGGTTACATCCTCACCAAACATAAGTCCCCTGATTAACGTACGCAACCCAGACCCAGCATGCGGATGGTCGACAAATTTGGCGTGGGGCGCGTTTTCCTCGCAGGCGGTCAGTTGCCCTCCCCCCCTCCATATGAAGGTGCCCCGTCTAACTCACCAAAAGACGCAGCGCACTGCCACAGCCCTACCGGCGGGCAGGGGCTTAACTCAAGCGTGCAGGACGCGGTGAACCTCGGGTGGAAGCTTGCGCTCGTCGCGAGCGTGCGCGCGCCTGCCGCGCTCCTCGACAGCTACACCGCGGAGCGACTCCCCGTAATCGCCGAGATGCTACAGCTCACGAGCGCCCTGCACGAGAAAACCGCCGCGCAGGTCGCAGGGGGGACCGGGACCACAGACGACGGTAGCGCCTGGCGGCGTGGCGGCGCGCTCGGGATGCTCGGCGTGAATGCGCGGGGGAGCGCGATTGTGCTCGCCGCCGCCAGCGACGTGGCGGACGGCGGAGCGTACGAGGCGGCTGCGGCCGCGGGGCGCGTGCAGGCGGGATACCGTGCGCCCGACGCACCGGGGCTCGGCGGCGCTGTGACGCGCCTGTTTGAGCTTTTCGGCCCCGCGGCGCACACTGTCCTTGTCTTTGGCGGGGATGTGGAGGCGCATCAGGCGGTCGCGCGCGCGCTCGAGGGTTGGCCGCAGGGCACTGTGCGCGCAGTGCGCATGCAGCGGGCGGGGACCGCGGCGGAGATCGCGCCGTTCGGCGAAGTGCTACAGGACCGGGAGGGGCATGCGTACGCAGGGTACGTCTCAGATGTGGCGGAGGGGGAGCTCACCGTGGTGATTGTGCGCCCAGACGGCATGGTCGGGGCTGTAGTCTCGGAGCTCGACGATATCGCGCGGTACGGCAAGCTCATTTTCGGATGAGGACGTCGCACTTGAGCCCTTGATATAATATATGGGTTCCTTTGTGAGTCAGATCACAACCGTGAGAACTGCTGTCGCCGAGACGGCCGACACATCAAAGTTTTTGAACTAATGTTGAATTGTCAGAAATGCTTCAATCAAGTTCTGAGCTGCAAGAACTGCGCTCGACATAGTATCTCCGCAGTTTCTTCTGCATTGTTTCCGTGCCATATACAAGGGACATCAAGTAAATGTACATAGAGCAGGCGTCAAGATAACAGGAAATTCGTGAGCCTCGGCCGTGGCCCTGAAAGATTGTGTAATGCTCAGATTTGCGGCTTTGATTCAGAGTTCTCTGTTGAGAAGTAGCCCTGGCTCTGGTAAATAGTGTAAATTCAAAGAGAGTCGAGTGCACCGGCTGGCCTACCTCGTCAGCATCGATCTCGGTATGTTTATCGATTCGGATGGTAATGTGGTTTTCATTTGATGGAAGGCCCTAGCAAACCAATTTTCAATATAAGGGAATAGAATATGGGTGGAATTGCGAAGCTTACTGGTCGTGCGGGACTGACCTCCGTCCCCGAGCGGAACCGAAGACCACTGTGCATCTGGATGCCTTCGTCGTTGCCCTTGGCTCGGATGTAATCTCGGGCGTTCAAAGTTACCAAGAGCGAGTTCGTGTACACTAGACAACCCTCAGAAATACCCCAGAGGCGAGTTTTACAAGATATTGCGCACGGCTACCCACTGAAGCAGGAGAGTAAGTATCTCGTCGTGGCATCTGAGCACGATCTTACGCATTAAGAACCAAAACATGTACACCATGGTCTCGGGTGAGGTTGCTACCTGTGTCACAGAAAGCGTCCAGAAGGGTGCTGGTCAATCTCATCTTACTCACTGATATTGCGGATGCTAGTGCACACACGCTCGTTGGGATACCTAATGGACTGATGAGTTTGAAATGTATCCTTGAAAGGAAAGATGATTGGACCCGCGGCGAATGTAAAGATGATCTTAGTGTGAGTCAGCCAAATGGCACGTTGTAAAAAGTTTATTTTACCAGGCGATTGAGCAAATCAGTGGTCTTCCTATTACCTCCCTTCTGGGCATGTAGCAGAAAGATCATGATAACTGAACCGGGTGAAGGATATGATTATTTGACAAGGCAGAAAGATACACACCGGAAATGACGCTGTCAACCAATGCCCCTACAAGGTTGACCGCCAGAGCAAGGTTCTGTCAAGACCATTCATCAGAATCTGAATCGGAGAATTATGATTTCATCGATGGTACCTGGGCCGTCACGAAATCGGCAGTACTGTTAAACTTTAAGCTGAGTGGGACAATTAGTCTTTTACCAAATTTATGTGATAGTAACTTGCACTTTGGTGACATAAACTGGGGCACAGAAATAAATAATATAATCAGGATGTGGTCGTAATGGCACGCACAAAGGATGGAAGCTGATATGCAATGAGCGTCTTTAGGGCATAATTTTGTTATATCACTTGCCAAAGGCTCCGAGACTGAGAAAGCTCTAAGAAAATTTCAACATTGGCAAAAATGAAGGTATAAAAAACATGACTGACAACAGATCCGGCGAGCATCCAGTTGCCCTTCGAGACTTTGAAGAAATTTGAGCACATGGAGTCGAAGTTGACCATTTAATTCTTGGAATGAGAGTGCTCACATCGATAGATACGATATGCGTAGAAGCTTTATGTTCATAGCGATGAGTTATGGGGCATAAGTGAACGTAAATAAAGACGTACTTGCGCACCATGAGTGCAATGAATGTACTCGGGTAGACTTCAATAACGAAAGTCCTTGAAATGAGTCAATGCAAGGCGGGACGGATATGTAACCGACACACGAACTTCACCACACGTCCAAACGCATTTTGATCCATGTGTCCCGTCACGAGGTACACATATACTGCGCATAGAGTATAGTGAGCAACGACTGGTATTCCATGACAGAAGACTTGCTGGACTCTGGAAAAATTCCGTCGTTAGTTCTATTTTTCATGGTTGTGCTTTCAAGGGCTGTAGAGTACCTGTCAGAAGCGCATGTTGACATGTGTCGCATAAAAGAACAAGTGCTACCTTGGACGGATGAGTTTAATGAGTTTACTCCGGAAGAACTGCTGAACATACCAGAAGCTTATTCAACAGTGGATCTTTGCGAAAGTACTTCTGATAATAGAACCATCCCTGGACAATTCCAGCTTGATTTGGCTGGTTAGCTCTATGTCATTACGACTTGAGCTATCATACCCCCATAGAGCCTGGCCAGAAACTGATTAGCTCGGCATGCGGAGACCATTCGTCAGCTACGTACGCTGCAGAAATGACGACCACATCATACAGCAGACCAAACCTGAAAGTTCAAGATATTGAGTGAGTCACTGGCTCTTCGCTGAAGAGAAGAACCTGCGTGTTGTGGATGGTAGCCGTTGACATTTGTGTAAAGAGATGCGGAGATTCGATGCCAACTGGGATTTCCACTAAGAGAGAACCCTGACTCAGTACTATTTAAACTGTGGTCCCCGCGCATCCGGGTGTGCGGCATGGCATACATTATGTTCAGATGTGGCCGCGAGCAATTTGCAACATTACCGTGTTCTCCCGATCTGATGAGCTAGAGTGGAGCTTATGAGAAGAGAACCTAAGAGAATCAAGAGTCAAAAATATGCAGTCCAGCCAATTAAATGGCGGCCAACAAAGCTTGATAGTTGCATTGCACTGTGGAGCATATTTCACACGCCTGAATTTTCTCTTCTCAGGGACCGAGCTCGAATTTTTTTTGTCGCCATTGCCCTGATCTCTTTGCGATAACCGCAATAGTTCGACCATGTATCTTGTGTGGTGTACTATGACTTCATATTTATCTCTCTTAATTAAGCTCAGGTGGGTAGCCTCAATATCACTCATCATCTACGCGCGTCGACAGAGTACCCGAAAATCTTCTCGTCGAACTCGGTAGTCCGCGGGAACGGCGGGACATATGCTCATCAGGTCCACGATATAAACGACAACTCTACTGAAGATATATATACTACAGTGCCGGAAACAGGCCAAAGCGGGTAGTGTTAAGGAGGCTGATACGCCGCTGATGTAATCCTAAACTTGTTGGACAGTATCAAGACCGTAACCCTCGCAAATGGACCCTCGTATCAATCATGTCTTCGAGTCGTATCTTCGCAGACATACTCAACGGCTCTCAGTATATGTAAGAGTGAGGTTCACATCTTGCATAATCAGAATCCGTGTAACCTGGAGGAGGAGGAGGAGGAGGAGGATGTAATACCGTGGTGGTCCCATTGAGGAACAAGCTGACACAGTACCCACATACACAAATGGAAATCCAAGTACCCCTCACTTGGACAACAGAAGCTTATTTGTTGCACTCCCGATCTGCCATTTTCTCATTGGGTGATATCTCTTCCAGCCGTTTCTCAGGCCGAAATCGAGCCGTATATAGAGTATCATTGGAGCACCTGACCCAAACCTGACCGATAACGGGCGAGAAGGATTTGTTCTTGGCTAGAGGTAAAGCTCATACATCTTATTTCGTACCTACTGTGAGTACATGACACACCCTTGTGAGACACAAGAACAACCATGCAACATTGGCATGGGAGAGGGAATAAAATGAGCGGCCGGTATCACATTTGCAAATTATGAGACGAGCACTTTTACTATTCAACAGAAAATATTATGAGAAGAACATGGAGCTCGTGGAATGAAGCCACTGCTTTCTGGAAAACCCAATAGTCATATGTATCTGAGGGCTTTGACGCGAGCATGGAATTGTCTTTTCCGGAACACCGGAAGCCAATGTTGTTGAAATGTGAAGTCTTCAAAACTAGAAAGCGGTTGGAACAAACACAAACGACATCACACAGTCAACACTCTCACCTCGTCTCGTAAATCTTCATATCGATTTTCCTGAAGATGCTAGCAAACAAAAGATACAATTCGCACCAGGCCAAACTGGATGTGAAGAAAGAGTGAACATCTCGATGACGGAGTGCGGCGTTCATCACGTACTTGATACCAAGACACATCCGCGGGCCTCTCGAGAATGGAACGAAATATTTCGCTTCCAGCTGTTGCGCACTGGACTCCAACCAGCGCTCGGGTCGAAAACTCGCCGGTGAATGGAATATATCTGGCTTTTCGTGAATAAATGTTATGCCGATCGAAACGACAGTCTACAGAGCGTGATTAAACAATACTACTTGATAATAAGAATTTAAGATTAGACACCCACCCCGGGAGGTAGATTATATCCACAAATTTGCGCGTCGCTGGGTCCCACGGCTCTGGGTATTGGTGTAACCACGCCATGTGCCATTTTCACTGATTCCTTGAGCACTGCCGTCTGCAACCGGCCATGGATCAGATAGCAAGAATCTCAGCCATGGATGAACGCCCACCAGATACGGCAACTTCTCCAAGGCTTGATAGCTCATCGATGACGAAGCGTTAGGCCAGGATTCCTGAAGTTCCATCCTCAATCTGTCGAGGACGCGTTTGTCGCTAAGAACGTGGAAAACACCGGTAGTAACGATGTTTCCGACGGTTTCGCTGCCGGCCCCAAGAAGAGTGAGAGATTCATCCAGTAGAGATTTCTTGGATGGGACATTGTGGCGTGCATCGGGTTGGAGAAGATGATGGTATATTATTTCATGGTCCGCCACCTCCAGGACAGTTGGATCTTCCAGGATACGATCCAAATATCGGGATAAAAATGCAAACAGATCCGTGTATCCCTTCGAAACAGGCGAAATTCGATGCATGACCCATCCTGGCATGTTTTCCACGAAGAAGAGTAGAGAGGGGAAATACTTGAAAGTCCATATCGCCGATACACCAGATAAGATAGCCAGGAGAATGGGATGTTGAAAATTGGGGTAATCCAGTGCGTCGAAGCTTTGAGCAAAGCAATATGAGGTGATGATGTCAAGGGTCGCCGCCCTGAAAGCCATGAACAAATTGCAGGGAGTGTCGCCCTCATGCGAAAGAATGTTCTCGATCAGCCTATCAACCTTATGAAGGCCGTTAGGTCAGGAAGACAAAGCTTGTGCACAAAAACTCCACCTTTTCTTGGATGACATGCTCAAGTTTGAGGATTGCGCGTCGAGAGAATAAAGGGCTGAGCATTTCCCTCCTCTTTCTCGCCTCCCTGGGGTCCCCTAACCCAAATGAGGACAGGTCTTGCCTAAAGGCCTTGTAGAGAATTGGGTCCTTGGTGAACGTTGAACTGAAACTATAAATTGCCTCGAATGCGTCCGGATGGCTAAAATGAACCTTCGAATGATAGTTCTCAGAGCCATCGCCTTTGTTAGATTGTTGTTGAACACAAACCTCGTTAGGTCCAACTCTGACGACAGGACCTGGAATAGGTGAGCGGAAGCCAGTCGGGAGCAGTAGATGCAATACCATAATTTTCGTGGAGCCATTTGAGGTGATCGAGGAAGCCCCCGTCGAGGATAAGATCAAAGTATGCTTTGTACCATTGGGTGAGCGCCGCCAACCGTGGACCAGGAACCTTTCTGAGAGGGTTCAGGACAAAGCTTACAACTGACCATACGAGGTACAGGCTCAGAGATGCGCCAATAGCGTCCAGCAAATGGGCCATGAGTGCAGTTCGGTGGCAACGAATTCTAATTATAAGGGTTAGGCCCACCCCAGAAGTCACCGACTTCGGTATTTCCCACTGTATGCCACGGTCGGTTCCTACCCTGGCAAGGATCTCTAATTGATCGAAGAAGGCTGAATAGTTTCCGTAGTAATGATCGTTCTCGCTCGGAGCCACTATTCTTGGAGACTGGCTTCGTGATGAGATTATTGCTCTGTGCTTTCTGGTCATATGCCTGTTCATTGTCACTTAACGCTTGGAATAATAATGGATAAAACTAAGTATATTGTTAGACTAGAATTTCAACACACCCCAGCGAGCTTGGACGGGTAAAGCATGGGCTAAGAGAAGCCAAAACTGTGGAGAATTCAGATTCGAGTCGCAGAAAATTGGACGGAGAGGCCACACATTATATGCGATGAAGGTGCTGGCATCATCACTTGGCGTTCGAAGTCGAAAGAAGCGCCATCCGACCACTCCTCCGAGCCCACAGAGAAAAAACTGGCTTCGAGGTCCGAGGTTCCACAACCAGCCGAGACCAACCGACCATATTCCCAACGCGATTAAAGTAAAGACACGGGATGTACTGGGCGCATAAATGGGGAGTGTTAATCGGCCGAGGACCATATCACCGTGTACATCGGAAAAATCTTGAGCATGGATCGTTGTAAGGATAAGAAGGCCGCTGCAAGTAAGAGCTTGCAGTGCTATACGATCAAGCTGAGGGTTCACATCTTGGGAAGAGTAAGCTCCGGTAATGAGCGAGGGGAAGATACGTGCTCATAATATTGGTGGCCCCGAATTCAAAAGACAGATATCCAATTGAGTTTATCAGATTTTTTGATATCCAGTGACCCGCGAAGCCGATTTCGTCGTGAGCAACGAGTAAAAGAGTCAAGCTAATGGACGAGAGTCCAACGCCGCGTCCAAATGGGAGGGACGAGAAGATGCATATTGGAACCAGCAACCAGCGCATAAGTGCGGCAGATTTTTGGGACATTCTGCCACCAGGGAGTGGCCGCCATGGGCGGTTGATAGCATCTTCCGCGATACTCCGATATTGGTTTGAGACGTCAACTTGTAGAAGGTGCAGCCATATCCAAAACACGCCGTACATGAATCGTCCCGCTGATTGAACTGGAGCGGCGGCACAGGCGAAAACGGTCTAAAGATGGATGTCAGTCGTTGAAGAGGTGCTGAAATTAGATTCCTGACGACAGGAAGGACGATTGTCTTGAAGTCGGAATATGTGAACAACACAAGAGTCCAGAAAAATCTCCGGAACACAGGAAGCAGCTTGAGCAGACTCATGGTGGAGTTCGTTAGTTTGGGTAGCTTGATATAATTGGCACGACTTTGTGCATCTTTCTAAATTGGAAAGACCATTTTGCGCCAAAGAAAATGAAACGCCCTCTAGATACCAGGACTTTGGAATGTGAATTGATGCTCCAGTGTGAGAGGACTGCTTGCAATCGCAACCAGAACTTCTGATCGGGAGTGGATCATTTCCTAGATGGGCTTTGAATAGAAACTGCCTAAAGCATTATCAGTTTCAATACCCACGGAAGCAATGTGGTTTCTCACCGGGATGCCGCTGTCAGTTCTCCCGACGAAGACTTGAACCAAAATTTCGCCGCAGTAAATCCCCGGCAGATGTTTCAAACGTCGAAAGACCATAACCGATGATTTACTTCGGACGTGGTATGAAAGAGTATTTCAGAGCTGGTTTGTGGATGTGCTACTCCAGTCATTAGGCGGTAAATGCATCTGAAAGGTTATAGAGCGTGCACATAAAACGGATTACATTTAGTAGTAGGAGAATCACGGAAGTGAGCAACTCGAACCTTCTATTTTGAACTTGAGAAATCATTCGAGGTCGGCTGCAAACATCGCACTGCAGCCGTCCCCACTCTCCAAGATGAGTCTTTGTCAATTACACTACCTGTCGATGTCGCTATAAAAAAGGTGAGAATGCTTCGTTAATCAAGCCAGCAAGATCCGGTTTTAGGAAGCGCAGATGGAGGGGAGTATATAAAGGATGGCTATGGAGATCGCACCAATGACGCTGCCCTCTGAGATTCGATTGGAGCCACACGGCAAGTCCCGCTGCATGCACAGTTGTAGAAAATAGACTTGATCGACTGAACTGTATAGGGATGGCGATGCACCGACAGAGTTCGAAGTCCCATGGCCAAATGTGCGATATTTACGGGAATGTATTCTGACTCCATATGCCAAACGCCTGTGAATTTGGCGAAGTTTCGAGGTTATAAGTATCTATCGGACACCCATGACCTGTGTTATCCACTGAATCGGCGTCGTGGCCGCGCAGTTCCGTACGCGGTGGCGATCGGGCCTATGGAAACGATCACCGTAGCTCGGGGAGCACTGTCACGGTGGCAAGATGTTAGGAGACGCAGCTATTAGGTTAACTCATTAGAAATCATTGTGACGGCGTAGCACCAATCCGAAAAGCTAAGTCCAGGTGAGAGTCGCGCGCCGACTCCGCTGAGTCGTTAGGTCTTCAAATTTATGGCTTGGCGGTGCCCTTGAGAGCTGTACTACCAGCGAACAAGCGAAGATTAGCGAAGAAGGATGCGCCGATGCGGGAGGTTCGTGAGGTTCGGAGCAAGCGTGCCGCCGCTTCGTGGTGCGAATGACAAAGGTGGTTTGTGTGTCCTGATCCGGCCGTGGCCGGCATGTGCGGCATTATACGGCTTCGGAATCCGAACATGGCCGTCCCGTACAATCGCCGATCGACCGCACGGGACTCGTTTGCCGTCACTATCCCGGGTCCCACTCTTTCTAGCCTATACTCAGAAATGACCAACTCTATATAAGCAACTCTAAGTAACTCCGAGCATGGTGCAAAATCGAAGAGGGTTCAAATTGCGTTAATCTTCTAGGCCGCCGCCTCCGCCGAATGGGGTGGGGGAACCCCGGGAAGCAGCGATTGTGGCAGTGCCGCACGACGATTATCACATAGCCTTCCAGACAACCAGCATTCTTCCTGGCTCTCCCCACGTCATGCCCTCTTTTCCACCCAACACCCCAACCGACCTCATTGGCATTCCCGGGGTCCACATCTACGATAATGAGCTAGTTGTCGGTTCATCCCAAACCCGTACGTCTCCGTTTGGAATTTCTGGCACGATTTAAAGTCTGCCAGGTTCAACCCGCTCCTACACCCAGCTCAAGGTTCTGGGAGAGGGCTCCTTCTGCACTGTTACGCTCTGCGATTGGCATGGGGTCCTACCTCCCAATACCCCGCTCGCCGCTATGCAGTGCGGCCCCGGCGCAAAGCCAGAGTGGGCCGGCAAGCGGCTAGTTGCGGTCAAGCGGCTGCGAAAAGAGTGGGACGAGGGATGGGATGAGTGCCGTCATCTCAAAGAAGTTGAGGTGGGTCTCGCGCCTCCTCTCTAGCGCTTAAGCTGATAGACGCGCGCCAGTCGCTGCGCGCAATACCGGCGCACCCCAACATCATCCCGTTGTACGATGCATTTTGGAATCCCGACTCCAAGCAGCTACACCTCGTCTTCGAGCCCATGGAGGGAAATCTCTACCACCTTTTTAAAGCACGCAAAGGTCGTCCCTTCGCTGGCGGCCTCACCTCGTCTATCTTCCGCCAGATGGTCTCCGGCCTGGCGCACATCCACAGCGCGGGCTACTTCCATCGCGACTTGAAGCCTGAAAACGTCCTCATCACCACCACCGGTCTATGTGACTACCTTCCGCTGTCGCCCACTGCCCCGCCGAACGCGCCGCCCGAAAAAGACGTTGTAGCGATAATAAAGTTGTGCGATTTCGGCCTCGCGCGCGGGCTGCAGAGTGGGCCGCCATACACGGAATACGTCGCAGTCCGCTGGTATCGCGCCCCGGAGGTCCTGCTTATGAGCAGCACGTATTCCAGCCCGGTCGACATGTGGGCGCTGGGCGCAATTATGGCGGAGCTGGTGAACCTGCGACCGCTGTTCCCCGGTAGGGATACCCTGGACCAGCTAGCGAAGATCTGCGCTGTCCTCGGCGATCCGAGCGATCCTTACAGGATCGATGAATCCAATAACGCGCACGGAGGTGGCCCGTGGCCTCGCGGAGTGCAAATGGCTGCTTCCTTTGGTTTTGCTTTTCCCAAGGTTCGATTTAGTCAACTATCACTCGTCAATATAGCTAATACGCGTCAGACTGAGCCCCAGGATCTGAGTGCGTTGCTTCCGAAGGAGCTCCATTCCCCTGCCGTTCCTGTGTCGCTCGTGCACTGCATCCGCGACCTCCTCAAGTACGACCCAGGCGTGAGATTGACGAGCCAACAGTGTCTCGACCACGCGTATTTTCGTGAGACCGCGCCACGCTCCAACGTCCCAGTAGCGTCCGAGTTACCTTTACCCGAATCCGGCCCCAGTGGTATCCCGTCATCCTTCGCTTCCCCCTCGTCCCCGGAACGCGATGTCGGTCTGATGAAGGGCAGCTCACTACAGTCGTCCGAGTCCTCTTCGTCCAGCAAATCTACTCACTATCTGCGCCCTATGCCTCATCGAGCGCCCAATTCGTCTGATTTCACCAGGAGAAGGTTAAAGCGCCTTACCGGGGCCTCTTTCCTGGTTCTTGCGGTGATCTACATGCTGTGGTGTCTGTCCTCCTCGAATCCGTGGATTTAGGGACAAGTGCATGTACGAGCTAATTTTATTTCCTGAGTCTTTTCGTTCCTGAGTCTTTTCGCGGATACAATCGTGCGAGGCCCGGAGACGAACAGGCAAGAACCTTGTATTTTATTGAGTCAAACATCAACCACATTCCAATTTTTAGAAATGTAAGTATAGAACGCGAACACATAAATAGATATCGGCAATCAGATCTTGTGATCGTGTCCTCTTCCTGTTTACCACCACGACGACGGTCGCGCATGCGGCTTGGGCTCGCGCTCCTCACCTACCATGGCTTTCCAAACCGAGGTCCAGAGCTCAAGTCCTACGCCATCTTCGACGGACTCCGCCCCCGACCCTAGCAGCACTAGCTCCGATATGGACCCAACTTTCTCCCTCTCTGCCTCCCCACCCCTCATCCTCGCGTTTCTCGCGGTGGGGATATTCGCCATCTCTATGATGATATTCTTCGGCTGGCGCAGATTCGCCATGGGGCGTACACGTTGGGTGGACCCAACTGAAGTCGTCTTGGCGGCGGGAGATCCCCCGAAGCTGTGGGACGTCTGGTGCCCCCGCGAGAAAGCCGGTGCTGCAGCGTGGCACACTGTTCAAGTGAGTTGTGTTTAATGCCGTGGACCGATTCCTGAGTCCTTGAGCAGCCATTGTCTGCGACGGTGTGGGATGACACGCCTATAGCGGCGGATAATGACGTTCCGCGGTACGATGTTACCCCATTAGGAGCGGCCTTCGCACTTTTGCGTCGGAGATATCGACGTCGCCGGCCTGAGGAGAGTGTCCAGATGGAGGCAAAATTCGCTGGTGGCGTTCGGCCTTCTGTCTGGCTCCAAATCGCTGTGACAATCGCCATGCCCTGTCCGCCGGATTTAGCCACACCAACTGAACCTGCTGAACAGACATTGGATTATTCTATCGGCTTGTGCGAACTGGCATGGAAAAAGAACTGACTGACCCGCTTGCGTAGGCTGCGCCCCTTGTATTTTCCACATAACATCACTGTTTCCCCAAATTGGTGAAATCAAGGACGGCCGCGACGTGAGCTGCCACAAACTGATTGCTTCAATGGGAGATGCCAGACTGCATCCGACCTGTCAAGTGTAAGCACGAAGCCTGCGCAGTCGAGAACTAAATTCAACCTGGCTGTCGATCATCGCTTCGGACGTCCGAGCGTTAATAGGTATGTGTTGTTCTCCGTGTCGTTGTCTGGCGCCGCCGTGAGACCACCGAACAGTACATGCCGCAGCAGGCAGTCCGCCCGCAGCACCCCGCGCTCCCTGACCTGCGCAGGATCTATCGAACGCCGCCATCGCGCATCAAATACAATATTGACGCGGTCCTGCTGTTTCGGACAGAGCTTGTCCCACTCCGGGTAAGTTATTTGCGTGCACGCGGTCACGTGTATTGCTTCGAGGACGTTTCGGACGGTCACACCGAGCCAGTTCCGCGCCTCCAATACCCAGGATTCCTCCGGAAAGATGCCGCAGGTGACGCGCAGACAGGATACCGGAGGGTTTGTCGCGTGTTGCGAGAGCTCGAATTCAGTGAGTGGGCGATCGGGAGCTAAAACGTGGCGCGCGAGGTGAGGCGGCTCGCGCAAGTCCCAGAGCAGCGCGCAGCACCGGCCTAGCTCGCCGTTGTTCAGGGAGTATTGGAGGAGTGGATGAAGGCCCAGCGGCGACATGGTAAGATGGCGAGTCTTCGGTCCTCTGCGCTTTATAATGGGTGAGATGTAACAGCTATATGTACCATAGGGATGCGGTTCCGGGGCGCAGGCAGATCGCCGTCGTTGTTCTCTGTGTTTCGAAATAGTTCTGGGCGTTGGAATGGAGACCTTTGTTGCGGCAGGCCGTCCGTGATTACCGAGTACGGGTAAATTTGGCGGTGAGCGCTCCACCCATTGAATAAACGCCCGTTGATTTCAACAGCACTACAGCGGATTCAAATGCACATGGCGCCATTAAGGCGCAGGGTCCTGAGTCAAAAGCACACGCACAGCCTGCCAAATTCGATTGCGCCCCTCATTAAACGTGTTTCGATGACGGAGCCTTCAGCGTCTGTTTGACTGTCGCTGACACCTGGTGACTCTAAAAACAGTATGATGAGGCGGTGTTGGCTCGCCGTTCCCCGACGCAGCAACAAATCCCCCCCCAGAAAGGCATATGGCGGAACCCTACACTAATAGAATTAGCACAACAATTGAGCAAGAGACCGCAGCATCATAGCACTGTGCGATATGTTGCAACTTGCTGCGGTTCAACTTGATTACATAAGCTATATTACTGTAAATGTGTTCATACCCTCCGCCGTACAGCCCATACACGCAGGGGTCCGTACATATCAGCCTGGCAAGCATGTATTGAACTCCGACTGTCTAAGATGTCAACAATGCAAAGAACATTCGATCAGTTCTACTAGTACATAAATCCAAGTCCACTGAACAAATGTCTTGATCTGGTTCGGAACAGTGGTTCCGTTGCGTCAATTGTTGAGAGAGAGACCACCCAGAATAGGTGATTGGTCCACACTGAATCAACATTCTGATCTGCTTCCGCTGCACTGTGATATTATCAAAGCGGCGACAAATTTCAACTGATTAGTGTTCAAAACTTGCAAGTGCAGTTTACGTTCAGGCGCAGCTTTCCAAAATTAAATACAGCCGGTTACAGAAGGAAAATCACGCGAGCGGATCGTGTGTTCGATGTCCTTCGAGGGGACGACGGCGGAAAGCGGTAGGCCCACACCCAATGTCCTGGATAATGAAAGGATACAAAACCATCGTGCTCGAAGGCCAGTCCTTTCCCGCGCCGAAGATAGCCCGGGGGAAGTACGATAGCGTCGACCAGCGAGAACCTCAGTTAGAAACGAGTTCGTAACATTTGTCAAGAGCGACGAGCGCGAACTCGAAGTCAAGCTCTTTCTTCCAGTCATATACATAACCCGTCTGGATTGCCAGGCTTACCGTCCGCGCGAAGACGACGCGGCGGGCGCCGATGCAGAGGTGGTTGCGCTGCAGTGACAACAGCTAAACAGGCGAGTGCTTTCACATAATGGTGAAGGTTGAAGTTGGGTTGAAGCAACCATCGCCGGTCGAAATCAAATAGGACGTTTAGGCCTGTCCTTGGCACCACCTAGATAATAGTACATTTTTTTGGGTCTTTTCCTCCTTTTCTTCCTGCTTCTCGAACGCCACCACTCCCGTCACCGGTGGTGTCACTGATCTCAGATACGCGTATCTCTGCAAAAGCCCTGGAAACCCAAGTTAGTCTTATATAGCGAGAGTTTTTCCAAAGTGAGCTTACGTTGTCGCACGCGAACCAGCCGCCACCACAGTCAAGAAAGTCTTGACAAGAATTGTAGCGCTCAACAGTGAGACCGCCCTGGTTGCCGGTGCCGGTGCCGGTGACCTTGATGTTGCCGTTCTCGCCGTGGAGCTGAGGACCCTCGTGGACGGTGATAGTGATGGCGGTATGGCCGGGGGCAGGGGCAGCGGCGACCAGGGTCGTTGCACCGAGGATGGCAAGGTAGATAAGATGATTGAACTGCATAGTGAGAGCGAACGATGAGCTGCAACTGTGTAGACTCGATGGTGGATGGTCGGGAGTTGTGTCTCTGCTTTTATAGCTTATCCCGAGACGAATGCTTGCACGTTTGGTACACAGTGCGCCAGACCACCGCGGCATCGGCCGTAGGGCTGAGGAACGGCGCCAACCAGCCTGCGACCGAGGAACCTTGTTCGGTCCGGGATCGGTATTTGACTGGCTAGTGTCGATGTTGTGCGGTCTTCGTAGTCCCCGAGATATTTAGATTGCTGGTTTGGACGATTCTAGTGATGGTGGTGTGCGATATTCGTCTCCGTTGACTGAAGACGCTGTGCCAAGTCGAGAAACATCCGACGGGCATGCGACCACTACCTTCTGTCGAGGGGTACCTCCCAGCCTGCCACTTGTCCGGCCCAGGATCGCCTGGCACAGTCTCGTATGCTGATACAGCTACAGCCGCGAGCGGTCTATGAGCTATACCACAGATGCACCCGCACAGAAGTGACCGGGAGCCTGAGTCGCCCACCGCCCTCTCCCGATTCTAGCCTCGATGGTGTGCGGTATTCGTCTCCGTTGAAGCGTTGGTGGAGATCCTTCGCTTAGACTGCAATCGACAGCGAAGGTTATCCAGTCGAGGATCTGTATTGAAGTTAGTGTCGATGGTGTGCGGTTTGATCGAATGGTTCACTGAACCTCGAACGGCCAGCGAACATTATCCAGTCCGGGATCAGTACTTGACTAGCTTTGCTGGTTTGGACGATTCTAGTGTCGGTGTACGGTATTCGTCTCTGTTGAAGCGTTGGTAGAAATCCTTGATCGGTATTTAACTAGTAAGTGATAGTGTGCGGTTTGATAGAACGGTTCATTGAGCCTGGAACGGATAGCGAGGGTTATCCAGTCCGGGATCAGTGGCTGGCTAGTGTCGATGTTGTGCGGTATTCCTAGTCCCCGAGACATCTAGATTGAAGTTGGATATGACGATTCTACTCTCGATGGTGTGCGCTATTCGTCTGCGTTGAAGCGTTGGTGGAAATCCTGCGCTTAGCCTTGCAACCGAAAGCGCAGGTTATCCGATCGGGGAACAGCATTTGACTGACTAGTGTCGACGGTGTGCGGTTTGATGGAACGGCTGGAACGGATAGCGAGGGTTATCCAGTCCGGGATCGGTATTAACGGTATCGATGGTGAACGGTATGCGTATGTAGTCCCCGAGACATCTAGATTGAAGTTGGATTCAAGGGCGAATCTAGTGTCGATGGTGTGCGGTATTCGTGAGCCTACCGACGTTCTGACTTGGGAACGGTCGCGGATTATAGAGTCCATTCCTGTCGGAAAGGCTTGCCAGGTTGTTGGAGGCTGAACTAAGTCTGAATCCCGGGTTCATCGGCATGTCGCCGCCGCCGCCTGGGCGGTGAGTATGCAGCGAGCTTAACCCACAAAGTCAATGAAACTATCAAGAAAGCAGGGGAAAAAGAGAGATGGCCATGCAAAGAACAGGTCGGAAAGGTCGTGAACGCAGGAAATCTAGCGGGATTGCCGGAACAGTCTGCAATATGGAGTAGTCCGCAATATGTAGCCACTAGCGAGCAGTCGTTTCCTCTCGTACCGCTGAGCATGCCACCAGCGCGCCCCAAGATCGAGGAAGGCGCCGTGGATGAAGCTAACGTCGACGGTACGTTCTCATTCACTTGGGCATAGATGTGGATGGGATAGAAAGGACGGTCACTGCGCATGCACAGCCACACGCGACAGACCTTCCCAATTAGTCCGTCAAGTTCCCGTGGCTGCTGCGGCCCCACCGCGCACGACGTGCGCGCCCCCGCCCGCGGTGCCGGGGCCGGAGACCATCCTCCGCGTCGCCTCTCCGCGGCCCCGCGCCTCGGCGTGGGGAACCGCCCCGTCGTCCTCCGCGCTGCGTTCCGCCGCCCACGCCCGCTCGGCGCGCGTTCCCCCACGGGCGAGGTCGTACCAGATTCCCTAACGAGGCACACGACGTCGGAAAATGAGGACGATGAGGACGAGGGCGAGGATCAACTTGCCTACGAGGAGGAAGATGAGGCGACGGCACTGGCGCGCTCCAAGAGGAGCAACAGCTCCAAGGACTCGCACCGGATGTCGCCCATCCTCCTTGAGGAATGTGGGATCCCCATTGTGCCTTGACGATGCCAGGTCTGCTCCCTACAAGGCTGGACTTACTTTTGTCTCCCAGGTCCGAGTGTTTTCTGTAGCGCTACCACAACGCTGAATTCATGTAAGGCCCATTTTACATCCGCAATATCCGAGTACAGCCGGGCCCACTCACGGTCGTACGTGCCGTACGCTCTGAGCTTCCGCATCATCGACTTCGGGGCTGGGCGCGGGGAGGAGTGGCGGAAGAAGACCTGGGCGCACCTGCGGGACTTGATGCCGATGGAGCGGTGGGTAAAGCAGCATAACTGAGATTCGTTGTGATACATCTAGTCCCAAGCTCCAAAATGTCCCAAAGAACCGGCAAATGAGGAACCATGTTGGGGAACCCTGGCGAATTGGTAACTGACGCTGTTAAATGCTGTTATCCTGACGCATGTCAATGATATAATATATATCACCGGGAATATCCATGTACAGGCACTATCAGGAAGAACAGTTTGAAGAACATGCAGTGTATTAGTGACCAGCGCCAAAGACGCGAATAGACAGAAGCCTAGGAGTAGCTGGCAGCGTCGTAATGTTGGGGGACGCGAAGCGGCAGAAGTTGCTGTAGGTGCGGGAGAGTGTAGAATGCAAGTAGAACGGCACGGCGGCTCCGGAGCGAGTGCTAGTTCTCTGTGCGGGACCAAAGGTAAGTTGCTCGACGCAGGTACCAAGGCCGTAGGTCACCTCGAAGAAGATCTGGAAATCAGACTTGGTTGGAGGGTACTCTAGAAGAACAGTAGACGTGAAGCCGGCGTGTATCCAGAGAGGCTCGGAGAAGATAAAGGTTAGATCATGCATCTGGCCTACTATACAATACTGAGGGCAACTACAACTCCGAGAGCACAAAATATGGCACGAGGAATAAGGGGAGTGGGGAACGTGGCAGCCGAAGGAAGAGTGTAGACCGGCACGACAGGCCCAGAGTACGTCTGTGTCTCCGTAACGGGACCGATCGGGACTTTTTCCACGCAAGTCCCTTGCCCGTCTGCGCCGAACCCACAGGTCTGGGCTTGGAATTTCTGGCCTGACGAGGCACTGAAACGTTCCCCAGACGCGTCTTGTACGAAGGTGCCTGTACCCGAAAATTTCAGCGTGGATGCCATGTGGATTTCAACTGGGCAGACGGACCAGTAAAGGGGCTTGGTGTGCTGAGAAGTATTTGGGTGGTGGAGGGATATACGAAGGCAAGAAAACTCTCGGTGCCTTCTTCGACATATGTGGTCGCGCCGTCTGCACCGACGCCAATGGCAGAGATGGTACGCGACAGCGATTCAACCACAGTCGGGCTTGGACTAATCTCTGAGACGCCGTAGAGTGTTTGGGCGCCGACTGGCATCCATTGGAACAAGACAAGGGTGATCGAGGTATTACGCACCGAGTGTTAAAATCCAGAATGGCACAAAGAACCTGGAGCTGAGAAGGACCATATTGGGGAGTTCGCAAAGCTTTGCCCAGGTTAGCACTCTTTATATATTGGTATCAAAAACCTATGATCCTGACATCACAAGTAGCGTCAATGTGGAGGCATCAGAACACTTTAAGGAAAGTGGGGCATTCTGTCTAGGTATAGTCCAGGTATAGGCGCTCGAGAATGACGACAAGTGACGAATCGCCTCCCAAGATTCGTACCATTAATCCCGAGAGGGCCAACCCAGGGTCTAAAGGAACGCAAGAATCCCTGGGATATGGACCGAATTCGGGGAGGCAGAAAGCCATGTCAATCTTCTGTATGATCGCGCCGCAAGTCACCGAAATTTATCTATGGAAGAGGGGATCGTATACTTTGGAATATCAATAAACAGCGTGAGCGGAAAGTAGAGAACACGACATGCAGAGGCATAGAAACAGCTTGGAAGCAATTGAGCGAGGTGAGCTTCGTGTTGAAGCTTCTGTCTACGGGAGAGTGAGAAGCAGCGGGCAGTGTTGCAGTGCGGGAGACATAGAAGTAGCTGCAGGCCTAGGTCCGGGACTCGAGAGTGTAGAACGGGGTGGGGGCTCAGGGCCGAGGCACTGTTTTCAGTGTTGGGCGCGAACGGAAGTTCATCGACGCAGGAACCAAGGCCGTAGTTCACCTTGAAGACATTGGATGATGCTGCCAGTGTGCGTGTGCCAGTTGTGGGAGATGCCATTTTGCGGATATGGTGCTGCAGCTTGCGCGACGGAACTTGCGCAGCACCCAAGCAGACACCCATTCAAGGCCCCCCGTCAAAGCGCCCCCACTTGTAGTGCAGCGCCCTGGAGCGCGACGACCGCATTCCCCATCACAAGTCCAGCCCGGCGAATGCCGATCATCGACGCCGCCGCCCCGCCCCGGCACACCCACAAGGATGGCGCGACGCTCACAGCAACCAGCGTTTCCGCCCGGAGCCTCTTCTGCATCGCCCGGGTCTGTTCCCTGTTCAATAACTTATTCCTGTGGGCGCATCATCAGCTGTAAGAAGCGCAAGAAAATGTGTAAAACACCCTTTTTCGAGCCCGCGCTAGCAGCATAGATGAGGGTCCTCACACCCACCACGCCTCCTTATCGCTGATGCTGGTATAAAGGTCTTGACTATTCCAGGCAGAGATTGTTCAGGCCACCACCGACGCGTCGACGGGCTCTGCGAGCTTGTGCAGCCACAGCAACATGCCCTTCGGATTGTTTGCCTGAAAAATAATCTGACGATGGCAACCACAAGGATTACGGAGAGCTACGTACAGAGTCCGCTCGCTACGTAGGCCAACCGGCTTACGTCGTTTATATCTTTGCAGCCGAAGGCGCTAACAGAAAACACCGAAAATGATGGAAGAACGGTGGATAACCATTTTAGCGTCAAGCAGTAACGGAAAAGGATCGAACGCAGGCCAGGAGCTCAAGTCCTAATTGAGGGAGGTTAGCTCTGCTCCTGCGCCCTCTATCCAGGAGGAGGGACTCACTCAGTACTAAAATTTGCGGGGGACCGGTGTCGGAACAGCGCTCCTTCGGCGACTCCCCGATTCACAGTACCTTCAGCATTCATTCATCTACTCTACCCTACACTGCAAAGTTCCCAGCCAATTATTACTATGTACGTCACCCGTAATCGTCTTCCCCGCCATCGC
This sequence comes from Mycena latifolia, assembly GCA_029289555.1. Taxonomy (NCBI): domain Eukaryota; kingdom Fungi; phylum Basidiomycota; class Agaricomycetes; order Agaricales; family Mycenaceae; genus Mycena; species Mycena latifolia. The sequence continues at coordinate 1,247,770 of JARJLE010000010.1, read as the reverse complement.
ACATCGCAGCGCAGTGCTAATTTGGCCCAATAAACTGGTACAAAATCTTGCGCACAAGGCCCGAGAGGTGCTCCGGGTCGTTCTGGTATATGCTCTGCCAGACACCACCGTCAATATGAAGCAGAATGAAGATAGAGATAGAACGGGAACGGACCATGACCATCCCCATCGCGATCCCCGTGAGGACGCTCTCGCCCCAGTTGCCCGTGCGGAAGACGAGCCCGCGCCCGCGCGCGGCGACCCACGCGCTCTCAAGGCCCTTCGGCAGGACGTACATCGCGAGCTCTGCACGCCGGCGGGGCTCCTCGATGAACAGCGCGAGCCCCGCGAGGAAGCCCGGCACCCAGAAGGAGCCGCGCGAGATGAGCAGGTCGACGAGCCCCGCCGGCAGGAGCTTGGAGGGCGAGATGCGCCCATGCAGCTGGTTCTTGAAGCAGTTTGTCGCTGTGCGCGGCGGGTCAGCCGCGTCTGGGAGCACCGATACAGATCCAGGAGGACGCACACTGATAAATCACGACGAACACCCCTAGGAACGCGGAGCTGCGCGCGCTGCCGAGCGCCGCGCGGAGCAGCACGCGCGCAGGGTCGCTGCGGAACACGCGCCAGCGCAGGAGGATGCTGGGCAGGAAGTGCAGCGCGCTGTAGATAGGGAGCATCCAGCGGAACACGTCCGCGAAGCGGTCGAGCGGCACGCTCCAGCAGCTCGTCAGCGCGGGGTGTATCACGGGGCACACGCCGACGCGCGGGAACGCCGCAGCAGGGGCAGCGCGCAGGGCGAGGAGCGCGGCGCGGTTGGCGGGTGTCGTGTCCGCGCGCGCGAGGATGCGGTCGAGCGCGGGGAGGTCGAGCGTGTGCTCGCGGACAGCGTGGAAGTTGATCTTGACGCTATCTTCGGGGATGCGGCTCGCGCCTTGGATCCTGCGTCATGTCAGCTTCGTACGCGACACGCAGAGGATCGGGAGGCGCACCAGTTGATGTACGAGCGCGGGAGCGTGTCTGGGCGCATGGTGAAGGCGTACATGATCTGCCCGCACGCCATCGCGAAGACCATGACCGCGCCGTACGGTACGCTGATCCCGTACTTTTCAGAGTACGAATTGTACGTGCCCTGTAGGCCCCTGCGCGCGCGGGATGACTTTTTTGAGTCTTCAAGAGAGTACTACACTCACCGGACAAACATCTGCTGCGCGATGATGCCGCGCCTACTGCGCTTCTCCCAGAGGATGGCAAGGGAGCCTGAGAGGGCGCCCGCGAGCCCGGCATGCCACCGACGCGTGCGCTTGCGGACGAGGACCATCTGCGCGTGGGCGCTCAGAGACAGACGCGCGGAGCGCCGGCGGTGCAGCGGCGTCGCCGGCCCCGAGGCGGGGTAGGACACAGGCCGTGGCAGCTCTATCTCCTCTTCATCGTCGTCCTCGAATGCAGACGAGAGCACGCGCGGACGAGGCTTGATTGCGGGAATGAGGATCGGCAGCGCGTTGATGAGGAATTTGTACAGCGCGGCGAACGTCCCTGTGCCCCCAAAATGAGGATTCTTGTACACACACATTCGAGGAGGGACAAGGCGCACCCAGCATTGCCGCAAAGCGAAACGAATCATACCCCAGTACGGCATTGCGAATGAGGGCAAGCCGGTGGTCTCTGCCAGAACAAAGCCTCGGTCCTTCAGCCTCCAGTCCCAGTCATACAGCACACACCTAGGAACCTTGTGTATGCGTATCAGAGCCAAGACGATGTTCAAAGAGGCGCGAATGTTGAAGGCAAGCGATGCAGACCCTGCTTGACGTCAAAATCTGGTCTCGCGCAAAAGGGGCAGCAGCCTACTGAAGCCGCCAGTCGCCGCGTGCTCGAGGCAGTCCTTCAGCGTCGGGAGCTCGACCACAGGCTGTCCCCGGTCGCGCCAGACGATCTTGCGAGCGTCCTTGAGGCGTTCCTGGTAGTTGGCGAGCGCGACGAGGTTCTCAAACGAGGCCATCATGGGCTGCCGTCGCGGGGTAAACTCGAGCGGCTCTCCCGGGGTTGTTGGGGAGCTTTGGAAGTAATAAGAGGAGCCTGGAGAGGCCCTTTCCGTCCCGTCCATTCCACACAATGTTTTGGGGTAGGGGCAGTGTGGAGTCTGGGGAAGGAAAGGCGATATCACATGCCATTTCTTTGTTTTTTGCCTTCAATTCTGAGGGATATATGGAGCTCAAAGCTACACACATAGACTGTAGAAAAAGAGTATACAATGTGTAGACGAGAAACAGAAGGATGGAATACAAAAAAAAGGAATTTATCCCTATCCATAATCCAAGACTCCTCGACTTGACCGGGAGCAAGTTACCGGTCGGCCATAATATATGTCCCCGAGGCTTCCACATAATTGTGTTTTCGAGCAACTTCTCTCGCGGGATCGTCCGCGAGCAGGCTACGGCTGCACTTCGAAAGAACAGCGAAAGAGTCGGCTCGCTCCCTCCTGTGACCTGGGTCTAGGCACCGTAGGCGAGGGGATGTATCGGGCCGAGACGGGTCTTCGTGCTGTCATGATTGTCCGCCGACCTGGCACAGGTCCTGCGCCCGCAGCGCCATGAGGGATCCGTGAGGGCCATGCGGTGGACAGCGAGCAAGGAATGAAAGGCGGCGCCTCCGTCGTTATTCAAAGGCAGCAGTGCTGTGGGGAGAGGGGAGGACACAGAATACAGCTGTCTCGTCCTGCTGTAGTAGACGGGTCCACGCACAGGGGGAAGGGCATCCCCCCGCGCCCCAAACGCGGAAAAGGAAGGCGGGCATCAATATAAGTGGGTAAGGCTTCCGGTGTCGTGGATGTGGACGTGATGTAGCAGGATGCGCGTGCACGCGACAGTGGGTCACGAAAGACTGAATGAAGCCAAGTGTATCAAGAGCCCGGATCTGTGAGCCTGGAAATACGAGGAGGTCGCGAGACCGCCTCCCACCTCCCATCTCCTTCCTGTGCACCCCGTGCACGCTCATACACATCCGGAAGGGCCAGCTCTGCGCATACGCATGTGGGCGGGGGTCGCCATTCTGCTGCCCCGCCCCTCTTCCCAGCACCCGCAGATGCAGTGTTGCGCATCCTTCCGCAGGATTTGAGCGAGCCTGCGACAAGTGGCTGCAGTCCGAAGCCGCGCATTCGGCGCTGGCTTTGCTGCGGCGGGTGTCGCGACACCGCGCCTCCCTGCCCCTCCGGTGCGCCCCCTTGTCCGAGAGCCTAATCAAGGCGGCAGAGAGTGCTTGGGCACAAGCCAGCGCGCGTTCTGAGGGACGTCTGGGGTCCAAGACCACAACCGACCGATAGCACCCCATTGAGGACGCGCGGCGGCAGGGAACTCGCTGGGGACGAGCCGATCCCGTTCTTCGCGCGCGCACGCCCCAAAGGTAGAACGGGCGCGACAGGCGGATGGATATCGTCGTTCGTCATCGCGGGGGTCCACCCCGCATATGCGGCGTTCGCGCTTCCCGAGATCATGGCCGCGGGAGACTCAGCATGCCGACTGAGGCTGTCTGAGGGGGCGCTTCTTTCCCCAAAGCCGGTGCGCACGAGAGGACTCCGTTCCGAGGAACAAGCGGGCAGAGGTACGAGGAAGAGACGGTACGCTTCAGCAATTCGGGGGCGGGCGTGAGAGCGTGAGGGGAAGGGATGGGGGTGAGCAGGCGAGAGCATGAATGGGTGGGCGATGAGATACGCCTTGGTCGGGGAAAAGGATGGCGGGTACACGCAAAACAAACTTGAAGTATCCTCGGGCAAGTGGGACACAGACGATCGACCGTGCCTCCAAGCCCGATAGTTCTGCTGAGAGCCGGGTCCTGGCCGCGAAATAAGAGGAGATGGCTCCTCGTCCAATGATGCCACTCGTCCCTCCGCGAGTCCTACGTTGAGGGGGCAGGGCAGGCTGGCAGCGGTTCAAGGGCTCCCTCCCAATCGCTCGATATCCGGGTAATGAGGGCAAGGATTTTGACGCAAGTCGCGCAATTATTCCAAGACAAATACAGGCGCCCGCTACGCGGTGTTTTCCCGACGACGATGGATCTTCAGATGGCAGTTGCCCCCGACGTTTCGGAGGACGAGACGTCGAGATGGACGAACGGACACAAGCTCTTCCAGCGGCGCGGTCCGAACTTGGAGGTGTACGCGATTGCGAGTCTTGTGCGGTATTATGAGAATGTAAATGAGCCGTATTGCCTCGTCTACGCACCAGTGTGTAAATGTTCCATGTGTACGCATTTGTTTTCCCTTGGGCTTGACTGACCTGATAGCCTACCTTATTATATAAGCATCCTTTTCGGGTGAGCGGCTTCACGTAGGCACGCGGGAAATTCCCGATCACATCTTTGACAAGACCCCTCGATTTTGAAAGCTGTTGAACAAGGTGTTGAACATCCACTTTTCAACCGCAGAATCGTAAACTTTTGCTTTGAGCCCTAGTTTTAAGTCAGATCGCTCTGATATTTTGGCTACCCTCCCATTTTTGGATAATTCTATTTGGAAACCCGGTTTTTGAGTTTGTTATCCAGAAACCCGGTTGCTGGAAACCCCAGGTGATGCCGATCGCAGTGCCGGCCGATGCCGATCAACGTGCCGATTGAGTAGTACTGTGCAGAATAAATTCCCTGAACTGTGGGATGCTCACAGGAGGAAAGGAGAATTGAGAATTGTACTAGTACCGATTCACCTGCCAGACTTCTTCTGTGCCGGGGATCCATTTTTCTTTTATTATGTCATTGCTCAATGTTGGATGTGTGGTGCATGATGCTGTACATGGTTTGGGCATGTGGAACTGGTAGGATGACTGCATTGAGCTTCATTATGTTCTATCTCCCGGTTGAGCTATAAAAAGTGTGAGCCCAACAGGCTTTCAACGTGGGATCAAATGCAGGTTTGGTATTAATTGGTGTACTGTCCTGGCACACACCGGCAAGAGATCGGTGAAGTATAATACATTGCTCTGTAAGCACATATGGCGGTCAGAACCCGACTTTATTATTTCTGTATAAAAAGTGGTGTTTTGGCCATAAAAACGGCCGTTTTGGGTGTATAAATATAAATTTGACCAACCTGCACATTATCGGTGGGAGCTGGTTGAAAACTTTTTCAACTCCTGTAAGTTGAAAAAAAAAAAAAAAGTTGCCCGAGTTCAAGAAATTTTTACAAAACCATGTTTTGAAAATTATTTCTTGAGGTCCTTGAAACATTTTGTTCAACCCACAAATAAAAAAAGTTGGCGTCGAGCCCACATATAATCCAGGGGAAGGCTGTGCTAACCCTAATGATTGCCACGTGCGGGCCGACCTCCGCACATCAAAGCAAGCGGGAAGTTGCCGTAATGCGGCATTACGGGCATTACTAATGCCCGCACTGCTGTCTCTTGTCCCATAAACATGCCATCTCGCAGGAATATGTGCCTGTTCTGCACATCTTAGTCTGCAGGAAACCTACAAGACTCAAGTGCAGGCAACTTGAGGCAAACTTGGCCAAGGAGAATATACTGATGGCACTGCCACTGATCCAATTTGACAGGTGGCAAGTTCCGCGCGATCAAGTGCGTGCCCCACACGACAAAAGCAGACGAAAGCCCTGGCCAAAGTGCTTGATACACGGAGAATGACATATGCATGGGTAGCTGTGGTTTGTCGGGGACAGGGGGAGAGGCAACGGAGAGGGGTCTGCTTAGCAATTTGATCACTTTGATGGGATGCCGCGCTGCCGAAAATAATTCCTATACAACGAGATTGGCGGGTACGGGAGATCGGCCCGCGCACGGCAATCATTAGGGTTAGCACAGCTTCCCATGGATTATATGTGGGCTCGACACCAACTTTTTTATTCATGGATTGAACAAAATGTTTCAAGAACCTCGAGAAATAATTTTTGGGACATGGTTTGTAAAAATTTTCTGGAGCTCGGCCAACTTTTTTTTTCAACTGGCAGAAGTTGAAAAAGTTTTCAACCAGCTCCCACCGATAATGTGCAGGTTGGTCAAATTTATATTTATACACCCAAAATGGCCGTTTTTATGGCCAAAACACCACTTTTTATACAGAAATAATAAAGTCGGGTTCTGACCGCCATAAGCACAGAGGTTAGTTGACTGACTCTTGACGAACAGTCAGTTCGACTCGGTTGGCATTTTTGACACTCCGCTGACGGCTTGATCGCCGTCAAGTTATTCCCACAGGGCTTCTCATTAACCTTTGGCAGGGATTTCTACGGAATTTCCTAATGCGGCAGGGTTTCTGCCCGCAACCGGGTTTCCAAATAGAATTATCCCCCATTTTTATATATAATATGTGTGCTCAAAATAAATTTCCCTAGGCCGAAAAGAATAATATAAATTATGATGAGGATCAATGATATAATTGCGATTACTCACTGCAAACTTTTATCGCCGAAAAACATAGAGGACCCTCCGGCCCGCGATCCGGACGCCTGCCTTTTGGAGTTCACCGGTCAATACAGTCCAAACTTAGCGGGTTCTTTCCCACCCAGCTCCCACATTCCACCCAGCTCCCGCATTTGTATAAAGGCTGGAGATGGACACCCTCTCAATGCTTCACCCTACATACTTGCACTTCCAGATCCAATGGATTCCGACACCAAGTCCCACCTTATTGAAACTGGCCGCTCGCAGCCAGCGACTCAGTCTCAGCATTTCTACTCCTTCAAATTGGAATCGCAGCAAGAGTACGAAGAATCCAACACCTGGACCCTCAGGCTCAAACGCATGCTAATCATCGGTAATATCGATTATCTACACGCTTGCATTTCAGCGCACATATTATAGCACCAGTGGCGCTCCTCCTTTGCGCCATAATTTTCATCTTCGTGGTGGCGGAAAACATTTTTGGAGCGGGCCTTCCGTCACCAAGTATGTTTTGGCCTCACAGCACTTGTTCGCAGGACTTATTTGCGATCCAGGCATTCTCCAGATCCTCGTCGCCCTTTGGACCGACATAACGTTCATTTTCCTTGCGCTATTGTGAACCCCAACTGCGTCTTTTGTCTGTTGACCATGGTTCACTGTTATCTCAGGTTGTACTCGAGCAGTCGGCGCGAGTCTTCAGGCAGTATGAGTCGCACCGCTGGACAGATGTGCGTCCTGGGTTTCTCCTGGATTGGTACGCAACCCTGGATTATGCATTGGCCTTTCATTATTAACCTTTCCTTCTCCTTTCTGACGCCTAGTGTTCTCGTCAGCATATGTTATCTACCGTCGGGCTGCGGACAGTTACGTGGAACCTGTACCCATACGGGTCACGGTACCGCCCCAGGTGACGGCTTGGCGGCTTTCCAATATCGCCGATGGTGAAGGATCAATAAAAATCTAGACTCGCGTCACTGGCATATGTCATGTACTTCTTTGTGGAATTTTGTCTTGTTCAATGCAAGTCCCCTAATTGCAAACCTGTAAATTGGCCATCGCTATCGAAGAATCGATTCGGGAATTCATATGACAGTAGTAGTTGGCAAGGACGTATTTTGTTGTTGGAATTCGCGTTTTTGAACATGCGAAGGACTGGAAATATAATGGCCAAACGGACGACTCGATCTTCCAGATGCCTATGTTCGACCCGAGGGCAGCAATCAACTTCGAGCCGTCAACAGAGGTTACAACACTTCCAGCACCGCGCCAGTCGAAGAAATCCCACTTCAAGTTCTTCGATGCTCTGTAGCCGAAAATGCGTCCCCCAGTCGAACTGAAGAAGAGATCACCGCGCGAGGTATATTGGACATTGAGAACCTCGAGGAAACCCGATCCATCGCCCTCGATCTGCCAGTGCTGTTCGCTGTCCCCAGAGTCGACATTGAAGACCCTCAGGGTGCCTCCAGCTGCCCCTGCGGCGAGACGAAGGCCATCAGGCGAGAATGCCAGCGTGCGAACCCAACCCCGGAAGCCACTCAGGGTGTGGACGAGCTCCCCGGTGGCGACGCGCCAAACGCGCACCATTTGGTCCCCTGCGCCGGCGGCGACGAGTGTACTATCAGGCGAAAAGGCGCCGGCCCAACTCTGGTTCCTCTCGCCTGTGAGGACTTGGAGAGGCGCTCCTGACTCCATGCTCCAGATGCGCACGGTTCGATCCCAGGAAGATGTCGCGACGACCTTGTCGTCGGGGCTCGTCTCTGCCCACACGATGGCGTCAGTGTGGCCGGAGAAACGAAACAGCTCCGAGAGAGTATTGACGTCGAGAACGGCAACGTTGGTGCGGTTCGGGAGGTAAAGGAGCGAGCGTCCGTCACGGCTGAATGCGCGCGCCTCGAAATGGGGGAGTTCCCCGAGGAAGGCGCGGCCGTTGCGCACATCCACCATCGTCTGGGCCGCGAAAATGATTTCGGTGATGTGCGCCTGCAGCTTGGCAGCCTGCAGGTCCTCCGCTGACCAATGCTGCAGGAGAACGGGCGCTGCGGCGGAAGCCGCCGCCTTGGCGGCGTGCTCCAAATCGGCCGTATTGTGCTCGGGGACTTCAAGGTCCCACACTCTAACCAGGGTCTCCGTGTCCCGGCCGTTGATGGAGGAACCTGACGCAAGCAGGCGTCCACCTGGGTGGAATTCGAGCGTGCGGATATAGCCGGTGTGTCCGCGCAGAGTGTGAAGAAGCTTCGCCGTAGCCAGGTCGTAGACACAGATCTCGCGACCGACCACAGCTGCGACCAACGTATTGTCGTGGCTGAGCGCTACGACACTCGTCTTGTCACTGTTAACGAGGATTCTGCCGAGCTCGGACACCCAGGGTTCCGAGGCTGCAGGCACGCCGTTCTGCTGAAAGTCGTCTGCTAGCGAATGCTTCCACCCCGTGAAGAAATCCTGCGCCGTGACCATCCGCATGGTGAGAGATGGGGAGAGAGAGAGAAGATTAAGATAATCGGCTGCGAGTCAGATTTCCACGGACTATGATCCCTGTCAAATTCTTGTGCGAGCGATGAGGGCATTCCGAGGAAGCATCTTGATGAAGAGGCATTTATATTCCGAGGAATCGTGCCGAGATGTGCCTTGGCGTTAATGTGGACAGCCTCCCAGTGAATCCGTTAGTTTGCTAATGATTTTGCACTGGTATGGGCATAAAGCGCCAACGAAAAAAAAAAAAAAGTGGACTGAAAGTAGTTGACGAGCTACACCGAGTCGATAGAAAGAGAATCGAAAGGCAGAGGACGGAAGATGCAGTGAATATCCAGGTGATGCTTCAAGTTGGCGTATCAGAATCAGCGTCGAAGTAGATGGGAGAACGTCAGTCCAGATTGTGGTTGCCTCAGGAGCTGGATTTGAGTCATTTGACACCATGGGCGTCAAAAATCAACTCAGACGCCGAAAGATGAGCGTATCCGATTAGAAAAAAAAACACTAGTCAGACTGGTGAAGGTCGCCTGAAGCATGCGGTGGACATGAGGGGAAACCATATACAAAAATCTTTGTCGTAGGGACGACATACCCTGTCACCGCGGGTCGATGAGATGCACGAACACGAGTTGAGGGGACAAGGCAGAGCTGGGAGAAAGGACGAAAGAGGAAGGAGCTTCCCGGCAACTGCCGAGGGCATCATGGCAATCGCATCCACCCGCAATCCAAACAAATTCCACAGTGCGAGCTGGAGACTCTATTCTTCGGAGTCCTCCGTCCTAGACACCGCCGTAACCCTCCTGTATCTTCCCATCCCGATTCGATTCGCCGATACCAGTTTTTACATAGGCTCGATAGGCCAAGTGCTCGAGCCTGAGGCACAATAAATATGTCGATATTCATCGTATCATGGCGCGAGTGCATCGGTGTACGCTGACTGCTGGGGATCGCCCTTACAAGCACGGATCCACGACACAGGTACGCGCATTCGAGACCTTACTGACTTGCTTTTCACAACTATCCATCCTATGCTCTACCAGTAGTGAGCCGAGCTCGCTGTACGGATCCAAGACCGCACTGGTGGGCATGACCCCGGGCTCCCAGTGCGATGAAGGCGTCCAGCTCGATTACAATGCCGCTCGGGAGCGCACCCTCGACCTCCCCGTGCTCAACCGCATCCTCTCTGCTTCGCCTGCCGAGCATCCTGCTGCGCGGGTGGAAATGCACGCGCCCTCGGCAGCATGCGCGTTAGGTGTAATCTCCTAATGAGCCCCTCCTCTGTGTCTATTCTATCTGTGCACAGGACGCTGACCCGCGCGCGCAGCGATGACCTGCGCCAAGATGCACGCACTGCCCCTTCATCAGAGGCTCGTCAACCTACTCATGTCGCGCGGGTCCTCCTGGTCGACACCGAGGGCTGCGAGTAGGGCTCGAATCTACGTCACAGTAGGCGCGCCTCGGTCGCACGCGCACGTACTTCCACGAGTCTGTTGCAAGAAACTACAACTGCATAAGATGTGTATGGCCACGCTTCCCGGCTTTTGGAGGCACGCTCATTGCGCCCCCCAAGCCGCGAGGAAGGGTTGACAGATTTCCGAACGGCGCACCCGCGGCGTGGAGTTTGTGGATTGACTGCTCGTTGGAGCTCACTAGCGCGCCCGAACGGCAAGATTTCGGGTCCGCGATCCCTCCGGTAGCCTCCGGTGCCAAGGCGAAACGACTCGACGAACGGCTTGACGATGCCGCCGCGTGTAAGCTTCAGGAACGGAGGCTTTTCACGTGCACTTGCAATGTCTGGATTACGAATTCCCCGCTTTGACTCCTTCCTCTGTGTGCTCTCCTGGATATGCAAGCGCCCGCCACAGTGCCACGGTGCGCCCGCCGGTACCCTCTGCGACAGGAGATGCTTCTCCGGTGAGCCCATTACTTATTCGCGGGAAGCCCCAACTCACTGCGCGTACTCTCAGCGCGCTGCAGGGTACGTACACTGCGTATTCTAGAAAGCACGACATCAGCGACGCCGCCGTCGTCCTCTTCGCGCTCGCGTGCGGGCAGATCATGTACGCCTTCACGATGTGTCCAGACACGCTCTCGCGCTCTTACAAGAACTGGTGTGCCCCTCCGGTCTTCTTCCTCCGCGTGCGTAACGCTGACCGCGACGCAGGATCATGGGCGCCGCCGGCCAGTGCAAGGACGGCGTCCAGCTCAACTACCACGCCGTACGGGAGCACGCGCTCGACGTCCCCGCACTCGACCGCATCCTCGCGCGCGCCGATACCACGCCCGCGAACCGCGCGGCCCTCGTCGCGCTGCGCGCCGCTGCCGCGATCGCGCCCCCGCGTTACGCCCCGTGCGCGGCGATGCACCCTGCGATCTCGAGCTGCTTGACGTTCCCGCTCGTCCGCTTCGCGGACGTCTTCCGCCGGATGCTCCCCTTCCAAGCCGCGCTGCACCTCCTGCCGAGCATCCTGCTGCGCTGGCGCGTGTTCCACACGCACCCCGCGCGCGCGCTCCTCCACGCGGCGCTCGGCAGCGCGCGCAGCTCCGCGTTCCTCGGCGTGCTGGCCGTCCTCTACCAGTGTGCGTCCCCCTTCGTTCGGGTGTATGGATGCGGAGCTGACGCGGACGCGCCCCAGCGACGACCTGCGTCAAAACCCAGCTGCACGCGCGGCTCGTGGGCGGGCGCCTGCCCCCGGGGTTCGTCGAGCTGCTCGTATCTCCGGGCTCCTTCTGGGTGCCCGGCTTCGTCGCGGGGCTGGCGTTGCTGGTCGAAGAGCCGCGCCGGCGCGCGGCGGTCGCCTTGTACGTCATGCCCAAGGGCTTCGTGAGCGCGTGGACTGCCCTGCATGGGCAGGAGCTGGCGCAGAACTGAGCCGAGGGCGCGCTGGCAGGGATCGCAATGAGAGTGGGGGTGGTTATGGTGCGTCTGTCTTCGTCCCCCCTCTCTTTCCAGTCCGCATATACATGTATACTAATTCATCGGTGCAGAGCAGGACCTCGCGCACCTCTCGTGGCTGGTCCGCAGGAATGTGCACCAGTACATCTGAGCCGAGTTATATGTATGTACAGTGAAGATATAATGACCTACTTAAAAAGTATATTATTGAATGCGGATAGACAAATCAACGATGTCGCTGGCTCGTGCGTGCTGCTGCAAGGCATCATGCCCGCAACTCGCGTCAAGGATATGTACTTGAAGCAGCACCCTTGCTGTCCTCAGAAAATGACCTGGCGAGCACGCGATTGAGAGTCGAGACGACACGGTGTGGCAATGGGGAATGGGAATGGCAGAAAGAACGCCAGGGCTTGCGGCGTGGCTCGGGCAATCCTCCTCCGCTCCAGATACGGCGACCTCGTACGTGAGATTTGATTGCCCCCTTCTCTGGCTGACTTCGCACATCGCCAGACATATCGAGATTTCAAGACATGTCTGGTTTGTCGTAAAATCCAAGCAAATTTTACGAGGTGCGCCGTCCTTGGTAGATCTTCATTGAATAGAGGTATATTAAGAATGCTTCCCAATGCTTCACTGTCATTGCTCATCGACCTTGAATAGGGGCTGCTCCCGTTCCTCCCCGTAATCTTATCTTATCTGATCAGCAGATATACCTTAGACGATGGATTATTAATGGTCGAAGCGGAAAAACGGCCTGCTGAATCAGGTTCCGATTAATAATCGTCCAAGGTATATATACAGTGTTGAGAGAAACATGTGTGGGCACTTTCTTCTCGCGATATGACGATCACACAGAATCTCGCTGCTCCTCTTGTCGCCGTCGTTGGCGCTACAGGTTATCAAGGTGGAAGCGTCATCAAAGCCCTTGAAGAATCGGACAAGGCATACCGCATCCGCGCTTTCACAAGGGTCGATACCAAGCCCTCGGCCCAACAGCTTGTCGAGAAGGGTGTGGAAGTAGTTAAGATTTCGCTCGTCATCGAGAACACGGAGGAAGTCCATAAGGTATTTTTTTTTGGTTTCTTTAGATGGCAAACGTTATAATAACATTAGCTTCTTTTCTATTGTAGGCATTTGCCGGGGCGAACATGGCTTTCGTGAGTCCCATGCTCGTTCCTCTCCGCTTGTCAGATTTTATGTGAATTCAGATCGTGACCAACTTCAATGAGCATCTCGACATGGAGAAGGTGCGGTTGCCACTGTTTTCGTTGAAGGCAGACTGCTTACCATTCGTGCGAACAGGAATTATCCGAAGGCAAAATGCTCCTCGATGCTGCGAAGGCTGCGGGGGCCAGCCGCGTCGTCTGGTCCGGACTGGCCTCCGTCAGTAAAATCAGCGGGCAGAAATTTGTGCACGGGTATCACTTTGACAGCAAAGCAGCCGTCACGGACTACGGGCGCCAAACTGGTGTCCCATTCGTCGACGTGCAGGCTGGATTCTACGCGAGCAACATCCTCGAACATAATAAGATGATGCTCACCAAGCAGGACGACGGGACATTCACGCTGGAGTGGCCGACGAGGCCCACGACGGTTGTGCCCCTCATCGACGTCCCCCGCGACTACGGCTTGTACGTGCGCCACGTCCTCGAGCTGCCGGTGTTCCCCGTCGGCGCTGAAGTCCTCACCGGGCAGAATATCACGATCCAAGACCTCACCCTCCAACTTTCGCAAGGTGCGTGCCAGCTCTTGCCAAAATTGACAGGTTACCGAACGCCCAGCAGCCACCGGGAAGAAGATCGCGTTCAAGCAGATATCGAGCGAGGAGTATGAGAACAAGGCCCAGAAGCTTGGTGTTCCGCCGCATTTTGCGGAGGACCTGCGGGAATGTTTCCAGTGCTTCGACGAGTTTGGCTGTGAGGAACTCTAAAGTTTGGTTTCGCAATGCGGAAGACTGATCCTTTTGCACAGATTACGGTGCGAAACCTACTGCGAGTTTGGATGGACTGGCGAGGAAGCCACATACATGGACCGAGTTTGTTCAGACCGCTGATTGGAGCAAAGTTTTGGCGTAATCTACTATAGCGACCCTATCCTCCGACGTGCCCAATATTATTGCATACAGTGTTCTAAGAGATAATTGCAGACTCAGTGAGTGGTATAAACAAGCAAACTTCAACCACAGTGCTCCGTCCCTATCCTAAACTTGGCCAGCTGGAGGATCGTTCTATTTGCCTGTCCCGCTCGTGCTTCTCTTTTGTGCTCTCGCGATTTTAACCGCGTTGTCCTTCCCAACAACCCCTGGCTCCCCGCGCATCCTCAAATACGGACTTGAACTCCGCCGACGCGTCCTCAACAGTCCCAGTCGCTGCGAAGGGCGTGCTGAGGCCCTGTACAGCGTCGTTCTCTCCTTTGTTTGATTATCATAAATGTAGAAAGCTGTTGAGTCCATAATTGCATCATGACAGCGATTCGTGAGACAAGGTCGAAGGGAACATGAAGAAAGAGTCTCGGCAACACCCGGTGTTGCTGATCAGTGATCATGTTCGGAAATCAGGCCGTGGTCGGCTCTCTCTCTCATCTCATTTGAAATCTCACTACAACCAGGTTACCAGCACCATGCTTCAATGCTAACGCACGCTCCGACGACCATGGTCCCGAAGCCTCATTGAAGGAGAAAATCGGCTCCGGGCAGAAAACCACGTGTGAGCTACGGAGTTTCCTGTTGGGAAAGTCGTAGACACTGGTATTCTTGATGTTGCTTGTAGACTTATGAGACCAAGGTTGAGTTGGTAAAGTCTACGTGTTGAACAGTAGAATACCGACTGCTAAACTACTGAGAGTATTTATACCTATCTAGGGATCCTTCGGATCCGTAGGTAATGACTCCTAATGAGTCATACTGACTATCTATGACTTAAACTAAGTAGAAATGAGTAAGAAAGAAATAAGAAAGAGAACCGAACCGAGAAATGACTAATCTGCCCAATCGGGCCAGTGAGCACGTGGCGAATCCTTACATTCGCCCTCGAGGATCGCGTAGCGGTCATCCCCAAAGGATGCCACTGCTCATGGGAACTATGGGCAATATTCTTCCTCAGACTCGGAATCCTCCTCCCCGCTTTCCTCAGAGCTATTCCCATCGTCCGAGCTGCGCTCCCCATTATGACGTGACTCGTACTCGGAGCCAAATTCGGAGCTGTACTCTTCATCCGAGCTTCTCTTCTCCGAATGGTCCTCGTATCCTTCCCAGGACTTCTCGTATCTGGCCGCTCCGACCGAAATCTGGGCCTCTTTGCCATCATGCTTCTGCCAACAATTCTGGGTCCGATGTCCGACCTTCTTGCAATTGAAATATCTCCCTTCTGCCCTCAATCGGTCCTTATCCTCCTCTGACAAGCGTGCGCCCGAGTTTATCTTCGACTTCGCGCTCTGCTTTGTGCCCTCAGAGTCGGTTCTAACCCTGAACTTTTCCGGATCTGTCGTTCCAGCCTTCTGTGATTCCGTCTCCGAATCGGAGTCTACTGGTTCGACTAGATCATCATCTGTGTTCCCATCCTGGCACCCTATCAATTCTTCGTGAATCACAGCCTCCCTGGATTTCTCGAATCTCAAAGCCCACTTGACTAATTTGTCAAGTCCCGAGTCTTCCGGATTCATCCCTCTGTCCAGCCACTTGAGCCGGATGTACTGGCTGACACCATCCCAGAAAATCTGGACTAATTGTCTCTCTGTTACGTCTGGGAACCGTTCTGCCAATGACCGGATGTCACGGCTGAAGTCTCGGACAGTATTCTCAGCCTGGCGCGCATTCATCAATTTCCTCCGCAACCGAAATTTAAAATCGGTCGGGAAGCAGTATTCGAACAACGCTCTATAGACATCTTTTACCGTCCATTTCTTCTGGTCCGTGGCGACATGGTTCATGAAGAACTTGCTTGCTGCTCCACTCATGAAATTGACCATTAACTTCAAGGCGAACTTATCTTCTAGCCCAGTCAATTCAATCCATGTATCAACTTCGTACGTCCAGTGGTCAAAAATGTCGAGGTCAGGCTTCGCATCCCACACAAAGGGAGCCTTGATTTTGATTCCCGCCATCGCCTTCCTTATCCGCAACACCTCTTTCTGTCGGCGCACACTCTTCTTCTTATTCTCACGGGCTCTTTTTTTAGCGGTGCGCGACTTCTTCTTGCTGCGACGGCTATTCCCCGATGAGCTCTCATCTGAGCTCGAACTGGAGTCTGTTGAACTCCCTGAAGAGTCAGAAGAGCTACTCGGCGACTCGTCTGATGAAGATGGCTCTGGAGAACTCGGTGGGCGCCCACTTCCTTCTGTGGTTGCTCTGAACCACCCGCCCTCTGGTATTTGCGACGATGCTCGCATATAATTACCCATTCCCAAAGCGGTGGATTTCTTAGCCTCGGGGATTTGCTCTGCCGATTTCTGCGGGTGCGACGCTTCCCTTTCCAGCTTCTTCGGCTCCTCAGCCTTCTTCGCGCGCGATGGCTCCGCAGTTTTCTTTGCCTGCTCCATCTTGCGAATAAATTCAGCATATCCAGCACTTAATTCGCTTGCTGCTATGCCTTTCTTTTTCCCAGAGCCTGACCCAAGCTTATTCTTGACAGGTTTAATCTCTGGTTCTTTGACTCTAACCGCCATACAGCGTACACGATCAAAAACCTTGACTGTGGACAGGCGGATGGGCGCTAGAAGATCGTCATCTTCCTGCGATTCCGTGTTACCAAACCCAATGCCATTTCCCGGCATGTCCAAGGGATCCTCATCCGGACTCAAACCGCACGAGGTGGGTGTAATTTCATAGTTGAGATTCAACGGCCCTGACCAACACTTGGTTCTATTGACCGTGATCCGGGGCAGGCTTAATGCGTCCCCGGCCATTTCACAATGGACTTCAGATAGCGAGCCCCCGCTCTCAGCTATTGGCGAGCTCATGCTCCCAGCCATCGGCGGGCCCCAGCTCCCAGCCGCCGGCGAGCCGTCGCTCAAGCCATAAGGTGAGCAGCCGCTCCAACCTTCTTCCGATGATTCCATAAACTCTGAATCTAATCGGGCTCCATCCACCCTCTTGTCATGAGGTGGAGAGTTAACGCTCACCGCGTTTCGATCTGTAGCCGGAGCGCTTCCCTCGGGAAGCTCGCCCTCCGCTACGAAGACTACGGCATCCACTTTCGAGAACGATGCCCCAACTTCGGCCACTTCTCCCGAAATATTCTTCGGCGAAGTCCGAACTTCTTGCGCGGCCGAAGCGTACGTCTTCCCGCGTGCATGTACCATTTTATCAGATGGTCTGGTTTGAACCGCTGGTTCCGTGCGCCAGCGCTTCAATCGGATGATCAGTCCGATTGTGTAAAACACGAGAAAAATTGAACTCAAAAAAAGTGTGAGCTACGGAGTTTCCTGTTGGGAAAGTCGTAGACACTGGTATTCTTGATGTTGCTTGTAGACTTATGAGACCAAGGTTGAGTTGGTAAAGTCTACGTGTTGAACAGTAGAATACCGACTGCTAAACTACTGAGAGTATTTATACCTATCTAGGGATCCTTCGGATCCGTAGGTAATGACTCCTAATGAGTCATACTGACTATCTATGACTTAAACTAAGTAGAAATGAGTAAGAAAGAAATAAGAAAGAGAACCGAACCGAGAAATGACTAATCTGCCCAATCGGGCCAGTGAGCACGTGGCGAATCCTTACACCACGGACCCACGGTAAAAACGACGTCTACTATCCCAATTCCTCGCTCATACGTACACGCGCACGCGTTATGGCCTCCAGCCGCACTGCCAGCCACCACCTCCCCGTATGACACTACTAGCCTGAATAAGTATAGCGGCGACCGAGTCGGACTTCAATTAATTTCGGACGACGTTCATCAGTCACTCAATGCGCTCTCACCAGACTTGTGCCAGACTCTTCTGGATCGTGGCTAATTAATGGCGCTACTCGCTACAACCGACAAATACGAGACTGAGATTAATATTGTCATCGATCCTCAGTGGTACGAGGCCTCTGTCTAACACGCAGCAGATTTTCCTCCGTTTGGCGGAAGTACGCCGGGGATCTCAGGATGAACCAAGGCCGGAAGAGAACACCTGAAATCACCGTCATTTTGGGTGAGGTTTAAGCTTTCTTCATATCAGAAGCGTGAAACTAATGCCACAGGCAGCGGCGAACAAAAGGAATCAAATAACATCGGGTGTGCATCTAGACACGAAACTTGAAGGAAACACCGCCTAGATGGATGCACCTCGCTTCCCAGAAAAGTAACTGCAAGATCAAGACTATAACTATCGAAGCTAACGCAAAGGAGAGGGGCACGACCTCCGAAAGACTCTCAGATAAGATCGGCAGCCACGTCTCTTACTCGCATGAACCCCGAAGGCGACCAACGCCTTGGGAGTACTAGTCGCGGGGATGCAGGATTAACGGCCTGGCTCCTGAGCATAAAAGCCACAGTACCTTGAACTGAGTGAACTGAGAAATGGATCAGCTAACACTGCGGTCACGCTTCTTCAATCACTACTCGAACACATTCGTGGTTCAGGCCTTCTTCAAGTACGGTCAGTTTCGAGCTACGGTCTTGCTATGTCCAGTTAACAGCGTTATTACAGCTCGATCTGTTGCCTTCGAAGCACTTCGTCAAGGCCTTACCCGAGGGCAGCTGACAGTTGAGGATGAGGAGGGGAAGCATGTCTTTGGAGAGCGGCAGCACCCAGAATTGATGTCTATCGTACGTCTGACGGTCCTCAACAACGCTATGTGGGGCCAAATATTCCTTTCGCACGACATTGGCTGTAGGTTCTTTCCCCTTGGACAGTAACTCATGACACTGAATTGAGTCCAGTTGCAGAGGCGTACATGCAAGGCCACTTAGAAGTTTCAAGTCTCAAAGACTTGCTCAATGTATGTATTCACTTGGAAGCAGAACTGCTATACCTAACTGGATCCAAATGTCAGCTGTGGCTGGATAATCAGACCGGCCTCGGTGCCATGTCTTCGGTCCTCAGCTCTGTGTTGCAGTTCACGTCGTCGATCATAAATAACACTATCTTCAGGCAGAATCTTGCCATGGCTAGGCAAAGTGCAGTTAGTATTAATATCCTATTCCAACCATGATCACATTCTTATAAGCATTAGGAAATTTCTTATGACGTCTCAAACACTTTTATGGAGGTAAGTCTCTACTTGAACATACCGTATTTTCTTGAAGACATATTGACAAGTTCGTGGTAGTGTTTTTTGAGTAAGGAGATGATGTATAGCACGGCGCTTTGGAGTGATGCCGAGCACGGACCCCGCGGCGACCTTACCTTTGGGCCCACAGAAGGAGACCTTGAAGATGCTCAGCAGCGAAAAATTCAATATTTCTTAAAGAAAGCACGACTTCGGCCTGGTGACCGCCTTCTAGAGATTGGGTCAGGTTGGGGAGCAATGGCTATCGAGGTATAATTTACTTGAATGCTTTGACAAAGTTGACGTCCCTCCACAGGCGGGTCGTATGGGATGTATCGTCGACACAATAACTTTGTCGAAAGAGCAGAAAATTCAAGCGGACAAGAGAATTGCTGATGCTGGACTCTCTCAATCAGTCCGGGTCCATCTTTGTGATTATCGTGAACTGCCGCCTTCTTTTGAACACAGTTTCGATGCTTGCATTAGTTGTGAAATGCTTGAGGTAAGTAAAATCCATTTAAGTATGCTTCACCACTGAAACCACGGCCATGACAAGGCTGTTGGCTATAAAAACTATGGAGTCTACTTCAAAACCATCGACTGGGCCCTCAAGACAGACAGAGCCACTGTTGTGATATCCTCAACCACTCAGCCAGAATATCGCTACTCTGAGTATCAGTCAGTTTACTTGGTAGCTGGCCAGCCTAATACTGAATGGATAATAGGCCGGAGGATTTCGCCCGCCGTTACCACTGGCCTGACAACTTTGCCCCCAGTCCCACAAGTCTCGTCTCAGCTCTGCAGGCTGCCGTTCCTAGAAAATTTGTGGTCTTCTCGATTGAGGATCATGGGTTCCGTGGGTTTTTTGAAAGTCAATAATGCTATTACTCACCGTGAAATAGACTACTGCAGAACACTTCGGGAATGGGGACGGTTCGTCTAGTGAGCTCTCGATACCATTCTGGCTAAGCACATGGGACAGGCGCTTTCAACGTAACTTCAGAGGCGAAGTTGTCGAGCATATGCAAAAGGAGTACCCTTTCCTTCGTGACCCACAGAATCTTGAAATGTTCAAGAAAAAATGGTTGTACCAGTTTGTGTACGCGGAGGTTGGTTATGCGAGGGCATACACATCGCTCCATCAGTTCGTATTCACCAGGCAGGTGAGTCTACGACTAGGTTCCTTCTTCAGTTCAGCATTGTGATTCGTGCATCAGGAGAATGTTTGTGAGCCGTGTGCATGATTCAATTATCAGTGCGATCGCCTGAATCCTCTGGAATGCAAAATCCGAAACTTGAACTGGACTGGACTGAATTCTACAGTTTCCTTATCTACTAGGTACGGGTAAGCACTCTAAATAAACTGGGATGGATCAATGTCCTATGCTTGATATAAATGTGCACAAATTTGGAGTTCCCCGGGCTTGGTAGATTTATCATGGTGCCGGAATCGCACAAGAGCAAGGCCACACTAAAGTAAAGTTGAATTCGAGCGGGCCTTAGAAAGTGTAATACGATGGCCTGCGGCGGACACCTGCAAGAGATACTGTCTTTTTGACACGACAGACAACTTGTAGTGCTGTCCATATATGATATTAATATGAAAATCTGCGTATCATATTATATTAGTATCATATTATGCCTTCCAGCGGCGTATCATATCCATAGTAATATATTAATATCGTATTATCCCGTATCATATTTATGGACAACACTATGTACTGACAAGAACCAGAATTTCAATCAGATCGAGGAACGAGCGAGGGAGTCTGTCTGTCAAGAGAGACAGAATTTCAATAGCTGCTAGCATTGGCTTAGGCCTAGGCAAGGAGACCAAGCTGATGAGTAGCGCGTCACGCTGGCACCCGGCCATGGCGACGGTAAGTACATGTTGGTCCGTCGTCGCGTCCGAAACGACGTGCAGCCTGCAGCTGCCGCACGATCGCTGCCATGAGGCTCGCCGTGAGCACGTTGAGGAGGATCGCGCCGCGCGGCGCCCGAGCGCGAGGCAGAAGACGGAGTGAAAACGGGGGGCAGGTCTCGCCTTGGAAGTACGTTGGAGGGTGCGAGAGGCGGAAGAACTCGATGCAACTGGCGCTGGACCCCGATCGCGGGAGGGCGTACGTGCGTGGTGTCGTGTTCGAGGAGGGTTGTCACGGCGTGAAGGATGGGGTGAACGCGTCCGCGTATGGCCCGGGCAGCGGCGCGACCGTTCCACGCGAGCGATCTGCCTATCTCCGAGCTGCCGCGCTCTGTCCATATATGCCCTGCTACTTCCCCGTTCTAATTACTTTAAAAATGATACTAAACTCCCGCATAGCCGCCATTGGGCGAGGTCTGTACAGGCACTACTCGGTCGCGAAACTGGTGCGGAGCGCGGTTTGGACGAGGAGCGAGCGATAACGCTGCGGAGTCGGAGAAGGTAGACGATGGCGCGACGAAAAAGGGTGTGGGCTGTGAAAAGACACAGTTAGCACACCTTGGGAAAGGGACGATGAACAGCGCACCTGATGGCGCGCCAGTCGAGGAAGAGTCAGTTCCGGGCCCGAGCACTGAAGAAGATGAGTATGTACGCGAGGTATTGAAGTGAAAAACTCACGGAGAATCCTCAGGCCAAGATCCTCCGCGCCGAAGGCGCTCCATACGACGAGGCGGTGCGGTACGCAGACCCTCAGACAGCGCAAAACGATCGTTGAAGGCGAAAGATGAAAAGCCGTCAACCGAGAAACTCTGAAATACACCGAGGCGCTATAGCCCAAGTCGTCGAGCATCAAAAGTCGGCGAAGAGGTCTTGAATCGAAGTCAGATCCCAAGGTCGCTGAGGATGGCATGACCGCCGCCACGACAGACAATGAGCGACGCGTCGAAACGAAACCATGCCATTTCCGTGCCTCGCTGCGGCGACGCGTTGGGTCGATGGCATAGTGGTCTCAGTGCACGGAGTCGGGAGCTGGACGAAAGATCGCAGGAGGGAAAGAAGGCTGGCTGGGGGAGCGTTTCAAACTCCGCCTGATCTCCGTTGGAGATGGTCCGTGCGCGCAAGGCGTCCTTGGCGCCAAGTCCGTATTCCTCTATACTAAAAGACGCATAATTTCTTTCTGCGGACAGAGGGCCAGCAGATATGAACCAAACTTGGGTAGATTTCGGCAGATGTCGGCAGATCCCGGCATAAGAAAATTTCATCACTGAACCTCTCAACCGTGACACTGACGCTCACTGATGGTACACTCTAATAACTCAATCGTCTCAATGTACTGACAGCCGGACTGCGCCCTGAATCAAACTTCAAAGAGGGTGACCCGGGCCTGGTGCCACTGACAAACGGTAACTTTGACTCATGCCCTCATGCCTCGGCCGTCCGCCGGATCTCGAAGATTTTATTAATAAAGGAATTCAGATATGAAGCTCGGCGCCGTGTAATCTGCCTGGATCGCGCTACCAGCCAGCGGGTCTACATACAAGAAATTCCTGCCTGGGGAAACCGTGTTTCAGTCGCATCGCCGCAGTAGAAACTCCCGCAGGCGCTCACTCTGTTCTGCGGGACTTGGCTGTTCCTCAGCCAGTGCTCACGGAGACGGTGTGTGCCCTGTCGTGTTACAGTATTTCATCCATGCTTATCACCATTTATCGGTTCCACTGAAGTTTCACGCCGAGCGCCCAACCGAATTTTGAAATACCGGGGCCAATATCTCACTGTGGCAAATCCTAGTAAGTCAGCGCACCAAAATAAAACCAGCGGCAAGAGGTTAAATGATTCTGTATGACTGTGCTAGTAATGGAACCCAATCCCAAGTACCTGCTCCGGGATTTTGAATGGTACCGTTTGATCCTTCAACGTCGGCCTGGATAACCTGCGTACACGCTCCCAGACTCCCTGACGGATAAGGGTACAGATCCCCCTGACGACACCGTTTCTCATTCTGCGATGGCCACGAGGAACCTATCTTGGGCGAAATCCGCATTATATGGGATGCTCGGGACGGCCATGGCTGCGCTCCAAGTGCTTCAGATAACTAAGAAGGCTTAGCCTGCGGGACTGATCTATCACCGACTTGTCCTGGTGCGCGAAACGGACTACGAGCACTTCCAGGCCTCTTGATACTCAATCTACTCCGGTCCTGGACTGCAATATTGGCCGCAATAGGTCGAGCCCTGGACATCGTCGCTCGGTCATAAAATTATTAGCCGTCAGCGCTGATCACTCGTCGCCATATGCCCTCCAACACATCGACTTATCTGCTAACCCCGACAGCAGCTCTCTTACTGATCTGTGTGCCAGGCGGCCCCACATGCACATATTTCGGTCGCCGCTGAGACCCCGCTCATTCATCATTGGTATAGACGCTGAGCGCACTGGTTTAACCGCTAATCCCGATAGCAGCTCTCTGTGAACCAAGCGGCCAGTTTGGACATCGTCGCGGTGGTCAACTTGTGGCTTAGTTCGGCGGCGTTGCTGAGATACATCTCAGCGCCTCGATCTATCGTCAATCCCAGACAACAACTCTCTGTGCAGCAAGTGGTCTCGACCTAAACTCCCTCATCGCTCGGCCATAAACTTGTGACTTGGTCCGTCGCCGCCGCTGCAGATTCGTCGCTGATATGGATTTCGGCCGGATAGTGGCCCACTGTATCACCTAACCCCGACCACGGCGCTCTGACTACCTGTGTACCCAACGGCACTAACTTCACTGAAATCGGGAGGGGAATCGGGAGCATAACCACTTCATGGCATCGACTCGCATGCACCTGCACATCCTAATCCTCGAATGTTTGCTGAAATCGGGGTGAACTTGTTTCGAAAGCTCTCGAGGGGGACGTGCCAACCAAGGGACTCAATTCTCAGTTAATTCCATTTGTGGCGGCACGTTCCTGTTTCGCTTTTCGACAGCTGCGCCAAACCCGCCCTTCGGCTATATGGCGGGTTATGAATCAAATTATGCACGTCCGCATTGCCTTTCTCATTTTTATTTTTATTTTTTACGAGGATGGACTTGCGTGCCAGCCATATACGCATGTGGCACGAAGACCCGCCCGATGCCTGTATTGTGAAATGCACTAACGTACAGCTCTCTCGACGGAATGGTATAAAAACCCACTACCACTTCGAGTTGAAGGCATCGAACTCCGAGTTCGTTTAATCTCTCTCTCCTCCTTCACTCAAGCTTCATCTCAAGTCGCCATGTTCTCGCTCTCCACCGCAGTCGTCCTCAGTGCCCTCTTGGGCTCTGGGCTCTGTACCCCTGTGTCTGACCTAGTCGCGCAACTGCGTCTGGCCCCCACCGCCGTCGACCGCCTCAACGACTTGCCGAACGACAAGCAGGTACGCAAGGTGCCTACTGGGAGATTTCTAATGTTAATCGGTCTATCCTCAGTACACTTTCGACTTCTTCAACCCCCCGGGCGGCATTACTACAGGTGCAGGAGGCCACACCGTCGCGGCGACCTCTGCAAACTTCCCTGCAGTCGTCGGGAACGGAATTGCTATGAGTTCGTTCTATCCTACGTTCTCGCGGGCGCAAACTGACTGAATTTTTTGCAGCTATCGGATTCTTGGGCCCGTGCTCTGTCAACACCCCGCACACCCATCCCCGTGCGACGGAAATCAATTTCAGCGTGAATGGCACTTTGCGAACAGGAACGCTCGAGGAGAATGGTGCCCGGTTTGTGGTCAACGAGCTCCCGCCGGGTTCCATGACCCTATTCCCCCAAGGAGCGATTCACTTTGAGATGAATGAGGGCTGTGGTGTGTATGTTCCATTATCCCTTGGTGCACCGCTCATCCTTTCTGGGCAGACCCGGCGATGTTCGTAGCCGCGTTTAACAGTGAAGATCCTGGTGTCTTGCAAGTCGCTCAACGCTGTAAGTCATATTTTTTATTTTAATTGTAGAATGTCCTGACAAAATCGCATCGCAGTCTTCGGTCTTCCTCCCGACATCGTCAGCATCACGCTGGGGGATATTGGCGTTCAGGAAGTCCAAGGACTTGAGGCCAAGGTAAACCAACTACTACCGCAGATTACATTTGTCTAATTCGTCCCCGCCGCTGAAGATCCCGGACAACGTTGCAATAGGCACAGACGAATGCTTGAAGCGCTGCGGTCTCAAGCGCCCACCGACACAGCCCACCACGCAGCATCAACCCCGTGTCTCCGGCAATGCATTCCCCCCCGGGCACTGAGCTCGTTTCTGCGACCCTAGGAGTCAACTAGTCTAGTACAGTCTAATCCGCTTGTTTCTAAATTTTCGTACAACATGTATAGAATATTGTTTATCTAATCCAGCTTTACGGCCGTTCGGCTTTTCAATTTGTTCCTTTCTAAGTTGGTGTCGGCATATATTATATACTCCCAATGATATCATTCTGAATCAGAAATGCTTCCTCCCGTCGTGCCAAATCCCTCCTCAATTTCGAGTAGGACTTGATTCAAATTCTACGACGTGTTATCGAATATGGAAGATAAATAGTGCCAATCTCTTCTGTATATTGTTCGAAAACGACTTGTCGCCTTGGCTAGAGCTTGCTCATCGAGCTAACGGGTTTCGGGGATCAGCCACGACAACCATCTGTTCGACCTGGACCAGTTTTGTACCAGTAGTAACTGTTAAATCTTGGAAATAGATGGGTTGCTGTTCACTTCACTAGCAATTCTTGAAGCGGTCATCGGACAAATATAGCATCTCTCTTTCACCATAAAGTATTTATAATCTTGGTTCTTTTGTCGGCGACCAGCAAGTCCTCTTGAAATTTGGGTTTCAGCTGGATGAGCACCCCAGGATGGATTGTTCCTTGGCTGAAAAACTAGTGCAGCGTCGACGAGGGGATTTTACTTGATATGAGCCTCTAGATAGGTTGTAAGCAACTACGTCAGAATATGTGTAATAATCAGCGGAGATGACCGGGATTCATCTATGGTAGACGTAACTAGGGCTCTCACCCGTTCCCGTATCCCACGGGTTCACGGGCCGTTTTACGGGTACGGGTCCCGGCCGTAGAGCCATAGATTGGATTTCTCTGCGGGACGGCTACGGGACGGGTGTACCCGTAAACGGGTCACCCGTAACCGGCCGTTTACGGGTTGTACGGGTCAACCTATAAATGAATGAAATTAGGTAAAAGGAGCGGTGCGTACCAGCGTAAAGTGAACTCAAATATACTTTTGTGACCTCCGATAATTCCTCGGGCTTCACAGTTCTCATTGATAGTGTCCGTTTGCTAATGGCTGGTGTTAACGTCGCGACGTGAATTCAACATAGTCCTCGATCAGTGGTTTTCAAGAGCCAGATGTTGGTTTTTATATGTGTTGAGCAAGATTTGGGGGTTTTTCATAGTTGAAACCATCGATATTCGCAGCAAACGACGAGCTTGCTACTCTCCGCGGTCCCCATCAAAATTCAAGAGTTACTGCTCCCCGAGTCCCCGAGAAGATTTCACTAGGTCAGGTGTTTAAAACATCTATGGGAGCATTCTAACCTTCATTTCGGAGTGCCTCGCGTGCATACAGCGGTCCCAAGACGCAACCGAAATCCCCAAAAATGAAATGTGTGACCAGACCCGTCGCTACGGCCGTAAACCGTCGTACGGCCGGGACCCGGCCGTAGGGGCTCCCGAGGACTTTTTCTACGGGTCGGGTACGGTACGGGTCAGGCCAAAAACGGCCGTAAATACCCGACCCGTCGTACGGGTCGAACGGGTTAGAGCCCTAGACGTAACTCATTAGACGCAAGGAAATAAATTGTACATACATACCTTTGGATCCACTCGAAAGTGCGAAGAGATCGCCCTTTCGCCCGTAGATGCGGTGCAAAACACCGGATAGGGTCCTCACGACGGGCTTCAGCTGTAGTTCCTCGCGACGGTCTGGGCTGAGCCGCACGTCGATTTTTGTCTTCTGCGAGACCTTCCGGCGCGAGCGCAGCCTGATGTATTAGAGCGTGCTCAAGAGCTGCCTCAAGATGTGCTCCGCGTCCGCCGCCGCGACGAGCTTCACGGTCATCGTCGCGGAGAAGGAGCCTGCGACGGACAGTGAAGCAGCACCCAGCGGAGTGGCCTGCACAGCCCGCTCCCGCATGTTCGCGCTCACCGGTGTACTCTGCCTCGCGCGCGCTGGGCGCTGCGCACGGGCACAGCACGATCAAGATCGGGCGCGGTGTTGTCCTTAGGCTCGGCAGTATCGCGGGCAGCGTCGGCGCGACGCTCCGGGCGGCCAACAGCGGGGTGAGCTCCCCGGAGATGTGTATGTAGAGCACGATGTGAGATCTGGGCCTCCTCCCGCCGTTCACGCCCGCCTTCGGTGGGTCTCGGAGAGGCGCGTCCAGGTCTCCGTGACGTGCACCGTTCTGTTCCTACGGGGATTCTTCGTCGTGCATGCATATATCCGTGCGCGCTGATGCCCCAGCCGCTCGCAGCTTGCGAAGGACTCCGTCGGCCGCGATCTCAGAACTTGCAGATCTCCTAACAGTTTATTTGGGCCGAATTGAATTGGCGGCATACGTATGATGACTTATGGAGAGGAGCGAGGATACAGTGGCGATGTAATAACTTGAGGAGTTTTGGAATGGAGTACATGAGGAATGCGGATGTCGGTCGGGACGCTGGTAGTGATACAAATCGATGGTGGAACTGCTGGTGGAATTACAGTGGTACGGGAAGCCTTATAACGTATTGTCTCGTTTCACGCCCCTGCGGTCGGGTACATCAATCACGCTGCACAGTAAAGTGCGAGGAAGAGGTCACTCACACAAGGAGCACATGCTGCCCGCCCGCGCTCGCCGAGACGACGCGGTGTCCCCGCAGTGCCGTGTTCGCGACGCGCGTCGGCGTGTGTGCGTTCGAGGCGCTCCCGAGCCCGAGCTGGCTCGCGTTGCCCTCGCCCCAGGAGTAGAGCACGCCGTCTTCGTCCACCGCGAGCGTGTAGCGCTCGCCCGCGCTGATGTGCGCGATGCGCGTCGCGGAGGGGCCCGCCGCGTGCGGGAGCAGCGCAGGTGCAGGCTCCGCGGGCGTCGGCGGGGGCGGGAAGGCGATGCGCACGGGCGCGGCGACGAGGAAGTCGTCCCGCCGCAGCGGGTCGTCCGGCGGGTCGAGGGCTGAGACGTCTGCTTTGGGATCGTGCTCTAAGAGTCTAGCGCGCTCGGCCGCGTGCTCCGCCGCGAGCTTTTCCGCCGCATCCACCTCGGCATTGTGCGCCACGACGCACGGGTGATCGTCTGCGAGCCCCAGACGGTCCGCCCCGTAGCGCCCACACGCCCACACCGCGCCACTGTCGAACAGGAAGTGCGTGTGGTGTTCGCCGCCTGCAATCTCCACTACGCGTGCGCCGCTGTGGTTGTCGGGGTGCAGCGCCGCCACCTCCGTCGGGGCCGTGATGTGCGGTGCCGCGTCGTCCACGCCCGTCTGACGCATCTGGTTCAGGCCCCACGCAAAGACGGCGCCGTCACGGTCGATCGCGAAGGAGGTGTGCGTGCCCGCGAAGACGGCGACGACGCCACGCAGGGGGAGTGCCTCGGGCGTGAGTCCGTTCTCCTTGCGCCGCGCGAGGATGCGGCGCCCGAGCTGGAAGCTCGCGCCGTTGCCCCACGCGTAAACGGTCCCGTCGCAGGCGAGCGCGAGTGCGTGGTCCTCACCGCAGGCCACGGCACAGATGGGCTTCTTGCTGAACGCGGGGAGCGCGGTCGGGACCATAACCTTGTCCTTATGGCCCATGAATCCGAGGAGGCCGTCGGACTGCGGAGACGATGAGATGGCACAACACAGCGAAGGGGTAGAGCCTTACATTGAATGTTCCCCAAGCGCGCAGCTCACCCGTCTGGCTAATTGCAATGCTGAGGTTGTCGGATGCAGCAATGGCGGTAGCGCGGAATCCTTCGAGGCCCGGGACGAGTTCTGGGATGTTATCAGGCTTCCCGTTCGGGGGCTTCGTCAGACGGCCCAGGGCCAGCGAGTCGTTGAGGCCGAAAGACCATATCTAACGCGGGGGTGAGTTAATACCCAGTCTATATATAAACCAGAACGCAAAACACGTACTTTTCCATTGGAATCGAGGATGAGCGAGTGCATGCCTCCGGCAGCGACGCCCTCCAGTCCACTGGGACCCATAGTTCCCGCTATGACGCGCTCAAGGACCCAAGGATGTACCCGCGGGCGCATTACTTCCTTCTCCTGGCCATCGCCGAGTCCAAGCTGCCCTGCGTCCACCGCGCCATGCACGAGCAGAATGTGTTTCTCGGTCGATTGCGAAGGTCCAGGGATGGGATTCAGAGGAGCCGCTGGCGGGAGACGGGCGCGCTTTCGGGACCGACCAGAGTCATCAGCTACTTTTCGTTTCCTGGCTGGGAAGTGTCAGGACGGGCTCAGCGTGTTGAGCGGGGATTTAGACTTGATTTCGGGGTGGCTGCTGCTTTCTTTGCCATCGCGTTAGGCCAGTCCTAGGGTATGCTTCGCGGTGGTTGAGCGTCAAGGGTGGACTGCCACTGATGGCAAACATGCACAACTTCCCATTTCCTTCCAATTTCCATCTCATTTTTCAGAGGACTTCATGGCTGCCGCTATGCGTTGTGCCTTGCTTCTGGCCTCGTCGAAACCTATTCTGTGTAAAAGGGCTACATAAAATTGCTGAATTACTATTGCGCTAGCCTATGGTTTCCTTCAATTGTCCTCTGACTCCTCTCTCTGGCCGACTCCTTCGGCGCTATTTTCCTCCATTTTCCTCATTATCCTTCTCAGTGGTGTCAACTTCGAACATAAAAGCGCTCTCCAAGCTATGCATGCTGGCCAGCTGGAAACGCACCTCTGTCAAGTGAACTGGGATGAATACAGCGACTTCATACATTTTTGGATGTCACGGTGGGTAGGCTTCGTCTGAAAAAGCTCGTGTTTAGGAATCCGAGGACGAACAGGCAGTTCGCACTTGATTTTTCAGGCCTTCTCTTCGAATTTTAGCCAGAATGGCATATGGTTTCGAATGCTACAACGATCTCGAGGCGCTACATTCAAATCTTGTAGCGGAACTTTGGGTGGAGGTGCCCGAGCTGGGCTTCCTCTGCGGGGGTCAGCCCATACAGGCGGTGGTCGCGTGCACCGCGTTCGCGCTGCAAGTTCTCCCACTTCATATGCACCATCGTCCCGACTGTCAGGACGAGTACCGTGGTCATCCCGGCGAGGTTCAGCGTGTTCCCCCTGCGGTAGTCTGGTGCATCACTATTGACATACGTCCAGGTGCTCTGCGGGCGGTCAGCACGCACACCGGCCGTGGGGCAAGAGACTCACGACAATGCCCCCGAGGTAGCCGACCGACGAGACAACACCCAATGCCATGGCGCGCGCGGCGTCCGGGCCCGTGTTCACTGCGACGAGCGCCGGGCTGAAGGCGCCAAAAGGAAACGGACCTGGGCAAAAGGTAAGCGAATGCTACTGCAATGTTTGCGCAGTTATCACCTGCTGTTACGAGGAAGCAGGCGGCGTAGCGTGCGCGCAAAGACGTCGAGCCGACGAAAATAGCGTATGCTGCGTGAAACTGTCCGTCGGCCCAGCGGCTGGAAAAGAAGGAAGGCAAACCCACCGATTATGCCAACGCAGGCATGAAAGGCCATAAACGGCCCACGGGTATCCATTCGCATTGACAGGTACGGGCTGATTAACTGCACGACCGCAGCTAAAAAATATCTGTGTCGAAATAATTCAGGCCCTGCACTTCGAATAAAGGCATGTATTTTGACGCACGGGGGAACGGAGAGCAGCTGCTTCTGGACCGTCGTCTTTGTAGGAAAAAGTGTCGCGATCACAGTGGGAAGGAATACGGCAGCCCTGATGCAGTCGGCTTGTATGACCGTCGCAGAGACGTTTAACCCGGCTTACCCTTGGACGGCAATGTCTTCCAGCGTCGTCAGTAGGATCTGGCGAGAACGGGTGGAAGTGCGGCTCACTGACGAAGAAAAATCCGACGGCAACAAGCCAGGTCTGCCCTCGTTTACGAACAAATCTACGAGAAGTTGTCCTTGCTTACGTTGATATTTAACAGCCCTTGGCGGATGGTCTGCCTTCTGGTATGCTGCGCCTCCTCGTTGACCGCAGGGTACTCCGATTCGAGCCTTCCTACGGCGAGGATTTTCTCCTCCTCGGTCAACCAAGTCGCCTGCATGGGTACATCGACAATTAGGAGTAGGATACATATGGCCACCACGGTCGTGATCAGGCCTTCGATGAGCTGCAGCGTCAGATTTTAGTCGACAACTTCAGGTTTAGGATGGAGAACCGACAAAGATCTACGGCCGAATCGTGAGTCATTAATAAGTACATGAGCTGGCAACAAATAAAAGCTCACGTTCTGCCAGGACTTTAGCGAACCAATGCTACCAGTGTTCTTAACTTCAGAGTGTGTTTGGTTGGGACAAATGAGATACGTACCGGTCAATCCTGAGAATCCCCGATGCAATAAGACCGCCACAGGAAGTGCCGATGTTGGTTGAAGCGAGGACGAGACCCACTGTGCTGTACCTTTGGTAATAAATCAAAGAAAGATAGCTAGAAACGCACTCCTGATAAAAAATGAGGCCAATCAGCTTGCAAAAATCAGGAGCACGTACCTGAGAGTAAGCTCCTGGCGACGGTAGAATTTTGACAGAAAGAATGCAATTCCAACGTGCACTCCTCCTTCGAAGACACCCAGGAGCGCACGCACAAAACAAAACTCGCCGTAGTTTCGGACAAAGGCCGAGCACATGCAGCAGATTCCGCACCCGACCATGCATCCCGCAAGCCATCTTCCCATGCCGAAGTGCTTTCCGAGCAAGTTGCTGGCGCGGAGGGTGCGTCAGCAATTGGCCATGGAGGTCACAGGCTGGAAATCCGCACCTCGGGGTAACCACAAGTACATAGGTTGTGTAAAAGCATGTTAGGCTGCATTCGAACCCCCAGTTTAGGGAGTAATTAGGCCTTTGGTGGGTGCTAAAACTAACCCGATGTTATATTGGACGCCGTGAAGGCCAAGTGATCTGGTGCCAATCAACCCCATCTCCGTCGTGGGTTTAAGCAAAGATATCTACGTCTGAAGACCGGCGATAGAGGCGAAACCCACGTTGACACGATCCAGGAAGCAGAAAGCTGAGGATGCAACGATAAAATTACATCCGGAAGTGAAGTTAAAACAAGTCCCTTGCCAATTGAAAACGTACCGTCTGTTGCGAGAGAGATGAGCCACCGAGAAAATCGAAAGTCGCCCGGGCAACTCACTTAGTATACACACAAGCGGCAGAATCCTCTTATCAAATTTGGCCCGGAGTCGATTCTCCTCGACCGATCGCATGTCGTATACCGGTCGGATGAAAGAAGCGGCATCTTCTGCAGACTTTGCAGATGCTGGTGATTTTTTGTCACTATCAGACATATGCAAGGGATGTGTGTTGGCGGAGTAGGAGGCGAAGACCTTCGTGGATCGAAGACAATGCAGTGTACGCGATCTTCTCAAAATAGCGGGAGAACCACCTACCCGGTGACCTTTATGCCGGAGGTGGCCGTTGAGTGGTTACATGCCAAATGGAAACTTACGGCAACCAAAAGTAAAGCTAAACTATCGATCCGTTTTGAAGTTGTGTTCTACGCCCTTCGAATGTAAATTGCTGCTTGGATCAAAACTAGAGTTCACAACAACGCGTCGCGCTTGATCATGTGTCCGCACAACTTCTCATTTCATTGCAAGGTGACTTGTCAGATGCGAGAATTGTGATGCCATCAGTGGGCAGCCTTCGCATAGAGTTACTTGAGGCAAAACTAATCAGCCGGTACGATGCGGGCCCCCGCTCCGCTCATTTCCTCGCCGTGTGTTTTAGACGTGGATAGCCCACGTGCGCCCACCAATTTAAATAGCGCTATCCAGATCCCTGCGTTGCGATTCTAACGCGCTCATGACAAGGTACCAGCCAGCACCCCTCGACGAGGACCTGTATAAGGTTATCTTCCCGTATTCACCGTCCTCAGGCTTAATAAATACTTACATCGCGTTGTTTCCAGGCCGAGGAGCTCGAATTCGTCAGGGAACAGACTGGTATACAGGATCCAAACGCATTGAAGAAGCATATCCTGGCTATACAAGCGAAGGCATACGATGTAGGCTCATTACTTTTTATCATTAATGTCCCATGGCATGGATTCACCCAGCTGTATGGTTATCCCTGTATTCACAGATTTGAATTCGCGCGGTGTGTACACCCACTATTTTAATCGGCATCCCTATCGTATTCACCGATCTCAGGCCGAGGATATCGACCTTACCCGCTTACCGAAAAGTTCTTGCATTGGGACGAGAGCGGGAAGGCGCTATCCTGCTCGATCTCGGCTGCTGTTGTGAGCTTACTTTTGCGCTTCATCTACGAACAGGAACTTAGAAAAGACACCTGCAGTTGGAACCGACATCAGGCAGGCTGCCAGCGACGGATTTCCCGTAAAGAATTTGATAGCCAGTGACCTCCACCCAGGTACGTAGTGTCATACAGTACTGCGTTTGGTCCTTACTTACGTATTATTTCCTGGAGAATTCTGGAAACTGGGCCACGAACTGTTCCGGTCCACGCCCGAAACATTCCCGGTTCCTTTCCTCGTGGGAGATGCAATGGACTCCAACTTTCTCGAACCCTCCAATGTGCTTGTTACTCCACCGGAAGTTGTCGCCCCCGCCCCCCCTCTGGCTTCATTGGCAAATCTCACCCCACTTCGCGGACATATAGCTGCCATCCACATTTCCTGCGTTTTCCACTTGTTCTTAGAGCCGGAGCAGCTCCATCTTGTCCGCGCTCTGGCGGGCCTGCTTTCTCCAATGCGTGGGTCGGTGATATTTGGTTGCCATGTAGGGCGGCGGGAGAAGGGATTCAGAGAGGCATCGCAGGGCATTTGCATCGCTGGACGCTCCATGTTCTGTCATTCACCCGAGTCTTGGCGCGGAATGTGGGAAGAGGTATTCCCGGAAGGAAGTGTAGAGGTGGATACCGACTTACAGAGGAGGGCCTCTGATCCCCCGGATGTTGGTATTTTGGCGTGGTCAGTGACCAGGGTTTAAGATGTTTGACTGCTTGAGTATATTATTTACAGCCAGTTGCGGAACTTAGGGCGCGGCCGATTTTTTTTCCATTTTGAGCTGTTTTTGATGTTTTTCACCAAATCAACTGCCCCGGCCTGAGTTCTTCACATAAGGCCCTAGAGACTATATGGCCAGGATCGCGCTGCGAATCCGCAGGGGGTGTCGTCCTTCGATTCGTTATATTCAACTTTTTGAAAATGCAGTATAGGATTCTGTAGTTTCCGCTTATATCTGGTCCTGCACGGGTAGATAAAGTTCAAATAAGATATATGATCAGTTTAATAATACCTTCGCACTGTGTGAAGGGAACCTCGTTGTCCGAATGTGATTCCTGGACTGCGTCCGCATAAACGAAGCTGTTCAATCCAAAGACTTACAGTTTTGGAACTTCTTGCTCAGGAGTGCTGCCCGCTGCTGCTCTCTACCCCAGTGCATGAAGTACACACATCTGTGCCGACTATCCGAGACTCCGTGCCATGGAGTAACACCCTGTGATCGCAAAACAGGGGCGCGTCATGTCGTCGAACTAGGGAATATACTGCAAATGTGAGTCGTACAAACTCTCTGGAGTCTCGGATAGTTGGCGCAGATGTGTGTACTTCATGCACTGGGGTAGAGAGCAGCAGCAGGCAGCACTCCTGAGCAAGAAGTTCCAAAACTGTAAGTCTTTGGATTGAACAGCTTCGTTTATGCGGACGCAGTCCAGGAATCACATTCGGACAACGAGGTTCCCTTCACACAGTGCGAAGGTATTATTAAACGATCATATCTTATTTGAACTTTACCTACCCGTGCAGGACCAGATATAAGCGGAAACTACAGAATCCTATACTGCATTTTCAAAAAGTTGAATATAACGAATCGAAGGACGACACCCCCTGCGGATTCGCAGCGCGATCCTGGCCATATAGTCTCTAGGGCCTTATGTGAAGAACTCAGGCCGGGGCAGTTGATTTGGTGAAAAACATCAAAAACAGCTCAAAATGGAAAAAAAATCGGCCGCGCCCTAAGTTCCGCAACTGGCTGTAATTGTTGACGCCTCGGCGAACGGGAGCAACTGTCAAGATAGGTCAGTTCCGACTCACTTGAAAAGAAGTCATGATGAACCAAATTGAAGAGCTCATAGTCAGCCCGACGACCTCCTCGAGAAGGCCTGTAACACCTGATGCCTGATATCACAAAATAAATCACAGATCGACGGAAATTTTGCTATTCGAGCGTACGGCGTTGAGTGCATCTTGCGGTCCTCGCACGCTCCCAACTGTCTACGGTCCTGGAGAAGCTTCAAATTATTGCCATTTATCGTAGGAACAACTTACGAATGGTTGAGCCTAGATCAGATCAGCCGAATTTAAACCGTACTTCGTAAGCGAGGTATTACTGTCTGCATCGCGAATTTATATCCGACCCGCTTCGTTCTTTCTATCTCGGGGAGAACTTGTCCCCCAAAAAATCCAAAGGGTTACGAGAAGTATACCGACCTCCATACATCTCTGAGTGAAAGGCCGGCCGAAACATCCTAACATACGAGTACTCAGACATGTCCTGGATCACAGAGTGAACCTAGTGAAACCATGCACCTACCATGATTTTGGCGGTATTTGATGAGTACCAGACAGGCCTGGCTTCAGATCAGTCAGCTCTGAGTCTGTTCGAGGAAATTTCGTATTTCGGCATCTGGCGTTGAGTCCCGAGTTGCGATCCATTCTGCAGGCTTGACTGCTGAGGCGTCAGTTCGTTTTGAGAATGGGGAACTGCCTCCACCACTACCTCGCTCTGAGTTTGGATGAAATAGCTGGGACTTTCCAGCTAGAAGGTAATGCCAACATTTTGCCACCGCATGGACTCAGGAGGCAGGGGAAGGTTCCCGTCGACAATCCACACTACAAATCAGCGCCATCAACGTCTATTGAAGGGGTGTGGTATATATATTAATACAAATGCAATAACTCAATGCCTCTTCAAACCACTGGCTGCCTCAGGGTCGCCGCCTGTACCCGCTAGTTCGCCGTGTCGATGAACTTGGACACCCCACCGCGCCGCCAATTATTGCTGCGCTCCGCCGCGGGGCTACTGCGGGCACCACCGCGACCACATTGGTATTGTCCTTCAGCTTATGTCGGAAAAACTTTTTTAGACTATAAGGCATTATTGGGACATGATCATGTGAAAGTTCCTGGAAAGGGTTCATAAGGCGATTAAAAGCCTCTTTTAGGTGAAAAGCACATTATAAGGACGGGCATCAATTTTAGGCCCTTAAAACTGCTTTACAAGGGGATAATAAGGGATGAAAAGGCCATTTAATGCAAATCCAAAAAGGCATTTTAGGTTTTTCCGACAATTAGTATCATCTTTCATCTCGCCCGCACTGCTGAGTCTTGGCCCTGTACTCCCGGGCGTGCTGCTGCTTCCTGATCAGGAAAACTGCCTGTACCTGCACTTTGAAGTTGTGTTTTACGCCCTTGGGATGTAAATTGCTTGGATCAAAATTGGACGCGTCCACAGTTCACAACAACGTGTCGCGCTTGATCACGTGACCGTACAACTTCAGATTATTTTAGGTGTCGACTGCCAGTAGGCAGGCCCTTGTGACCTTACGTGAGGCAAAACTAATCCAACGGTACGATGCGGGCACCCGCTCCGCTCGAGCTCACTTCCCACCGCGTGTTGTTTACTTTTTTTAGACTTGGATAACCACTTAAATAGCATTATCCAGATACCTGCAATTCTAACGCACTCATGCCATTTCCAAGACAGCCTGAACCCCTCGACGAGGACCTGTACAAGGTCATCGTCCCGTGTTCACCGCCCTCAGGCTTGAATAACCCTAATCGCGCTGTTTCCAGGCCGAGGAGCTCGAATTTGTCAGGGAACAGACTGGTGTACAGGATCCAGACGCGTTGAAGAAGCATGTCCTGGCTATACAAGCAAAGGCATACGATGTAGGCTCACTACTTCTATCATTGTCCCATCTGACGGATACGACTTACACAGCTCTATGGCTATCTGTGTATTCGCAAATTTGACTTCGCACGGTGTGTACACCGACGAATTTAATCGACATTCTTATCGTACTCACCGATCTCAGGCCGAGGATATCGACCTCTCCCGCTTACCAAAAAGTTCTTGCATTGGGACGACAACGGGAAGGCGCTATCCTTCTCGATCTCGGCTGCTGTTGTAAGCGTGCTTGTACTCTTTATCTAGTACCACGAATTCAGAGGACACGTGCAGTTGGAACCGACATCAGACAGGCTGCCAGTGACGGATTTCCCGTAAACAATTTGATAGCCAGTGACCTCCGCCCAGGTATGTAGTACCGCATACTAAGCTTTGTCCATACTTACTCATTCTTCATGGAGAATTCTGGAAACTGGGCCATGAGCTGTTCCGGACCACGCCCGAAACATTCCCGGTTCCGTTCATTGCGGGAGATGCAATGGACCCCAACTTTCTCGAAGCCTCGAAGCCTCTTGTTAGTCCATCTGAAGTTGTCGCCCCCGCCCCCCCTCTGGCTTCGTTGGCAAATCTCACCCCACTTCGCGGACATGTAGCTGCCATCTACATTTCCGCTGTTTTCCACCTGTTCTCAGAGCCGGAGCAACTCCATCTTGCGCGCGCTCTGGCAGGCCTGCTTTCTCCAATACGTGGGTCGGTGATATTTGGTTCTCATGTAGGGCGGCGGGAGAAGGGGTTCAGAGAAGTCTCACAGGGCATTGGCGTCGTTGCACGCTCCATGTTCTGTCATTCACCCGAGTCTTGGCGCGGAATGTGGGAAGAGGTGTTCCCGGAAGGAAGTGTAAAGGTGGATGCCGACTTACGGAGGAGGGCCTCTGATCCCCCGGATGTTGGTATTTTGGCGTGGTCAGTGACCAGGGTTTGAGATGTTTGACTGCTTGAGTATATCATTTAATTGTTGACGCCTCAGCGAATGGGAACAATTACAGTCAAAATACGCCAGTTCCGGCCCGCCTGAAAAGCGATGATGAACCAAATTAAACAGCTCGTAGTTATCCCGAAGACCTCCTCGAGATGGCCTGTAATGCCTGATACCTGATATCACTAAATAAATCACAGATCAGCGGGAAATTTCCTATTCGAGCGTACGGCGTTGAGTGCCAAATTTATATCTTGTGAATATTTCGCTCATGTAGCAGCAGGAAGCCCCTCACGTCGCTCCCTCAATTTCCTGATATCAACTGGCTCTTGGGGACAACGCTCTGTGGATCTTGAGAAACTCTGATCCCTACCCCTCTTCAAAATCCATTCTCTCTGTGACGTATTCTAGGAATGTACAGCGACGAAAGAGAAAATATCTGGCTTGTTCCAGAGCCAAGGCTTGAAGTTATATGCTTGTGGGATAACTAAGGCGTGATGCGCGTGGTAGCCCCAAATATATCACAGAGGCACCAAATTTCCTATTCGAGCGTACGGCGTTGAGTCCCAAATCAACATCTTGCAGTCGTCAGCATTATTGGTGGCTGTAAACTCAATTATCTGCACGCAAACTCAATATGAGTTAGTAGTTACGACATATGGTGGGTTACGTAACTGGTTGATGCCGCCTGCCGCTGTTGCGACCACTTTCCTCGATTTCCGACCCTCTCATTCAGCGGAAAATATAGCACCAAGCGTCGCACACTTATCCTCCGGGGCTCTTCGAGGACGCGGATTGGAACGGAGAGAATGTGCGCTGCTCGGCGGCACGCAAGATGAGTCCGGCAGTGTCGAGCCACCATTCCCTCGACTCCTCGAGGACTGGAATCCGACCCACTGTCCCAGCAATTTACAGGTGCTGGAGCGTTGTACCGCGCTACGCCGCACGTCGCGCGGCACTGCCGTTCTTCGACCCTCACCCCTCGCACGTACATTAGTCGTGTCATCTGAAGCTATCCGGATCCGCGACACCGTGCACGAAGTCCGGCTGGTGGGCGCGTGGAGCCCCGCGTTGAGAATAGGACTGTCCATACTAAGGACTTGGCTCTTCCATCAGTGCCTCCTCCCTGCTCTTCCCGGTCATCGGCCTTCTTTGTCTGCGTGGCAATCGTTACTTCGATGATTTTCGGGTACGTCGTGGTGTTCGTACCTGGGGAACCATCGGGAATGCTGAAGAGACTCGCGGCTATATATAAGCAACGAAGCACTGCCAGCGGCGCTCTCCCTACTTTTTTCGGTTCCTGCTGCCCTTCTGCACCTCAAGAATCAAGATCTCAGCGAAAGATATGTCGCAGCCAGCCAAACTAGACCCTACCGTGCGTCGCATTCCTTTGGGTCAATTCAAGTCAACGTGCTCTCAGACATTTACTTGCCACCAGTCGCCAGAGATCCCCGGGCACGACAACATCATTGCTGCCGCCAATGAACTTGCTTCGGACTCGCTCCTCTGCACACAAGCTCCTTTGAATGCGCCGAATCGAGAGACTGTCCGTGTAACCGACCGCTGCTTCCTTGGTCTGCGCAACGCCTTGGTACCACAACTGTCGAGCTCGCGCACGGCGTTTCCCTGGCCCTCATAACAGCTCTCCTTGCGTCCCGTTTGCTCTCCATCCCGCGCATGTCCCACCGCCTTGTCCTCTCCAACGCCGCCGCCCCGCACTGGACACCCTGCGGCCAGATGGACCTGAGCACGCACCTCCGCGAACACTCGCTCGCCCCCGGGGGTGGCTACGCCGAGTTGCGCAGCCTGATTGAGCACCTCGCGCAGGCCCTTGTCGACCTCACGCGCCCGCCATGGGACATCGCGCTCATCCACCGCCCCGGGCGCGGCAGCGTGCTCTTCAGCCGCACGCATCACGTTATCGCGGATGGGCGTGGCCTCACCGCGATCCTCGCTGCCTGCACAGACGAGCCCCGCTGCACGCTGCTCCCCCCTGCCCACCCTCGCGTCCCGCTGCCCTCGGCATTCTGAGCACCCTCGCACAGGCAGCGCGCAATATCGCGGATCTGCGCCACCTTTTGCGGCCGGTGCAACCGTTGACGTCCATCAAGCGCGCAGCGGAGCCCGCGGCGCCCGGTCGCGGCGGCATGGCTACAGCGCCTGCTCGTGCTAGCCGAACTCAAACACGTCGCCCGCTCCCTCGGCGGCGGGACGCTGAACGACGTCGTCCTCGCGGCGGTCGCGGGTGCGCTTCGCACATACATGCTCGCGCACGGTGATGATCCGGGCCGGCAGCGCATACACTGTAAGGTCCCCGTCGACGTGCGGTCCGACGGCGAACGACCGGACGGCGCGGTCACGCTAGGGAATCACCTCGGTGACCTCAATGTGCCGCTGCCCGTCGATGTCGGGACGGCCGTGGGGCGCTTCGCGCGCGTATCCGCGACGATGCCATCGCGCGGGGCTTGGGGCGGCCGCATTGACTGTCGGCGGGCGCTTGGAACCCCGCGCGCGCCGCGCGCTGATTGCGGCCGACGCACGTAGGTTGTCCTGCAACGTCAGCAACATGAAGGGGCCCGCCGTGCAGATGCATCTCGCCGGCGGCATCCCCGTCGTGGACGTCCGCTACCACCCATGGGCCCTCGCAAACATCGGCGTTGGCTTCGTTGTGTATAGCTACCATGACCGCGTCAATATCGCAGTGTGCACAGATAGGAAGCTGATCGCGGAACCGGATGTGGTGTGCGGATACCTGGAGGATGAGATTAGGCTTCTGGCTGGCGCAGCCGAGTCCTCTTCGACATTTCATGAGCCGCATGATGCCAGTGAAATTTGAGTTTCGTCTCAGAGTTAGAAAATTAGAGCTACAAGTAAACTGCAAGTAACCCAATATCAGCGACACCATAGCATTCAGTTGGACGCCTCTGAAATACGATGTGCGGGCTTGCGCCAGAGATTATAGCATTGCGGAGATGGATATAGCAGGTAGAGTGCCTGCCAGTGGGCCGCAGCGAGCACTCAGCCTCGACCACAGACTAAAACTGGTGAAACATGCACCGCCTATGATTTTGGTTGTGTAGTTGACGAGTGCGAGGCAACCGGGCTGCAGATTCAGATCAATCAGCTCCGCCTATTCGAGAAAATTTCCTCGTTCGGCGTCTGGCGTTGAGTCCCGAGTTGGCGATCCATTCTGCAGGCTTGATGTGCGGGCCTGCTGAGGCGTTGTTGATAGGGGACTCCTGCGCAACGCATGTTTAACTATTTGCACTCAGTCTTAGTAGAACTGAGCATGAGAAACCGAGGCAAGGCGTACCGGGCTTCGTTTCGAGAATAGGTTACTGCTACCTCCACCGTTAACTCATATATCCGGTTAGTTCTCCCTCTAAGTCTGGATGAAATAAGTGGGTCTTTCCGCTTGGAAGGCAATGCCAGCATTTTGCCCTTGCATGGACTCAGGAGGCAGAGGAAAGATCCCGTCGATAATCGACCTCAATCCACACCAAGTCAACGCCTCTTCAAACCACTGGATGCCTCAGGGTCGCCGCCTGTAACCGCCAGCTCGCCGCATCCATGAACTCGGTGGCCCCACCCGCCGGGAATTAGTGCTGCGCTCCGCCGCGCACCCTACAGGACGCCGCCGCTAGGCAACTGCGGGCACCGCAACGACCGCGTTGCTGGTATTGGGTATTGGTATTGTCTTTCAGCATGGTATCATCCTTAGTCTCCCCCACAGTGCTTTGGGTCTTGGCCTTGTACTCCCGCGCACACTGCTTTCTGCTCAGGTAAACTGCCTTTCCCTGCACTTTGAAGTTGTGTTCTACGCCCTTGGGATGTAAATTGTTGCTTGGATCAAAATTGGACGCGTCCACAGTTCACAACAACGCATCGCACTCGATCACGTGCCCGTACAGCTTCAGATCATTTTGGGTGACAGGCGTATGTGACCTTACGTGAGGCAAAACTAATCCAACGGTACGATGCGGGCACCCGCTCCGCTCGAGCTCACTTCCCACTGCGTGTTGTTCACTTTTTTAGACTTGGATAGCCACTTAAATAGCCCTATCCAGATACCTGCAATTCTAACGCACTCATGCTAAGATACCAGCCAGCACCCCTCGACGAGGACCTGTACAAGGTTATCGTCCCGTGTTCACCGCCCTCAGGCTTTAATAACCCTAATTGCGTTGTTTCTAGGCCGAGGAGCTCGAATTTGTCAGGGAACAGACTGGTATACAAGATCCAGATGCATTGAAGAAGCATGTCCTAGCTATACAAGCAAAGGCATACGATGTAAGCTTACTCCTTCTATCACTGTCCCATCTGACGGATACGACTTACACAGCTCTATGGCTATCCGTGTATTCGCAAATTTGACTTCGCACGGTGGGTACACCGACGAATTTAATCGACGTTCTTATCGCACTCACCGACCTCAGGCCGAGGATATCGACCTTTCCCGCTTACCAAAAAGTTCTTGCATTGGGACGAGAGCGAGAAGGCGCTATCCTGCTCGATCTCGGCTGCTGCTGTAAGCGTGCCTGTGCTCTTTATCTAGGACACGAATTCAGAGGACACTTGCAGCTGGAACTGACGTTAGACAGGCTGCCAGTGACGGATTTCCCGTAAACAATTTGATAGCCAGTGACCTCCGCCCAGGTATGTAGTACCGCATACTAAGCTTTGTCTGTACTTACTCATTCTTCATGGAGAATTCTGGAAACTGGGCCATGAGCTGTTCCGGACCACGCCCGAAACATTCCCGGTTCCGTTCATTGCGGGAGATGCAATGGACTCCAGCTTTTTCGCACCCTCGAAGCCTCTTGTTACTCCACCTGAAGTTGTCGCCCCCGCTCCCCCTCTGGCTTCTTTGGTAACTCTCACCCCCCTTTGCGGACATGTAGCTGCCATCCACATTTCCCGTGTTTTCCACCTGTTCTCAGAGCCGGAGCAGCTCCATCTTGCGCGCGCTCTGGCAGGCCTGCTTTCTCCAATGCGTGGGTCGGTGATCTTTGGTTCCCATGTAGGGCAGCGGGAGAAGGGGTTCAAAGAAGCCTCACAGGGCATTGGACGCTCCATATTCCGTCATTCACCGGAGTCTTGGCGCGGAATGTGGGAAGAGGTATTCCCGGAAGGAAGTGTAAAGGTGGATGCTGACTTACAGAGGAGAGCCTATGATCCCCCGGATGTTGGTAATTTGGTGTGGGCAGTGACCAGGGTTTAAAATGTTTGAATGCTTGATTATATCATTTAATTCTTGACGTGAATAGGAACAATTGTCACCAAGATACGTCAGTGCCGGCTCGCCTGAAAAGAAGTGATGATGAACCAAATTAATGAGCTCATGGCTCGCAGGCGACCTCCTCGAGATGGCCTGCAATGCCTGATGTCTGATATCACGAAATAAATCACAGATCAGCGGAACATTTCCTATTTGAGCGTACGGCGTTGAGTGCCAGATCTATATCTTGCGGCCGTCGTACGCTCCCAAATGTCTACGGTGGAGAAGCTTCGATTTCCTCCACGTCCACGTAGGGACAATTTGCGAATGGCTGAGCCTAAATCAGATCAGCCGAATTTAGTCCGTACTTCATTAGCGAGGTATTACTGCCAGCATCGCGAGTTTATATCTGACCCGCGTTCTCTCTATCTCGTTGAGACCTGTGTCATCGGAGAATCACAAGAGTTAAGAGAAGTATATCACAGGCGCCTCTGAGTGAAAGGCCGACCCAAACATCCTAACTTACGAACACTCAGCCATGTCCTGGATCATAGACTAAAAACGGTGGAACATGCACCTACCATGATTTTGGTGAGTGCCAGTAAACCCGGCTTGCAGATCAGTCAGCTCTGTGCCTGATCGAGAAAATTTCCTATTTCGGCTTCCGGCGTTGAGTCCCGAGTTGGCGATCCATTCTGCGGACTTGATACGTGGGCCTGCTGAGGCGTCTTCGATAGTGAAATCGCGCTCGCATCACGAAGGTTTAATTATCTGCACTCAGTCTTAGTAATACAGAACATGAGAAACCGAGGCAAGGCGTACCGAATTTCGTTTTGAGAATGGGGTACTGCCTCCACCGCTAACCCATATATCTGGTTATTTCTCCCTCTGACTTTGGACGAATAAGTGGGTCTTTCCGCTTGGAGGTTAATGCCAGCATTTTGCCCCCGGATGGACTCAGGAGTTAGACGAAGGCTCCCGTCGACAGCCGACCTCAATCCACACCAGAAATTAGCGTCATCGACGTCTATTGAGTGGGCTGTGTGGTATAGATATTGATACAAATGTAATAACTCGACGCCTCTTCAAACCACTGGCTGCCTCAGGCTCGCCGCCTGTACTCGCCAGCTCGCCGCGTCTACGAACCTCGTCGCTCCGCCCCGCCGCGAATTACTGCTACGCTCCGCCGCGCGCCCGACAGGCCGCCGCCGTGGGGCCACTGCGGGCACGACCGTGACCACATTGGTATTGTCCTTCAGCTTGGTATCATCCTCGTTCTCCCCCGCATTGCTCTGAGTCTTGACCTTGTACTCCCGCGCGCGCTGCTGCTTCCTGCTCAGG
Organism: Mycena latifolia; assembly: GCA_029289555.1. NCBI lineage: Eukaryota > Fungi > Basidiomycota > Agaricomycetes > Agaricales > Mycenaceae > Mycena > Mycena latifolia. The sequence goes on along the minus strand of JARJLE010000010.1, from coordinate 1,203,347 downwards.
GCGACTGCCTGCCCCTGTAGCACGCCGGCCATCGCTTTGGCTTGCTCCTTCGCCAGCGGCGACTGCGCGAGGCCCATCAGCTCAGCCGGGGTGTAAATCGGCACTACGTAACGGTGTGTGAGCTCGAGTGTGTGGCGATCACTGGGACAACTCACGGGTGCGTTTGGGTTCGGGTGCAGCGTTTGAGGGAGTGCGTCGGTGTACGGGTACATATACGCCTGCGCTCGAAGTCGAGGAGGATGAGGGCGAAGACGCCACAGACGAAGTGGTACGAGCCGATGCGGGCGAGGTGATGGTAATGGGCATCGAGGGCGACATCACAGACGGGAAGTAGAGACTATGGTAGCAGGCCGGGGAATCTCAAGGATCTGAGAGGCGGGTGGACTGCCTTCCAGCCCTGCGAAACGCGCAGCATTTATACGCAGTGGCGTGAAGCAGGATGACAGGGATCGCCCAAAGCGGTGCTCCGTCGGGACTCGGCCCGATGGGTCGAGAACATTCGGCGGCTTTCCACGCAGTTCGGCTATCGTCAGCAAACGTGTCGCGGTCGTGTCAGCTTACGAGTGCATTTCCCTTGCTTAGCGCTGCTTGCTGAGAAAAGTTGTGAGGCTAGTAAGCTTGATTTTTTTGGAATCGCTCAAAGTAATGGTGTTAGGCTTCACGACGGCGTGGTTGGACATTGTTTTCTACTAGTATCGTCTTTCTGCCTTGATTTCCACGCGGATATCCGATTCGTCCGAGACCTTGAGGCGTCGCTTGCGTTCTGCAAAACTCTGCAAAACTCTGTGGTTATGCCAGGGACCCGAGCCACCTCCCAGCCGGTTTGATTTCAACTAATCCAATTGCCTTCAAGTTGAAGTTGAAATAAAAACAGCGAGATGGAGCTAGATCCAGTATCCATGCGGGAGAGTAACCAAGTCCAAATCCTCATGTCATTTTTTTTGGAGCAGAGGTGGGCCAAACCTCTCGCGATCGGCGACTTCCTCATGTCCTCAATTTTGCCTCAAAAACTAAGCCGCTGTGCATTAAACGAACAATATCTTTTAGGGTTAAAGAATCCGTACAAATTATTCATTCATCTTTCAATACCAAATGAACATCTTCCCTAGAAATTCCGAAACTCCAGCTGGATGGAGGGAGCCAATCAAAGTGCCGTCAAAACACTTTAAGAAGATGTCACGCTTTGACCGGGACGGTCGGCCTATTTTTTGTTTCCGAGAAGTCAACCTTTGTTCAACCTGGCCCAGTGGTCGGATGGGCGAATACATTAGATCGAAACCTAGTGAAAAAAGAATCATTGAAGGAAACAAACGTGACGCGGCAACAACCAGCTACTCGTCTATTCTACGTCCTTGTTTGCCCTCTCGCTCAACAATTCCTCAATCCACGGGCTAACCAAACCTCGCGCGGCAACCTCATCGCGTGTAAGAAACTTTGCGCCTTGAATGCGCCCCAGGCAGTTCTTTACAGCAATTAAGCGAGGAAACAAAAACATCGACGTGCGCTCATTGGCAACACACCTTTGCACCGCACTGGCACTGAAACGCCTGCACCATTTCCCACTCCGTGCTGGGATAAAACCAAGTCACTGTATCGCATGAGCCGCACAGATCTCCTGACAGCGAGCCATGATCTCACCGGCGCTCCCCGTTTCGATGTTCGTCAATGCGCGGATATTCCATTCCATGGGGTTGGCAGACGAGAGATCAACGACGGTATTAGGTTCGCACGAGTGGTTGGCTGGACCGCGGTCAGCCTGGGTGACCACGACAGTTAACCATGCGAACCACACCGTAAACGACGTCGGAATTGAATTCCATGTTGTCTTCTGATCCTTTCCCGCACTGGACTGAGGAGTACGTCCTATTGTTCTGTGGCGCGCAAGTGGTTAGGACTGCCAAGATCTCGCCTTGGGCGAAAAACTGATGATCCTCATTAGTCATTACCTCCACCGCGTCGGACTGGCTTACTCTGCGCGCCCTGAGAAGCGAGGCGAAATCGCCCTTGTTAAATTCGACAACAAAGGCGAGATGGGTGGGCGAAGAGGCGAGGCTCATGGTTGCTTTGAAAATTGAGAGGGGGGAGCTAGTGAGATTCTAAAGGCCCGCGTCTTTTTAGGCAATGCTCTATTAAGACGGGCTTGTCTACCTCAAGTCTACCTACTATTGAAGCCGCCTAGGATCCGATCGCAATCGCGTCGTAATCGGCCACAGCTATACGATTCTTCGAAGAATATTTGCCTCATTCCGGAATTTCCTTTTGGACCCATCAAGAATCGGTAGATCGAAGGTGACGAGCGTTTTGGGACAGGTGGCGCCAGCGAGTTACGTGGGCTTCCGATGGACTCGTAAGTGCGGGCCACATTTGTTGCATTCCGTAGGCAGACTGGCCAATAGTCTGGCTTCCGAGTGGTAGGGAGGCCGGTGTTAGTCCGGGGTTTGCAGGGGCCGGTTTGCTGTCAAATGGTTCTGTGAATGGACGCGTTGTTTGCGCCTGTGTACGCGCCACAGACAACCACGTGTGTGGTTCTCACGCTCCACTCTTCCACTGCTAACACTTGGCACGATTACGCTCACAAAGCACACTGACGTATTCCGCTCACTCTTCCCGCCTCCGCCTCGGGGCCGATATTGGAAGGTCCGTTTTCGCCCACCTCTCGGTCATCGAGCGTTCTCATTTCCCTCCTTTTCTTCTCTGTCATTTCCAAGGACCGGTATTCCTAATGGCAGGCAATGCCCCTACACGCTCCTCACGACGAAGCCGCCTTGTGACACACCCATACTCATGGAGCCGTTCACAAGTTCGTCAAGTTTAACGTTGAAGACAGGTAACGGGGTAAAACGATCGGCTATGGTTCCGGGGAAAGTAACGTACTGAGAAGCCGCGCTAAAATCGACTTCCCCGTTGAATGGACTCGAGTTGTCCGACAATCTCCGTTGGAATTCCAGTCCAATTGGTCCTCGATGCTCCAAGCCTTGAAGACAATCCCGCAGCTCCACACTCAAATCGGCTTCCTGAATGTATGATGATTCGAGTTCTCCGTGAAGGGGAGGAGTCAAGCCGCCGTCCAACGTCCGCTTAAGCGAGGTACGAGCTTCCGTGGTGTTGGAGCGTCGGTCTGGGAGACACTAAGCTCCGCTAGAGTTCCAGATGAAATGCTCTTCGCTATTGGATCCACGATCCAAGCCTCGAAGACATCTCGTCGCAAGCGAAATACGGACGCTAGTGTCACCCGGCCTCCCACGTATCTTTCCGCCGACGCCAGACGCCGGAGTATAAGGCATTGTCACCTGGCGATGCGCATTATGTCCAATAAATTTGGGCGGGTTCGAATCGCACAGGCCTCA